>CM066976.1:4542567-5259915 GCA_033971965.1 Cucurbita ficifolia
TTATTCAGTCCATAAATGTATTAAATTACAAAGAAAGGCAAATCTCTTTTCTGAAGGAAGAGATTTCATTCAAAAGAATAGAAGAACAACTTCAAAGTAAGGTTGTTCAGTCTAAAATCAAAACTTTACAAGACCAAATAGAGAGGGAAATCTGTTCTACTATCCCTAATGCCTTTTGGAATAGGAAGCAACATATAGTTAATCTTCCTTATATCAAAGACTTCGAAGAAAAAAATATTCCCACAAAGGCCCGACCTATTCAAATGAATAAAGAATTACTAACATTCTGCAAAGCAGAAATTAATGATCTTTTGCAGAAGGGTCTTATTAGGCCATCCAAGAGTCCCTGGTCATGCGCGGCTTTTTACGTCAACAACCAAGCAGAGAAGGAACGTGGAGTCCCGCGACTGGTAATAAACTACAAACCCTTAAATAAGGTTTTGGAATGGATTAGATATCCAATTCCAAATAAATCAGATTTGATGCAAAGAATTTCAAATGCAAAAGTATTTTCAAAGTTTGATATGAAGTCAGGATTTTGGCAAATCCAGATTTCAGAAAAAGACAAATACAAAACTGCTTTCAACGTCCCTTTTGGACAATACGAATGGAACGTTATGCCATTTGGGCTAAAGAACGCTCCATCCGAATTTCAAAAAATTATGAATGATATTTTCAACCCTTTTCAAGACTTTTCAATTGTTTATATTGACGATGTTCTGATTTTTTCTCAAAATATCGATCAACATTTTAAGCATCTTCAAACATTTTTGACAATCGTCAAAAGAAATGGTTTAGTTGTGTCCAAACCAAAAATTAAACTTTTTCAAACAAAAATCCGTTTTCTTGGATTTGAAATTCATTTGGGTTTAATTAAACCCATTCAAAGAGCGATTGAGTTTGCCTCAAATTTTCCGGATCAGATCACGGATAAAACCCAACTCCAAAGATTTTTGGGATGTCTCAATTATGTGTCTGATTTCCTTCAAAATATCAGACCTATTTGCAAACCACTTTTTGAAAGGCTCAAAAAGGATCCAAAGCCCTGGACTGAAGAACACACCAAAACAGTCCAAAAAATCAAATCCCTTGTCAAATCAATTCCGTGTTTATCGCTGATAAACCCGAGGGCTAGTCTAATAGTGGAGACCGACGCATCCGATATAGGATATGGAGGAATCCTGAAACAGTCCCTTGACAAGAAAGAGTCCATTGTCCGTTTTCACTCGGGCATATGGAATCTCAAAAAAATTACTCGACAGTAAAGAAAGAAATACTTTCAATAGTACTTTGTGTACAGAAATTTCAAAGTGATTTAATTAACAAAACCTTTGTTATCAAAACGGATTCTAGAGCATCCAAGTTTGTTTTAGAAAAGGATGTAAAGAATCTCGTATCAAAACAAATTTTTGCTAGATGGCAAGCGATATTATCTTGCTTCGACTTTCAAATTTTGCCTATAAAAGGGATCGAAAACCCCTTGGCAGATTATCTATCAAGAGAGTTCCTACTCTCAAGGAAACACTCTCCCTAGCTACTCTTCTTCATCCCTGAGATGACCGGAAAGAAAGCGGCGGAAAAAGGGAAGAAGCCCATTGCTTCTTCGAACACCCCTACTCCAATGACATCCGACAGTTATGCAATGGACGCTGGTTTCACACTGGTGACCAGGTCTAAAGCAAAACTGGCTCAAAGACAAGCGGAGACTATTACTCCGACGAGGCCTTCTGCCTCTTCAACACGGCCATCTGCCGTTACTCCATCGAGACCTACTGTCTCTTCCATTTCAAAAGGACTTTCTGTCCCCACAACCTACTCGGACGCGGTTGTTCCCGTTCGATTTTCTCCAGTTCCTGAAATCAGGACTTATTTTCAAAAATCTGTATCCCTGCCAGAAGCCCTGGTAGAGCCAGAATACGACGATCCAAAGATCAGCGAGGTCGTCAAAAAAGCCTATCCAACGGGATTTTTCTATATCCCGGAAGACCTTCATAAGACTAGAAGGTTTTATGAATTCATTTTAGTCGACACCAAGTCTGTCGAAATTACTCATATTCCGAGTCGCGATAATCCCTCAAAAATCGCGTATTCAAAATTAAAAATCTTCAAAGTAATGAATCCGACGTACTGGAATCAAGATCCGTACACGGAGAAAACCTTTTCAAAACCTTTTGTTCCTCATTCTTTCTCATATAGAGATTATCAGATGGCATGGTTCAATGTCTTTTGGTATCAAAATTACGAGCACTCGTGGTTCATCCAATTTTGCCAGAATGCTCACAAAATCAATTACCCATTTTGGTTTATCAAATGGTGGAATATCTTTGGATCCGCCAAAGACATATTTCCCGTTCCTATACAGGAATCATTTCATTACTTCGGCCAAATTATCTTCAAAACTCCATTTCCATTGGCTATGCGCTTTAGCCTATATTTTCAAATTCCTTGGATTCTAACCTGGAATTTCCAAATTAAGGAATCTGAAGATCAAGTAAAACAGGTCTTCAAAACAATCAAAATCAAAAAAAAAAAAAAATACACTTACACCCACGCAGATCTCAAAGCAGTTAAGGTCTGGCTATCTGAAAATGGCCACCTTCAAGATTTATCAAAAAGGAAAACCACAGAGTTTCTTAACTCAAAGTCTAGGCTGCTTGCTGCATTAGCCCAGACAACTTCAGAAGCCGATTTTCAAAAACTTCTCCAAGAGGCCGCCTCAGTCGGTTCTACATCTTCTCCATCTATAATAGAGGAAGAAGATACAATATATGATCTCAACGATCCATTTTTGGATTCTCAACCACCTTGTTAAAAACCTACCTTTACAAATGACTGAATAGTCGTTAAACTAAATTAAAAAAAAAAAAAAAAAAAAAAAAAAAAAAAAAAAAAAAAAAAAAAAAAAAAAAAAATTTCGTGGATATGTCTTCTGACATATTCCTTATCTAATCTCACTTCTTTTCCAAAAATTTGTCTTCCTGACAAATTTGCTTTCTTCTCTTTTTTTCATCTATCTCTTTGATGATCTTTGTAAATTATTTCTTCTTTGTAAATTATTTCTTCTTTGTAAATTATGTCATGCTACTATTTCAGAGAAATTTCCTGGTAATTTCCTTGTAATTAATTTACCACTTTGTATTACTTTCACATGGATGTAAATTAGTCTATTTTAAGCTAGGATGACAGAGTTCATGTAAATTAATAGAGCTCACGTCATTAAGCGTCCCGATGGTATCAGAGCCTCGAAATTGAGGGGGAAGAGGAGTTAGTCAATTTTAAAGCTTTAAAACCAAATCTCAGGAAGAGGATGAGAAATTCAGAGAAATTTGGAGTATGTGATAGCTGAGCGGCTAGCCCTTGTGTTCCAGGTGGTAAGACGCGGGAAGCGCAGTAAGTCCGTTGGCAAGCTTGGGTGCTCAGTCATACGAAAGATTTCAAAGAAGATTTTATCAACAACCTGACACCTATACTTGAGACAAACAAAGATTGACAACTTGTCAGCCACTCACCAAAGGCTCCCATGTGAACTATCAGTTTTTGTCTTTGTTAATTATTGGTCTGCCTTAGGTCTTTTCCTACTTTTAGAAAAACAGATCTCGTAGGGGTCCTGTCCTGCTAGATTTAATCTTATCTGTTAGTTTACGTTTTTCAAATTTAATTTCAAATCCGAAGTCTATAAAAAGACTTCATCAATGAAAAGAGAGGCATCGATCGGCCGATAGCACTCTCTTGAAAATCAATTGAAAAAAGGAATTATCTATCTATCTATCTATCTTTTGTCTCCCATATTTTCATCTTATGAACGAATTTCTGAGAAAACTCAGAAAATCAAATCATTTCAAATGTTCTACTGAAGAAGAAGAAAGTTCGAATGAACACCGAAGAGGAGAAAATCTCACCATCTCAAATACTGTCAATCAAGAATACCAGATTGCCAGAATTGAAGATCAACTCCAAAATTGGACTATTCCAAAGGTAGATCCTAAAACTATCTACCAAATTTCAACCTTCAATTTTACTCAAAGGTCATGCATCAAATTTTCAGAGAAAAATATCCCAATTCATAGCAATAGGGAATCTCTGAATCTTTTCTCAAAGTCTCTTATACTCCAACATCGTGAAGAGTTTAACTACCTTCACGTCGGTCTTGTTCAAGTCGCTGTAAAACCATTGTTTAGACTTGGATTAGATATTCCAGTCCTTATCTCCTTACGAGATAAAAGACATGAAGACTTCTCAAATTCTTTACTAGGACTTGAGCTATTTGATGGTCGGATTTATGGCCCTGTAATTTATACGCACCTGCGGCCATCATCATCTCATTGACAACGTTCATTATCAGATAGTCGGACAATCCATCGATATTCCATTCATAGATTGCTAGACCGTCGTAATGAGCTTGAGTTTGTAGCGTCTTTTCTTCAAATTGAATATCCGGAAAAGACGGTTGAGGATACCAGTTTTTCTGATTACTGGTATTATTTTGATTTCTTCTAGAGATCCTTTCAATTCGATTGTATAGAGGTTCTTCTATCTCATTTACAATCTCATCTTCGGATTCCTGGATTTCGTCGTAATGGTTAACGACATTGACCGACGAATCTTGAGGTGTTATTCCAGGATTTAGAATCCTATCCAATTTTTCTTCTATTTTGGCCATTGCAGCCTCCTCTTTTGAAACCCTCTTCGTAAATATATCGAGATTTGCTGGTCTGAGTATTGGGATTGACTCATCAATCCTTGGTACAGAGCAGCTTGATTGTTCCTGTTGAGTACCAGAGTTCTTCGAGATTTTTCCCTCGATACTCTCAAGTTGAGTAGCTATCGTGGATAAAATCTTATTTGAATAATTGTTTTGATGCTGGATATTCTTGATATCCTTTAGAGTCGGATTACTCTTTTCAAATCCTTCCGGAATATTTTTGAAAGGACTAGCTTTGACCTTCTCTCCGTAGTAGTTGTCAAACTCGACTTCTTCTAACGGAGGATGTTTTGAATATACCTCGCCTCTTCTGGTAGTCTTCCAACTTTTATGAGTTAAGGTGCATATTTGCAAAATATTTTCTTCAAAATATCAGACCTAATAAGAAAATGAATTAAAGATGCGATTTTTATTTGGTGGGGTTTTGTTAAAATAGAAGATTGAAAATGGGTTTGATTTTGATTTTGAATTTGATTAGTTTTTTACCTGGAGTGCCGGCGGGTCTTCGTTTTCTTTTGGTGGTGAGGCCATGGTCGGAATTGGGAGGTGGAGGAGGAGGAGGAGGAGGAGGAGGGCCAGCAGAAGAATAAGGTGTGGATGCTGCTGCTGCTGCTGCTGCAGAAGAAGAAGAAGAAGCTTTCAACATGGGGGAGGTGTTGATGATGATGATGAAGAAGAATGAATTGAAATTTGTGAAGGTGTGTGTGTGTGTGTGTGTATAAAAGGCTTTTTGTTTTTGTGTTATGATAAAGGGTGAGATGAAGAGGGGAAAAGGAAAAGATGATAACAGGAGATAATTGGGAGGATGGGGCTGACTGATCACCCAGTGACATGTTTCGGGCCCCTTTTCTTTTCTTCTTTTTTTTCTCTTTATTTATTTATTTATTTATTTCTCTTTTGTGAATTTGGACGAACAAAAATACATAAATCCTCTTTCTTTCTACTTTTTGTAATATATATATATATATATATATATTATTTCGCGCTGATTCGATTTTTATCCGTAACTGTTTGAATTGAGAAAATCTATTGAACTAATTTAAAATTTTGGTGATTCGAGTAAGTCCAATTCCAACCTAATCTTATATTTTTGAGTTGGGTTGAGTTGTTGAGTTTTTTTTTTTTAATTATTTTTTAAAAAATCATACTTAAATCTCATAATAATATTAAGGGTTAAAAATAGTTTTTTTTTTCTTTTTAAAGTATATAAATAATTTTTGAAAAGTTTACTAATCTAAATAAAATAAAGGAATAATTAGAATATTCTTAATTTAACTATTTAAACTTTTATACTTTTCTTTTTATAACTTTTATCTTTCTAGAAGTACCACTTTTCTAAATATTTTATTGGGTCTTTATTTCTTTTAACTTTTTGTATTAGGATCTAAATTCAAGTGTTTTTTACGATATTTAAAAAGAAAAAGACCAGAATCAAGAAGAGAAACGTAGTATCCAAACGAATGGTTTTAAAATCTATGGTCTGTGGTTGACAAGCCAAATTTTATTCCAAGAACAATTTCAAGTATGGGTAACGATAGTATGTGCAACATTGTTAGAGACTCGATAAATGAAAAAAAGCCCCTAACTAAGACCATGATGATAATTATCTATTATAGTATCGACGAATGATTGCAACTCATTTTCATAACAATAATGCGTTCATAGAAGCTCCGAGAGAATCAAAGAACTAGTTTCAACCCAAAGTGAATGATGGCTAAAGATGTCATCAAGTAAGATCACTACTTTTACTAATTCCATTAAACCAACGATCTATATGACACCTTTTGCTTCGAGCATCATCTTGAACAGAACACCCGCTCTTAATCAAATTAAAAATGCAAAAAAAAATGAGTTTGACTTGAATATATACGCATAAAAAAAATAAAACTTTAATTTTGTTGAGTTGGAAAGAGAGGAAAATAATTTAAAGAAAAAAAAAAAAGGCATAGGACATAATCATGGTTCCCAAGTGTATTGGATTCCAAATCTAATAAACAACTTTAATTATAACAAAAACACACTTACACTTTTCACTTTTGTCTTAATCAAAACTTCATTAATTAAACACCAAATTAATTGTTTAATTGAACCTACCCTACCCCTAACTTTACAATATATCTCTATATTCAAATTTTATTTTCTTCTATTATTTCCCCCTTCCTTTAAAAACTAAAAAAGGAAAAAAAGTTCTTTTTCCCTCTATTATAAGCGTCCATGTTGTTCAAAAAACAAACCATTCTTTTTAATGCCTTTACAACAAACCAGAGAATATAATAATTTTTTTTGATCGAGATAACACAATTATTTAATTTGAAGAGAGAAATGAGTGCCAACGAGGACAAGAAAGAGTATATTGTGAGATCCCAAATTAGTTGGAGAGGGGAATAAAACATTATTGCTAAAGGTGTGAAAACTTATATTTGCTTAAGCGTTATAAAAAGAGAAGTTCGAGAGGGAAAGCCCAAAAAAAATAATATTTACTAATGGTGGGCTTGGACGGTTACAAATGGTATCAGAGCCAGACACCAAGCAGTGTGCCAACGAGAACGCTGAGCTATGAAGAGGGTGGACACCGAGCGGTGTGTCAGTGAGGACGCTGGGCCCGAAGGGAGTGGATTGTGAGATCCCACATCGATTGAAGAGGAACGAGTGTCAGTGATGACGTTGAGTGTATTGTGAGATCCCACATCGATTGAGTTGAAGAGGAGAACAATGAAAAACTCTATCTAGCACAAACGCGTTTTAAAAACGTTGAAAAAAAGTTGAAAAAAAAATGTTAAACTGATTTATAATGGAGTGTTATTGGTGCATTAATTATAATGAGATAGGGAAATGAAAGAAAGTGCAGCAGAAATTAGGTGAAATGACATAAATGAATGAAAAAGAAAGAAAAAAGAGGGAGTTTTGATTGGAAAAAGAAAGGTAAGGGAGAGTTTTGTCTGAACTCCGTTGTTGGTATCCGAAGAAATGCATCTTTTCCGGTCTCCTTCAACACAGTCGCACTGAAAATCAATCATATTAAACCCTCCCTCTCATTTAATGACCGCACACAAACAACAACAACCAAAGAAAACAACACTTTTCAAAACAAAAAAACCAAACATTTATCTCTCTCTCTCACTCTCCTCTGTTGCTTGTCTGTTTGTTTGTTTCAGATTGTTTGTTTTCTGTAGCTGTGAGGAATTTTCATCCTTGTTTTCCTTCAAATTTTGGGTCTCTCTCTGCTGTACTGTCTCAAAAAATGAATTATGAGACACAAAGAAAGAGAGGCTGACAAAACTTTTTTTTTTTTTTTGTTAGGTAAGCTCAGCTCTGATAACCCAACGTGCTCTCCTGCCCCCTCCTAATTAAAATCCTGCCAAAAATCTTTGCTCTAACCCACCTAGGTTTGTAAATGGTATATAACCTTTAGGGTTTAGGGTTTAATGACTTACCTGTATACTAAACGAATGTTTATATTATATGCATATATATAAACACAAAAACATGTTACTAAAGAGACTGGTGTAATACCTTATGTCCACGATTCATAACATAATAGCTCAGACATTCTCTTATATCTCCTACGATAAGGTCATATTACTTACTTTTCGCTTCAAATAGTGAAAACTATCTACATCAATTAACACAAGTTTTTTTAGCCTATTTTGTTCTTACTCACATGTTTCTTAAAAAAAATTTATGTGGCATCAGTGTGTTACTTCTTGCTTTTAAGAGTATAGACTATCCACATAGACCAGCATATGTTCTTTTAACATGTTTTTATCTCTATCTACATGTTTTGTGGGAAAGTTCCTAAAAGGTCACCCAATATAGAATTATTTTAATCAAAACACATTTAATTTTGAAATTTCTATGATTGAGTCTCTGATATCCCACATCGGTTGGAGAGGGACATTTCTTGTAAGGGTGTGGAAACATCTCCCTAATAGACGTATTTTAAAAACCGTGAGGCTGACATCAATATGTAAAGGGACAAAATGGACAATATCTGCTAGAGGTGGGTTTGGACTGTTACAAATGGTATCAGAGCCAAACACCGAGCGGTGTGCCAGCGAGAATGCGGGCTCCCAAGGGGATGGATTGTGAGATCTCACATCGGTTGGAGAGGGGAACAAAGCATCCATTGTAAGGGTGTGAAAACTTTTTCTCAGTAGATGCGTTTTAAAACCTTGAGCGGAAGCCCAAAAAGGACAATATCTGCTCGCTAGTATAAGCAGTAACTTTTAATTTTTTTTAACCATTTCTTAGCTATTTTATCTTCATGATCGTTCTCATTTGAGTGTGGTATCGATTCATTCATGTACCCCTCATTTACTCGGGTGTCACAACTTATATATATCAACTTAAGCATGACTCAATAGCTTAGAGTACAAATTATCGACTAAGAGATCAAAAATTTAAATCTAAAGACGTATATACCTCCCAGCAATAGCAAATTTTATGGTCGTAGAGGGACAATCTATTTCCAAGTTAAAAAATACATCAAAATCAAGAAACACATGACATATGCATACAAACACACAACAAAACGAAAGTAACATAACACATCCAATTCTTGGGTCAATTTTGATCGATTTTATTCGTTGAAGAGATAGATTTTTGTCCTCTGACAAATTACGTAACGTTTTGCTTTTCGTTTTTATATATTTGGGTATTGTATTTTATGCGCATGGAATTATTGGTGGTGCTTCTGTACATGCATTGAAAACCTCACCCAAATTCTACGTACATACAAAATAAATAAAAGGTCAAAATCAGAAACAATAAGAAAGAACACAAGCATAGTGAAGAAGAGTAGAAAGGATAGGCAACAACCACAACATTCATACACATATGTATCTATGATTTAACACAACTCACTGCTCCCTTTTAATGCCCACAACCTCAACATCTGATACCACAATCTTCCCCCTTTACTATTTACCTTAAAATCTGTACTCTTTTGATTCTTATCTTCGAGACTCTTTCGATGACTTATGTTGTATTGATGAGATATCTATATGATTTCATCGATTCTATAAAGCGCGTGATAGTAATGGAACCCCAGAAAGTATATAGAAAAAGATACTCCTTTTCTATTCTATTAGTATTAGTTAGTGATTCCGGCTTAGTGAGTCCTTTCTTTCGTGATGAATTGTTGGCACTAATATGTCATTCAGAAGTCATATCTAGCACTTAGGCAAAATGGACATCATAACATAATATTTATCGTAAACATCATGTCAAAGGATCAAGCAAAAACATCATATATCATACAATTCATCCAACCTACCATATAAGGTCCATCATTCAGTTCACTTACTTCGATCCTAGTGAATTAACTCTAAACTCGTTCCCAAGCTATTTGACTCCTTAATGTAATAGAAGCATATCTAAAATTACTCATGAAATACACTTAATTACTCTATTACTCATAAGTCCTATTTAGATAGATGTACTTAAAAGTGCCCTTAAATCAATAGAATACACTCTAAAGCGGTCTAATTAGTGTTGAATCGGTCAATATAGAGGTTGAACCGGTAATTATGGCTGAATCGGTCCGACCAGAAGTTGAACCGATCAAAGTCAAGGTAAGTAAGCGAACTGGGCGAGAATCGGTCATGATCGGGTCGAACCGAATCAAACCAAGCGTTACCGGACGAATCAGGCGCGAACCGATCAAATAACAGTGGGCTGGCGCGAATGGGCTTGGGGCATGTGGTCTGGGTTTGGGGCGTGCAGATTTGGGCTGACACGTCAACTGAGCCAACGGGTCAGGTCGGATGGCAGTTGCTGGAGCGCACGCTTGGGTTTGGGTCGGATCGAATGTGGGCCAGGTCTCCTTCTTCGTTGTAGTTGCTAGTCGTTCCTGTTCCTAGTGACTCACACAAAGACGGCGAAGTTGATTGGCATCGCGATGGTGCCAACGAACGACGGGGGGTTGGCAATGGTTTGTGGCGGAGTTGTGTTAGCGGAGAGGGTGAGAAAGAAAGAGAGAGAGAGGGAGAGAGAAAACGAACGCAGGTGGCTTTGGACAACAACAGCGGCGGTGAGAGTGGCCTGACGTTTGTCTTCAGTGGTGCGGGCGAGGCTCGACTGTGAGGGAGAGAGAAAGGAGAACGAGGAAGAGAGAAGAGAGAAAGTAGAATATTAAAAATTTATTATGATTGAAATATGTCGAAACAAATAATTGAATTGACCTAGGAAGAGAATAGAGTAATGCTTTATTACTTTTTTTTTTATTTATATATCTGAAGTAGATTGCATAATCCTTCTTCTAAATTTTCAAATCAATAACTACTAAATCTTTATCCTAAAATTGTTAATAACTTTTTTTTGCTAAGTCAAGTTTATTAACTCACATTCTCTTCCGTAAGTTTGACTTTGTTCGAGATTCTTCACTTTGAGAAGCTCCCGCATGTCTGCAACTTTGAGTCCGTGAACATGAGGTTTGTCTCCTCATCGCGCTCCTTATTGCGGCACTCTACCGTATTTTCCACCAGAGTAACACTTGATCTTTTCATAGGTTTGTAAGGTATTGTAACGACCTCCTCTGCCACCACGTCCGCGATCACATCCACGATCTCCTTTTTCTTTGTTATGGCTACCACGTCCGCTCGAACCTGAAAAAGAAGAAGAGTCGTCTTTTTCATCCGTACGAGCCATTCATGTGTGAGTAAGAGGTGTTTCTTCTCCTCTTCTTCTTCGTAGCCACGAAGTCTCTCCTCATGAACCTTAAGACGACCAACAATCTCCTCCACCACGTCATCTAATGAACGGATGCCGCTGACGATCGTCGTCAACTTCATGGCAAAGTCGTCTATTGACTCACCGTCCTTCATGCGGATAGCCTCGAACTCATGCACATTTGCTTCCTTGACACGTTCCACATCCACATGCATTGTTTGCAGTGTCACCCACGCTGCCTTTGTTGAGTCCTTCTCTGCCAACATGAGAAGGACGTCCTTGCTTGGAAGATGGCATCCCACACGCCCTGTGCCGGTAAGTTAACATGCATCTTTATCGACCATGTTGCATAGTTACTCTTCATGAGTAATGGGTATTGGAGCGTTACACTCCCCTCCTTATTGTTGCCACATCTTCTCTGACAACTTTGTGTGGTGACGACATCCTATCTCTTATACCAAATGTTGGAAATTGCCCACGATCGAAATATGTTGTTAGTTTTTATTATTTCTTTATAGTGGAGATTGCATAATCAATCTCCTAAACTTTCAAATCAATAAGTGCGGGCTTTCATTTTTTGGCTTTCCCTTTCGGGCTTTAAAAGGCGTCTGTTAGGGAAATGTTTCAATCCACCCCCCTTCAAGGCCCAACATCCTCGTTGACACTCGTTCCTTTCTTCAATCGATGTGGGACCCCCTCCCCCCGCCAAATCCACCCCCTCGTGTCTACCTCCCTTTGGGGAACAACCTCCTCGCTGGTACATCGCCCGGTGTCTGGCTCTGATACTATTTGTAACAGCACAGGCCCACCGCTAGCAGATATTGTCCTCTTTAGGCTTTCGGGTTTCGCCTCAAGGCTTTAAAACGCGTCTGCTATGGAAAAGTTTCCACACCCTTACAAATGGTATTTCGTTCTCCTCCCCCAACCAATATGAGAACGTGGGATCTCACAATTACACCATCCTTAATCTTTTCAAATCTAAAATATGAAATTTTTAAAAATTACTCAAAATATATAAAAATGATTTTTTAATTAAACTTCCACTAAAATACAATAATAATTTTAAAAAAAAATTAAGAAAAGGGGTAAGTAGGTTAAGATACAAAGGGCTTGTTTGGTAAAATTTTCATCGTGGAGTTCATTGCCTCTGCGTATAAATAAATAAGTAAATAAATAAATAATCCCATTCTTTTTTCACTCACTTTTCTCATCCTTTTCCTTTTCCTTTTCCTTTTCGTCTCTCTCTCCTTCTCTTTCAGTTTCTCTCTCCTCCGGCAAAACCCTAAAGTGTGGTTTACACCAACCCCAGTAAGTTTTCTCTCTCTGTCTTTGTCTCCTCTCTCTTTCTCTCTCCCTTTCTCTCTCTGAATTATGGGGTCCTTTGTGTGCTCTTTGCCCATCACTGACATTCTGATATAAATATTGCTATTTTGCCCATTTGTTCTTTATTCTTCTTCTATATCCTGTTTTATTTTTTTATTCTTTTTCACTTCCGATGAACTGTGATTTAGGACGCCTTATTTCATTATGTTTTCTAATCCCTGATTTTGGTTTATGTAAATCCTATCATCACAATTTTGGATCTCTAATTTGGCTTCTTTTTAGGGTTTATGGCGGAAATCTTTATGTTTGCCCTCGATTTGTTTTTTCTTTTTGCGATGTATCTATTGAAGAGGGACTTTAATTAGATAGAAACCCCCCCAATCTTTAGTTTGTTGGTGGGGTACTGGAATTTCCTATTTCGGACCTTTGAATCGAAAGTGTGGTGTTAAATCCACCCATTTTGGCTATCGAGATCTTGTTGGTATTAATATATAATGCTCACTGTTGTGTTTGGAAAGAGAATTTCTGTAAGAGTATTTGATTACTTTCGTTTTTTTAGGTGCTTTGCAGGGCTGCTGACCAGTTTTTTAATTCCTGGGAATATCGAAGTTATGCTATTTTTATGATATTCACTTTCTCCCCCTCATTTTCTATTTTCTTTTTATTTCTTGGGTGATTCAAGTTGATGCCCCTGTTTTTTTTAAGCTTTCTCTTGGTCTCATATGCTATGGTTGATATGTTTTGGACATGGGAGTTTCTTGAGTCTAAAGTGTAATTAATCTCTGCTTATTGTGTTGACTCTGTAGTTCCAATGGATGGTGATGCGTTGAACATGCGTAATTGGGGTTACTATGAACCATCCTTGAAACCGCCTCTTGGTCTGCAGCTCATATCCACAATTGCTGAGCGAGGTGTGAAGCATTTCCTTCCTGGACGCGACCCTTCTGCTATTGTTAACATTAATGGAGCATTTCATTCACGGGAGTCTGTTGTTTCTGAAGCATCAATACCAACAAACTGGGCGAGGGATGGTTGGATGAATCATCAAAGTGACAAGTTTTTCAATATGTTACCTCCCAATACAAGTTATTCTCTGCTTGCACAAACTTCAGCCCCGCAACCTTTGCCAATTTTACAGCCACACGACACATCAAGGGATGAAATGGTCCTTAGGATTGAAGAACAACCTGTGAAGAAGGGAGCTAAACAATCGAAGAAACGACAGAATGGAGGTGCTCCCAAAACTCCAAATCCAAAGAAGCCTCGAAAGCCCAAGAATAATGATCCTTCAGTTCAGCAGCTGAAGGCACCAAAAAAGAAGCTGGACCTTGTTATAAATGGGTTTAATATGGACATATCAAGTATCCCAATTCCTGTATGCTCTTGCACTGGAACTCCTCACCAGTGTTATAGATGGGGATATGGTGGCTGGCAATCAGCTTGTTGTACCACAAGTTTATCTGTTCATCCTTTGCCCATGAGTGAGAAGCGGCGAGGTGCAAGAATTGCTGGTCGAAAAATGAGTCAAGGTGCTTTTAAGAAGGTTTTGGAGAAACTGGCAGCTGAAGGGTATAACTTCTCTAACCCAATTGATTTAAGAAGCCATTGGGCAAGGCATGGGACCAACAAGTTTGTCACTATCAGGTAGATTAGCAGGGTATGATGGTAGAGTGCTGAGTCTGTTTTACATGTATATATCTGTGGCCTTTTGCAGCAATCTTGGAGTATCTTTAGCTGGTAAATTTATCTCTTGATAGTTTATGGGTTCATGAACTTTGGAAATTTCCATCCTCTTCAATCCCGATTCGCTTTGTAGTAGTAGTTCGTGATTTATTGGATTGTTTTTTAATGCTTTTTTTTTTCTTTCAATCGTTGTCTTGGATCAGTTATCTAATTATCATTTAACCTTTTCATTCCCGAGTACTTCAAATTTGAATAAAGAATAACAACAATGTATTAATTTGAGTCTCTTTTTTGTTCATGAATTAGATTAGCTGAGAAGATTATTTAGAATTTGGCAGGTTTATATTGTTGTAATGCATTCATATTAGAAGTTGAAACATGAATGCTGGATCTGATGCCTGGTCGTCATGACTTTGTATAACTCTTTTCTGGAATTTGTTCTAGTTTGTTGTGAAATCCTGCAATATTTTATCATCAGGCTATCTTAATAATCTCAAATTTGAGTCTCATTATTGTTCATGCATTGGTTAGATGTGAGATTTTCTGGAAACTGCCTGAACATTGTTGAAAAATGTAGAGTTGATTGATTACTGGAGGATTAGAGGAGAGTTCACGAAGTAAATGGTTACTTGTTTAGTGGAAAAATTAAAGGGTCATGCTCAGTTATTAGAATACTCTGTTATTATGAGCATAAGTTTTCTGGTAGGTATTCTAAATCTCTCTCAACTCAAGCATGGTGAGTTTGTAAAGGAGCAGATTTTAAACTCAGTAGACGTTCCTGTTATGCTAAAATAGCTTTGAAGGACAGCGTTGGAATGACTTTCAAATGAAAACATCTTGAAAACAGAGCATGATTATACAAACTAAAGTTTGTTTAGTACTTTAGTTGATTATTAGAGAAGCTTTAGTTAGTAGACTCATGCTCCGAGTTTGAGTTTGAGTCTCAATATGCATACTAGTTCTTACTATTCATATGTTATGATATGAATATACTATATCAATTCCTTATGTAGGGACGATGAGATCCCATCGATGCAGAGCCAATTCCATAGACTTATTGGAGGGTCTTATTGACGTGCATTGAAACATCTTTTTTTCTAGTAGCTAGAGAAAAAGAAAGCAAAAGTGATTGTTGTAGTAGCGATGAGCGAAATGGGACCTAAACCGTGAAAATGGGGTTGCCCGTTGGTTAAGAAATTATTTGGAAATGAAAGGGTGTATGAAGAAGATGGGATGTATGAATTATTATTGCATCACTATGACACCAAGATTAGAAAATGAAAGGTCAAAATCAATGTTTAGACCCTAAATTGTTGTAATTCAAACAATCCAATCACATGATAACAAAAGAACAGGTGAATATTTAAAGCAAGACCATTAATATCAAAGCATTACTCCATTAGCTAGAGGGATATGTCATACTTTGTCCATAATTACTGCATAATATTATATTGACTCTAAAATGATTTCAATTATAGATTAAAATATAAATTTAGTTTGAACTTTCAAATACCATGAACAAATTTAATTTGATATTTTAAAAAGTTAAGATAAGAATATATATATATATATATATATGGAAAAGGGAAAGAAGGAAAATGGAATGTGGAGGCGTAAAAGTGAAAGAGAGAAAATGAAAATAAAAACAATAAAGATGGGGTTGTCTCATGTGCAAAATTTCCCCTACTTCCAAACATGAAAACATGGTAGATAGCCCTTTGTTTTTTGTTTTTGTCTTTTTTTTTATTTTTTTATTTAAATTATTAATTTTGTTAATAGTTAAAAAATATATAAACTTTGCTTTGCTTATCCTTTCCCTCTCTCTTCTTATTTTAAAGCGATAACTACTTCTTTGATAGATACCCATTTTTAGCTCTCTCTCTTTCTCTCTCTCGCTCTCTCTCCTCTCTCCTCTCTCCTCTCTCCTCTCTCCTCTCTCCTCTCTGTCTCTGTCTCTCTCTCTCTCCAGAAGGGCAAAACCCTAAAGAACCGTTTACACCCACCCAAGTAAGCTCTCTCTCTCTCTCTCTCTCTCTCTCTCTTTCTCTCCTCCTACTTCTCTCTCCCCTTCTTTCTCTTTCTCTCTCTCCCCTCCTATTTCTCTCTCTCTTCTCTCTCGAGTTTGAATATAAGGGTCCTTCTTGTACTATTACGCCTGTTATCTGCAAACCAATATAAATATGCATTTGCTTCTTCTTCTGTTTTTGTCAATCCCAGATTTCTATTCTATATTTTTGTTCAGATCTGTGCTTTTTTGAGATTTGCCTGCTTTCGAAACCCTAATTTCTTCCGATTTCTGCATCATGGATGTCTGAGATCTGATGCTTTCTTTACTTCCAGGGTTTTTTACTGTTCTGGATCTCTGTTTAGGGCTTGTATTTTGCTTCCTATGTTGTCAATGAGAACAAGTCTTGATTTTCTTTAATTCGTTGTAATCTTCGAATATTCCAGTTGAGGACCTTGGAAATGAGATCCGAACCCTTACTTTCTTGATTGAAACTTTTTTCTCTCGTCGTCTCTGTTCAATTCAATGATGGATCTGGAATCCTATTTAATCACCAAATATCTTAAAACAAGATCGATCTACAAAATTAGTGTCTAGATCTTTCCATACCAAGTTTTCATCGTCTCTGTTTTGGGTATTTTTTTGTTTTGTTTGTCTTCATTTCAAAGCCATTATTATGATGTGGTTCAACAATCGCCATCCAAATACTGTTATTGGGAGGAAGGTTCAAAACCTGAGGACTTTTCTCTTATTGATGTTATGTTTGATATGTAGTTCTCATGGATGATGATGCATTAAACATGCGCAATTGGGGATATTATGAGCCGTCCTTTAAAGGGCATCTTGGCCTGCAGCTCATGTCCACTATGTCTGAGCGGGATATAAAACACTACTTACCAGGCCGTGATCCTTCTGTTATGGTTAATGCTAACGGATCGTTTCATCCCCGGGATTGCGTCGTTTCGGAAGCACCGGTACATATGAACTATGTGAGGGACAATTGGGGAGGTAACCCCAGAGATAGGTTTCTTAATATGTTACCTGCCAATCACAATTACCCTGTTATTCCAGATACTTCAGGAGCTCACTCCTTGCAGATCTTGCAACCACCCTCTTCTTCTAGGGATGAAATGGCAGGAAGTAGAGTTGAAGAGCCTCCAGTGAAGAAGGAAGGTGGGAAAGCAAAGAAAAGACAGAGTAATGAGGCTGGCCCCAAAACCCCCAAAGCTAAAAAACCGAGGAAACCAAAAGATACTAGCACTGCTGCTGTGCAGCGTGTGAAACCACCAAAGAAGAACATTGATCTTGTTATAAATGGGATTGATATGGACATTTCAGGTATTCCAATCCCTGTCTGCTCCTGCACTGGAGCTCCTCATCAATGTTATAGATGGGGATGTGGTGGTTGGCAGTCTGCTTGTTGCACTACCAATATATCAACTTATCCTTTGCCCATGAGTGACAAAAGACGTGGTGCGAGGATAGCTGGGAGAAAAATGAGTCAGGGTGCGTTTAAGAAGGTACTCGAGAAACTAGCAGCTGATGGCTATAATTTTGCGAACCCGATCGATTTGAGGACTCACTGGGCGAGACATGGTACCAATAAGTTCGTCACAATCAGGTAGAGAGACTAATTCTGTTGGTAAGTTCATGGTTTCGTCGTCTGCTTGAATTGTGTATACTTCTGCAGAGCTCTGCTGGTAGTTTGTAGTTCATGAGTTTTATTAACATTTCATAATTGTTTACAGTATTTGGACACTGAAGTTCTTTTATTTATTTTCCCCTAGCTTATGTGATACGTGCAAGCAAACAAAAGAATTTATCTGGATGAACTCCCATTTATTTGAGATTCCTTTTGAAAGTATTTCATATTCTTTGTTCCATGTTGAAAATTAGTATCAGATCTCCCTAGCTATTATTGGAGCTTGTGACACTTTCCCCTCCATGTTGAAGATTAGTGAAGGAGGGGTAAGGAAGAACACAGAAACAACATCTTTAAGTTATCAATGTTCTGAAAACTCTCAAAACACAACTGGGTGATTTCATTTTAGATCTTTTGGAATTGCTTCCTTAATTATGATTATTATCATAACTCAAGAAATTGTTGAACAAGCTTTAAGTTATTTGGAGTGAAGTTGTTGGTTTGCTTTTTCTTGATTTGGATATTGGATGTTACATATCCTCCCGTAGAAGCAAAGTTGAAGTGTCCTCTTAGACCTGTGTCTTTCTCCCTGATCAAGCAAGCTCGCATTATCATGAGCTTTAGTTTGCCATTGATTATCTGCGATTGCACCTGTCTGGGGTGATCGGTAGAAATGGAACAGAGCATGTCAACTCCTGACTCATGTTCGAGGGAGGGGGGTCGATCAGAGCATGGCTAAAACACACCTGAATTATGCATCTCCAAAAGATAAAGAATCTAAAACAAATGTTGTTTTTGTTTGAGGAAGATAAATATATACAGAACTCATGAAACACTAACAAAATCCACAGAACATTGTGGTTGCAATCTATTATATCAATCTTTCTATTTCTTCAACATACAAGACATTAGATGCATGGTTTTGAGCTACTTATCTGTTATTGTCCCTACCTATTTTATAACATACAGGGGGCTGGCTACTTACTAAAACACCGTCTTTTAAGCCTTCTTCTAGACCTGTTAGTCGCAATCCTTCCTTCAAGTCGTTCTATCAGTTTATAATTTGTTTCATATTCACAAGGTTGCTGCTGCTGCTGCTGCATTAATTCATCTATACGAATATCCAGTTTGTGACCGTTACATCCTTCCTGCAGAGACGATATACAAGCTCCTGGTTAAAAGCTAAATTCATTCACAAATAGAGCGAAATTTGAAATGAACAGAAATGTTTTATCCTTCTTGAAACGTTAAACATGAAATGCAAAGCATTAAAACAAAAGAAATGAGCAGTGAGTATAACATACCATGATGCGTTGAGATTTAACTCTGGGGAGGGGAACCTGTGTCAGATCCATAAATGGAAGCATATGACATTGTATCATCCCTGGACATTGCCACAAAGTTCAATGGTGCAGTAGACAACCTCCTCATTTCTTTGAAGTATCCATTTTGGCGACCCGAATAGGATCTAGGAGTCAAGAGCTCTGGGGTCGCTCCACCAACAGAGTTTCGACGAGGTGTCGGTGTCATCGATCCATTCCCATTCGCTCGATATCCATTCGTCTTCCTAAAGCTGTTGCTCCTCCGGGGACTGGGTTTAGATCCGTACATAGCTTCCTTCTCAGTGAGAAGCATATCTTGGAGTTTCTTTTGATCCTGAGAATGGAACACTTTCTTTTCAGGAAATGACAGTAAAGAGAAAGAACTAAGCTGATAATTCAAAAAACAGAACATACCCTGTGTCTCCTCTTCTCCTCTTCTCTCTGCTGTCTACTTAATTTATAGTCTTCAAGTATAGCCACCAATCTCGCCTGAAAGAAGATGAACTAATGAGCTTTCCAATGCAAATAATGCAGCAGATGGCAAAAGAAACAGATGGTTAATTCTTACCCCATCATAAAGAAACATAGTCTTCCTTTCATCTTCCCAGGCCAAAGTTCTGTTTATCAGATTATCAACAATAGCTGAAAACAAACACCACTTGATTGTTAAAATTGATCAACCCAACTAAGTTTTAAGGACAAAGAATGTTCCATTAATTCTACCTGGGATTTTGCTAACAGTCACTCTCGCTCGCTCTGCACGTTTCAGATTAACATGTGAACCTCTCCCTGCATTGTAACGATTCTCGTCCTGCGATTCGAATGACAAGATGTTAGTGCAAAACAAGCATCAACATCTTTGGGATGTTGCACGCAAAACCAAACCAAAATACTCAGCTTACTTGATTATACTCTTCAAGCCATTTTTCTTCCTCACATGCTGATAGCCAACGGTCTACTCTATCCATTATGTCTTTTCTGCTGGTGGCTTCTTCCTTTACTTTGACGATCTGCACTTCAATGTTTGCAAGGAGCTCAGAAGGATCTAGTAGTCCTGTAAAACAAAAGCCATGTAAATTAACCAAGTTTCTATCTCGCCTGACGATGCGATCGAGAAATCAATTGATGAACAATGTAGGATTTGACTACCTGAATCTATCAAAGCATTTGATTTCTCAGGAGCTGTGCTAGGATCTGCTTCAATGTGAGCCATTCTACAAATCTCCTCCAACTCAGACCTCCTCTTCAGTACGAGTTGTTTCATTCGACCCGCTTTAAGTTTAGTTAACCTCTCCACTTCTGCTGATGCCTAGAGACATCAAAATATAAGAATTTTCGTTTCGAAGTCGCCATGAAAATCATATTTGAGAATGCTTCAAACCTGTTCAATTGTCTCTGTGGAGAGAAGACCTGGTTCGGTGACTTCTATTTCGGATACACGCATGATGGAAGTAATCCGCGAAAATTTACGCTTTTCATCATGTGAAGAATCCATCAAATTCCAAAGCTCAAATAATGATGTTAAAATGTCCTTCAACTGCAGGTTGAAGCAAGTTATAACATGAGTCGAAAAGACATGACAATAAATATCGATCGAGGATGTGCACGAGCTTTACCTTTTGAATTCGAGTTTTCCTTTCTGTTTTCAATGTAAGAATGGTGTGTTCTAAGCCTTCCAATGTTCTATTGCTGATGTTCGTAGCTTGTTCGACGCTCGTTCTTTCTAAGCTCGGATGCACCTCGCTAACGGTCTGCCCAAAATCCAAACCAAGGACACCACAGAGAGAATGGACCTCACTAACATGTTCCAAAACCTTATGAAGTCGATCAGACTGCAAAGAATTTCATGACAAATGCAAACAATTCAAAACTATGACAATACCCTCAATCATATTATATCTTTAAGTTTGTATATCCAAACCTTCTCCTTTTGTAAGGTGCAAAGATGAGTTTGATACTCATTAAGCTTTCTCAAAGACAGGTCTGTTTCTTCAAGGCTTAAAGAACTGTTGTTCATGTGATCATTAAGATGGTCGCTGTATCCCGCGATCTCGACGCTGAACTTCTCGATTTGAGCTTTTATATCGGCAAATTGTTTCAAACGCTCTTCTTTCTTCTTCATCAATTCTTCTACTAAGGGAGTGACAGAAGCAAGCTTTTCTTTCAATGTCTTGGACCTCTTCTCAATTTGACTCTGCCACCAAAATGGTCATCAACAAATTAAGAACAATCACGAGGACTCAAACTTAAATGTGCTCCAAGCTATGAGGAACAAAGATCTTTACCGGAGAAGATAGTTCACCGAGAGCAGCCATCAATGTTGCAACCTCGGCCTCCTTCAATGCAACGGATTGATGGAGCCGCGCCTTGGCATTTGCAGCTTCCTCGACCTTTCTCCGGTACACTTCTAAGCATTCCATCTCCAATTCTAGAAGCATGCGGTCTTTGTCAGCTTCACTCTCGCCAATGTCGTTCCATATTTGCTGCACTCATAAGAATTGAGAGTCAGTAAAGCTAAACAAGAGAAACAGAGAGGGAGACCCCAAAAAGTACAAAATCAGTCTCCCATGTCTCTAAAAGATTGATTAGCGCTAGCAGCAGGTAGCTCATAGCGCCCCTAAAGAACCCATCATGAGCCCTTCACTGAGAATCTCACAAACCCATCATTGTGAAGCAGATTAGAAACAAAAGAATGAAAAGTGGGAGAGAAAAGAAGCAGTAAAAAGAAAAAGAGACGGACCTGAAGTTCCCTGAGCAAAGCATTACAACTAGAGCTGGTGCGAAGACTGGTAAAAGGGCTACCAACAGCCAACATCTTTGTTTTCTTTACCCTTCTACAGATTTCGATTCCACCGCTCAAGAAATTCCCCAAATTTCTCGACACCCAAACAGAAATTCCTCAAACACTTGTTAACTCAAGTGGGTGTTGATTGTTGAATGAACTCAAAAACAGAGCAAGAAAACAGGACACATTCTTGAAACAACCTCTGTTCCATCAGATCTGAGTACCCAAAAGGCATTTCTCCGCCACCAAAGAACCCATCTTCATATCTCTATCAAATTTCCCTCGCTTTTCAACAACCCTTCTTCTTTCCAGCTAGAAATTGAACAAAGAATGGTAAAGAAAATCTCAAAGCAAACACCCAAAAGGAAGAGCACAGAAAAACAGAGAAAAACGACAGAAAGAGAAATGGGTAAAGTATCAGGGGAAAGAAATCATTGCCATCATTATTAGAAAAAAAAAGATTATACATATATATAAGTAAAGGAAAAATTACAGCAGAAATAAAAAGAGCTTTTAAAATAATAAAAAGAAGAAGAAGAAGAACCGAACCAAAGCAAAGCAGTGGTCAGTGGATAAATAGAAAAAGGATAAATAAAGATGCAACCTTTTGGAATTTGGTGGTTGTGCTAAAGTGCACCGACGTCGCAGTTAACGGTAACAGATTTTTTGTGGCGCATTTTAGCCCAATTGTAATTTCTTAATTTCTAGGGTTTGGTTTTTGGGTGAGTCACAGAGCACTTGAAAATTAAAAAATAAACATAATATTTAATTAAAAGAAAAAGAAATTTAATTATTTTTAGTATTTTTATTATATTAAATAACTGAGAATCAACCCCCGCTTTTCAACCTAGCGCGTGAGTAGTACTGTCAAATAATAAGAGCGAATGCATTTCAAATATTAAACTGGCGCGTGGATGTATTGAGAGTTGGCCCTTTAGTAGAACAGTTCTTTTTTTATTTTTTGAGATAATAAATAAAACAGTTCATAGTCAGTCATGTTGCTGTTTTTATTATTATTATTTTTTTTTTTTTTTTGGTAATGTTTTAGATATCAAATGAATAATTTTTATAGAGATAAAAAAAATTAAAAGGGTTGTGAATTGGATTAAATTATTATTTGAGTTTTTGGAAAGAATTTTACAAACCCCGAGTTTAGAATGTATTTTATGGGAGAAATGATTAATTTTGTGTCGCACAAATAATGAAAAGTTAGTAATTAATTACAAAAAAAAATGTCATTATCTTAATCAAAACGAAAGCTTAACCTACGTTAATAATACAATTATATTCCAAATAAGACCTTAAAAATATCACCATACATAACTCGATTTGAGTTTTCAATTTATATAATTAATTTCTTTTTAATAAGAGATGGAGATTTTAACCTTCCATTAGAGTTAACTCTAATTATATAATTAACTAAATTAATTACATGATATCTAGATTTCTATATAATTGGCTTAATTATTATAGTTTTTCAAATTTCAATTTATGACATAAAATAATAACACATGAAAACTACCACGACAAGGTGGAAAGTAAATATATCAAATAAACGTTTTTTTTCCTAATTAAAAATCGGGAGGAGTTTAAATTAATTTAATTAGATGCAACTTTTCAAGTTAACGATGGAGTAAACTCAAATTAAAGGAGCATTGTTTTATAATTCTTGAGAATATTTTACCTCATTTGAAGATAATTTCCAAGGGGTAGGTTTATATATTTGGAAGGTTATCAGAATTCCATATTGGTTATTTAAGGCAAAAAAATCATAAATATATAAGTAAGTGACACTATACTTCAATATATTCTTGGTGTGTGTCTGGATATATAAAAATTCTAAAATTTGATGGATTTTAGAATGCGAGTGTCGGATTCTAGAACTTGATTCGATGATATTGAAATTGTGAGATTTCATATCAGTTAAAGAGGAGAATAAAACATTTCTTATAAGGGGGTAAAAACCTCTCCCTAGCAGACACATTTTAAAACTGTGATACGCAACGGATAACAGACTAAGTGGATCGACAATATTTGTTAGCGGTAGGATCACCCAAGAAAGTTGGTTGGTAGGTTCGGAAAAAAGAAATGAAGATAAGAATACAACTCTAAGTGAGTTGGCATTCAAAACCCGAAAATAAATATATATATATTTTAAAAGGCTTGAAAGAAATAAGTATATGAGTATATGTTTGTGGAAAAGTTGGCATTTAAAGGAAACATTAATCATTCTCAACCTTTTGCACAAAAAAGAGCTTAAAAAGACAATATTTTTTTAAAAATGAGCAATTAAATAAAACCCTTTTTTCTCTCTCACCAAATTCAAACCAAATTCAAACCAAATT
Source organism: Cucurbita ficifolia (assembly GCA_033971965.1). Taxonomy (NCBI): domain Eukaryota; kingdom Viridiplantae; phylum Streptophyta; class Magnoliopsida; order Cucurbitales; family Cucurbitaceae; genus Cucurbita; species Cucurbita ficifolia. The sequence goes on from CM066976.1 coordinate 4,567,044, forward strand.
CTCAAATTCCTAAGTTTGTTGATGCCTTAAATGAGAACAAACTTATAATGTTGCACGTGGAATGGAATTGATATAATAAAAAAAGGCTAAAGTTTTCATTTAATTTAATTTCCCTAAGAGAAACTTATTTAGGTATGTCAAAACTTAACATAAATTAAGGAAACACATAAATAGGAGAATATATATATATTTAATTGTTTTCAAATCACTAAAAAAATAATAATAATAAAGAAGCATTTGATCAATTATATATGGAAAATTTTATATATATATATATATATATTTTTCCTTGTCATAATTGTTTATAAAGTCATAGGTTTAAATCCTTTGGATGAATTATTTTGAATATATTTCTTAAAAATTAATTAAAATAAATTGGAGGGAAATATTAATTTATATCCTTAATGTTTGTCAAACTTAAATCCATTGAAATTCTAAATCTATAATTGTTAATTAATGACTTTTAGTTGTATAGTTACATATATAGAAAATAATTTACTGTACATAATTTTACTATATATATTCATTTAGATTCAGTCAACACCCAACTTCTAAAACTAAACGGACTCGATCCATGACCCGCATCACCTGACCCAGCAACCCGACTTCGACACCCATGCGCCTGCACATGACTAACTCGTCTACCCGACCTGTTTAATTATCCCAACCCAACCATGACCTGCCCCCTCAACTTTGGCTTCCGACATGACTTAGTGTAATATGGCGGCTTTCCTTGGTGCATTCGGCTTGATTTCACATTTTTTACCATGTTTTTGCTGTTTGGACCATTTCCTACCATTTTAAACAATTCCAAAATCGTTCCTTGACGTTATTGGAAGCGTTTGGGGTCGGTATGACCATTGTTTAGTCAATTCAAATTATTTTGAGCTAAGGGTTTGGATTAATTGATGTCATTAGGTGAATTAAGTCTGTTAATTTGTACTAACTCAATGTCGTGCGGCTACTTAAGTGAAATTAGATTTCAAGGAGCATATTCAAGCTAGTATTAACGAAGTAGAGTGACTCCAACTTAGGTCAACCAAATAATTGTTTTTATTGTTGGATGCCCACAGACTTGGTTGAATGACTTGTGTGTTGTATGAATGACATGTATTATGTGGCTTCTATGCGTGTCATATTTTATGATGCAATGTTGTGTTATGAAATTACGTTACGATATGAATGTTATATGATGTATGTATTTCCATATGTCACACCATGTATATTATGCTAGCATGTTTACACTATACTTTTGGAATATTGATAAGTCATGTATGTTAACCATGAAAGATATGTCAATTATACACATGCATGTCTCATAGGAACGTTGATAAGGAATCCCTAACTAGTTGAATCTAAGAACTCTCATAAGCACCTCGATGTGCAAACCCTTAGTTTACTAATGCAAAAAAACTCAAACCAATTTGATTTCATTCCAAATGATTGCAACTCTAGAGAATTTGATCCAACAACCTTATTGAAGGATAAGACCTTTAGATTTAAATATATCCAAAAACCTCAAAACCACAAGTAATTACTCTAAGGGAAGTAAAATTCAAATTACCTTGTTGATAAAATATTTCAAGACAATAATACTTGTTTGAGATTCGAATCACAGCAAGATCGATTATGTCAAGTTTGAATGATTCTAAATATGTAACCTAAACTAAGTAGAGTTGCAAAAAAACTTAGTCATTGGTTAAAGGAAGTAGAAATTCACTTTTTACTACATTTTCCAAGTCTTTTACAAATATAATATATATGACTTTATATAGCATCAAAATGAAAACCCTGATCAAAATTAGTAATTTTCTTATCTATCACCATAATTAATCACTATATAATTGTAATCTTAAAAACGTGTGGTCGTGGCTAGCTAAGAGCACTTGCTATGGTTTTCTTCTTTGTTTCCCTTTTTTACTAACCAGGGTGCGAGGTTAAAATTAAAATGACCAAAATGTCCTTATAAGTTGATTTAACCATTTTTCTCTTCTTTTTTTTTACTAATTTTTATATAATTTTGACTAGTGTCTTAAAATTTTCTCCAACATTTTTTTCTTCTACATCATCTTAAAATTTGACCTCAAAATCTTAATCTCGAAATTTAAATTTAAAAGAAAAATCGATAAATTAATCATCTTGAACTTGATGGAGTGACAAGGCTTTTCATATCTTGTTGGTGTGTTGGTCCCCTTTCCCTAACCCTTCACAACTTGGCTCTCCATCGCCATATACAGATGTGACATTTCATCTATCTAAACACCCATCTCTCTCACTCTCTAAAATTCCATTTTATATGCAACGTCCACATTTTCAAAACTATAATATTTAAAAATTGCTTCATACACAATACACATTAATATTATGTATCTTATTCGTTGAGTTATGTTCGTATCAATCAAACTTTTAAAATATTATTCATATGTTATTATACATTATTTGCAATTCAATTCATAAAATTTTCATTTATTTAAATTCAACTCAATCTAAATAAGTTTATAATCCAACTCAAACCGTACAGATTGGGTTGAGTTGATTGGTTATCAATTTTTTTGAACACCTCTCATATTCATGAAAAAAAATATATAAAAAAAGAATGAATTTAAGGACTTTAATACCACATAGTTGCTTTTAGACTATGCATACCTATAATAAACTCATCAAACTCGAAAAGTAGTTTCGAGAATTGGGAGATAAGTGGATGGATATGAAAACTAATTAAATTATTAGGGTTTGGTTGGTTATAAATCCTATCATTAATTGGCCCACACATTTTGAAGATTACCCAAAAATTGGCTTGGTTTAGACATAATAATACATTCAAAGCCTAGCATTGCATTCCTCTAAGTTCGGTCACATTCCGTTTGACCTTATCCTTACTATATTCACCAACTCAATCACCCACCATATCAAACAAAATAAAATGCCCATAATTAAGCTAAATATTATTAAAAAAACAAAGAAAAACTACATATTTATTTTAAACATCATTAAACGGTATTGTCATGTTAGACACATACTTTAATATATATTATTAACAATAAAAGGAATATGTTACTCGTAGGCACCAAAAGCAAGATTATCCAAAACGTAAAAAAAATTAAAATGTTGAGTTTTTAAACTTAGAAACTCAAATGCAATCTATCACAGTGTATTTTCTCTAAATTATATCATTCAAATTTGGTATGCAATGTTATTTCTGTGACACCTAAGTAAATGAGGGGTACATAAATGAATTGAAACCACGTTCGAGTGAGAGCAATCATGAGGATGAGATAACTAAGAAGGACTTAAAAGAACTGAAAAATCACTACCTTGACCTTTTATTTTATTTTATTAAATCATAGAAACTTCATGGTTAAGCATGCTTTACTTGGAGCAATTTTTATGTTGAGTGACTAGATGCACATGAATAAGGACAAAACATGTTGGAAAGACTCGTATGGGTCTATAGGAATAATAGATTCCGCGTTGGTTGAAGTTTGAAAACAAATGTAAAAAAAGTCCAGAGAGGTTATAGTGAAAGAACTACCAAAATTTAGTTTTGAGAGTGAAAGAAGTCGGAAATTGTGGTCATCAAGGCAGCCCAATTCTAAACGCAAGGGGATTTAGTCGGTGATATTTGGAATGTGAGGTATGTTATTTTTGTAAAAATATTATTATTATAATATTTAATTTAATAAACACACGTGGCATTTGTCACAGCCTATACTAGAATGTTGATTGAAAATATTATTGAAAGCTTAGGAAAGTTATTAGGTGACATTAAATTATAAAGTGATTTAAAAAGGAATGTCGAAAAAGTATAACACGAGCGGTAACTTGGGATTCTATAATTGCAATAGCAATAATGTTTGTTATATTAATTTTCTTGGATTCTATCCACTCCTCCTACCCAATAATTTTATGCCACGTTAATCATTTCTGTCCCATATTTTTATATCCATAAAATATATTATATTGCTCATTTTACAACTAATATCTCTCCTTTTGTTTTCTAGATCTTACCATAAAATACGCACCTTACTCATTTTTATCATTACGTTGAATTAAGTCATAATTAGACACGTATATTTACTATCATTGAGTTATCTATGACGTTTAAATAAAGAAAAGATACATGATGAATCAAGACCATGTTCAAATCAAATTGATCGTGTAATAACTCATGTAATAAATCAAGACCTTTAATTTTATTACACGATCGTGTTATCAATTTTATTACACAATTCAAAGTTTTTTTTTTTTTTTTTTTTTTGGGTTATTATATATATATATATATATATATATATATATATATATATATATATATATATATAGTGGAAAGTGGAAACTTTTGGCGGGACCCATTGTTTGGAAACTTTGGATACAGCTTGCATTCCGCCGACGATAGAGCGAAAAACAAAATTAAAAAAAAAAAAGAAAAAAAAAGAAACTTTTGTGATAGCGATAAAGATGAGATTCAATGGTGTCAGAAAGGAGGGCAGTGATTGCGTACACCCGATGTACAGTTTGTACAATGGAAGATATGAGATCATGAATTGTGTTGGGCCACCTGATCCTCATCAGATGGTGCTCCAATCCCCACAGATTTTGTCAGTTTTGTTAGGCCCAATAATTAATTCATGGGCCTTATGACTTATTCAAAGCCCCACTCCACCTGTTCAAATTTATCAAAATTACAAAATTATTATTGTACTTCACCTAAACAAATCCAAATAAAGGATCACTCAATTTCGGATAAATAATTGGGTTAACCCTTCATTTAGGTTTATATTTATTGGATTCCTAAAATTTAATATTAAATTAAGGTTTCAAAAGACATGATTTAACAAAGTAAGCTTTGATTTACAAGTCCATCTTGAATAGGGACAATGTAGAGAGAGCTTTTCAAAGGAATAAGAGCAAACAACCAAACTAACCAAAGAATATACAACATATTCAGCTGCAACAAGTATCTAAATCTATGTTACACATCATATGGATTCAATTAAAAATTAATCTCATTTGAGGTGGTTTTTAAAGGTCGATTTATTCTTACATACGAAATCAGCCGTCGAAAACATCTCCTCCTCATCCTCCTCTTCGTCATCGACAAATGGAGCATCAGAATTATTCAGCTCCTCAAATCGGTTCGACAAAAAGAAACCCCGCAAAGTTTTCAAATTTGTTATGGTTTCTACTTCTGCGGTAAAAATTGCCATAACAGGTCTATGATCGGATAGATTTGATTCCCCTCGATTATATGATACTTGTTTTAGTCCCTTTCCATTCCATATAATTCGATCGCACCTGAATTTCAAACAAATTTTGGGTTTTAGATTCGTTATTTTTATAGAGTATATGATGCAAAAAAAGGAAGGGAAAAAATGATGGTATACCAGGCAGGGGCTCTCCTTTTTTGAGCTTTGAGACCATGTGAGCCTCCATAATAAACCTCTGAATTTGGATAGTATTTGTAAGTTGGCCCAAATTTGATGTTCCCTTCTTCCCATCCTTCCAATACTTGCCCATCCATCATCTCCATCTTTAGCTTCATTTCCAAATTTTCTTTTAAAAAAACTTCAATTAAATATATAAACCTTTTCAATTTTAACTCTCCCCTAGAATACTATTTATCAATTTGCTCTTATTAAAGACGACTCTTCTCCAACTACACGGTGCGCCCAATAGAATTCCATTACACATTACATAGTGAGTTACATGGTGTCGATCACTTATTTACATGTTTAACAATCCTCCACTCAAACCACACAGTTCAACATCACTCGTCCATAATTCTACATGTACTTTGATACCCATAACTTTTCAAATGCTAAAAACTCGTGTTTGACGATCTACAAGAACCTAAGTTTATGTAGTCAACTAGAATTAGCAAACAAGTTGCTTAGGATAAATAAGCCTAGCTTAAAAATAATTGAATTTACTTACTTGATCGTTTTGCAATAAAGTGTCCCAATCCTTTCTTTCAACCAATAATCTCGTGGTTTCTTCGGGTAGAGAAATTCTATAATTCAAGTCCCCAAAGAATACCACTCGGCTGCATTCAAACATAACATTCAAGGAAACATAACATTAATCAATTATAGCCGATCACATATTTAAATAAAATACTTGAATCAATTTTTATGAGTTAAAACACTTATTATTTATATTAAATTACCATTTTCATGGTCAGTAGGATTAACAGATAATATATTTATTTGTAGAAAATACAAAGGAATAAGGACAATTTGAGGTTAAGCAAGCAATAATGGAGCTGACCATATATTTATTTATCGATTTAATTTATACTAAATTAGCTTCCCAGTTAAGCAATTTGTCAGTTCAATTAAACAGTTTATGAATCAAGAATCGCCAATTTTTCAAGTAATTAATTCCTTAATTGGTCAACCACACACTAATTAATATAATCTAATAAGATTTTAATATATTATTGTCGGCTGAGTTGGTGTTTTTTTAATATTAATTTTGTCGAAAAGTTGATGGCAATGGAGCTTACTCATGTTGGAGTATTTTCTTGGGCAAATCAAGAGAAGGGCCCTTTGGAAACGAAGTGCGACATAATATGTCACAAACATTATCGTTTCTGTTCTTTTCATCTCCTTCTTTGCCTCCCGATGCCAAATGAGTGCACACAAAACAGAAGCTTGTTTCATGCAATCGAAACCTTATTGATACTGATCCCTGAAACCAATTCGTGTTAGGGTTTGAATCTTAATGGGTATCTACAAGAACACTCAATGGTATTACCTTGTTGCCGAGGCAGCTCATGATGCCGCACCCAACGCATGACACGCTTGGACTTCGAATGAATGGATGAAGATCGCTTCCAACCCAAACTGATATCATTATCCCAACCATTTGCTTGCTTATAATACACTTGAATGTTTGGTTCACTTTCTTCTTCAAAGCTTCTCTTATCATTGAATTCCATTGTGAGCATATTTCCCTATTCTCTGATCCAAACACATTCGAGGCTTTCAATGGCACTATTTCTTGGAATCTGCGTGCATATTGTTAACAAACCCTAATCAAGATTTACAGTTATTCAACTAATACAATGTAAAACCCAAGTTTACTATTGGCTAGTATTGTTATTTTTGGACTTGTTTAGGGAGAGGTTTCCACACTTTTAAAAGAATATTTCGTTCTCCTCCTCAAACGATGTGGGATCTCACATACCCAAATTCAAAATCATGAAAGAGATAATGTAACAGCCCAAACTCACTACTGTGTGTATTGTCTTCTTTGGACTTTCCCTTTCGGACTCCCCCCAAAGTCTTTAAAATGTGTCTGCTAGAGAGAGAGGTTTTTACACCCTTACAAAAAAATGTTTCGTTCTCCTCCCCAACCGATATGAGATCTCGCATACCCAAATTCAAAATTATGAAAGAGATAATGTAACCGTTTAAGCCCACCGCCAGTAGATATTGTCCTATTTGGGCTTTTCCTTTCGAGTTTTCCCTCAAGGTTTTTAAAACACGTATGTTAGGGAGAGATTTCCACACCCCTTATAAATAATGTTTTGTTCTCCTTCTCAATAGAGGTAGGATATCACAGGATAAACAAAAACAATCCGAAAGTATAAGTGAAGTTACCCAAAAACATAGATGTCACAAGAAATATCCACCCAATCCTCCATGTCCAAATCTTGATTTGGTGCAACGCCTCCAACATTCCATGTACTAACAAAAACCCTAACAAAAACAAAGGAAAGAGATAAGTTTGAAGATGAAATGGGGAAGAAATGAGGCATATAGGAAGCAAATATTACTTGTAATTTTGGATGGGAGGCTTATAGAAGGCATTAGGGAGTGAAGAAGATTGAGCAAAGAGTGGAATTTGAAGCAAAGATTCAGAAGTGTTGTTGGATGGAATATCAGCCACAAAGCTAGTGCTTCCCAATCTCTTCTTCAAAATCTTATTAGCAACCAATCTTGGCCACATGACCTAACAATAAAAAAGAAATGCAAACAACAAAATCCTTACCAAAAAAACTCATGCAAATGCAAATGAGAGAAGGAGAGAGAGAGAAGGGCTATTACTTGTCCATGCTTCCCAGCCATGGAGTGATGAGAGAGAAAATTGAAGAGGTAGAGAGAGAGAAGAATGTGAAGAAGAAGAAGAAGAGGAAGAAGAAGAAGGATGAAGCAGAGAATGACAAAAAAGATAAAAATAAGAATTGGGAGAGGTCGCTGTTTGCAAGTTGTTGGTGATGATATTGCTTATTCTTTTACTTATTCAATCCCATAGGCAACCAACACATAGGTGTAGCTTGGGGTAGGCTTGCGTTTCTTTATTTATTTATTATTATTCTTTCTTAATTGAATTTAGTAAGTACAAGTTGAAGATGGGTGAGTCCTATACTTTGAATATTCAAACCAACTTTTTATTGCCTCAGTTATAGGGAACATTCTTATCTTTGTTTCAAATAAATTTCAACTCTTTTTACTAACTCATCCTTACTTGTTCATACGCTTTTAGAAACTTGACGGTTTAGTTTCTTACAATCTTTCTATAACGTCTTTAGATCATTACTTGACTAATATAAAAAGATTTATTTATCCAAAGTCCTTTAACGCCTATAGAGTCATTTGAGGCGTAGGTTCAATGTCCTAAATGTAACGACCCTAATTTTTAAAAGAAAGTAGAGTTGCTACCATACACATGATATAATTTTTTTTTATGTGGAAACATTCTTTTAAAAATAATTTTATAAATTGATGCATGATGTTATACATAACCTAAAGTCTAGTAAAAATAAATGCAACTACTCTATGTAGGTTCCATTGTAACAGCCAAAATTCACCGCTTCTCTTTGGACTTTCCAGTTTTTAAAACACATCTATTAGGGAGAGGTTTCCAGACCCTTATAAAGGATACTTCAATCTCCTCCCCAACCAAGGTGGGATCTCATAAGGGGATTAGAACACACTTTATAAGGGTATGGAAACCTCTCCATAGGAGACAGGTTTTAAAAACCTTGAGTGGAAGCCCAAGAGGGAAAGCCCAAAGAGAACGGCTAAGGATGGACTAGGGTTGTTACATCCACGGTCTTTGATGCGATGTCTCTATCAACTGTACATGCGTGTCTTGCCTTTACATAAAATATAAAAATACCACGTGACTAGAGTGTTGAGTATTTTAAGAAATACTTAGTAAGTGACCCTATTATTAGAGTTAAGAGAATGCAAACACATGCAACATGAATGAAACTTATCATTTAAAATCATAACATCATGCATTTTATTATTTATTGCATTTTATTATTTTAAATTGTCTTAACTTAATGAGGTAAAAAATGACCCATTTCTAAAAAATACATTGAGTAGTTTTCTTTTTTAAAATGCCTGTCAAAAATAAAATATGTTTTTTGACTAAGTTTAAATTGAATACTATAAATAAATATATACCTTGACAATGACTAATTTATATTTTCCATCCATTTTTAAATTTGTCTTTTATTACCTACATTTTTGTAACCCTAATTTTCTTCATTTTTGTTTTAATGAAATATATTTATGTTATTTTTAATATAACTCAGTTCAAAATGAATATCATATTATACTTTTGTTTTTATGGAAGTCCGTAATTTAAAAATCAATTATTTTCTTTACTAGACCTAATTTTAAATTGAATAATATTTTTATATTTTCTATGTTAACTTAATATATATATATAATTTTTTTAGCTTAAAATAAAAAAATAATTATATGTATTTTTGAACAATTATTTTGAGTTCAACTAGTATTGTAATTATTTTAGTTTTAAAAATTAATTATAAATATTAACACTAGTTATCCGAAATGAATATTTAATGAAAATTAAAGATATCAACCTAAATATTGAAATTTATGGACTAAGTGAAAATTAACTTAAAATTAAAAGATAAAAATATAATATTTTTAAATTTATGGACCAAACAAGAATACTTTTAAAAAATTATTAGTTATATGTGTCATAATTAAGTCTTATTAATAGAACATGAATGTACTAGCTTTTCAATATTTTATTTCCTAAGCCAAATACTTCGGAGTATATTTCATGAAACGATAAATTTTTAATTTTGGATCGTTATGAACTAATTTAATTTTTATTTAAGAATTGATTTAAGTGCTTTTAGACTTGCCTTTTTCCTAGAATGATGGTTTTTTTAACCCATTAAATGTAATTTCTTTTCCAATTATTTGTGGACCACTTAACATAAAATTCACGGAAATAAAACACACTTAATCTTAGAGTTTCTATTAATTGAGTTATTGAAAAGGAAGATGTACCTTACTGGTACAGTAACTTTCAATTCTTTTAAGATTTACGGGTCATTCCATCTTTAATAGCTCTTATTTAGATGTAGTCTCAGTGTCACAATCCATAGTTTTTAAAAAAAAAAAAATATATATATATATATACTTGAAAACTTCTCCACCATCCCAAACAATTTCACTACCACAATAATTATTATTAAATCAATGATAGTTTATATATATATAATTCAAAGTCATCAATTAATTTCAAATATATTAATGAACAGACCAAGTTGAATGATAAAAAAAAAGAAAAAAAGAAATTTAATAAATTAATTTGTAATTCTGTCATGTAATGGAACATGAAGTATGGTGACCTAGGAACAGTATCCAACCTAACATTATATATTATGTAGTCTCAAATCTTGATATACAAAAATAAATGTCTTTTTTTTATTTACAATATTTATAATAATTCCAATAAACTAAATGACAGAAAATTAACAATAATAAATCCCACTTGTGCATTTTTATAAAATTTGTGATAAAGACAAAAAAGCCCCCAAATCACCAATCGGATGTAGCATTTGGATTTTCTTAATCATGAGCGCAAATGGGGAAATATGACATATTTTTCTCCACTCTATTATTATTTTTTTAATTAAAAAATTATTTTCATTTCAAAATTAATATATATTTTTTTTGTTTATATGAAATATTGTCTTGAATTTTTTGGCATGTAGCTAACAATTAAAAAAAACCAAGATGATGATTTGAGTACAATATTTTTTATTTATTTATTTTATATTAAAAACAATTTCGTTTAGAACACTCTAGATTGAACATGAAGAAAACAAAAAAGTATTAGTACTAATTAAGTGGGATTTGGAGAAAGTAAATATAAAAAAAGTGCATAATTGTAGTTTAATTAAGAAAATAATTTAATATTTTTTTTTATTTGATATAATTTATGTTTTTCCTTGAAATTGGTTGGTTGGTCATCTCAAAAGAAAGAGACATTAAATTATTTATGCCAACTTTTTCTTCGCCCAAACATTAAAAAGGGGGAATATTGCGTCATATAATTCGCATATTAATTCCTTTTAAAAAAAATAATAAACTAAAATGGGAAAACTTATCTCACAATTAGGATAATTTTCTTTAATGGTTATTTTGGAAGTAATGATCATAAATATTTATATTTCTCCTTTCATTGCATTTTTTAAAATTACATAATTTCATTTTCTAACCAACTCCATTAAAAAAAACAGGAGATAACGGAAATTTGAGTAGGTAGTTTCATTTTTTTAGAATATAAATAAATATTTACTCTTATATTTATATATATATATATATATATAAAAGAATATTTATAAAACTTAATTACCAAACTAACCCTTTTTTCTAAAAATATTATTTATTACCGATTCATTTGGATAACTTTGATATATTTTTATATGTATTTACAAACACTCACTAATTAATTATAATAATTATTTTTAATATGTATTTTAGAATTATAGTTAAAATATGTATTCTCGTTTAAATCTTTAACCTTTACATATTATTAAATTTTAAATGTATTTATTTTTATAATATATGTGTACCACTTCTGTTTTTCTACTCCGATAAATAAAATTTTGACATAAATGATTTCCAAATTATAGTTAATTTTTAAATAATTTTAAAATACCGAAAGTAGTGGCCTATTAATAAAAGAAGGCATCGTGGATTGGACGGTTCATATAAGATAGTGATTGGAAGATTTTAATTTGAAATTAAATCAAACAGAGCCTCTCTTTATAATTTCTAATTTTCTAAAGTTCAAAATAAAAATGTATGAATTTAATCCATCAAATTTCCTAATAATTTTCACTTAAAAGGGGGGCACAGCGTTGCCTTGGCAACAGAAAAAGAAAGACCTACATGATATCATGGTGAATATAAATATACAAGGTACGTGTCTATACTAATATAACATAATAGGGAAGCATCCTAATGCACATGACATACATATGTGCATGAAACCCCCATTTTCCTTTCATCCATGACATAGTACATATATGCATCATGTATACATGATATTCATCACATAACTTTACATGACAGGACATAACATGACATACATAATATTTCACTTCATTCATAACATGGTGTAATCGATATCACATGCATGCATAGTAGCATCTTATGTCATTACATAGAACACGTAAACATAGCATAAATAATATGGTGCATGCAGGGGCCACGGGGCATGCACCATTCAAAATTTTCAACTCCAACAGTAAATGTCACTTACTTGTTTGGTCTTGGCCGAAGTCTCTAACTATTCTGTAGCTGCTTCGGCACTATCCTTCAAACGCTTAACTTCACCTATACCAACTCATATCACATTCTTTAGGACATACGATACATATACTTTAACTAAACGAATTGATTACTTCTAATTTTATCCAAAAAATATTTACTTTGAGTAACAAGGAGTTTTACCGATCTCAGATAACCTCATATTCGATTTCGATTTCCTCCTCTGACATCACTCACAGTTTTCCTCTACTACCAATGGTTACAACAATGCTTTTTGGTCCTAATGTTCCTCGTCGCTGTGTCGAGTCCGTGCCGTCGACTGTAAGTATTCTTTCTCTGTGTTTCTCGATCTTTCTCTCCCTCGAATATGTATGAACTCTGCAGAATGAGAGCGAAGAAGTATAGTTACAGGTATAATATAATGTATTATAAACCATATTTTGAAAACAATTCAATCTTACTCTTAAGCTTATCAAATTCTATCGATTTTTATCAAACTCTATAGAGATAAATGTTGCAATTTTTCAAGTTTAAATTGGATTAATGTACAATTAATCATTAAATAATATGATCAAACTCTTTTATTTATTTATATATATAAAAACATAGCTCTAATTTTGTTTTTCTTTGAAATTTTATAATTTTTATATCATGCCGATGTTTTATAATTCATTGGAGAATACTTTTTTTTTCCCGACGACTTCTAAATGAAAATTGATTTAGGTCATTGAAGGGCTTGAAAATTTTGGAAATCTACATTTGGGCTTTCAGGCCCACGTTGTCTCATTCAATTTGGGCCACACAGTATATGACGGCCTTAAGGCCCAATATAAAAAGAAAAATGGGAGCATAAGGCCGAATCAAAAATTCAGTTTTGAAAAACATAGCAAAATTTGATTTACATATTTGCCCTCACAATTTTACTGTATTTCCATATTTGCCCTCATATAATTATAATTTACACACGTACATTTTCCTCACCATATTTGATGAATGGCGTATTTTAGGTATGTTTTGAATCCCTTTTAAATTTTTTAATTAAATCTTTTTCACCCATTTATATTATTCTTACTTATAACAATTTATTATTTTTAAACACCATATTCTTTTTACCATCTTAGTCTATTTATTAGTCAGCCAAATTAATTTATCTGTTTGAATTTTGGTTGAGTCGATTGTTGCTCTTCACTATCTTAACGGTTGCTTTTTGAACACTTAATATTCATATTGCATTTACATACCATTGGCCATATATGTATTTTTTTATTCTGTCTATTCCCATATACGTAACAATGGCCATAGATTTTATTTATTTTCAGCCATCTGTTTTCTATCCTTACTATACTTCCCATTATTTCTATATAAGTGTCTAAATATCATCAATACTAAGGCTTCTAGAGACTATTTGGAAAGAAAACATCGACCTTAGCCTTGACTAAGGCTTCTAGAGACTATTTGGACGACATATCTTAACCCTTGACATCTACGGGTAGTAGTTCGAATCTCTCCATACTGTTTTCTTTCTCAATCTTTATAAGGTTTCTAGAGAACCTCGACCTTATGCATCATATTCATGGAGATAGTCACATTCACTTATATACCTATGATCTTTTCTTTAATTAGACAATGTAGGACTCCAACCGTGAGATCCCACATGGTTTATAGAGAGAAATGAGTGTCAGCGAGAATGGATGGATTATAAGATTTCACCTTCACTTATATACCTATGATCTTTTCCTTAATTAGACAATGTAGGACTCCAACCGTGAGATCCCACATGGTTTATAGAGAGAAATGAGTGTCAGCGAGAATGGATGGATTATAAGATTTCACCTTCACTTATATACCTATGATCTTTCTCAATCTTATTCAGAATGGTCCATACTAAATTTCTATAAAAAGAAATAACTTTTTAAAATGGTTAAATTATCATTTTCCACATAATTATTTAACTAAATTTTTAAAAACATAATTAACGATAATATATATATATAGACAAGTATTCATATCCCACCAATAGTATCTTCGTGAAATCCATATCCACCAACCAATTAAAAAAAAATCCAAAAACAAAGTATTTTAAATTCAATAAACGATGTGATATAATTTCACATGTCATGTCCTATTTTAAAAGTGTTGGCAAACTATGCACTCTAGCATCATTTTTTTTTAGTACTTTTCAAAATTCTACAAAAAAAAAAAATGTATATATAAAAAAACATTTTGAAAGTTTAAATGTTTATCAAAATTGTATATACAAAAGTATTTTTAACTCCGTTATTTAATTTTAGATAATTAATTGTTGTTAACTATTTTATATGTTAAAATAGTTTTAACTCATTAAAATTTAATTTAGTTTTTTTTTATGTATTTAAATTTTAGATTTTTTAATTTAATTTTGTTATTAATCTTAATAATTATTTTTAATAAAATTAATTAAACTTGTAAATGTTTAGTCCAACTTATATTTCAAAAATGGAGTAAATTATATTAAATAAAAAAATTCAATTAAACCGTTTCCAAAAAAGTTGTTAACTTTTGTGAAATAAAGAGTTGATTAAACTTATATTTTAAATAGCATTTTAAACGTGTGGACACGTCACTTGATTGATTAAAGAACCGCAACTTACTCATATTCAAATTTCACTTCGCGTCCATCTATAAAATTGTATTTCTTTTTTCAAGTGACTACCAAATTTATATGCCTAAATAAATCAATAAAATAATAATTTAAGAGACATGAGGTTTTTTTTTTAAATATATTTTAACCAAAATAAGAAAAAACATAGGATCTAGTTGGAAATTTTCAATATTTTTACAAACTTCAAAAGATAAGAATAAAATTTGAAAATCATTTAAAAATTAGGAATTATTTGGTGTAGTTTAATATTTTTTTTATAGCTTTAACCTCGTATATATCTGAATTAGTAAAAGGAAATTTTTAGATTTATTCTATTTTATTTTTAAAAAAAATTAAATTTAATCTATTTTATATAACTTTCAAATTTTGTATATTCTAAAAAATAATTGGTTCTATTTATGTGATAGTGGCAAAATATGATAGCGAGAGAGGAGAATAAAACAAAAAACAAAATGAAATTTTTTATTCATTATCGATGAAATGGATATTTTGTCGACGGTTTAAATAACAAAAGACAACAACTATAAAATAATTTGGCCTTATATTATTTTGTTCTCACTAACAAATATACGATTGATATGCTTAATTATGAAATTCCAATTTTTTTTAGATCTTTTTAGTCATCTTATATTTAAGATCACTCTCATTTAGATGTAGGTTCGATTCATTTTAAAAAATAGTGTGTATTTATTATATATTTTATAGGGGAAGATATTAGAAGAATATTTGTATTAATAACCAACAAAATCAAACGAAAATGTATATTTTGTATATAAAATGAAATGAAATAAAAGCAAGAAAATGGAATCAAATAATGTAAAGTGCGATGGGGATAGGCATGATGATAATAATAATGCTGTGGGGGCGATGAAACAGCTGCTGATTGGCCACACTCCTCTTCTCCATACTCTCCTGCACATGTGCCTCTCACCTCCATCAATCGCTTTCCATTTCCTTTTCCTTTCTTCCCTCTTACTCAAATTCCCAAATCAAATCAATTTTAGGAGTGGAACGAAACCCTCTTTATAAAGGGTGTAGAAAATTTTCTTTAGTAGACACGTTACTTTTGAGGGAAAATTCAAAAGAAAAACTCCAAAGAAGACAATATATGCTAACGGAACGTTAAAACTATAACAATTATTGCTCAATTATGCTCATTTTAAAAGCTATGATAATGTAGATGATATTATTCTACTAGAATGTGCTATAATGATATGAATTCAATCTATACATGTATATGATACGATTATATTAGGATCGTGCCTTACCGATAGATTCCTATATCTAAATAAGTTTATGGGGACCGACAGAATTTTACCATCAGAGATAATGACTAAGAATAAAGAAAGAAGTGATTAATGGAATTGGGTCATGTGAAACGTTTTAGATATCTTTGATTATATTTTGATATCAGAAGTGGTGATTAATTAACAAGTTATATGTTTAGTGTTTTTAATATGGAACCCAAACTTTTGAATATTAAGTGATTTTGAGTATTTCATGATATTTTATTAAATTTTTAGTAGTTGTCCATTTGTTTAAGTCAAAAATGGTGGGTGGTTACATTGGTTATTAGCCGAAAATTTAGAATAGGCATTACATAAAGTAGTATTAGGCACAACATTCATAAATAGATATATGAGATACTTTTAATATGAGTTTTGGGAGACTTGTAATACCCAATTCAACGAAGATCTCTATTAAATAATAAATTCAACCATGAAATATTTGGATTGAATTTAATAGAGTTGAAAAAGTAAGGTGTTAATATATTAAAAAAATATTTAAATATTTTTAAATATTGAATAAATTTATATTATCAGAAATTATTTTTAAAATTTGTTGAAGAATAAATAATTCAAAAACAATCATGAAATTAAATAAATATACCTGCATCTAATCCAATCGTAACTAAAATATACTTTTCAAAATCAATAATACGGTTGAGTTGGTTTGTGAGCTCCCCATCAGTTGGAGAGTGAAACACAACCTTCTTTATAAGGGTGTGAAAACCTCTCATTAGCATACGCGTTTTAAAATAGTGAGGCTAATGATGATACGGAACGGGTCAAAGCGGACAATATTTGCTAGCGGTGGGCTTGGACTATTACAAATGGTATCAGAGCTAGTCACCGGGCGGTGCGAGGCAACGGTCGAAGTAGGCTAGATCTGGTCGGAGTATGACTAGACCCTCTCCATAGTATACATCAAACGATGCGAAGCAATGGTTGGAGTAGGCTAGATCTGGTCGGAGTAGGGTTAGACTCTCTCCATAGCAGACATGTTTTAAAAGCGTGAGGCTAGTAGCAATATGTAACGGGTCAAAACAGACAATATCTACTAGCCGTGGACTTAGGCTATTACAATGGTATCAGAGTCAGTCATCGGACGGTATGTCAGCAAGGACACTAGGCCCCCAAGGAGGTGGATTGTGAGATCCTACATCGATTGGAGAGGGGAATCAGTCACTGTATGGTGTGCCAACGAGGACGCTAGCTCCCAAGGGAGTGGATTGTGAGATCCTACATCGATTGGAGATGGGAGTTAGTCACCGTACGGTGTGGCAGCAAGGACGCTGGCCCCCAAGAGGGTGGATTGTGAGATCCTACATCGATTGGAGAGGGGAACGAAACCTTACTTATAAAGGTGTGGAAACTTCTCCCTGCCAGATACGTTTTAAAATCGTGAGACTCACGGCGGATAATATCGGCCAAAGGTGAACTTGGGCTATTACTTATTGAGTTAGATCAATCGGGTTTTGCAAATCCATATAATATATTAGGGTTATTATCGAGATATTCATCACTTTTTAACTTTTAAAATCCTATTTGGCACCGTCGAAAAAGCTCAAACACTAAAGTTATAATTTTTTTTATATATATATAATATAAAGTTTGCAAATGAACTATTTTAGCATTTGGGCATGAGAGATATAAATCTTGATCTAAGATTAAATTTTGGTTACTCTTCTCGTAATGATAGAGATATTTGAAAAGTGTTAGAACAATAATAGTGCCGGTGCTAGGATTGTCCACTTAACTAAAATATTTAATATGAATTCATTGGATCCATTCATTAAAAAAAATAATAATAAATAAATCAATAGAAAATTTTCAAAATAAAATAAAATAAAATCAAAATGAACCCTACCTCACATGACAATTATTGGGTATAAAATAAATAACTAAATATTTTTTGTTGTCATCCTATGAACACTCACCACTTCTTCCAATTACTCTATTATTTATTTTGATTAATGCTCGATGTGACAAAAATAACCCATCTCCCAATCAATTATATGTTCCTTAAATTACAATTCCAGTCCCTATATTTCATCATTTTTTGCATTTTTGCCCATCTATATAATTTAGTTTATTTCATTTCCTATCTTATATTTTATCAATTTATTAATCACATTGAGAATATTTCACTCTTTGATAATGGAAACTTAGTATAATACAAAAAAAATAACATAATTTCAATTTTCAGTTAATTATGCATTATAATTCAATGAAAAACCTTTGTTTAATTACTCACATAAAATTTCTTGAATGGTAATACTCTAAATAAATAAAATATTATTTATCATCATTAGTCTAGTATTATTGAATTTATGTTATATTGGTCTCTAAGGGTGAGATCTCACATCGATTGGAGAGAGAAACGAGTGTCAGCGAGGACGCTGGACCCCGAAGATAGTGGACTATGAGATACCACATCGGTTGGAGAAGGGAACGAAGCATTTTTTGTAAGAGTGGGGAAATCTCTCCCTAACATACGTGTTTTAAAAATATTGAGAGAAAGCCTCAAACGTAAAGTCTAAATAAGACAATATATGTTAGTAATGGACTTAGGCTATTACATTAAGTTGTTAGACTTTAGTCTATTCTAAAATTAAAATAGAGAAAAATTATTTAGTCCATTCTTCGTTATTTAATATCATAGAATACGAGTATATTTCTTTATCTAAATGAATGTCGAGCTTTTTGAAAAAATAAAAAAGAAAAGAAAATAATAATAATTATAAGCCTACCTAATATATGTCTCTAGGCGGGCTCCACCGGTGTCCACTTATATGTATAGATTCAAATAATTTTAAGAATGGTAACCTATTAATATCCATGAAAAATATGATATATCTTTTTAAATTTAAATAAGAAGTAAAATTGAATTGACTTAAATATTTGAAAAGTAAAATAGGATAAGACACTATTTTTCTTTATTTTATTTTATTTTAAGTTTGAGGTTGAAATCGAAATTTGAAAATAAAAAAATTTAAAAAAATCGAAACATAAGAGATTTAAAAGTATAATAATAAATAAAAAAAGAGCAATAATTCAGAGGAGATTTAATTAATAACGTGGTGGAAACGGCTTGTTGGCAAGGAGTAAAAAGCATTTTTGTTGCGCCTATATAAATGCAAAAAGGCTGACCTTTTCGTTATTCCCTTCTCACTTTCCACACATCGTCGGTTTCTTTTGGTCCCTCAAAAGATTTTCGCCATGGACGCCGCCGCTTCCAACCGCCGCGTAGGCCTTCTTCTGTGGGTCGTTATTGCGTTCAGCGGCGTCGTTTTCACTGCTGCTGAGCTTCAGCGATTTGCCCATCCGCCCAAAGACGACGGCTCTCTCAGCCTTCTGGTCGTCGGAGACTGGGGACGAAAGGGAGATTACAACCAATCTCAAGTTGCAGCTCAGGTCCCCTCTCTCTCTCATATTTTTTCTCATTTATTATGACATATATTATCAATTAAGAAATTAGAAACTTGAATTTCACAAATCTATTTTTTTTAAAAAAACTGTAAATAAAATTTTAATTTGCTTAGAAATTAAAATGACAAAGCTGTTGCGTTTAAGGCAAGAAATTTTGTGGACTGAAACAACAAGATTTTCAATTGGATAAAAGTTTACGGAAAATATTGTTAGTATATTATGGAATTTCTTTGTTTAATAAACAGAATGCGTGGGCCTTCCTTGCAAGTCGAAATAAGGAAATAAAGTTTTTTTTAAAATTATTTTTGGTAAGAAAAAGATATAAAATTAATCACATCCCCAAAGATTTCTCAAACGAAAAAAAACAGATAAAACTTATCGTAACAAAATTATTATTTTCAATTTAAAATTTTAAATTGGAGGTTTATCTAAGGAGGGAATAACCTGAAGGTATAATTGAAAGATTCTGAGCATTATTCCGAACGAGAAAAAGATATTCTTGGAATATAATTTTGACAGGTGGGCCATCATAAAGTAATTATCTATCGACCAATTTTCTTTTTCTTTTTTTTTAAAAGAGAGAGAGAACCTAAAAATAAGAAATTAAAATAAAACTTTTAATTCTTTTTTTTTTTTTACTAGCCATTGTTATTATTATTATTATTACATTGGGTCATGTCAGGCTAAGGACGAACATTGCGGGTCGAGTGAGTTGTTCCAATTTCTGTACCTTTAAGCTCTTTTCCCTAAAGTAAAATGTTTTCAAATTTTCTAACATTATTTTTAATTTTTGTGATAGATGGGAATCATAGGAGAAAAATTGGAGGTCGACTTTGTAATTTCAACAGGCGATAATTTTTACGATAGGGGACTGAAGGATACCAACGATCCTGCATTTGAAGACTCATTTTCCAAAATATACACAGCACCAAGCTTGCAAGAGGAGTGGTATAGTGGTAAATATGAAGCCCTTTTATCAAAACTATTATTATTATCATTATTATCATTATTATTATTATTATTATTATCATTATTATTATTATCATTATTATTATCATTATCATCATTATTATTATTATTATTATTTTGCTTCCAGTTTTGGGTAACCATGACTATAGAGGAAATGTTGAGGCCCAACTCAGCCCACATTTGAGAAAATTGGATAACAGATGGATTTGCTTGAGATCTTTCATAGTTGATACAGGTAAACTTTAAGCATATAATTTATTAAATATTCTTTTAATTACCCTTTTTTTTTTAGGATAAATATTTTGTACCGGAGTTCATATGACTCGAAAATTTGACCAACTTAAATTATCTATCCAAATTATAAAATTTGGTTTGGATTTTTTTAGTTGAGTTGAATTTTTGAAAAACAAAAAATCTGGATAAGTTTGCGAATTAACATTTTTTTAGTCGGGTCAACGACCAACCTGAAAATAGAGTTGGGTATATTTCTTATGGGGTATGGGTTGAATTATGTTCCCATTCGACATTAAATTTAAATATAAGAGTTAAAATAGAATAAGGTGTAAGTAGTAAAATAAAATTAAAGGGTAATAAATATTGGAAGAATTAATAACTGATATGTTTTTTATTGGCAGAAATTGTGGAGTTCTTTTTTGTGGACACAACCCCTTTCGTGGACAAGTATTTTAATGACCCTGAAGATGAAGTCTATGATTGGAAGGCCATTTTACCAAGACGAAATTACCTTTCTAACCTTCTCAAGGTAAGCACAGCTTCTCTTTTTCTTTTTCTTTTTCTTTCTAGTTATATATAAATACCTCTATGGATCATTCCTTTTTAATTTTAAAAATAAGAAATTAAAGTATTTTATTAATTCAGGAACTATAAAAATAATTAAAAGTGCTTGTGTATATCTGCTTTGGAGCTTTTAAATGTTGGTAGTTGTTATAAATCAATTTATATATAAAGATGACTGTACACATTACCATTATTCAAAATTATTGTTAAGAATGAATTGACCATTTGATAAACTACTCTATTACATAATTTAATGAAATTAATCAAATAAATCATTTAAGCTATGTTTTCATTTGACTTTAGATTTTTAGTTTTTTATATTATTAAATTATAAATTTATTATAAATACTACTTTCCCCTATAATTTTGTTTGTTTTTGTTATTTCCATTCGCAATTTAAAAATATATTTAGAATCCAAACTAAGGTTTAAGTGAGGGTTTATAAAGGGGTTGGATTGGGTTAAATTTTTTTAAAAAAATTGGACTAATTTGAAATTTTGGATTGGGTGGGTTGATGGCCCAAACAACTTGAATAAAGTTTACAGCCCAACTCATGTACCCTCTTTAGATTAAATTATGGTGTTGTTCTTTTTTTAAAATTTAATTATTTAAAAATTCTTAATTGTGTTACGTTAATTATTAAAATCTCATAAAATTCAAATATCAAATATTTACCGGTCACAATACATCACTAGTGTCAGTTATGGATAGTGTTGAGTTGACTTTTATTAACTTAAATGGATAGTGTTGAGTTGACTTTGACTCAAAAAAATATCAACCCGCAAACATAACTGAATTTCAACGGGTTCTAACATTTTCTTGGAAATTAAGTTTATTTATCTTTTTTTGGGGGACAATGAAATAGGAAGTGGATTCAGCTCTAAAGGATTCAAATGCAAAATGGAAGATAGTTGTGGGACATCACACATTAAAAAGTGCTGCACAGCATGGTGACACTCAGGAACTACTTCTTCAGCTTCTTCCCATTCTTGAGGTCTCTTCCCAAATTCTCTCTCTTTTCAATTAAATTTCATTCAACCAAATATACTTCATCTCTAAAGTTTTAAACCGACCTAGTTTAAACTGTTGTGGATCTAAGCATAGTTAAAAACTTGAATATTATGCAGGAAAATAAAGTGGATTTCTACATGAATGGACATGACCATTGCTTGCAACACATAAGCAGCATGAACAGGTACATACATATATTGGCCTTTTGATACTCAGTGTGAGGTATAATGGGTATTAATTTTATGTCGTTTGGTGCAGCCCACTTCAATATTTCACAAGTGGGGGAGGGTCAAAGGCATGGAGAGGAGACATAAACTGGATGGATCCAAAGGAGTTGAAGTTTTATTACGATGGGCAGGGGTTCTTGTCCTTACAAATCACTCCTTCCCAAGCTAACTTTACATTCTTTGATGTCTTTGGCAATGTCTTGCACCAATGGGTCTCCACCAAGCCACTTACTGATCACTCTGCCATTTGAACTCCTCCACTCTCATTCCCTCACCCATCTTTATCTATGTGTATATCAATACATGTGTGTTTTCTAAGCCTCTCCTTTGTATTATCATTCATATCATTTACTATCCACAACTTTAACATCCATTCATGTGATACTTATATATTCTCCTATCACCCAACTTTTATTTTTCAACGAATCAACCGATATATGAATCAAATGTTTTTATTATTAAATTTTTTTAAAATACATTTTTGCTTGTAATACCATACATGTATTTATTTAATTTTATGATTATTATTTTTAATTATTTATTCTCCCACCACTATGTAGTTTTTTAAAATATATCTCAATTAAATGTTTGAAAATAAATATTTCAAAGAACTAAACTTTTACCTTTTTTATTAAAAATAAAAATTTGGATAGACGAAACTCAAACAATCCAAACAAACTTAATTCAAAAAATTTATGGTTGATTTGGATTGTGTTTATTGTTTGATAAGGATTGTATGGGTTCAAAAAATATTCACTCAGAACAATTAAATTGAGTTAAAAAAATGTTACAACAGGACCCAAGTTAAGTCACGAACACTTCTAATAAAATATTAGTTCCACTAAAAATACTGAAAACTTTTGACTTTAGGTTCTTAAAAAAATAAAAAGCAAAAAAAAAAAAAAACATAATAACATATATTGCTTCTAATTTGAACATTGATTCTGAAACTTCAGGGTTGAAACAGACTGCCATCTGCTCCCACTTTGGATTCCAATGGAAGCTTAGAATTTAAAAGCAAAAACCAAAAGAAAGTCTCACCTTCTTCCCTGCAAACAAATTTCCATAATGTTTTCTTTTCCGACATTTTCACCTTAAACGTCTCATAACTTCCTCACCTCCCTGTCTTTCTTCTCTACATTTCCACATAAAATCCTTCATTCAACAACAATGGCACCCAACAAACAACACCTCAATTCTAATTACCTTTTTTTTTTGGTTCTTTTTGGTCTTTTATTCAAATTTAAGAGGGTGTTGTAACAAAACAATATTCTAAAATCCCAACCAGCAACCCATCATCAATGTAATGAAACGTGTGAACTGAAAAACAAAAAGAACTATACACATGCCTCTCTTCAATCTGGAACTCCTATGCCACCTTCTTCTCTTCTATCGACTGACCGTCGTCGTCGTCGTCTATACACAACAAAATGACCCCCACCGACGACAATGCTGCTGCTCAAGCAGAAGCGGATTCTGCCTGGCTTGGATGGCTGTAGTGGTGGATTTTGCTGTGATGGCGTCGTGTTCCTTTACCGAACGTGACAGGGTCAAAGACTCGGAGTCGTTTGGCCTCTTCGGGGTTGATCACACACTCGGGTGGAGGGGCCTTGTAGCGGATGCGGTCGTAGCAATAGGAGTATGTCAAGTGCCTCTTCCTGAGGCTCTCCATTTTAGCTCTTTGAGATGTTGTGATCATACCAGAAGGGATTGGTTTGGATGAGTGGTCACAGCTTGAGGATTGCTCGGTTGGATCGACAGCGCAGCCATGGAGAATGAAGTCGGAGAATTGGGCGATGTATGGCGCGTATTTGTAGTTAACTTTGTATTTCCCTCCATTGGTAGCCCAACTAGATCCATCCCATATTGTTGCATACAAAGTCATTGGTTTAGAAGGGAACTCACCTCCCATTCTTGCTCTTCTTTTCACCTCTCTAATTGGAACATTATCCACATAAAATCTACATCAAAATCAAACAAAAGAATCACAACCAGTATGCAAATCCCATCACACATGAATTAGTTTCCCAACAACATTGTTATACTACATCAATCACATGTTTTTTTTTGGTTCTTTCACAGGAAAAACCAAACAGCCCTTTGTCCTGTTGGAATTGGGAAAGGTGGTTTTTACAAAACAAGGGACTGGGTTTCATTGATGAACATTAATGGGATTTGAAGAAGAACTTACATGATGAGGGATTCAGTCCAGAGAATGGTGTATTCATGGAAATCTTCAGATGGGTCAAACCAGAGCCCATATCTTTCTTCTCTGCCTATGTTTGTGCTTCCATTCCCATAAATATTGGTTTGAATCCTCCAATCTTTGCCTCTTATATTCCCCAAGAACTCAAAATCTATCTCGTCGTGGTTCTTGGCAAACATGTCTCCATTTGACATCTGAAAAGAATCACAAACCTCACTCAATCCAAGTTGAATGAACAAATTCATGAACTAAATTAAACCACCATGATTTCTGAGCAAGAATTGGAAATTCTTCCCATAAAAAACCCACCAACTACTGATTAGATTAACCTCTAAAATAGCCAAGATAAGCAGAGAAAAGGAAGAAACTCACATAAAAGGCCACAACAACACCAGCAGTGTAATCAGAAGGCAACTTAATGGAAGCACTGAAAAACCCATGAAGATAAAGGTCCTGAGACACAAACCCAGAACCTGAAAAAGCAAACAGAGAGAAGAATCAAAACGAAACAGAATATTCAAACCCCAAATCCATGGAAACCCCATTAAAGAAAAGCTTCCCCTCACCTGTCCTTTCATCAAGATGAAGATGAACGGATTTCCCATCCTTGAGAACGACGAGATTATCATCGCCAAAAAGAGGGTTATAGCCTTCTTCAAAGTCCAGAATCGGAAAATTCCTTGGAGACTCAGAAACAAGAACAGAGAAAAAACAGAGAAAAGAAGCAAACAGAAGGTCTATTCGAAGGAAACCCATGGCTGTAATCGTTTTGCTTTTGTTCTTGCTTTTGGGTATCTGAAATTCAGGGGAAGAGAGAGAGAAGGAGAGAGAAAGAACCAAAAAAGTGGTTAATGCGAAGCGAAACAAAGGAAATGAAAAGCCATATCAGAGGGAGTAGAGAGCAGAAGCTGTTGAGCTGTTCTTATACAATTTTGTTCTCCCTAAATCTAATTCCCGTCATTTTTCTTTTTCATTTCTTATATTTTATTTTCTACAAATTTGTCCATACAAATTAGGTTCACTCAATTTAATCAAATATTTATAACTAAATAAATAAATAAATTTTTTTAGCTTTCAATTAGTTAATTAATTTTGAATCTCTAGGCTATATAGTGTATCCCGAGCTTTATAGAGACTCGTTTTCCAAAATTAATTAATTAATTAATTAATGGCATGAAAAATACAAATTTATCGAATTTCATTGTCATCGTAATCCCAAAATTTAATTTTATTATTTTGACACAATTTTTAGAGGAATATTATGTCCAACCACCAATGAAAATTTTCCACTAATATAAGAATGCCATTTTTACAAGTCATGTTTGGCACTTTATTATGCCAATACCAAAGCAACACCAATAAATTTTTAAAATTCTAAATTTAGTTTGTAATTTTTAATTTTTTTAAAAAAAGTTACATTAAAAGACATAAAATTTTAATTTATATTTTTTAAAAATTAAATTTTTGGAATACTTATTAGACGCCCATTTATTAAACTAGTTTTAAAATTGTAATCTCAAGATTTTGAAAGCTTAGAAATTGGATAAAGTAGCAAAGATTGTGATAATTAAGTTATAAAATAAAATGAAAAATAAGCACTAAAATACAAATTATGTATCTTTAGGTATAATATACAATTCATTTTTCTTTTAAAAAAATCTTTCTGATTATGAAAAGTGGTACGGCCTTTTATTTTTCTGTTTAAATAATTGATTTTAAAAACAAATAAATAGAGGAATTAAAAAAAAAAAAGAATCAACTAGTCGCGTCTATCATCAGGCAACCGCCCCACATCCACGGTATCCAAATCCCGATTCAATTTATTTCCCATTTTTCTCTATTTTTATTTTATTTGTTCAAAGTGCCAAATTTCAATTAAATTTTATCAATTTCCTAAATAAAAATATTACTAATTATATATATTTAAATACAAGTGAATTCAATATTTTTACTAAAAATGTATTTATTTAATTTTTGTGTATTTGAATGGTTAATATGTGGAAATTTTGATGAGATTCAAAAATGGAAGATATAAGCTTTTACCCCCCTAATATTTTTGTTTTGTTTTTAGAATTAAAATGGGATGAAATTAAAACAGGGGGTATTTTCGTAAATATGAGTAAGGGAAGGGGAGTAGGTGGCATGTATTGATTGGTGGAAAAGAAGCAAAAGCATCACGTGGGACCATCCTAAATTCGGCGCCTTCCCTGTTTCAAACTCTACACGCGCCTCCTACGTGGACCGAGCCTACCAATTTATTATTTTCTTTCATACGTGAGAATTATGATTCTCTTAAATTCCTTTTTCTCCTTTTTTTTTTTTTTTATTTATTTTGAAACACATACAAAAAAAAAAACTAATAATTACTTTAAAATTTTTTATATTTTTTAAAATATCAAAATCATGATCAACACTAAAAAGTGGTAAGTTTGGAAAGTTTTTGGAATTAAAATAGTATTTTTTTTATAAAAACAAAATGTGAGAATTAAAATGAAATAAAGATTTAAATAAAAAAAATGAATATTTATTCTCTAATATATATATATAAATAACGTTAAGAGATGCTACTGTTAAGGTGTGCAAGGAAGCATTATAAACTTAAAGGTTATGCTCCTCTCTAAACCTTCTGCCCAAACCATTGTTTGTATTTAAATGACGAATACATTTAAACGTTGTGCCAAACTAACAGATACTATAAGAGAAACTATCCCACCAGAGAATATGTCACCAAATAGACTTGCTAAAGGTATAGTAAAAAAATAAATGATCTCCAGACTCAACTCCACCAATATCATTAGTTAATACGATCGCACGTCTGCCGCCTATCTCGCACATTAAGCCAAAACTATGAAGGAGTATGAGAATGAGGGACGTTATCACCAACCCAAAGAAAGTTAGAACAAGGCACGACATGATGCCTAGGACGCAAGGACTGTTATGCAATAACGATCTAAAAGAGTCTAGAACGACAAAAGAACTCATGCCAAACGATCCTCTCTATCAAACTCACCTACCACCAATGTACCTACCTGAGAGATATATATGCTTCTTGGAGCTAAAAGGTCAAGTCCAAAACCCATCCAATGAAACTATTCGCATAAAAAATAATTCTCGTCCTCTAGAATAAATTTCTCTTCCAACCTAAAGGTTAACACCAAATAAAATAGGGACAACCATTTTCAAACGCCACAAAATAGAACTAAGATGAGAGTGAGTCTAATCAAATAAGTTGAGGTCAACTAATTGTGAAGTTTAATCCTAACTTTTTGAATATTAGAAAAAGTTTGCATCCTAATCAT
Source organism: Cucurbita ficifolia (assembly GCA_033971965.1). Taxonomy (NCBI): domain Eukaryota; kingdom Viridiplantae; phylum Streptophyta; class Magnoliopsida; order Cucurbitales; family Cucurbitaceae; genus Cucurbita; species Cucurbita ficifolia. Next base: position 4,595,461 of record CM066976.1, read on the forward strand.
AAACGGAAAATGGAACTTTATGCCAGTTTTCTTATAAATACATCGTTATAACTTCATATGAGGTGTGTGTTTCAAGTTCTAATTTTTTCTTCATTCTACATAAATTTTTTTCATTTATCTTGTAGGTCACTTCCTCTTTAAATTACAAATTTATGGTTGAAGCACAGAAAGTTAGGTGAGATTTGTTGCAAATATTAAAGTTGATTGACGATAAGAAAAAATATTTTAAGGAAGAATAAAAATATTTGATTTCTAAGTGATTTTTATTCCATTTTAAATTTATGTCAAATATTTGAATGTTAATATTTATCCATGAGAGTCTAAACTTTAAAATATTATTACAGTAATAAAGACTAAATAAATAAAATTCCAACAAAAATATATATTTAACTTGAATATAACAAGCATCAACATGGATAAATATTAATAGAAAAAAGAAATAAAATAATAAAATAAAATAATAATAGAAAATTCTATCCACTACAGAACAAGTTGATGATGCCACTGGGCCCCACCAAGAATCTAAAGGCCACCGAATTTCAGAAAAATATATATAAATAAAAACAAAATAGAAATACAACTTCTCGAAGAAAGAAACAGAAAAGAAAGAAATTTTGTGGCCGTCAATCATGGCCTTAACGACCGTTAATTTGGAAAAACCTATTTCGGTGTGGCTAACGTCCGTTGAGAAAGCAGTTACCGTTTTTTCAACCCCCTTCTGACGTGGGCTCCACCATTCACGCGTAAAAAAAATTAAAATTTCATTCCTTTCAACTAAATATGTTTTCAATTATTCAATTTTATTAGTTTATTTTTTACTTTTTTTTAAAGAATAATATCTATTACCATTTTACTTACAAAAATGTAAAATATTCACAAAATATATTTTTCATTAAAAATTATTACCATTATAACTTAACTAACTTCGGTAAAATTTTATAAATTAAAATAAAATAATGAAAATGTTATTACTTTAGTCGCAATGAATAAATTTTTTTGTTAATTTAATTAAAAAAATTGAAAATAAGAGAAAAACGGTTTTTTTAGTCTTCCTAGGGAATCGTGCATGTGCATGAGAAAGTTTAAGGTCACAAGCGGATGTTCCACCGGGGCCCACCATGATTCTCAGCGCATGTTATCTTTGCTCAACTTCTTCACACTACCGTGCGCGTATTGCTTTGCTGCTGGTGATTGGGAGTTCAGACCCACACCCACGGGTGGCTCTAAATTATTTTAATTAAATAATAACTGACCATCAAATTAAAAGATTAGTTTATTTGGTGATTTTTTGAACAAATTTAAAAAATATTTAAAAAATTCATATAAATGGGCTAAATTTAAAAAAATAATTTTTAAAACGTAATACTAATTAAGGGGTTTTTTTTTATTCTTTTAATTTTAAAGGTATTTTTGAAGTTTAAAAAAATTAGAATATTAATGAATCTTTTGAAAACTAAAAAATATTTTGAATCGGGTATTTTTTTTTTAAGTTTTAAGAGTATTTTTTTAAAAAATAATTAATTTAAGAATATTTTTTTACTTAAGAGTATCACTGAAGCTTTTGAAAGTTTAGATGTATTTTCTTTTTAGACAAAATGTAAAATTCAATTGTATTTTTATTAATTTAGCCTAAAAGTGTTTTATTTAATAAAACTATGAAAAAAAATTGTATTTAATAAGTTTGTAACTCCATCCATTCGAAAAAAATTACTCACATATTTAAAATATTAACTTTATGTAATAGATATAAGTTTGGTTTTATAATTAATAAGACTCTTAAATTTCAATTTTGTATCTAATGTACTCATAAATTAAAAAAAAATTATAAATTTATTAGATATAAATTAAATTTTTATTTATTAAACCAATAATTTAATCTTAAAAATTGCATTACAAATTGAAATACATTTAGTATGGAGGCTTATGGAATGGGTGTTGATCATCTTCCTCATGTAGAGAACAGTTACCATTTAGACTTTGAAATTATGGTGCAATCATTCGTCATTATTTATCAAGAATTTGAATATATGACATTTTAATTGAAAATATATGTTTTATGTCGGCCAATTATACTTATATTAACGTTGTTATTTATTATTGTGCATCATTTTCTAAATATATAATTAGTTTATTTAGGATTTAAAGCCTTATTATTATTATTATTATTTTGTTAAATGTATTTAAGGATCTCCTCATGTAAAGTAGTTTCATTAGTCATAATAGAGCATTTGACTATACGTTTGAAATCCGTCTTACTTTTACTTTCTTTTTTCTTTTGAAAATTAAGCCTATAGACTTCCATATATTCTTTCTTCATTTTACTTTATTTTAATAAAAACAATGTAAGCAATATTTTGAATTTTTTGAAAAAGAAGTATTTTTTTTTTCCTTTTCAAATTTAATTAAGAAATATATATATATATAGCGAAAAGACCGAATTTTATAAGCGAAAAAATTATTATTATTTATGTATATTTTAATTGTTTGTTTCTAAGACCCTGCTTTAAAAAAAAAATAATAATAATAATCTCCATTCTTTGTAGGTTTTAGTGAATCCAAACATCATTTCAATTTTCCATCATAAAAATGGTATTGCTAAGTCAAAGAAAGCAGATATGATATGACACAACATTATTTTCCACAAATCATATTAAATGGAGTTTTGATAAAAGTCAAGTAGGCACAATTAGGGGAGTTGAATCACAATTAATACAAATTCAACCTACAAAACCAATCATTTCATGCTTCAAAAATATTTTTTAATTTTTAAAAACTAATATAAACAATAAACTCCAACCATATAAATTAATTAAAATATTTTTAAATTTTACATTTTATTTAAAAAATACCTATAAACTTTCATAAATTTTAATAACACCTTTAAATTTTGAAAAAAAAATCTAAAAAATATCCTTATACTTAAAAAAAAAATTTAAAACTACTCTTATGGTTACTCTTGAATGGAAACTATTAATATTTTATTTCAATAATACAAGATGTAATTGTCCCATGTGACCGTGTTCAAGAAATTAAATTTTATTCCACAAAAAATATCATCCTATTTGGTACACAATTGTCTTCCATTAACGGAATAATAATACAAAACCCTATAATAAGAAATATTATTTTAGTCACCAAATATACCTTTCAAAAGATAAATAAATAAACCTTAAAAAAATCAATTTTTACTCTAAGTTTGTGGGATTGTACGTTCTCTCTTAGACATCTTCTTTCTTGTGATTAAGGTAATAACTTCCGACTTGTCAACTTCTATAATATGATGGACAGTATATACAAGACTCAAGAACAAATTCACCGCCATATTCTTGACCGATGATTACTAGTGATTTCGACTCTATACTTTGAACTACGCATTGCAGGAAATGCTCGTTTCTTGTCGAAAGAAGCATCCACTATCTAGCCAGTTGGTTGGACCTTATCGAAAAATATACCGAAAACTATGCATATGGAATGCATCCAATGGGTAAATTGAATTTTTATGTTTAAATTTATTTGTTTTTATAAATAAATAGATAAAAATAACTTCTGTATTTTTATTGAGTATTAAGGGAGAAGAAAGCAGAAATAGAAACAGCCTTCTTTTTATAATATAAAATTTTCAACAAATTTCTCTCACTTTTTCTTTTTTTTCCCTTTTTAATGGTAAGGATGTTTGCCTGATGTCCTTCGATTTATTAAATTAAAGACATAGGACCCACAGAAAACAATATACCACGTGGCCGTATATTAATGGGTAGGCGGCGAAATATTCGGTTAATGACGTGGATTGACATTCTCCGGCCAACATGGGCCCACAAACCCCGTGGTCGGCGGCGGACATGCGGTGACAGTTGGCGGATTTGGCGTTATCGTTTTTGAGTGAAGTACGCGGCCAATTTCCAGCCTCTCTCGACGGGCACTACAAGATTTTTCAGCCTTTTGTTTTCTCAACTAAAATTACAATTTTGTCCTTCTATTAAAAATCCGAACTAATTTATTTTTATTTTAATTTTTTTGGTTTGAACAGAATAAAAAGCTTAGGGTTTGGAAAAAGGCCCACTTTATCCATAATTCATTTCCGACAAAATCCAAAGGGCAACAGAATGAAGATATCATAGGCTGATGGATATTATAATTTATATACAAAATATTCATTTTTTTATTTAAAAAAATAACATTTTAGGTAAAAAGAGAAGATATAGTTAGTTGTATTTCAAATAATGTATATGATTGACATGAAATCTCACCTAAAAGTTTTCTTTTTTTTTTCTAATAATTCAACCACCTTTTTCATCTTTGTTTTCAAAAAATTAAAATTAAAATTAAAAATGAAAAAATCAAATAATTATATAATAGGTAATTGATAGGCTATAATATGTTATAATTAAGCAATACATATTCATATGATGAATGACTCCTTTTAAAATATCATTTTGTTGCATATGAACTTGATGTATTCAATTTGTTCACTCTATGCTAATAATTTTTTTAAAAAAATAAATAATATTATATATAAGAAATATATTTATAAAGAGTCCACCTCAGGAACAACTGTAAGAAAATGATTTCCAATGACTAATAGGATCAACGTTGCCCTTTCCAATCCTGCTTGTTGGATGTTGGCATGAATTTTTGAAATCATAGCTTAGAGCACAAAATTAGGTGGTCCCTACCGAGGATCATTTTGGTACCAAATATGGTCCTTAGAGTATCTCCACAAACCACACAAGTTCTTCCAGCATGCTTAGTCCTCACCCATATATATTCTAAGAAAATTTTTAAGAGGTCACCTAACATAAAATTGTTCCAAACAAATTACGCTTAACTATAAAGATCACAAAATTGAGTCAGAGAATAAATAGGCGCACCTTGTTGGCACAGGTAATGTCTTTCCATTCTTTTAAACCTTTATGTGAGATCTCACATTGATTGGGGAGGAGAACGAAACATTCTTATAATAAAAGTGTAGAAACCTCCCCCAGTAGATACGTTTTAAAAACTTTGAGGGGAAGCTCAAAAGTGAAATTCCAAAAAGAATTTAATTCCTATACTTTAGTACGTGTAACGATTAGTCCCTATACGAATTTTATACGATTAAATTGACATAATAATGGTATTGGAAGCAATAATTAGAGAATGGGGAAGATATTTTGAAAGGGAAAGTAAATGAGAATTCAGAATAATAGAGTGAAAAAAAGGAAAGAACAGTGAGTCATTCATTGATTTTGATGTCAACTTGAAAAGCTTGGAAACAGCTGTTGTTCACTTTTTTGGTGTTTAATTAATTAGCATCCAAAATTATATAAAATATTTGATCTATTCTTTCTATAAAAAATTTATATTATTGCTTGGTTTGCTTACAATCTAAGCTTCCCCCAACTAAACCTTTGTATTATTTATGTTACACAATCTAATTTCAATTATTAATCCTATCTTTGTTTTATAAAAATAAATGGACTTAGAAGCTCTTAGGGTTTCCAAAATCCATCACATCATTCGATTTTAAACCAACAACCTTAATTATTCCATGAATGTCATTATCCGATTTTGTTAACCACATAATGTAATTACAATTATATCACCTTTATTATCCGTTTTTTAATGCTATTATATCTAACTTTTTTCGTTTTCTTTGTGTAAGATGGGATTTCATTTTCTATTAAATGAATAAGAACGATAACCAGATTAAGACGTTGAAATTATCGATTCATTTTAGGACTTAAATGTTTTTAATAAGGTTGCGGGTTATTAGTTGAATGTGAATTAATACCTTTTAAACGTGTCTATTAGGGAGAGGTTTCTACACCTTTATAAGGAATGCTTCATTCCCCGCTCCAACTGATGTGGGATTCCATAATTCATCTCCTTGGGGCCCTAGCATTCTCGCTGGCACACCGCTCGGTGTATAGCTCTGATATCATTTATAACAGTTCAAGCCCATTGCTAGCAGATATTGTCCTCTTTAGCTTTCTCTGCTAGGCTTCCTCTCAAGGTTTTATAACACATCTACTAGGGAGAGGTTTCACACCGTTATAAGGAATGTTTCATTCCTCTCTCTAACCGATTTAGAATCTCAAAATGTTTATGAGTTTGTCAGATTACCATGCGACCATCTTAGGTAGGGCAAACCTTCTGGAAAACGATCATCTACATCCGCAAAACCAAGGGTCCGTAAGTCGTTAATCACACTCTAGCCACACAGCAGTGGTTTCATCCACGACTTAGGTGCTTGTCTGTTTAGAACCCAAAAGTCCTACAAAGATCTCACAGCTCAAAAAGATAAAGTATGAGTCACGCTTCAAATATGCTAATCAATTAACACATAAAAATAGACAACTAATTGCCCGCTCAAACTTACCATAATTTTAAATCGTGGCATAAGAAAATAATAGTTTCAATTTCAATGAAAAAAAAACTACGAATTACATATTTTTACCGACTCATTATGCAACTCACATACTAATTTATGCAATTATTTTGATACAAATTTTTTTTATCTAAAATTTTTAATGATTAAATTTTTATTTAATTACTTAAGACTAATCAAACGAAACATTCTTATATTTGTCAAGTTTAAACGAATTTTCTCATTCAAATTTTTACTTCCACGTGCTAAAAGAAAAAAAGAAAAAGAAAGAAGTTGATTCATAATTATTCCAAGTAGTTTTTAAATTAAAATATTAAAGAAAGCAAATAGAGTGAATGATTGCAGATATTAAAATAAAATGGGAAGAAGTTGAAGAAACTTGGGCATATATTATTAAAGAGAGGTCAGAAATAGCTTGACAAACTGAAAAGTAATGACCTTTGTGTATTGGTCAAAATCAGCAAATTTTCAATGGAATAAAGAGGACATGGAGTAGGGGTAGTAAAGTAATTTTGTAACATACTTGGTATGGTTTGGTTTGGTTTGGTTTGATTTGATTTGATTGGCAATTTTGGTTTTTTTCCAAATGAACCAATGTGATACCGCTGAATTAGCCCAAAGTGAATTGTTTGTCTAATATTATATCAGAGCCCACAAAGCCCAAATTGATTATTCGATCCAAATTTAATTTATATCAGAGCCCACAAAGCCCAAATTGATTATTCGATCCAAATTTAATATTATATCAGAGCCCACAAAGCCCAAATTGATTATTCGATCCAAATTTGGGCGATCTAAGAATGATGAACGTAAAGAGACATCATCTCGAGATGACATGTCGAGGATACATATTAGAAGGGCGAAGATATCTCACAATTTTCCTACGATACACTAGTTACTCACTTTATACTTAATCTCTACGAATATTTATTATAACAATATTTTGGTTGAAAAATTAATAATCTCACATCTCATTCATTTAATTGTTATTTGTTACTTTGACCGTCGTATCTGTAACAGCCCAAGCACACCGCTAATATACTAGAGGTTTTTACATTCTTATAAAAAAGGTTTTGTTCCCCTCTCCAAATGGGATCTCACAATCCACCCCACCCCTTTTGGGGCCTAACATCCTCGGTGACACTCGTTCCTCTCTCCAATCGATGTGAGATCTCACAATCCACCTCCTTCGGGGTCTAACGTCCTCGCCGGCACACCGCTCGGTGTCTGGCTCTAATACCATTTGCAATAGCCCAAACCCACCGTTAGCAGCTATTATCCTCTTTGGGTTTTTCCATTTCGGACTTCCCAAAAGAATTTTAAAATGCATCGGCTAAGAAAAGTTTCCACACCCTTATAAAGAATGTTTTGTTCTCCTCCTCTACAACTGAGGTAGAATCTCAGAATAGATAATTTTTGACATCAGAGATAGTGGTTGGAATCAGGATTGAGCTTCCCAATCACTGCCTCTTTGGATGTCAAATAATAAACAAACATAACCCATTGCAGCAATATAATTGTTAAGACAGTCCACAAAAATGAAGTTAGAAATAGCACAATACCCACTCACCCACCTTCACACTACTTGCTTTTTGGTCACTTCCATCCTCTCCAACAACCCTGCTATCTCCTTCTGCATTCTCTTCTTCATGTTGTAATAATCTATTTGAGAGTTCTCCAATACCTTCACCTCCTCCGCCTTCTTCCTCCGCCTATCCTCCGCCTCTTTCAAGCACAACTTCCCGATCTTCTCCGCGTAGTCTTCGTCCACTTTCTCCGACTTCACGTTGATTATTTGTCTCAGTCGTTCCGCCTCCCTCCGTGCCTCATCCGCCTTGTTCTGAAACATTCCCGCCTCCGCATTCTTAATTCTTACAATGCTTTCCAAGCTTTCAAGTCCCTCTTTCTTCGTCAACGTCCCAAATTGGAACTGATCGTCTATATTCAAGTCGCTGGCGATGGAGACTTTGAGATCGTTGCGTCGAAGATCGCCAGAGATCAAGTCACGATGTGGCCTAGATGGGGTGTTTTTCTGCATCACGTATGATGAAGGTAGAGAGCCGGTTTGAGGTAGAGACATCCCATCTTTCGACAGGCTGCTTGTATTGGTTGTTCCCAACTTCTCTGAGAATACCCCAGAAGTTGAAATCTCCGATGTGCCATCTAACCAAATCCAACCATTATGTTAAAAAAAATGATAACAAAAGACCATGAAAACTGAGTAAGAAAAGGGATGTTCATATCACGTATAGAAAAACAAACGAACAAGAAACAAATTGAAACAGTCTAAGCCACCGCTAGCCGATATTGTCCTCTTTGAGCTTTCTCTTTTTGGGCTCTCCCTCAAGGTTTTTAAAACGCATCTGGTAGGGAGAGGTTTTCACACCCGAATAAAGGGTGTTTCGTTCTCCTCCCCAACCGATGTGGGATCTCACAATCCACCCCTCTTCAGAGCCCAGCGTCCTCGCTGGCACTCGTTCCCTTCTCCAGTCGATGTGGGACCCCCCAATCCACCCCCTTCAGGGCCCAGCGTCCTTGCTGGCACACCGCCTCGTGTCCACCCCCTTCGGGGCTTAGCCTCTTCGCTAACACATCACCCGATGTCGGGCTCTGAAACCATTTGTAACAGCTCAAGCCTACCACTAGCAGATTGTCCTCTTTGGGCTTTCCCTTTTGGGCTTCCTTTCAAAGTTTGGAAGATGTTTCACATAAATATAAAAGGACTTCATGTTTTACGCAAGCAGTCAATAAACAAATTCTAAAGATGAATATTAAGGAGAACAAAGTAGATTAACATCTATTGTTTCTCGCAAACACATGTTAGATTATCAGATTTAGGCATCAGATTAAGAAGGAAAAGGAAGATGAAGAGTTATCAAACTTACAATTGAAGTAGTCAAGAATGATATTGCAGGCCTCCCAAGGAGCAAGTGCTTTCCTTTCAAGCTTGGCAAGAATCTGAGCTGCTTTAATATACAAATCCTTGCCTTTGTAGTCATCACTTCCAATGAAGATCCTCTTCACACACTCAAGCTCCTTCATCAAGGTTTCTACACCCCAATTCTTAGCACAGTACACAAAAACATCCTTCACAAATCCAAACATCTCTGAAGCATGATTACAAGCAATGCAATGGAACTGCATCTCAGTCGTCCCCGATGGACCTTTGAGGCTCGGACCAGGCCTGATGAGATTCTTCTCAATCCCACAAGCAGCATGGCACCAATGAGAGCAGACATCACAACCAACCCAACTACAAGTATTGTTTGCACAATCAAAGTTCAAACAGATGGGACACATGCATGAGCTGCAAAATCCTTTGTTGGCTGAGCAGATTTTGCAGTCACAATCATCAACTGGGATTACACTCTTGCAGTTCCTGCATTTCAGAAACAAGAAAATGTCCACAAGCTCAGCAATGGAGCACCTGCTTTTCCCTGAGATGAAACTCGCAAGCCCCATCTTCACTGCAACTAGAATCTCAAGCTGTGCTTTGTGACACTTTGAGAGAGTTTCCTTAGCGAGATCGGATCGTCGTTCTAGACGCTTTTGGAGAGACGATAACTCGTCTCTCTTATCAGGCATGGCAATTAGATCATTCAAATAATCTTTGATTGATGAAATTGTTTCATCAGGAAGCTCCTGAACTATCTGAGACATGACTGAGATCGACTCCGACACGATGTCACGGAGAATTCTCTCCGGCCTAGAAATACCCTCTACCCCCTCCAAATTTTCGGATCTCCTTCCAATTGAATTCCCTGATTTCACCTCCATTCTCGGTCGTGCAAGAAGCTCAGACGGAAAAAACGAGTGATCATTGGAGGTATGACATGCCTCCTTATTGGAAGGGCGATTCCCCTGCGACAAAGAATTAAGCCCACCTCCATGATTTGACAAGGCAACTCCATCGCCTAATGGTTTGAACCTGCTATGAACAGACCCATTAGTTCCCTCCCCACAGTTCCAAATATGGTCGTCTCTCCCAACAGAATACTCGAAATTCTCAGTCGAATTTCGGGTCAAAGAGCAACTGGGGTTGTGAGAAAATTGGTGGGAGTAGGAATAGGAAAGCGAAGCAGCGGTGAAATCGTTAGAACAAGTAGTTTGGGTATTGTTCATTGAAGGGGCCAAAGATTGGAGGCTCCTACAGGGCTTGGATCGAACAGGGGGAGGATCTTCATTTTGCAAGGCATTCGAAGCAGTAAGAGAGAGTGAAACGTCAGGCAAAGCTAAAGAAAGATTAAGAGTTTCAAGCTTAGGCTTCTTTCCCCGATTCTCCCCCCTATCAATCTCCTCCTCAACCTCCCGCTTAGACTGATTTCCCCTATTCGAGTTCAAATTCAAGAAATCCCTCTCAACCCATTTATCATCGCCGTTACAATTCTCAGAAAACAAAACTTCTTTACCTTTGTAATTACCTTTGTCGAAGGAAGCCGCAAAACCAGGAGAACCCAGTTTCGAATTCTCACAAAGGTAGCTAAGAGTGAGTTCTTGAGAGCCCGAATTCCCGATTCCGGCAAATTTCGAGTCCTCCCGGGAACCAATACCCTTGGTCCGAGAGTTCTCGCCATCGGAGGCGAGATCCTTGCCGTCGAACATGGCTTAGCGGAGAAAGGAAAATCCGGTGGTCGGAGTGAAAAGGAAATCTGGGGGATGGTCTTGTTGGTATTTCTCTTTCCCTTCGTCAACGAGTTTTACAGTCCTTCGAACGGCAAGAACGACGTGCAACAGCGAAAATTTCAAGCATTTTCATACGAAGACGAAGACTGCTTCTGCTCTTGGTTTTGAGGAGGATTACGGAAATAGCCCTTGACTTGTTCAGAATTACAGAGATTTCTCTTTATTTCTTTTTTATTTCTTTTTCGTGGATTCTGATGATGAAGCTCCCAATTGCTCTTCCACCCCACCACCACTTTCGCCGCCATTTTCTTTCAAACAAATACAAAACCCTAAGCTTTAAATTCCAGAAATTAAATATTAAATTCTTTTTTACTTTTTATATCTAATAACTTAATTTCAGTAAATAATAATATTATATTATCGATATAAATTTATAATATAAACAAATGATAAGTTCTTCAATTTTTAATAAATTTGTTTTAAATTTTCTTACTGTTTTTTTTAATGAACATAAATCTCATCTGTAAATTTTAATTATTCAGTCTATTTTGTATTTAAACTTTAAAATGTCTTGATCAAAATGAGCATATTAAGAAAATAATTTTTTAATACATATTTAATAGTTTAATAGTTTAATATTGATAATAATTAAAATAATGTCAAGAATTTACCTACTAATTATTCTTAACAAACCAGATTGTTTTAGTAAATCGTTACCTTAAAATCATGTGAAAAACCAGATAATGAAGTTGAACCAATAATTAATTATTTATATCAATTAATTCTTGTCGGTTAGACTATTTATATTATTATAAAGACAAAGAAATAAATCAATATCAATTTTTAAAATACTTGATATTGATTTATTTATTTTTGTTACACCGAGTTTAAAGAAAATAGGGTGAATCAGTAAATAAATAAAATCGGATTAAAGAACATTAATTTTTCTGTTAGAAGAAAAAAGAAACAATTTTACTTTGTAATAATATTTGTAGGCAAAAATATGAAAACCCATAAAATGGGATAAGGACAATGTTGGAGTGAACGACAAGTCGAAGCTTCCAAAAGAGGCCAAGTCAAATCTCCATTTCCATTCACACAGCCTCAACTAAAATAATAATTATTTTTTTTAATATATATATATACATTAATAAGAATCGATCCAATAAATTATTTATAAATAAACAAACAAAACAACTGTCCTTTTATCCATAGACTTTTTTTTTTCTATAAACTTTAAAACCTATTTTCCGAACATAAGTAGGGTTGAATTTAGATTTTTAATCTTTAAAATGCCTATTTTCATCTGTGAAATTTTAGAAAGTGACCCTTTTGTCCCTTCATTTTAATTTTTTATATCATATTTTATCAAAATTATCCCACACTGTTTCATTTACTAAATTTATTAAAATATTATCATATTTGTTAAAATTTTGTACACGAAAATTAAAACGGTCACTTTTTAAAAAGACGTCATTTTCAAAATATAGAGATAAAAATAAATCAAATTAAAAATGGAGGACCAAAGTAGAAAATATTAAAATAGCATTATAATATTAATAAAATTATTGAACAAATAGAAAAAAATTTCATTTTGTTATTAGTGTTTCTGTATAATTAAAAACAGAAAGTTAAGTACGATTTAATAATTACTTGATTTTTATTTATTTTTAAAATTAAGGTTATAAATACTTATAAATTTTTCGTTTTTTGGTTTTGATATTTAATTTCTACTCATATTTTTAAAAATTAAGTCAAACAATAAATAATTGTTTTTGAAAACTTTTTGTTTTTAAAATAAGATTGTTTTGTTTTGTTTTTTTATTCTTCCATATTCTTGGTCATACTTTTGAAAATGAAATAGTTAAATTGGACAATTGTGTAACACTAAGATGGCGTTGTCTTATTAAATTTATTATAACATTTTTTACTTTTAATCAAAGCATTCAAAATTTTAATATTTCTCAAATACACGACTTAGTCAAATTAAAAAAGAAACAGTATTTTATATAACTGTTTGAGTTGTTAGTATAATAACACATTTGTTTATAAAAAAAATAATAATACATTTATTATTACTAATAACAGAAACATATATATATATATATATATATTTGTTTTTAGTATTATGAGTGGTATTTAATCCAATAAAAAATAAAAAGATAATATAGGATGAGTGAGACACATATTATTTACTAAAAGGTTAAAAGTTTGAATTTTTAATCAAAGCATTGGTGGAAAGTGAAATAAGTTCAAATTAGAATGACTAAGAATAAATCGTTACTTAAGAATAAATCATCTATAATCTCTTCTTCGTCTCGAGATTCGTCCATAAGAGAGGTTATGATATTTATAATTTATTCTTCTTCTCGAGAAGAATAAGAGATTATAGACGATTTATTCTTAAGTAACTATATAGAGGTAGTGTTTTATTCTTAAGTAACTATCATAATATTATCAGAAGATCGACCCAATTTATTTACTTTTATTAATTATATAAAACTTAGCTACTAATTAGGTAACCACATATTTGGTTGTGACGATACGTTTTCAATGAATTAGACTATAGAGAGGGTTGATGCTTACATTGTAAGGCGTCTACAAAATTTAAAATCTAAGGCTCTACCAATTGTAATGACTCATCATCTTTTTATACCCAAACAAAATGGTCATCACTAAAGAATAAATTACAAAACGATTGCTTAACTTCCTCGGAGACAAAACACGGCGGTGGAGAATGAAATCAATTTGCATCAGCCACAAATCAAGAACATTAGAGATCGTCGGCGATGGTTTATTGTTTAGGGTTCAAACTTTCGAGCGAGCCTGATTCTAGCAAAATAATCCAAAGACAAATTAGGGTTTTATAATTCAAGACCTCGTCATGCTGGAGAAAGCTACATAAAACCAACGTCTTGTGTATGCTTTTGTCTTCCGACGAAATAGCGAACGCCAACATTTTGTTTTCTTTTTCTTTTTAGAATTCCACACATTACACTTAATAAACAAAATGAAATAAAAAAAATAATTTGTTGAGATATTGAGAACATAGTTATATATTTAGATTTTTGTGTATATTCTCTTAATTTAGTCCACAAGAATAAGAAAATTGTATATAGAACAAAAAAGCAATTCCACTTGCATACATTTTAGGGTGAATTATTTGAAGGATGGATTGTATTATTTAATGCCGTGAGTTGGCATTTGACTTTACTTTTGGAAATTCAATTCTAAAAGATCCAACCCTAGATGCCACCTTCCATTAATTGAAGGACTAGATATTCTGCTTCATTTTCACAATTGACCATCCAGTTCTTCTTATTTGCAAAACTGCCCCAATGAAACAGAGAATACAAAACTTGATGTCAACAAAGTCCTCCCCCACTTTATTCTTATTCCATATATGTACTCTTTCCCACTATACATTAACTTATTCATTACTCAAATATTTTGTTTATTATAAACTCTCCGTTTCCATAGCTTCACAGTACAATCTCAAAGTCAATACAAAGGTAAATTATTAGGAGATTAAAAGTATATAGTATAAATGATACCCGAGTAAAACATAAAAACAAGGTGTGGTCCTATTCTTAAAACATTCAGCCATCTCTAAATGGATCATGCTGGTTTCTTGTCCAATTTCTTTGAAACCCTTATCCCTAACCACTTTTGTCTCTACTTTCATTCCAATAAATAATTTAAACAAAATCATATCATGTGCTATTTAGCTTATTAATATATATATTATTAATATATATATTATGGTTTGATTAATTAGATCGATGCCTTAGCTCCATTATTGATTTTTCTTTGCATATTGAAGAATGTAAAGGAAAAAGAAACCAATCACCAATTGCCATTTGTAACATTAAAACGACACGTTTCGGTGGATGAAAGTCCATGCCAAGTCAGAATTTTAGTGGCCACTAAAGTCAACACGGTTTGAATTTTTTTTTCTTTTTTTTTTTTGGGAACAAATTGGGGAGTTTTTATAACCTTTTGATGTCGTCTTCGGTTTGTACTATTGTTATTTAAATCACGTCATGCAAAAAAGGGTTTTAAAATCATATTTGTCAAACTATTTAATTTATTTAATGACTAAAAATTCAATCTCCAATATCATATATCGATGCCTTTTATTACCATAATATTTTTTATTATAAAAAAAACAACATCAACCACTATTTATATATGAAAAATAATAAGTAAACTAAATATTTGTTTAGAACATGTAATGCCTTAAGCACGTGATTTGGAATTTAATTTAGCCGTCTGTGCCCCTCATTTCTGAGAGTGAAGATTAGCATTTTCTTGCATCCCCTCATTTTTAAGAGTGGAGACTAACCCCCACAGACCAACATACATTCTTTTAGCATGTTTTGTCTTCACTCACATGCATCTAGAAAATTTCTCGGGATGACACTCAATATAAAATTATTCAAAGTAAAACAAGTTTAATTTGGAGGTTCCTATGGTTGAGCCACCGAAAAAGAAAGTATATCTTGATGGTATAAATAGTCCTTTTTAATTTGTTAAGCTTTAAATAACTTTTGGGTTTTTGTTTTTAAAATTATTTTTTTAATTAAAAAAAAGTGAAATTAGTCGTAAAAGAAATAATATTCGCAATAAAGTTAAATCTAGAATTTTAAATTGAAAACAATTTCATATATTCTTCCACTAAGATTATTCACGGAAAGATGATAATTAAGGAAAAGTATGTAAACATAGTCTTTGAAAATTTATATTCTAAAAAATAAAAAATATCTTTGTATATTATTTATAATAGGAAAAAAAATGCCCTAAATCATGGAAATTGAAAATAAAAGTATATTTTAAATTCACAAAAAATAGAAAAGGAAAAAAGAAAGGACACGTGTAATAAAGTGGTGCAAGGGAAGGGCAATTTCGTCAATATATTTGAATTGGGCGCCGTCCCGTGGTTCATGACTCGTGAGTCGTGAGCTTATGCCGACACGACATGTCCCCAATAGCCATTTCCAATAAATATTCTGTCCTCAAAAACTTCTGCTACTGGTTAATTTTATTTAATAAAATTCAATTCAACTCCATTCTTAATATTTAATTAATTAATCTCAATTCTCAACTCCTTAAAGTATCAAACTCCAAACATTTTTTTAAAAAAATAAACATTAAAACGTCTCTCTTCTCTTTAGGATATAGTCTCAAATAAATATATATTTTCTCTCACATCATATTATATTTTGAATCCTAATGAAATTTTATTACATGTGTATAATCATTTAATAAAAATAACCTTACATTTGATTTTTTTTTTCTGTTGTTGGTGGATTTGAGGTTTGCACTGTGGTATCCAAAGGACCTAAGCTGCTACAACTTTGGCAGCCACCTGCCTGAAATTTCCTGCCCAAAACATTCATTTGGGCTTGAATGGGCTCAATGACAAATACAGAACATTTTAAGTGGGCCTTGATGGGCCTGTTTATAAATAATTCAATTCTCTCTCTCTCTCTTAAATTCGAATGATCGAGTCTTTCCATTTTTTAAAATCATTTCTTAGTCATTATATCCTCAAAATCATTTTCATTCGAATATAGTCTCGGTTCATTCATATACCTCTTATTTACTCCGGTGTCATTATATATATTTGCTTAGATTTTAAAGAGAGTAGACAACAAAATAAAATAAAATATGGTTATTTTTTTAAAAGTTTAGTTACATATAAAAGTAGTATTATATATATATATATAATTGAATCAGGTTGAAATTATGTATGTCCATTAAGTATTAACCCTCTCATTCTCGAAAAGGAAAGTAGTGACATCAAAACAGGTCTCTTTATATTTATAATGGAAAGTTAAGGATACCATGTGTCATTAATGGTGCTTTATCCTTAATTAAAGGAATCCACCTATTAAAAAATTAGCAATAATGACACTTAAAAAGCATATATCTGGCATTTAATCTCACAAAACTTCATTAAACACATTACTCTTAAAATCTTATATTCTAAATTTATTTTTAAAATATCTAAATATTTATTGATAATTAAATATCTTTATTTATAAAATATTTAAATGATTTTAAAAATATTTCGACAACTAACTCATACAATTATTTGATATCGATAAAGAGAAAAATGATATGCTCCCCAATATCAACGAAAATATCTTCCTTGATATCTATAAAGGGGTTGGGATTTTTTAAAAGAAATAATGATATCATAGTTGTCCACTATTTGTAACAAAATATTATATTCGATAAACATTGACACCTAATGAAATTCAATTATAGTTATATTGGTTAAGAGGGAAGGTGGCCCAACGTGGATAAGGTTCTTTTTTAATATAAAATAACCATTGGATTTGGAAGATTAAAAATTAAAAAACATGTGGGGTTGCTTCCGCATTCATGGGTTTGACCCTCTTTCAAGATTTCATTAAGATTGTGTTTCAAATTTGTAAATCATTTCAATTTCAAACTATTTTTAACCTATGGATTCATATTCGTCCTACCAGTCCTACAGGACTGAAAGTGAAATTGAAATTGAAATTAAAAGTTTAAAAGAGAATAATATCTAAGTTTTTATATTGTTAATCTCCGATTCACTACGTAATGTGATCGTGTCATTTCTTTTATATAATATGACGAAGTAGGTATTGTTGGAATACTTGAATGTGATTCTATATCATAAGAAGAGGTGTTGAAGTTATATGATGCTCAACTTTGGTTTGAGGATCCTGGTCACTTTTTGATCGAGCGTACTCTCGAAAAAAGATGCTTACATCAATTAGTATCAATTTGAATTCATTCAAAACCCATGCTACTACTACCAAGCACATGATTGGGAGAGAGAGAGAGAGAGAAGGAATTGATTTTGGAAGAATATTGGAAGAAATTAAAAGAGGCACATGGCCGACACTCTCTACAACAAAAACTTCACACTTTGAATGCCACTCATCAATTTCTTCCATCTTTTTCAGTAAACGACAAACCAAACATCCCTACACAGAATATTGCTCAACACACTTCCCACACTATTCTCTCCACCCAACTTCCCTTCACTCTTATATTCCCTTTCTCTTTAGGGTTCTATCTTCGTCCCATCCATCCAATCCACCACATTTAGAATGGTAATGTAAGTGCCTTATGTAATAAGTTACGGTAAAATTAACGACGTATCTTCACAGACCAAAAGCTACAAGATCGCTCCTTTTATTTTGGGGTGACCGAAGGAACATACCATTCAAACCTTCTTTTTTTTTCTCACCCGTTAATACATGGAGCCCAATAAGTAGAATGTGAGATAGAATCTTTGAGGCCTAATTCAGGACATAGTGTTTTTTTCAATGATGCAAGAAAGCTGAGAGAGTAGTGTACAAGAATCTCGAAAGTGTATGAATCAATTATTGTCAATATAGACTTTCAACTCGTAAATTCGATTCTTCTTAAACTTTCAACTCGTGAGTAGAATGTCGGGTTAAATTTTGAGTGAACATTTTTATTTGTATGTATATAAAAACTATTGTTGGGATGGTTGTGTATGCTTATTAATGAAAATGAATATCAATATTTGATGGACCCATACAATCTTCCACTGAGATATATTCCTGTTTTTGAAATAAGGCCAAACTCTTTCTCTACCATTTATGCAATGACTTTACAAAGATTTGCCCCCTAAATCACCTATACCCATTTTAGCCTTATGATGTGATTAAAGCCAAAGATTTAGCATAAATAAAGTTAAATATCCTCAAAAATAGATACTCCATTTACCTTCTATGGACCTAAATTTTTCCGTTCCTATTTTAATTTGTGAACTTTCTAAATGCTTACTTTAGTTTCCCAGATGTTAATTATTGAATATATAGATACCGTGGTTGAACTCCTAACATTTGTATTATGTGCTACTGTGAATATGTACGTACTCGAGCCATATAAGTTATTTGTCCTAAAGTATTTGTTTATTATATTTATTTATTTTTATTATTATTATTTTTAACACAAAAAGGAAGATTTCTTTCCCATTAATGAAAAATCAATCCTTGACTTTGCCTCAACTTTAATCAACAAGAAATTAAAGAAAAAAAATGTGCCGACTCTAGGCTCTTAAGTGATTGAATGCCCTGCTTTGTACACGTGGCCTATTGATGATTTTTGGACGGCCTTGATTTGAAAATTCAAAATGTGGGTCCCAAAGAGAAGATGACAAATAATCCAATTTATTTGAACTTTTTTCAAACCAATATCTAGCTTTTGATTAATTGGTTAAAATTAATATATTATTTAAAAAGTTTTGGTTTTACGATTGTTCTAGAAAATATTGATTTTTAATGGAGAAATTTTTTTACACCATAGTTAGGCCGCAAAATTAGACCACATATATGATATTATTTTTAATCTATTTACATAAATGGACATGGTAAATAATGTATAAAATTAGTTATATAAATGATTTTAATGATATAAATAATTGGTAACGTTACTAAAATTCAAAGATCTAATTTTTCTTTTATAAAAAAATTCTAATTTAGTAAAAATACAAAATATTTATAAATTTTTAAAAATAACTTCAAGTTTATAAAAATCTTAAAATGTTCTTACCCTCCGTAACAAAAATTAACTACACCTCATGGATTATTTTCCACTTTAATAATAATGGTATTAATGTTATTTTAAAAGTTAATGATTATTTTAAAAATATGTCGACTAAAAAAATTAAAGGTATTAATTAATGAAATTCTGAAAGTTTACTTTTAAAAATTAAAGATATTTTTAAAATATTCATAAAAAAATAAGAAAAAAAATATATATTTTTGTAGAATTCTAAAAAAACAAACTAAGGTTAAATATATTTTTTATTTTTTAAACTGATATTTTTTTATTAATCCAATCTTAAAAATGAGTTAATTTAACTAAAAAAAAAGTGAGTTTGGAAATTGAGAGGGGGTTAGAGGTAAATTGAAAGGGAATGAGATCCGAGCTAGCAAATGTGGGCATGTCATTATCATACAGATTTGCGATGGAGATTTTCTTCCCCTTCCCACCATTTTGATTCTCTCTCCCTCCCACACAGTGAAGAGAGAGAGAGAGAGAGAGCAAGTGAAGAGAGAGAGAGAGAGAGCAAATAAAACTAAAACCCACAAAGAAAAACTTGTAAATTTTGAGTTTTCTGGTTCTGGGTTTGTTCATTCAGGTTGAAGCTATTTCCACTCTTCTCTGTTTTGTTAATGGAGGAGGAGCCTACTTGTACTCACTGTAAAAAGCGA
The DNA here is from genome assembly GCA_033971965.1 of Cucurbita ficifolia. Classification (NCBI taxonomy): domain Eukaryota; kingdom Viridiplantae; phylum Streptophyta; class Magnoliopsida; order Cucurbitales; family Cucurbitaceae; genus Cucurbita; species Cucurbita ficifolia. The sequence goes on from CM066976.1 coordinate 4,615,699, forward strand.
GCTCACAGCAGATGAGAGAGAGAGAGAGAGGAATAATAATAATAATAATATTTTATAAAAAAGGTACACAAAGCCAGAGAGAAATAGAGGCAGACATAGTGGGTTTCTGCCATAGTAAAAGAGTATTGGGAAGAAGAGCGATTTGGGAGACAGCAAAGTTATCCGACAAATCGTTTGATTTCAATTTCTTGAGCTCCATAGAACAATCGGGGGGAGAAATTGAAGAAATCCCATGTGAAATTCTGCGGTAAAAGCCACTCCGGATCGATCTGTGGAGGACCTTCTTCCTCCTCCATCATCTCTGCAAATCATTGGTTGCATTTTCCATCTTTTGTGATACCCAGGTGAGCAAAACTGCAAAAGCATTGTTTCTTTTGATAACCCACTTTCCCCTTTTCTTTTTCTTTTTGTTTTCTTTCTGCTCTGTCTCTGTCTCTGTCTGTGTGTATGTGTGTGTTTCTTCTTGTGTTCTTCGCTGCGCGTGTGTGGTTTGTCTTGGGAGCAGCGGAGTGTTCAGCTATGAATTTGATTGTTTAATGGAAGTGAAATGGGTAACAACTGAACTTCACGCCTGGAGGAAGGAGGAGGAGTAGAGGGACATGATTAGCTTACACTGTTCTGCATTTTTTATTGTTTGTTTCCTTTTTTGTTACGCAAAGACGTCATTGACCAGAAAGTATATGAAGAGGAATTCTTTGGAATGTGGGCTTTTCTCTCTCCCTTGCCTCTTATTTTCATTTTTTGACCACAATTAGAACACCCCATCTTTTCAGACTCAGACTTGTCTCTGGGAATTGAACGGCTCTCTTTATTGATTCTGAGTCAACTCATCGTCTTTCCTCCCTAATCTAGGAATGGGTTTAAAAAGGAAATGGGTTTTTTCGGGTTTTGCTTTCTGAGCTTCAAATCTAACAGGTGACAATCTGCCTCTTGTCAACCTTTTGCTTTTTCTGTTTAATTGCAGAAGAAACTGTGGGAGGAGGTTTCAGAAAGAAAGTGAGGTCAAGAATGTTGCTGGTTCTTCAGGTTGGCCTAGTTTTGGTCGAGGAATGAAGAAGAAAAGGAAGTGAAAATGCAGGTGAGCGATAACTCTGTGGGTTTGAAGTGGAATGAGCAAATGGGAACAACAAAGAAGGGTTACACATTTGTTCAAGCTAACAGGGCTTGGCTTAGAAAGTATCTTCTGTTCTGGATTATGGGAATGGCGTTTATCAGCATGTTAATCTATAATGGCATGGATGCTGATAACAAAGTGAGGAGGAACGAAGTGTTGGGGAGTATGTGTGAGCAGAGGGCAAGGATGTTGCAGGATCAATTCAATGTTAGTGTTAACCATGTTCATGCCTTGGCTGTCCTTGTTTCCACCTTTCATTACTTCAAAAACCCTTCTGCAATTGATCAGGTTTGTACTTCACCTGTGTATATTGGTTTGTTCTTCTTATAGTTCTGGGAAATCTCAACCCTGCAAGATAAACATGTTCAATTCTGTGCATTTTCTTGAGCAAACCGGTATTTCAATGTCTTTTTCCCCTCATGACATTGTTGTTTAACGAGCCCGAAACTCAACAATGCAGGAAACTTTTGCAGAATACACAGCCAGAACTGCTTTTGAACGGCCTCTACTCAGCGGGGTGGCGTATGCACAAAGAGTGATTCATTCGGAGAGGGATATCTTCGAAAAGCAACACGGGTGGATGATAAGAACAATGGAAAAGGAACCTTCGCCCATTCGAGATGAATATGCACCAGTAATATTTTCTCAAGAAACAGTCTCGTATATTGAATCATTGGATATGATGTCAGGAGAGGTAGAACAAATGTTGCTATTCTAGCTTATATATTGGATAAAAATGGCATGTCTGTATATATCGTTTTGCCGTCCTCATTTGGTAGATTGGTTCTCTCTGATGCGATGCAGGAGGACCGGGAAAATATTTTGAGGGCTAGAGCAACAGGAAAGGCTGTCTTAACAAGACCCTTCAGGCTGCTGGGTTCCCATCATCTTGGAGTTGTTTTGACATTTCCTGTTTACAAATCCAAATTGCCATCCATACCGACTGAAGAAGAACGGATAGAAGCAACAGCAGGGTCAGTCTGGATATGAAGTAGTTTAATAACGAATGTGAATTCATCTGTGCTTTGATTGTTCATCATGAAATATAGAACATGTACCTTAACTTTCAAATCTTTGAGCTTTAGCATCATATTAGAGGTGAAATTATATGTGCCAGATATGTTGAACTGTTTCTTATCTTAAAGCAGCTACGTTGGTGGAGCCTTCGATGTTGAGTCACTCGTCGAGAACTTGCTTGGGCAGCTTGCAGGGAATCAGGCCATTTTGGTTAATGTATATGATGTCACGAACTCTTCTGATCTTCTCGTGATGTATGGTCATCAATATCAAGATGGTGACTTGTCGCTTTCACATGAGAGCAGCCTTGATTTCGGAGATCCATTTAGGAATCATTTGATGATTTGTAGGTAAAGGATTCTGCCATATTAGGTACTTCTCTAATGTGGAGTGTTTGGTTCAGTGACTTATGGCTTTCCTCATGTGAATATGATGCAGATATCAGCAGAGGGCTCCCACATCCTGGACTGCCCTAACTACTGCATTCTTATTCTTTGTGATCGGGTTGTTAGTTGGATATATTTTGTATGGTGCAGCAACTCACATTGTGAAGGTTGAAGATGATTTTCATGAAATGCAAATACTGAAAGTTCGAGCGGAGGCAGCCGATGTAGCAAAATCCCAGGTACCATCAATCAGGTCACGTAGGAACTAAAAAATTAGAGACTCGAAAAGAAAAGGAAACGGATGGAATTAGGGAGGAGAGAAAAGGATAGTTGGGATGAAAGTTCTAAATGAATCTTATGTTCAGAGTTATGTATGTTGTAGCGAAATATGGCTTCAAAGCAGAGAGCATAATAAGAGGTTAAATGAATATGATAGCTAAAACTCTACCTTACCCATAAACATAAACGGTTGAGTATTGTTGTTGGAGAGCCCCACATCGGCTAATTAAGAGTATTACCATGAGTTTATAAGGAATATATTTCCGTTGGTATGAGATCTTTTGGGGAAACTAAAAACAAAACTATGAGAGCTTATGCTCAAAGTGGAAAATATCATACCATTGTGGAGGATCGTGATTCATAACATGGTATCAGAGCCATGCCCTTAATTTAGCCATGTCAAAAGATCCTCAAGTGTCGAACAAAAAAATTGCTAGCCTCGAAGGTGTAGTCAAAAGTGACTCATGTGTCGAACAAAGGGTGTACTTTGTTCGAGGGCTCTAGAGAAAGGAGTCGAGCCTCGATTAAGGGGAGGCTGTTCGAGGGCTACATAGACCTCAGGGGAGGCTCTATGGTGTACTTTGTTCGAGGGGAGGACTGTTGAGTATTGTTGTTGGGGAGTCCCACATCGGCTAATTAAGAGAATGATTATGGGTTTATAAGTAAAGAATATATCTCCATTGGTATGAGGCCTTTTGGGGAAACAAAAAACAAAACCATGAGAGCTTATGCTCAAAGTGGACAATATCATACTATTGTGGAGGGTCGTGATTCCTAACATAAACATGGAAATGTCTTGATTATGACCTCGTTATTTCTTTGCATGATCACTGCATTTTGAGTTAGTAGTCGCAAGGATAAGTGGTGAATTCAATTTTCTTGAATTCTGCATTGAATTTTGTGTGTATTTTTAAACATACTGACACATATATATATGATGCTGCTTCTCTTGATTAAAATCTCTGTTATTTTGGTTTCAGTTTCTTGCAACTGTCTCTCATGAAATTAGGACACCAATGAATGGCATCCTCGGTGCGTATATTCCTGTCGCGCTTTGCTTTTGCCAAATCGGCTCGTTTTACATGTACAAAGGATACTCAAATCTATTATCTTTGCATGCATCAATTTCAGGAATGCTTGCTCTGCTTCTAGATACAGATTTAAGTTCCACACAGAAGGATTATGCTCAAACTGCCCAGGCTTGTGGAAAGGCACTGATAGCATTAATAAACGAGGTTCTCGACCGGGCAAAAATTGAAGCTGGAAAGTTAGAACTGGAAGCAGTTCCATTTGACATTCGATCAATACTCGATGACGTGCTATCTTTATTTTCCGAGAAGTCCAGACAAAAGGGTCTGGAGGTAGGCTGTATGGACATCATTTATTTTCAAATAAACACGTTTGCTGGCTATTTGTTTCATGTCATGTTAATTGATAACTTCATTGCTTTTTTCCATGGTGATTTCAACCATAATTGAACATCTATATGGAAATGAAGCTGGCAGTTTTTGTTTCTGATAAAGTCCCAGAAATTGTAATTGGAGATCCTGGAAGATTCAGACAAATTATAACAAATCTTGTGGGTAACTCTGTTAAGGTGAGTGCGTTTTTTCGATTGTATTTCCATATTCGAATCCAATATAAACGCTTAATCTTTTAGTAAATCTTCTGCTAACGAGTTCGGATTATTTGCGTTTTCTTTTGACTATTATTGTCTAACTGGTTGGAGACAGCATAAAAAAGCTTCATTTTTTTCCCAGTTTACTGAAAGGGGACACATATTTGTTGAAGTACACCTAGCTGAGAACTCGAAAGTCTCCATGGACTCGGAATATGTCAATGGAATATCTGACAGTGGCTTATTCGTATTGGATGGTCGTGAATTTCAAACTTTGAGTGGACGCGAGGCAGCCGATGATCAGAACAGTTGGGATAACTTCAAGCATCTAATCGCTGACGACAACTTCCAGTCGAACGCCACTCCAAACAACACAGCAGTTACCAACAAGGGCTGTGATCATGTTACTTTGATGGTAAGTGTGGAGGATACTGGAATTGGGATCCTTTTACATGCCCAAAATCGAGTTTTCACGCCCTTCATGCAAGCAGATAGCTCGACCTCCCGAAATTATGGAGGGACTGGTATTGGTTTGAGTATCAGCAAATGTTTAGTTGAGTTAATGGGTGGTCAGATCAACTTCATAAGCCGGCCTCAGATTGGAAGCACGTTTTCCTTCACTGCTGTATTGGGAAAATGTAAGAAAAACTCAATGAATGATATGAAAAAACCCAACTCTGAAGAACTTCCCCCCAGTTTTAGAGGAATGAAAGCAATAGTAGTTGATAGCAAACATGTTAGAGCTTCTGTAACTAGATATCATTTGAAGAGACTGGGTATCATAGTTGAAGTCACCAGTAGCATCAACATGGCAGCTTCTTTATTCAAAGAAAATGGATCCACACTACCAGGGTAAGCCCTTCTCTTTTATTCTTTTGATTTTAAATTGATTTCGAATGATTAAAAGCATGTTTCGTTGCAGAAACACAATCCTTCCAGATATGATCTTAGTTGAAAAGGACACACTAAAGTCTGATGAGGAATGTGGGATCATTCATCAACTGAACTGGAAACCAAACGGAAGTTCGAGTAAGTTTCCAAAGCTGATCCTTCTCGCTACCAATATTGCCACTGCTGAACTAGACAAGGCAAGAGCAGCAGGTTTTGCCGACACCGTGATCATGAAACCGTTGAGGGCAACTATGGTGGCTGCCTGTCTTCAACAAGTACTCGGGGTTAAGAATCAGAGACGGCCGAATGGTTCTGCTTTCCAACAGAGCCTTCTCTGTGGCAAGAGAATCTTAATTGTTGATGACAACCGAGTAAACCGTCGGGTCGCTGCAGGCGCTCTGAAGAAATTTGGTGCAGATGTTGAGTGTGCAGATAGCGGGAAATCCGCCCTGAAGTTGCTTCAGCTACCGCATAGTTTTGATGCTTGCTTCATGGATATTCAAATGCCTGAAATGGATGGGTATGTTCTAACATGTCTCCATTTCTCCTTTTGGTGTCTTAGCTAAAAGAACACATGAAACAGATCTCTTGAACAATCTTTTCTGATCTGAATACCAAGAATTTCTGGAGTATACTTTGAGTATAGTGTTGTCGAAACTGCAGGTTCGAGGCGACTCGTCGTATCAGGACGATGGAGATCGAGGCAAACGAAGGAGGATTGTCTGCAGCAGAAGGCAAATGGCATATACCAATATTAGCAATGACTGCAGACGTGATCCATGCTACGAACGACGAATGCATGAAATGCGGTATGGATGGCTACGTCTCGAAACCCTTTGAAGAAGAAAATCTGTACAAGGAAGTTGCCAGATTTTTCAAAAAACCATAGTCCATCAAAAGCTTCATGAATGACAAGAGATCATCAGCTGAAGAGCTCCTTTTGGTGGGTTGGAAAGTACCAGCAAGTTTTGAGACCATTGCTGGTGCTAACTGTCCTGTTGCTGGTGACCGAGGAATCGAGTTCAACGAGGACGTCGGGAATTCTCGACTTCCATTGAGACTCGGGTTTGAGCTGCTACCATTTCTAACCAACTAAATATTTTATTTTGACTAGAATGTGAGTACCTACCTGTATACTACATCAGAAATATCCATCCCCAAATGGATGTATAAATATGGTTGCAAGGGGAAGGAGCTAAATTGTAAATGCTCATATTTTTAAGACCTCTTCTAAACATCTTTATAGTTGGTTGGCTTAGGCTCTTTATTTTGGCTGCTTAATATTTACATCAAGCTCATTCATAAGTTCATTGAGCATAAAAGGTCTTACGTTTGGTACTGATTATGAAAAAACTTTATGTGAGATCTCATATCGATTGGAGAGGGGAACAAATGTCAGCAAGGACCCTGTCCCCAAAGGGGGTGGATTGTGAGATCCTACGTCGGTTGGAGAGAGGAACGAAACATTTTGTATAAAGATGTGGAACCATCTCCCTAGACGCCTTTTAAAAATCTTGGGGGAAATTTCGGGAGGGAAAGTAAAAAAAAGACCATATCTGCTAGCGATGGGCTTGGGCGGATAGAACACACTAAAACCTTGAGGAGAAGCTTGGAAGAGAAAGTCTAAAAAAAAGATAATATTTGCCAGCTATGGACTTCAAATCCAATGGAGGTCCATAGAACACGAACACACTGATAATAGCTTGTTTATTTAATTAGCCTTTCAACACTGCAGTATTAGTATTAATGAGATATGCATTTTTTGATGTAACTATTATTTCCTTATGAATATATTCATTAAATTGTTGATGAACATCTTGATAACATAAATTAATTCTTTGTCACTCCTTTGAATGTCTTTGTTCATTAATGAATGTTTTCTTACTTACCAATAGGTCTAATTAGATATATGAAATTAAAAGTCCACATACATGTTACATTTTTTTAGGTGTACAGATGGATTAAAACTTTGAATAATAGATTATAATCATATAATGATACAAATAGTAAAGTAGAGTCGACAAAAAATAAAATAATATAAAATATTATTTCATCATTATCGTATTTTCCTTAAAAATGAAGACAACGATCATGAAACAATCATACATCTTTTCAAATATTAGCTATCATCCAATTACTATCTATTATCGTTCTTTTCTTTTTATTGAATTTGGTTGTTTAGATGCTATTTGGGTTTTAAATTAGATTGATAAAAACTATACTACTATCAAGATGGTCGTGGAGGTCTTTCGATTAGCTTCTCTTCACACGAGATTTTAATAAAGAAATTTAATTTGTGAGATGAATTTGATTTTATTGATTTGTAGGATAAGTGTTACTATCTCTAAAATTTACCATTTGATTATTTCTCTCAAATATACATACTTTAACTCTTATGCTTGCTGATCTTCGTGGATAAACGTTTTTTATACTTTTTGATCTTCTTAAATGATCCACCTTTAGCTTGTTGATATGCTTACACCGTCTTTAGCCTAATTTTGGACCTAATTTTTGGGGTTTGGCTTAATCCAATCATTTTTATTAAACTTGAATTATTTAAATTTAACTCGATTTATTTTTTAATGAACCGGCTTCAACGGGCACGTGGAACTCTGATATTGGTCCCAATATGGCGGCTAATAAATGTATAGTTTAATGTTGCCTTGCATTGCACATAATCTTAGTGGGCTACAATTATTAAAGGGCTAAATGCGGCGCCAAATGAGTATCTTTTTTCCCTATCTAATTTATTTATTTTTGTAATTTATTATACATTTTAATTGTTTTCTTACAGATTACTCTTGGTCGTTAAAGGGCAGTTGTTGGGGCACTTCACCATTACCCCTACGCCCTTTTATTTATTTATTATTATTATTATTATTAATGAGCTTTGGATGGTGGTTTCAAATTTTAGTTTGACACAGCTTTCTAACTAAATTTCTCAATTTATGTTATTATTATTCCTCTACTTTTATGATCGCCATGTGACATTTTCACTCGTTAAATTATCCCTTATTTAAAAACGACGTACAATCTACTCAATAAATTAATTAGTTATGTATTTTATAAAAGGGATGAGTAGATATATCATATCTCGATCAATAATAGGAGAGTTCATATAATCATATAATTCAATCAACCGACTACTCAACTTAAACCAATCAAGTTTGGATTGGGTAATTTTTTTTGGATTTTGGTTAAGTTGAATTTTTGAAAAATCGAAAATTCAGTTGGGTTCGCAAGTTTACATTCTTTTTTGTTGGGTCCACTTGAAAACAAGGTTGCAATCCAACTCAATCTATCCTATCCTACCCTGTTTTGAAAAAAAAAATTAATATTTATAATCGATATTAGTGATGTATTATGTTTGATATTTGAATTTTATAAAATTTTAGTTATTAATGTAATATGTATGGTAGATAAGTAGATTTTTTAAATAATAATAAAAAAACAACTGAAAAATAAAAAGTTAAGTTGCGAACTCTATCTGAGTTTGCTCTCGTCATCAATCCAATCAGCTCAAAATTTCAGATCGATTCAAAATAATTTTTTAACCCAACTTATGTACACTTTTAACTAATAACTTTGATCTCTTAGTTGAAGGTACGATAATTATAGTAAATTTCTATTTGTAACGTAATTTGCATGAAGGACGTGTCGGTCCCAACCATTCTCTAAGGATTCATTCCCTATGTTGTAATATTTATTCTACTTTGATCTCTTTTTTTTTTGTTTGTTTTCAACGAGTTTTGCTTGAACAATTATTTTCATATAGTTTCAATCGTACAAAATTAATAAAATTTAAAAAAGATAATCTTACCCGTTATATTAATTTGTGACTAATAAAATTTAAACTTATTTAAAATTTGAAAGTATTAAAATTGGTGAATTTAGAAAAAAAATTATTGCATTATACTTTTTTATATATAAGTATTTATTTATTTATTGAGAAGATCGTCTTCTGATTAATTTTTGTAATTAAAACGGACAACAAAAATATGCAATATCAGAATATTTATTTCAATAATTGACACCTATTAAATGGCTTAGTTCATGATTAATTAAAATATTGATTTAAAATATGAAGTAAACTAGAAGACACCGCACATGATTTTATAAATATAAAGTTTTGACCCACTCATTGGATTCATTTCTTCTTTTTTGTTTATTTCTGTCTTGATTGCATATGATCATACCAGATTTTAATATTTGATTTGTATTATGACCAAATCTTTTCATTCACCGTATTCGGTTACCTAATTTGGTCTAAATTGTATTTTGATATTGCTTTACACCACCAAAAGTAAAGAATTAATAGAAACACAAAAAATAATAATAACAATAATAATAATAATAATACATAATGCAGTTGTAACATGTTCTAATTTGAATGCCAAATCAAATTTGACCGTTCAAATTGTCTAATATGTAATTTCTACCTTCTATTCACCACCGACATTAGTTGTTTGAGAGTATTGGTAATTTTAATAGATCAAGTTAATCGATGACGGGCTTCTCGTTTCTTGATTCGAGTTGTTAGGTCAGCACGTGCCATCCACTCGTCTTCTTTTCGGATTGAATCAAGGTTCTACTTTTCCTCTTTTAACTTTTCTTCTATTTTTAGAGGCTATTCTAATTATTAATTTTTAAATAAATAATTTAATTTGTGGTACTTACCTCAATTGACATTATCCAAGTAATATATTTAAAATATTTTTAAAAGATGGAAAATTGAATGACCAAGTAATTGATATAAAGAAATCTAAATTCTATATTTAGAAAATAAAAAACAGATTTATTTTAAGAAAAATAAATAATATAAGAGAGATGCCTCAACTATTGAAAAATGTTCCTACTTTTAGTATTCATATTTTCGAAATTATTTGGTGAAGGTGAAGGATGAATTTCTAACTCCACAATTAAAAATATTTTTATTATAACAATTTTTAGTTTACAAATAATTTTTTATTTTTTTAAATGACTCTAGAATTTTATTGAGATTAAAAAGTAAATTATATATATATAATAAAAAGACAAAGTCATTTAAAAACTTATGGATGGATTTGTTTGTGAAAGGATTATGGACAGAATTTTGAAACCACTCAAAAACAAATTTAATGGGATAATTATCTATTTGAAAATTTTATTTACAAAAAAGAAAAGAAAAGAAAAGAGTTAAAAATATTACCTTAAAAAGAAGAATTCAAACATACAAATCCACAATTCGAGGTGGTGCGTGGATGGAATCTGACCATCCAATAATTAAAAAAATAATAATTAGAAGGTAGGATGTAATCTGAGAATATTTATTTTAATAAAGAAATTGTGGAAACAGAAAGGAATTTGTTTATAAAAAAGAAAAGAAAAAAAAGGGGGGGGGGGGGGGGGGGGGGGGGGGGGGGGGAAATTGTTTGTAAGTTGCAGCTGTGAAGTGGTTGAAGATGGATGAGTGGAAGAAGCGCAGAGTTGAGTTTCTTGGTTCTTGGCCTACAATTACTCCTTCCGCACCATTTTTCTCTTTTACTGTTCAAATTTTCTGAGCTGGACCACACGCGTCATTTCCTTTTTCCTCCATTTTCTCACTTCCCAAACACCTCTCTCTCTCTCTCTCTCTCCTCTTCTTTATTCATTTCTTTAACGCCTTTCCTTTTCTCTTTCATTCCTTTTCTTCTCTCTCTCTCTCTCTTCTTTCCTTTTGGGTTTTGATATTGTTTTCTTCCCAAACCACCTTCATCTCCGCCGCATTCTCCTCCAACCTCCCCTCTGCTTTCTCGCTCTCTTTCTCTCTCTGTGTCTGAGAAGAGAAAAAGGGAGAACAAATATTGGGAAAACTTTAGTGTTCGTAAAGCATGGAGAAAAGGGTTTTAATCCAATCCACACTTTACGCATTGTTTTATCCATTGTGACTTTTAAAACCCTACAATTCTGGGTTCCTGTTCTTTCTTTCTTTTTGGTTTACGACGGACTCAGAACTTTTGTTTTTACCCCTTTACCTCTTTTTCTTTGTTGGTTTTCTGAGGAAGATTGAACAATGAGGGAACCCCATTTGGGGTTTGGGGTTTTCCTTTTGGTTTTTGTCTTGTTTCTGCTGTTTTTGGATTTCTCTGTTTACGCTCAGCCGGCTGCTGCTGGTGGTGATGATGGGTCAGTGATGAATCTTTTGAAGAATAGTATTGGTGCCCCGGATTCTCTTGGATGGACTGGTTCGAATTACTGTGAATGGAAGCATGTTAAATGCGATTCTCAGAACCGAGTCGTTAAAATTCAAATTGGGAACCAAAATCTCAAGGGATCACTTCCGTCGGAGCTCTTTAGCCTCTCGGCGTTAGTGCAATTAGAGGTGCAGAGCAACCAGCTGACTGGGCCGTTTCCTAATCTCGCTGATTCACTGCAGATACTTCTAGCGCATGATAATCTGTTTACATCCATGCCGGCTGATTTCTTCGCCAAGAAGTCGGCTCTGCAAACGATAGATGTCGACAACAATCCCTTCATGGCGTGGCAAATTCCTGATAGCATTCGAGATGCTTCTGGTCTTCAGGAATTATCGGCCAATCGCGCTAATGTAACTGGTAACATCCTTCAAATTTTCGATGGCGCGGCGTTTCCGACTCTTAGGAACTTGCATTTGGCGGGTAATTTTCTTGAAGGTGGATTACCAGTAAGCTTTGCGGGTTCTTCGATTCAGTCGCTTTGGTTGAATGGACAACAGAGTAACTCTAAGTTGAACGGTTCAATCGCCGTATTGCAAAATATGACTAATCTGCAGGAGGTTTGGTTGCATATGAACCACTTTTCAGGTCCTTTGCCCGATTTCTCTAACCTTCAGGGGTTAGAGACCTTGAATTTGAGGGATAATCAGCTTACGGGTATTGTTCCTTCGTCCTTGATAAACTTGAAATCCCTCATTGTTGTGAATTTGACGAATAATATGCTTCAAGGACCCACCCCTGCGTTTAATCCTAATGTAGAGCTGGATATGAGACCAGGATCCAACAATTTTTGCACGGATTCTCCGGGTGAGCCTTGTGATCCCCGAGTGAGTGCTCTGTTATCGGTTGCACAATCAATGGGGTTCCCAACAGTCTTTGCCCAAAGCTGGGAAGGAAACAATCCTTGTGAGGATTTCAAAGGTGTTATATGTACTGGCAACCCCAAAAATATAACTATAATCAACTTTAAGAATATGGGTCTTGCGGGCTCTATTTCTCCTAGCTATTCGTTGCTTACATCTGTGCAAAAGTTGATTCTCTCTAACAATTATCTTTCTGGCACAATACCAACCGAACTTGTGACTATGCCCAGTCTTATAGAATTAGATGTCTCCAGTAATAGGCTTCATGGGAAAGTGCCCGCCTTCAGGAAAAATGTGATTGTGAACACACAGGGGAACCCGGATATTGGGAAAGATAGACCCAGTTCTCCCGCACCAGGCTCTCCCGAAGAGAGAGCGCCCTCCGATTATGGAACAGGCGACGGTCCTGATGAGGGTGTTAAGAAAAGTAATACTGGAGTGGTTGTTGGTTCTATAATTGGTGTTATTGTTGGTCTCCTTTTAGTTGGGACTGCCATTTTCTTTTGGTACAAGGGAAAGAAGAGACATGGTAGTATAGTACAGAGCCCAAATACAGTAGTGGTACATCCTAGTCATTCTGGGGATCAAAATTCAGTGAAGATTACAGTTACGGAGACGAGGGCCGATGGGAGTACTCCCGAATCCAGCAGAGTTCCGATTGCTGGACCGAGCGATGTCCGTGTGGTTGAGGCAGGAAACCTGGTTATCTCCATTCAAGTTTTGAGGAATGTAACTAATAATTTTAGCCCTAGTAATATATTGGGGAGAGGGGGTTTTGGAACTGTTTACAAGGGAGAATTACATGATGGAACGAAGATCGCCGTGAAGAGAATGGAGTCTGGAGTCGTAGGCGAGAAGGGTTTGAATGAATTCAAGGCTGAGATTGCAGTTCTTACTAAGGTTCGTCATAGAAATTTGGTTGCGCTGCTCGGGTATTGCTTAGATGGAAATGAGAGGCTTCTGGTTTATGAATACATGCCCCAGGGGACTTTTAGTAGGTTTCTATTTCACTGGAATGATGAAGGGATCAAACCCCTTGAATGGAAAAGAAGGCTGACTGTTGCCTTGGATGTAGCCAGGGGTGTTGAGTATTTGCATAGTTTAGCACATCAAAGCTTTATCCATCGCGATCTTAAACCATCAAACATTCTTCTTGGAGATGATTTGCGGGCTAAAGTAGCTGACTTTGGGTTGGTTCGTCTTGCTCCTGAAGGGAAAGCGTCGATCGAAACAAGACTCGCAGGAACGTTTGGTTATCTTGCCCCAGAATATGCTGGTATACAATCTTCTCCTCTTTATTTTTGCTATGAAACTCCATGTTGCTAGTTAATATGCATGTTGGGTTGTGAATATAGTTGAGTAGAATACTTTGATGCATTTGCTTCATGGATTAAGTTTCTGAACCTGTTTGTTCGTAACCAACACTTTGTATTGATATATACTAACATTCTATTCTTCATCTATGATCGATGGAGCAGTAACCGGACGAGTTACAACCAAGGTCGATGTTTATAGCTTTGGGGTGATCCTCATGGAGATGATATCTGGTAGAAAAGCAATTGACGAGAGCCAGCCCGAAGAAAGCTTGCACCTTGTATCATGGTTCCGCAGAATGTACATTAACAAGGACACTTTCTCAAAGGCCATAGACCCTTCAATGCACATAGACGAGGAGACCCTCGGCAGTATCTGCACAGTTGCGGACTTAGCTGGGCACTGCTGTGCAAGGGAGCCATACCAACGGCCCGACATGAGTCACGCAGTCAACGTTCTTTCGTCTCTAGTCGATGTGTGGAAACCAACAGAACCAGACTCGGAAGACACATTGGGAATCGATCTCGAGATGTCGTTACCACAGGCGCTTAAGAGATGGCAGGCATTTGAAGGAAATAGCAATATGGACTTGACGTCGTCTTCATCATCGATGCTTGTGAGTGGAGACAATACACAAAGCAGCATCCCAAACCGACCACCTGGTTTTGCGAATTCGTTTACCTCTCTGGACGCACGGTGAGGAATAGAGAAACACTGGATGAGTTTGTGATTGGTGTTATTAGTAGGTACTTTATGATATGATGTTTGTTTATTCTTTAGCCCCCTCTAATCTTTTTGGTGTTTTGTTATGTTTTGTTTACTTTAATCGCGGCAAGTGTCAAAACGTTTTGTGTTGTAAGGCGCTTGTAATGTCTTATATATATAGCTCTGTGATCCCATCTATAAAAAGTCTTAGAGAAGGAAGTTTCATATTGAGCCCTCTCTCCTTTCAGCTCATTATTTTGACAGCATTGCGTGGAACTGAAATGGGGAAACAGGCCAAACTTTGTCCTGGTATTGTAGTTTGGGAGATGAAACGTGGCAAGAAAACAGGGGTGGAGTGTATCTACGTGGCCGGCCCCTGCCTGTCATTTAGCTGTGGAATTGACTTGGGAATACATTTCTTGTCCGAATTTGTCAAAGTGTATCTGTTTGTTTTGTAAAATGATGTTCTGTTTTTGGGGGCGGTGGGTTTTCCTTCTCGTGTAAGACTGGAGTGCTTAGCTAGAATTAGCTGTAGACCACTTCAAATTTCTTTCTTTTAATTGGAGGAAGGAAAGAAAAATATTGGAATGGTCAAGCGAAAATATTGTAGTTTTTTTAATTAATAAAATAGTAAAAAACTAATTTAATTGTTCGCACCAGATTTTTGGAGAAACGTATCGAGCTAAACTTAAGTTTATGTTTATACGAGTTTAGTTATTAGTAATTTCATATTATTCGTTTTAAAAAATAAATAAAGTTGTTAGTATAATAATGAACCATATGTAGTTCTCTCTACCTGGTTTTGGATTTTTTGAATTGCCTTGAAGTTGTTTATGGCGTAATCAAGTGTAACTAGTATGATAATGAACGACACACGAGGAGATCACTTTCTTTATTGGGTTTAGCTTCAGTTGGCTCGTTTTGAATATTTTGGTCTTAAAGTCGTTTGTGACATAATCGAGGTTAAAAGAAAAAATGTCAATGTAACTATTATTTTGAACCGTTGATAATATTTAATACTATTTTTATGACTGATTTTATGATAGTTAAGTTATGTTGGGTCCATAAATAAACTCTAAACTTAGTTTTTATGAATGAATGGAATATCCTCAGCAGACCTGAAATCTAGTTGAGTTGAACCTAGGAATGATGAGTAAGAATGAGCTTAGGAGCACCAAGTTGACCGTGAAACTATAAATAAATTTATGGTTGGAATGCCTACGAGCTAGGTTAGATGCAATTATTTGATACATTAACACTTACCACGTGACCCTATTTATGTGCTATTATTTATATTATGATATCTAAATAAACTGTGTGATGCATTTACTTCTTTTTATGTTTGATTATGATTGCTATGTTGAAATGACCATGTTATGCCTTGTGAGATATCCAGATGTATCGTGTATGATAAACATAAATGAAATACCATGAGTACGTATGCATGACTCATAAGAAATTTACCTTATGATAAGTATGAAATTAATTATGTGTAGCATCTCACTGAACCATAATTTTAATGTAGGACCTCATGCATGTGTGTATGACCTATGAACGTGGATTGCTTCTCCAGCGTATTATGTATGGACACGTACATCACTATATCATTTCCATTCCTTTCTTGTTCGTTGGTTTTCAATAGCGTGATCATGCGCTAGTTTATAGTCAGACCTAAGGGGTATGTTAACGAGTCTGCTTAGTGGACTCATCACATATGCGTGGATCGTGCGTAGAAAAGTATTATGCATCCAACTCTAAGAAAAAGGTAGAGTACAATGAACAATTATGAAAATTAGGTCTTGCTAGTCATGATACATATTATGTGTGAATGCATTTCTGACTCCAACTATGGGTTCACTTAATGAGTATTTTTAAATACTCATCTTATATTCAACATATTTCATGTACAAGAAAATGACCGATGTATGAATAATAGTGTCCACCGAAGAGGTCATAGAGCATGGTCACATTTTAGTCATGTTTGCATTGTTAAGGTAACATAATAATGTTTTTCTGTTTTATACTTTGTTTAGGGTGTTAAACCTCTATTCAACCATGATTTTCCTATGATTGTATGTTTGTGAGTATTTAAGTTTATGAAAAATTATAAGATAAAATTTTTAAATATTTTTCCACACAAGTCAGTCATGATATGCATGTAGTAACGATCTAATCTTTATAAAGAAAAAAAAAAAATAGGGTCGAAGTAAATGAAGTATGAAGATTAAAAGATTTATCAAACCTTTCTTTGTATTTATTCACCGTAAATTTTCTTAACATCTAGTTGAGTTTGGTTGTAAATAAAAGACGAATAATTGATCTCAGACATGTGCTTATCAATCACGAGTGCACTACGTGATCACGGAAGCATGATGCGATCACATAGCACATTGTGTGATCATAGCGTGCTACTTTATTTTGACATATCTCCCTCGTTACAACTTTGTTTTAGCTAAATGATCATTTGTTCACATTTTTTTTTTGTTGCATTATTTACGACTATACTTATTAAATGAGCAAAGATTGATGTTGACTACGAGTGCCATCGAAAGCCAAAACGATCTTAGTTTAAGCTTTGAGATGCCCAAATTAGATGAACTTATTTTTAATTTATATAACTTTTCAAAGCCTATGGGTGAGATGGGAGAGAAGGAAGGAGAAAATAGTTGAATTTATCTCTCAAAATTTTCTTCCTTTAATATTTTTCAGGAAAGGGCTCATTTTTTTTTTTAATCACAAAAACTTATTGGATTATAACCAACCAGTTCCCATATTTACCCTCCATTCTTTATGGGCTTCTCGAAAGAAGGCCTATGGACTACAACCAATAGCTGGGCCCAAAGCCCAGCCCATCTATTTCTCGCCTGTACGATCAACCGCGTTACCAAGCATCTCTTCTCCAAATTTCCAGCTTCCCCAAACCCCTACGCTGCTCTTCCTTCCTGCACAATTCTTCATAAATCTCAAACCCTAATTTCTCTTGTACTGTCATACAAACCCCCATGAGAACCCCATTGATTATCGTTCTCTTCCGTTACTCCCTTTTTTGAAGCTGTTCCAGCTTCCAAAACCCAGCTATTTTTTTGGGGTCTCTTAAGGGATTGCATAGCCTCTTCCGGCAATGGCTCTCCCAACGGTTGAGTGTATATATGTTGTAGAAAGCAATCTTCGAGAATGGAAGTCCGGAAATTCGAGCTTTAGGGTTCCTCAACCTGTCCCTGTGCTTCGATTCCTTTACGAGCTCTGCTGGACCATGGTTCGTACTCTAATTGACATATATTTATCCATTTCTTTAATCAGCGTATGTTTTCGCTTTCATGTATGTGCCTGGTAGTTCGCGCATGTAGAAGTTGTGGTCTTTAGTAACTATTAAGCGTTGTTTGGGAATATTAGTGGTGCAATGATTTCATTATTGTTATGAATTTGTTTATGCGGTTCTTCCGGATTCAGGTCCGAGGTGAATTGCCATTCCCGAAGTGTAAAGCAGCATTGGATTCAGTTGAGTTCTCGGATCAAATGTCTGCGGAGGAGTTAGGATCAACTTTTGCTGATGTCATTACCCAATTGGCCCAAGATGTAAGTATTTAATTTTATATTGTATCTTCGTTAACGGCGAGCTTCATTTTCTTCTCCTTTTTTTGTTTGTTGATAAGAACATCTAGCATCATTTTCGATTATATGCTTAATGGATTTTTGAGGCTTCAATTTTTAATACTTTCATCATTTGATGAAATGTGGATACATGAATTCCTTCCAATTTGAGAATAGCTCATTCGGTTAAAAATAATGATCTTTGGTTCGAATCTACATGTAAGGTTAAAATCTCCACCCTGCACAATGTTGAACTCAAAAGGTGGATACACATATTCTTTTACATATTTGATGACCAACCAACTTCTGTGATATGATCGAAAGATTACAAAGGAAGCCATAAAAGGCCAAGCCAAATGTGGGTATTATGCCCACCAAAAAAAAGAAAAGAAAAGGAAAGTGCACAGAAAGAACCCAAGTTTTTGGTTACAAATAGTAATGGAAATGACAAAAAGAATTGAAATTAAGCACCCAAGAGAGATGCTTTAAACTATATGAATTCCCAAACATCATTTTATATATCTATTTGGCACCGCAGGTGTTCTCCATATCCCTTCTAATGCAACCGTTTGTTTAAGAAGTCGACATGCCAGAGAAGAGAACATAACCTTTCCTTCAGAAGGAAGGATTTTGATACTTCCTCCATCATTTTGCAAATACCTGACCTCTGAACTACAAATAAACCCAAACTCCTTCCACGAGCAATTCATAATATTGATGAGAAAGTACATCGTCACAAAACATGGTTCAAAATTTTTTCTCTGCATCTACCTAAACTGCACTAGTTTTGCTCCAATTAATTATTTGTTTTGAAGTTCCCTCGTTTTCAACCCATAATATGATGATCAATTGTAATATTTTAGTTGACTTGAAAGGCTCTTATGTGCAGAGTTTTCTTTATGCTTCATTTGAATTGTGTGTTAATCATGTTTCTGATGGAGAAAATATATTCAAATGTGAGAAGATATTTGCTTATTGACCTATTACTTAATTTGCAGATCACATTAGCAGGAGAGTATCGTGCTCGTCTCTTAAAATTGGTGAGTATTTAAAACGTAAGAGATTATGATTATTGTTTCATGGTGTAGAGTATATTTTTTTTTGTTTAGGTAAGAAATGAAACCAATGAACGAAAATTTGAAATATTATAATTACAGAAATAATTATAAAGAGTGCACCAAGTAGGACAGAAATTTTTTTATTTGGTTCCATAAAGTTTCTAGATTAGATTCCTCCCTCGGAAGTTTGTCAAGTTTCTTTCATGCCAAAACTTCCAAAGAGAGCTGCCTCAACATAAAACCAAAAGATTCTTAGTTCCTTCAGCCCAAAGATGATTTGGTTAGGTGGTTTTGTGTTGCTTTTGATTACTATTTGGTCAGAAGGTTAAACTGTGAGTTCGCAGCGAACTTTTGGAATAATATTTTCAACAGTTTTAAATATCCTTTGGGGTAACCTCACTCTGAAAAAAAATTATTCGATCAAAGTTTAGCTGCTGTAAAACAAGAAATAAAGCCAGGGCCCTAGGCAAAATGGAATGTGGAATGAAGGAAATCGGATAATCTTCATTGATTCCAAGAGGAGTTTTGTAACTATCATGATATGGTGGTTTTTGCAGCCTTCAAATGGATTACTCTTGATAATGTAAGACCAAAATATGAGAGAATTCCATACTAGAGATTAGAGTTCAATATATAGAGATATACATGGAAGCCATTAACTAAGAATAGTAAAATTACAATAAAGGACAGAAGACTAACAAGCTCCTATATTCACATTGATAACACTCTTCCAAAAAATAGTAACATTACAATATTCACATATATACTATAACACTTTTCCTTAAGCTGGTGCATTTATGTTAATTGTACCCAACTTGTTACAAAGGTTATCTATTTGAACTCCATTTAAAGCTTTCATGAAAATATCTTCCAATTGCTCTTCAATCTTCACATATCTAGTAGACACTAAATCTTGTTGTATTTTCACACAAGCATAATGACAATCAATTTCAATATATTTAATTCTCTCATGAAATACTGGGTTGGATGCCATATTAATGGTAGCTTGGTTGCACACCACAACTTCATGGGAATTGTAATATTGATATCTAACTCGATCAACCGTTGACAAACCCACATTATTTCACATATTGATTATACCATAACTTTGTATTCTAATTCAACACTTGGTCACAAGACTACATGTAGTTTCTTACTCTTCTATGAAACCAAATTGCCTTCACCAAAATTTTTGATCCTATCCAATAGGCTTGGTTGCACACAACAACTTGACTACATGTAGTTTCTTACTCTTCTCTGAAACCAAATTGCCTCCAGCAAAAATTTTGATCCTATCCAATAGGCTTGGTTGCACACCACAACTTGGTTGGAACTGTAATATTGATATCTGACTTGATCAAGAGTTGATGTACCCATATAATTTCACATATTGATTGTACTATAACTTCGTATTCTGATTCAACACTTGATCACGACATTACATGTCGTTTCTTACTCTTCCATGAAACCAAATTACCTCAACTAAAACACAATAGCCAAAAGTTGGTCTTATGTTTTCTTTTGATTCTGCCTAATTGACATTTGAAAAGCTCTTAATCTTCGTGTGACCATGGTTTGCATATAAGACCCCACGTTCAGGTGCAACCTTCAAATATCTTAGAACTTGTTGTAATGCAGTCCAATGATCCACCATGGGTGAAGCAATAAACTAATTCACAATGTTTAATAAGCTATGTCTAGTCGTGTCACAACAAGGTAATTCAACTTTCCAACCACTCTTATATAACGACCTGATCTTCGATGCCTTGAATCACGGGTCACCACGGGGACTCAAGGGGTAAAACGGTGATAAAATGTTTTAAATTGAAAAGCGGGAGACACAAGGAATTTAAAATTTGAATATACATTCAAAATTGACATAGAAGTAGTTTAAAGGTAATATTTGCGGAGTCAAATCAAAATGGTTTAAATAAATACGTAGGTTTCGAGAAGTAGCATTTAAAAAACAATAAAATGACAAGAATGAAGACGATTCGATCCAAAGGGCACGCCTTGCAACTACACGGCTCCGCACGCTCCCGCCATCACAATGGTCTACATTCCATATGAAAAAAAGTAAAAATAGAATAACATGGAATGAGTATAGAAATACTCCGTAAGCAACCTACTTGTAGGCTCTTGTCATACTTAATCCTATTCATGGAAGCTTAGGCTACGTGCTCATAACTGTTCCTAGCGATTTGTAACTAACCCTCAACATACCTTCTTTAAGGAGTACTCAATCCCTCTCAGGTTCATAACTAGGGGTTTTCTATTTTCTCTTGGATCTAGGTTTCACGTATGTCTAGGTTCTTCATCAGACTTGCGCAAGACGCGCCTCGAGTCGCTGTGGCCCATGGAAAGGCCCTAGGGTAATACTCGTAAGTCTGAAGGAGGCCTTTTGCTTTAAAACGACGACTGTATTCCATGCATGTCTACCTACTAAGCTTTAATCGGTAGGTTCTCTCTAGTTGTGCCAAGAAACATCTAATAGTTCCGAAGATCAATAAATTACCTGTCACTATGCCTTTCCAAGTTGGAACATTAAACTATCGGCTCATGTACCCTCCTTGGGTTAGAATAATAAAACTACATGTTTTAGGAACAGTAACTACCTATTACTTTGCCTTTTCAGGCTAGAACAATAAACTACTTGTCACTATGTCACTCGGGTTGGATTAGTAAAAAGCCATGACTCTCCCCCTAGGCACCACCGATAGTACTTCAGTAGTATACCCTCTATGACTCCTGATACCCTCTATAGGTGACAACTAAGCCATGTGTAACAAGTAGACCCTAACTCTTGTTGGTTAGTTCACGAATTGGGGTGCGCTCCATCCGTCCCTACAAGGTACTTGGTCAACCCAAGGAGGCTATGGAACTCATGACTAGGTACTAGGACCAAAATACGCGAAACAGTAACTCATAGTCTATGGAAACCACAACTAGCACTCTATGGTTCATAGCGATAGTCCAACTCATGACTGGGCAATAACGGGCTATCCAAACCTTAAATCATGCATAATAAATGTATAAAGGCATACAACATGCTCATCATACTCATTAAGTGATAATATTCCAACCTCAGCTTACTTGAAAGCATAAAAGCCTAATGATCTATCAGAGTTCACAAATCATACGTGCAGAAGCTATATAACTGTAAATAGAACTAAGTTGCGAACTGTTCACATTATCTAAGCACAATTATCATGAGACTAGTTCAAACTAGGCTCCTAAACATAATACTCGATCATTGCCCTCGATCGTAATCGACTTCTAAAAGTATTTCTTAGAAACTTGCTCCATTCGGTTACTTACTTGATTGTAGACTTCCTGAGCTTCTTTTGGGTCTTCGAGGATATTCCAAATTTCTCCAAAATTCCTCAATATGCCCTAAATTAAGTCAAAAAAATAAAAATAGTGAAAACAGCTAGCTTCAACTTTGTTAAAAAAAGAAAGGAATGTAGGTTGAGAAACTAACCGTTGACTGTACATCTTCTCCAACTTGCGTGCATGCCATTTTGCTTTCCTTCTTCTTTTTTTAAAGAATCTTTTATTTATTTTCTTAAAATTCCAAAGTGTTACACCTTCTATATCTTTCAAAGACTTCAATGATTCTCCATCTTTTGTAAGTTACAGAATGCATAATAGGAGACCTTCATGGCTTGGTTCCCAATTTTCATGTCTTAGATAACAAATCAAGCACATATGTGACGTAGTGATATCCCTTTTGCTTCTCATTAGTTCTATACCAAAGAAGTACTTCAATATTCTCAAGTTTTTAATGTAAAATTTACTTTGGAGGATTTGGGAGATACATGCCTAAGGTATCACTTCCAGTGTTGACCATACCATCAACATATACGACAAGTAGAATAATAACACTCTTAGATCGTCGATGGGAGACAGTGATTTTGTTTGCTTTTCTTCATTCCAAACTACTCAAATGCTTTGGCTAAAATTTCCAAACTATGCTGTGGACTTTGTTTCAACCCATACTAAGATTTGCAAAGGCGACAAACTTTATCATCTTTCCCTAAGCTACAAACTGAGGTGGTTTCTCCATATACACTTCCTCCTAAAGATCGCCATAGAGAGATGATTTTAATGTCGAGTTGATGCTAAGACCAACCTTAAGAAGCCGCCATAAAGGAAAACGATTTTAATGTGCTCCAGCCAATGCAAAAGCCTACCCTGGAACATGGATTGAAGGCGGTGGCCGAATTCTTAGGTTCTTCAAATTGTAACGCATGCTTCCTCTTGGGCTGGGCGATGTCAAAAAAGATGAAAAACTATGATGAAAATTGTGATGGTGGCTCGGAGGGTTAGGTGGAGAGGGGACAACAAGCTGAAAAACAACAAGGTCCTCAACCCCAATCCTAAAGGTTCACAAAACCCTAATTGCTCTACAAAAATAATTAAGGTATGATTATATTCTATGATATTGTAGGGACCAAAATATGAGACTTCATACATTCTATACATTAGAGCTCAAAATATGTAGGCAGACTTAGAAATCCTAAACTAAAAATAGTCAAATTACAATAAAGGATGAAAGACTAATAAGCTCCTTTATTCACACATACACTCTAATGACTCTCGCTAAACCGTTTTGTAATTCTATTACTCAACAGCTTTTCATCAATTGCAGTTCTAATTTATAACCTTCTTTTGTAGTGGTCATTCTCCCGGGTTTTGATGTAATAATTTCCTTTCACATAATGAAAAGTTGCTGACAACAGTTCTTAAAAAAATTGATGTACTATTTGATAACGGGAATTTGCAAACTTGATATCTTGTTTGTTCACCAAATTCTGTGATGGTCTTTGATGCTATTTCATTGCTTATCCTCTTGATGTACTATATTTGGTAAAATGAGTTATAAGAACATGTTTTCCCCTTTTTTTATTTAAATAATAAGTATGAATCATTTTTCCAATTGGATCTTGTATTCTATTCCTTCTAGGCTAAGTGGCTTGTTGAATCAGCATTTGTCCCATTGCGGCTTTTCCAGGAGCGGTGTGAGGTGATATTTATATATAAAATTTATCTTGTTTGTATTTCGTTTTTTCTTTTCATTGTAAATGCTCTACCTAGAGACAGTGCCATTCTTATGCGCCATCAAGTGTAATGACCTATGCTTCTTTCTATTTGTGGGCCACAATTATTTGATGCACTGTTTCTTGTAGTAATGAAGTTCTGAACTGAAATTGCTTTATTTTAGGAAGAATTTCTATGGGAGGCTGAAATGATAAAGATTAAGGCGCAAGAATTGAAAAATAAAGAGGTAAGTGATAGTTATGATGAGATTCAAGCTTGGTATCGATAATGCCACCTGTGCCTAGATATTGATATTGCATGTGATGTTTATTTTCCTTTTCTGTCTGTTTATTTTCTGTATAAGCATTTGATCGTTTAATTTTGAACTTGTTCACATCTTAGGCTCACATAATATTGGTGTTGTATTAATTATTTCACTTATAATAATAGCAGAAGATTGGTCGATGGTGTCTTGGATTTATGTTTTTAAAAATAATGACATGCAAAAGCTTCTCTATGTAGCTTCATTAACCTAAGTTGCTGTCACATGCCTGATAAAGCTTCAATTTTATGGAGGTCAAACCTTTAAAACTGATGTATATATATGGATACTTCTTTGATTTCAGGTCAGAGTAAATACTCGCCTTCTATATCAGCAAACGAAGTTTAATCTTCTGCGGGAAGAAAGTGAGGGTTATGCCAAGTTGGTATGATAGTGATTAAATACTTAGTCCTTTGTTCTTATACTTTTCTTCTTTGTTTGTTGCCTTGATCAATCAATTTCACGATCAAATTCTCTCTCCCCGCACACAAGATGCCAAATAAATAAATAAATAAATATATATATATATATATATGTTCCTCCTTCCAACTTTGTGTTACTTGGGTTTTCTCCTTGTGATAATGTTGGGGACAAAGGGACAAAGGGACAAGGCGTCCCTTTTCCTAAAGAGAGGGGTTAGACTAAAGTCTTCCCATCTTGATTGATAAAGAAAAGTAGAGTAGTTACAGAAAGCTCGTGGTCAGCAAGTTCAACCAAAGTGACCCGACCTAGCCCACAATATATATAATCATAAATTTTATAAATGTACTGTTGACCTAATTTTTTAGTTCAATTGTTATCCTAAAATTATCTTCCAGTTCAAAACCATTTCTATTTTGATCCCAATTTTTTTTTTAAAATATAAACCTAAGCGTATGTATTTGACTAGTTGTTAGGAAGTTTTGGGTGGTAGGCCTTCTTGAATATCCGATAGAATTGAACAAAACCAGTTAAATTTTTACAGCTTGTTTTGGGTTGAGTTCATGACTGAACATTGTTTGGAATTTGGATTATAGCTAAGAAGCACGAAAATGGGACATGAGATATGGATATGACAAGATGTGGACACGATGCATCAGTTTCTATAAAGATAGGATACAAACACGATTTTTATTTATTGATTTATTTAAAGAAGACATTTATTTAGGTTTCTGATTCTTTTTTAAAATAAAATTATCCTTTTAATTCTTATTTCTTATTTTGTTTGATTGAAGTCCCTTTTTGTTTGCGTCTATTTTTTTTTGGCATGGTCTTTCTTTTTGTATGTTTTTGTTCCTTGAATTCTCTCATTTTTTTCAACGAAAGGTAGGTTATTTCATAAGAAAAGAATATATATGTACATATTGATATATTTGATACTCTCAAAAAAAAAAAAATTGATATATTTAATATTCATTATCGATAAAACTATGTAAATTGAACACAAAAAATGTGTACTTCACCAATAACATACAAATTCTTATCAATTAGCAATATTTGAAGAGTTTGAAGATATAGAAGGATTTGACCATGGACAGAAGAAGAAGAAGATGTGATCCTAATAATTCAGGAATGATTAAAATAGAAGGATTAGATCTGTTATATAATCTCTTATTATAATTATTATTATCATAGATATATTTTTTAAAAAACTTATTAGGAATGGGCTTATATAAACCAGCCTTTAATTTTTTCTCTAGTCGTGTTTAGGCTGCATCCAAGTCTTGTCTGGTAATGTCTGAAATTAGAAATAATTGACACATTTCCTTTTGTGTTGGATTTGTTTAGAGCTTATCCAGCTGAATCTGTGTTCGATACGTTTCCAACAGACACCTTCCTCTAAAATATAGTGTTTGCGTGTCCTAAGGTTAGAGGAACGTCCCTAAAACATCACAAAACCCAAGCCTTGAACACACCTAATCTTCTAGAAAATTGTCCAGAAGGTTCCAACACTCAAAATCATCTGAAGGTTGCATGCATAGATTACCATTTTTTTTTTCTCTCTCTCTCTCTCCCCCCCACAACTTTTTTGGGACTAATCCCACTGGGTAGTAAACTTCTGGAAGACATAATCCCTGCTGTGATCGACATTTGCCTTGTTCAACTAAACTGATCCAATTATTCAATTCTTTGATCAATGTCTTAGACATAACTCAAAATTTTCTGATCAATGCAACCATTGCTTCAATTTGGTCAGTATGGTTAGAGAGAATTAGTAGTATTTTTTATTGGATGTCCAGGAATGAGCATTGTATTGTGAGAATGGTGTGTTCTATTATTGCTCTCTAACGATATAATGCTCATTCCTGGACACCCTATAAAACATACTACTATTGCATTTAAGAGAGTTGTAGAGTTGTTTTTGTCACCTCTTTCTTAGATGAAGTAAGATTATGTATTTCTGTCTTCTTGTTTTGGTAAAACAAAGAGCGAGATTTTATGATGTGAAGACAAAGATCATGAGATGCATAAAAAAAGGTTTAAAATAAAGGGAGAGATTTGGTAAAACAAAGAGAGATTGGCCCTTATTAGATTCTCAGTTTCTCTTTGGGCCTTTGTTTCTAGGCTCATTTGTAACTATTTGCTTGGTCTGATTTCTATTGTCTGGAGCTTTTTTTTTGTAGTTTGACTCATTTATGTGGGCTTTTCTTTTTTTTGTATGCTCGTATGTTCTTTCATTTTTTTTTCTTTTGTAAAAAGAAAAAAGGTCACATCTTATCAAAAAAAAAGAAAAGAAAAAAGGTCATAAGATGCATAATAATTTGGACCGGATGTAATATCTGTATTTTTATTACAGTCGAATGCAATTTTTTCTTTGTAATGTTTATTTCTATTTTGTGATTTAGTACTTGATCTACTTTGGTGCTTGACTTAAACCATAGGTAACACTTCTTTGCCGGGTCACTGACGCTTCAAATAATAATTTTTCGGGATCAACAATTGGTATTATAAAGGTTGGTCGTAAACTTCCATTTAGAGTCTTTTATCTTTATTTATCTCTAACACACGCATGCACAATGATATCCAATTAGTTATCCTTCTGTATAAAATTTTCTATATGAATATATTATAGAACTTTTTTCAATTTATTGATCTTTAAGCTTCATGCAGTCATTGATCGGGCATTTTGATCTGGACCCAAACCGTGTTTTTGACATTGTGAGTCATTCTCTTGTTTGTTTTATATAATCTTAGATTTTCTGTTTTTCTTTTTCCTATTATTCATTATTCTTTATGAAGTTCACTGTGCTAAATTTTCATTTTTTTGATGCGTACATATCAGGTCTTGGAGTGTTTTGAACTTCAGCCAGAAAATAGTGTTTTCCTGGAGCTAATTCCAATATTTCCCAAGGTAAAGATGCTTAGGATTCACGACAAGCTGACTTCGATTATCTTCCTAATACTTGCTTATAAAAAGACTCTTAATTTTTCTCATGAGGTTATGTTTATTGGCAGTATCATGCTTCACAAATCCTTGGGTTCAAATTTCAATATTATCAGCGTATTGAAGTAAATTCGCCAGTGCCATTTGGGCTTTATAAGCTTACAGCGTTACTAGTGAAGGAAAAATTTATTGTTCTTGATAGCATGTAAGTATAGATATATATCATATATATATATATATATATATTTAAATGTTAGTTTGTTCTTCAATTTAGTACAAGGCATTTTGTTGCTTTATGATTATTTTTTTAATATAGCCGTTCATTGATTGGGGTTGCTATTGCTCTAACACATTGGAAGTGCATTTGGAAGTTCTGACGGAGTCCAATATTGATTTAGTCAATGTGAGTTGGGGCATGCCTTTTGTAGTAGGGAGCATGTGTCCAATTGGATGCAAATCTTGAAGAAATCTCATTGTGATAAATAGACTATTGTTATATTGGGGGGGTTGCTTAATTCGCCTGATGCTAAGTTAGTTGATGTGATTCTTTAAGAAATCTAATAACTTTTTTATTTTAAATTTCAAATCAGATTACAGTTTTGATTTGGCTACTATTTGGATCACTTAATCTAAAAATCAAATATGCTAAGCAAATATTTTTGATTCAATGAATTTATAAACATAAAACAGACCCAGATTGCATACCAAGCTGACCTTGTCTTCCCTTTTTGTTAATTTTGGAATTAATTCAAGTATTCTTGTAATAACAATTAACATTCCACTCATTATCTCTTACACTATTTCTGTTTTTCTCTACCTTGCCCTGCATCATCTATTGCTTTAGTTTTGAAGTTGTACTTTGAATAGTTTACCTCGTCATTTTTTCATTTGGGTCTTTATTTACTGCAGATATGCACATCTGCTCCCGAAGGAGGATGAGGCATTTGAACATTATGATTCCTTTTCTTCCAAAAGACTTGATGAGGTATTGCTATTGAGTAAATATTAAGTAATATTATTTTTCAAAGTCACTTTTATTTTTCATCTGTCACACATACACTTTTATTAGGACACCACGAGCTAGCTAGTTATGGGTGTAATCCCTTAGGCTGGACTTCCCTCCCACCCAAGGGAATTTCAAAAAGAGGGCCATGGTTTGAGATTGCAAAATACAGTGCCTTTTTCTTTAACATCATAAACTTCTAAGTGAAAAGGGTGACAAATTAAGTTTTGGAAAGACAAGTGGTTTGGTCCCTGTTATCTGAAGGAATCTTTCTCGGACATACCTTCTCTCCATAAAAAAAGAAGCTACAGTTTTAAAAGGTTGGAACCCACCATCCGGAGACCAATGACTGGGATCTTGGTTTTAGAAGAGGCATTATGGACAGAGAATTTGATAGTTGGATAGGCTTGGTGATTGATACAGTGAGATTAGGTGATGATGGGCAGAATGTGTGGGGTTTTTTTTAAAACAAAATCTTCTCATCAAACTGACTGAGTTCCCACAAGCTTGAAACTCCATTGATTGATATGATATAGAAGTTTAATGTACCCCAGATGATTAATTTTTCTTTGGAGTTTGGATTATAAAAGCTTGAACGCAGAATGCAGAGGAAGTTGCTCAGTGGAGCCTTTTTCCTTCGGCTTGTAGTGTGTGCTTGGGAGATGAAGAAACTATCGATCATTTATTTCTCGAATGAACTTTTGCCTCAAGAGGCTTGGCATCTTTTATTGAAGACTTTTTGGTTGTTTGTGTATGCTAAATTCAGTGATGGAGTGACTTTTCGAAGCTTCAAATAGGTGGAACATAAGAAGAAAAACAAAGGTTTTGTGAAAAATTGGGGGCTCAAGCCTTCATTTGGAAAATTTGTAAGGAAAGAAATTGGGGGGTCTTTGAAGATACGTTTTACGCTTTTGAGTTCTTTTTCTACACTGTACAATGTAATTCTAATTTTGTGGTGTCTAAGACAATAATTGGGAGGAAATGGTATGCATGTGAAATTTTTGGAAAATAATTTGCATCATCTTGGTGTGCAGTTACAAATTCTTTTATAACTGTACTCCCATGCAATTAACATTAATTGAGGTGCTGTTTTCTAATCTCCTGATGAGACATAGATTATGTTTTGGGTGCTTTTTTTTCACGAACTCTCAGCACATATGAATTTGAGTACTTTAACTAATGCAGTAAATAGTGTTTCATTGTTCCTTGGAAAAGAAAAGAATATTGTGGACTCTGTTAAATTGCTAAATTTTATGAAAGAATCTGGATAAATTTTATTGTGGACTCTGTTAAATTGCTAAATTTTATGAAAGAATCTGGATAACCAAGCACCTTAATGAGAGTGATGTGTGTGTGTGTGTGTTTTTTTTGTAATCTCCTGATGAGACATACAGTATGCTTTGGTTGTTTTATTTTGTAAACTCTCAGGATGTATCAACTTGAATATTTTTCACTAATAATGCAATGAAAAGTGTTTCATTAATCCTTTAAAATGAAAAAAGAAGTGTGGACCCAATCAAATTGCTATTTTTTATGAAATAATCTAGAAAATCAAGCCCCGTAAATAACTGTAATGTATTTTTTTGGGCTCTTTGCCTCAGGTGACATTTATATGACTAACAAAATCATTAAAGGAATTTGTTAAAAAATTATATCATTTGTTGTTTTGTTTCTCGATTAAAAAGGGAATGGTTAACAGTCCTTAAAGAAAAGAATTGTGGACTACAATAGACCTTAGCTCTCTTGATTCAATCTGTTATACAATGAGTTGAACTAGGGTTGCAATGTTTATGAAGTATGCATTCTTGACCAGTAAATCAGGAACTGTTGAAATTTTCTCATTCAATTTTTGTTGGACAATATGGATTTTTATTTGATTCTAGAACGTTCTTTCTTGGTCTGGAATGCTATTTCTTCAAAAACCAAAATTTTCTGGAAGAACTCATTGATCACGAGAAAGGAGTTTCTCAAATTTGAACATTCTCTTCAATAAAGGTGATAAAATTGTGGTCCACAGTTTTTGGGTACTGTTCACAGAAAAGTTAATCACTGGTTACCCAAGAACATCTCTACAATTGAAGCTGAGTAGCTGGGTTCCTTTCTTATGGCTTAATTTGTGATAAGTGCTCCATAGGAATATCATAATGATGCAAAGCGTAACTATTAGTCTTGCGTCTCTGAGAGATTATATTCATTAAATGCATGTATTATTTTCAAAAGAATAAAATGTTCTTTGTATTTTGTTGGCTTGAAATTTATGGAAATCAGGTTGAGACCTGTAAACACGGGGTTTTAGGATCAATACATTGATTACGCAATGCTTTCAAAGAACCTTAGTTTTGCGTCTGTTTTTCTTCTGAGTGGAATACTTTTCAGTTTATTCTTGTTTGGAAGGGTCCCTTGGCAGTTTTATGTGTTCTTTATTCGAGCAAGAGTACTGATCTCTAAATAGCTTGCCATCACCTTGCTGGATTAGTTACTTTCAAGTTGTTAGTTAGTTGTTCCCTTTACTTTCTAGTTACTCTGTTAGGTAGGTAGCCTGCTACATGGCAGCTTCTACACACTAGATTGTGGGTCTTTGAAAATGAAATTTGATTCCAGTATTTATGGTCACTTGGAAGTTTAAACTACAGCTTCGAGTTTGTTAATACAGGTTCTCCTTTTCTGCATGGTTAACCTCTTTTTTATGTTCTTGTATATATTATGATGGGTTTGAATAAATTTCTACAGGCTAACAGAATAGGAAAAATAAATCTTGCGGCAACTGGAAAGGACCTAATGGATGACGAGAAGCAAGGAGATGTAAGCATCGATCTTTTTTCTGCTCTTGATATGGAAAGTGAGGCAGTCAATGAAAGGTCTCCAGAGCTGGAAAACAATCAAACATTGGGCTTGCTTACTGGATTTCTTTCTGTGGGTGACTGGTACGTAAAATTGAATTTCCGTAACCTTATATGGGGATGATGTATCTGTTTGTGTGATTGATAGTAAGAGTGAAATGTGGGTGTTGATGTTGCTCTAGTAACCTGTTGCAGTCCACTTCTTTGAGTCAACATCTGTGCATGAGTTCTTATCGAAAAACATTTGTGTGCATGAGTTGGTTGCCGCCATAGTTTGTTAGACATAGCCATGCACGAACCTCATGCACTGCCAAAATTATCACATCAATACCATACTCTTGTTTGGGCCGATGTTTAAGTTGTATATTTCACCTCCCTTGTTCTCCATTTGTCTTGGATATATATCCCGTCTGTTTTTTTTGTTGGGGAAAATACATTCTGGTATTAGAACAATTTTAAAGAGAGTAAAACTTTCTTATGTTCGGTTCCATATTTGGTGAACTGAAATCAAATTGTTTCTATGTTCCTTCTTCGTACTAATAGCCAAGAAATTCTTAACATGTTTGAAGATATTGTAAAAAATCATGGAACTTAAACGGAAGGGCTTAAAAAATTATGTGGGAAGTAAATGGTTGAACTTTAATAACTAGGAAACTTCCAAAGAACCCTAACCCTAGCCGTTGCTAAAGCAACACTGCTTCCATTCATTTGTTGTCGATTGTTCGCATCTAAGAAGTATGGACACAGACATGACAGCATACTAGCTTTTTAAAAATGTAGGATACGGACACGTCAGAGACACGTTTGTTTTTCAGAATTTAAATAATATTAACCGATCAAGGTACTTTAATTTTTACTCACTATTAAAAGAAATTAAAAAAAAAGAAGATGGAATTTAGGTTAAAGTTTAACCCACAAACGAACCCAGTTAAACCCAATAGAATCAAAAGCTCACAACCTATCTAAGACACAAAATAAAATTTATTATAGTGTTTCTAAATTCTTTTAATAAAACCCTAACCCTAACAAACCTTTTCTCCTCTCCCCTCCCCGCCTGTCCACACATTTGCTCAACCCCCTCCCTCTTTGATGAACTTAGCTGCTGCTCTGTCATTGCCAGTCTCTAACCAAATGTCATCGCTGACCTCTTTCCGACGTTGTTGTCTATACCATGTATGCGTGTGTCCATCATGTGTCTAAATTTGTTTTTAAAATAGGGACATTTTTGTGTGTTGGACACATGTTCATAGTGTGTCTAGATATATTCGTGTTCAAAGCATGTCTAACCCGACACCGTCAAGAACATAATGTCTGTGCTTTCTAGGTTTGTGTCCTGCCTTTGCCGCCTTCAAATGTTCTAATGTCTATCTTGGATGTTTCTGTGCAAGTTCTCCTGCACCGTTTCTTCTGTTAGTGTTGCTTGCCATTCTCAATATGTCGTCTTGTCCTCTATGTGAGACCGTCCATCGTGTCTTCGGACTCCCTTTGCCATGCCGTCAGCTTTCTTTCTGGAGTTCCCATTTGCATTAGGTTTGTTTTGGTAGTTTGAGTTTGCAGTATCTTCAACTCCCTTTGTTGCTCGCCTCAGTCCCTCATTTTGCGGTCCACTAGTTTTGGTTATTCACAGTCTTTCCGCTCGGTTCACTACCTTTTGATGGGGACTGGATTCTATTCAGTTATGGATTTACAAGAGCTGTTGTATGAGGATCACTTCTATATTTGGTTGGAAAATAAGATGTTCATAATAGAAAACTTGGAAAATAAGATGGTAATACTTCTCTCACGTCTCATATATGATGGTTTGCATGGTTCTTAAATGGATTTATTACATTGGTATGATTCACTTGTGGAAGCGACAATCTTTTTTAGGTTGGAGTATCAATTGTGTTGTATGGCTGCTCTCTGGTGGAAGGAAGTTTATTATTGTTCCTATGAGAAATTTTAAAAGTGGCTGGCTTACATTGTGGGATATGTTAAAAGGACCACCTTCGATGGGATCCAAGGTTCATGTCCAACAACTCCCCTTCTTAGAGAAAGTTAGCTTTCACAATAGTTTTGTGGATGTTGTGAAAGGGAACGTGAAAACTAATGATGCTTCAGTAATGAGTGATAATTCTACCTCCCTGAAAATTTTCCAATATTATTGGGTGAAGAAGAATCATGAATTTGTGTGGATGGATTATAACGAAGTATGAAAGACCTGTGTTTTTTAAAGCTCAAGGCACAATAATGTGTAATAGCTTCTGGGGCTTAAATGCAAGGCGTAATAAATAGTGTGGAATTTTTTTTCTAAGGCGCACTGTTTAGTATAAAAAAATAAAACATAAGGAAAAGAAAACATATTTGAACTAGGAATATGACGAAAAGACCCTAAGCACAAGGATTTTTGCATTTAGAATTGGTAGATTTTATCTTTTTTAGTTAGTAAAGAAGAAAAACCTTAAACACAAGGTTGTTTTGAGTTAAAGGTTAGTTTTTTTTAAGTATGGAAAAAACCCTAAAGCCTAGGGCTTTGAGCCTTAGAGCCTCACAAAAGGTGTGCGTTTAATGTGTACCTTCTTCGGTGTGTCTCATCTTTTTTAAGGCGAGGCGCGAGTCCAGTGATTATTGCCTAAGTGCATGTTAAGGAACCTTTCAAAACACTAGTAAACTAGACTATTTGATCATGAAAAGTGGATGAGTATTAAGAAGGTTCTAGAAGATATTTTTGGGGTCTTTTACTTCTTAATCCTTTAATGGTTGACTTGGAGAGTGAAAGATCTTTGGGTATACTTAATGGTTTGGGTACACATAGTGATGAGAGGTCTTTGGGCAATTTCATCTGAAAATTATAAAATGGTCTAATGAAAAACATAGTATTCAAGATTTTGTTTAAGGATATGGTGGGTTGGGTTGCCACCTAGAACGTATCTTTACAATCTTGGGAAAGAAGTACATTTGAATCAATGGGAGATCGTATCTTTACAACTTATACCACTTATATTGAGGTAAAGAATACTTGTGGTAAAGAACTTGTGTGGATTTATTCAAACAACTATCAAGATTCCGGATATGTTAAGGGGAAACTCTTGTCTTAGGTTTGGAGACGTTTTTCCATTGTATCCTGCAGATACATTTAAAAAACTTCAAATGATTTTTCGAATCCCTTGGACTTCATTTGTATACAAAGTGTATTTCGAAGATGAAAAGCCTTTATTAGATTCAGGCTAAGAAGTTGTTGGGGAAGACCAATTAATGCCCTAGATTTTCAGCATTCTTATTTTGTTTTGGAAGACAATTTTTTCCCAGCATTCATTCTCTTTTTTGGTTGACAAGGATTCTGCATCAAAAGCATTTGATGAGGTAGTTGATATTATGTCCATCAAAGGGATACGATGAGTTTGGCCCTATTTTTGAGGGTGTCAAGCATATAAAAAATACTTTTATTAGAGTATTTCCTCTTACTATACGAGGAAAAAGAGCGCACCCACCTCAAATTCTATATTTTCAAATTTAGTGATGGATAAAGCCACTTATCAAGATTTATTAGAAGAAAAATGCACTAACTTATTGGGTTTTTTTTTTTTTTTTTTTTTCTTTCTGAAAAGAGATCCCAACCCGAAGGGTAAGGCCTCAAATAAGAAGCATTCCTAGTACATTTCTCAATCAACATCTTTCAATTCTTCATTACCTCTAGCTGATAAATGTCTCTCAAGACGTGATCTATTCATCAAATGAGCCAACAAAAAAAAATATTATAATTCCGATGATTTGGATTGAGATTTGGAATTTGTGGTTAATACTAGTAGTTATGACTTGGAGCTGAATTTTCTAATTGGTAGTGAGACAGAGGAGATCTCCTGACAAAGCTATTGAAGGGGGTCTTTGCAATCTTTTTTCGGGAGTTAATTTACAGTTCTGCAAAGAAATCATATGATGAGTCGCCATCACATATGTGCCTTGATGAAAATTCTGAAGATAAAGACGACTTCTCATCTTTCATATAGATTTGTGGCCTTGAGATATATGAGATTAATGCCGAAGAATTATGAAGTCTGTCGTTTGTGTCAAATTCATTAGTGACTTCGGGTTGGCTGTTGGCTCTTCTGGCTTTGTGATGGTTGTTAGCTCGTCTGTTCTTGTTTACTGATCCAGTGAGCTGTTTTTGTTTCCAACTCAGTATGGTTTTCAGCTTTGGTTGGCATGAAGAACATCTTATTGTTGTAGCATTGCTTTTGGGGTGAAATTTTTTCAGAAACCGAAGTTGTTTGGTTTACTTCTGGTGAAGATTGTTCTCAAGTATACAGGCTGCTGATAACTCTATTAGGAGTCATTCTTTCTAAGTGGCTATGTGATGCCTTCTTTTGGTTCCTTTGTGTCTGTGGCCTTTCTCAACATTTGGAGAGGTTTTGTCTCAGTCAATTATTCTGCCTGTGGTTCTGTAACATTCAAGTTTTTGTCTTCTGTCTCAATGAGTTATGTATATTGCTGTTTTTGCTTGATCTACCGTAGCTTTGTTCTTCTTGCTGTTGTAAAGTGATTGTTTTTTATTTTTTGGTGTCTTTGTATTTCTTTCTTTAAGCATTCTCCATGTTGCAGCCGTTATAATTATTGTTGGTGTTTCTAGCCCCTACGGGTTTTAGTTTTGGGTTTAAGTTTTTAGTTTTGATGGTTCTCTTTGTTTTTCTTTTCTTCCCCCTTTTGAGATTGTGTCTCTATAAAATTTTATTCACTTTCATCAATCAATGAAAATTAAAGTTCATAATGGAGACCTGAGACCTAAGCGAGGTAATCATGGAGTTCCTTCTCCATCTGTTTTTTAGATAGAAGGGTAGTCTTTTGAGACAAGTTGGGTATGTGCTTTATTATAAAATCAATGGGTTGAGAGAATAGACTTTAGAGGTGTTGAGAAGAACTCGAGCTATTTGTGATCTCTTGCTAGGTTCCACGTTTCTCTATGGGCTTTGGTCATGGGTCATGTCTTTTTTTAAATTATTTGTTAGGTCGTAGTTTGCTTTATCTCGAGCCATTTCTGGTGCTCCCTTTTGTCGATAGCTTTTTTATGTCTATGTATTCTTTCATTTTTTTTTTTCTCAAGATTTTTGTGGAAAAAAAAAAAAACGGATGAACCACCTCAAGTTAAGCTACATGCATGGTTGAAAGATGTTAGTCTTTTTCTTACAAACAAGAAACCTTATTGAGAATGAAGGGTTAATTTGATTAGTCATGAGGGATCGGACAAGATCTATGACGCGTGCTGGACCTTCTTTTTGCTTGAAATTGTGAAGAGTATCTTTCAAATTATGTTAGGGAGTTTAGTACAAACGTTTACAAAGATTAACATGTAGTTTCCATTAAGTGTATATATTAAAGTTACCTAGACAGGCATGGATAAATAAAAAATAGTATCGACATTAAAGTTAAACAATCTCCATGTCAACAAATGTTAGTTGATGTTTTTTTCCCCTGTCAAACCAGATTATGCACTCGACTTTGAACATAGACAGTTTACTTTATATGTTTGAATGATGAGACCACATAGATCTTGTCTCAATTGCTGTTACTCGTTGCTATCTTCTAATGAATCCTTCAGCAATTTGAAGTCTACATTCTGCTTGTTTTGGCTTTATTGGGTATCTTGTCAAACTTCTTGATTCTACTTGGTGCTCTACTTTGTAAGTGTTTTTTTAAATTTTGATTTGTGGCACGTTTATGCCAGTTGGGAAATCTTTTCGTAATTCCCTTGGCTTTTTGTGAAGTCTCATCATCTTTTTGTATGCCTTTAGTCTCTTATAATTTTCATATCCAATAAAAGAAAAATTGTAGACTTTATTAGCTTTATCCTTTTTTCCTGTCAGGTATCATGCACACATACTGTTTGATCGGCTTTCACCTCTCAATCCCGTGGAGCATCTTCCAATTTGTAACAGCTTGTTTAGGTAATTCCGATTTGATGCCTAATTATATATATACATATAAACATGCATATGAGTCTGGATTCCGGTATAAATTTTCTTTTGGTGTGTGCTTAGGCTCATTGAAGAATCAATCTCCTCTGCATATTCTATTGTCCGTCAAAATCCTTATCAGAGCATGGGGGCATCCTCAGGAACTAGCATTGATACTATAAGCACTACAAGTTTGCCAGTGGGTGGTACTTTTATAGATCTTCCAAGGGAACTATTCCAGATGCTTGCCGCTGCTGGACCTTATCTCTATCGTGATACAATTCTGCTACAGAAGGTAATTCGTCCACCACTCACTATCCTTCAATTTTCCAACCTAATTTTTCTATTCTTAAATTTTTGCAGGTTTGTAGAGTGCTTAGAGGTTATTATATGTCGGCAATTGAGTTTGTCAACAGTATGGAAAGTGGTCTGAATCCTGAATTTGGTATCCCAGCTGGAAACCGGGCTCCTCATCTTCACTTAAAGGAAGCAAGGTTGAAGATTGAGGAAGCCTTAGGAACGTGCCTACTTCCTTCTTTACAGTTGATACCTGCCAATCCAGCTGTTGGTCAAGGAATATGGGAAGTAATGAATCTTCTTCCATATGAGGTAGACCATTGCGTTAGTACCATTTTCTTTGATTGAAGAATTATATTATTAATAACTGAAAACCTTGAAATTTGAAAGGAATTCCAATTAAGTAAAATGAGATGGAACAAATAATGACAAAATAAACATCATCACTGATGCCCAAAGAGAAACAACCTAGTGCGGTACATACATCACGAGGGCCCCTCTCCTCTCTTCTAAAGGTTCTATTGTTCATTTCCCCCACAAACTCGACAACATTGCACAAACTTTGGCTTGCCACAAATCCTCCCCTTCACTTGAAACTTGAATTTTCAACGAGATTGGTGCTATTTTGTTTTTATCCTATGTGGCTGATTTTGTAGCGTAAGAATTTAATTGTTACTCTCTTCTGTATTATAGTCCAAATCTGTATGAGTGCTTTTGGTATAAAATATCTTGCATTACTAGGTGCGATATCGTT
Source organism: Cucurbita ficifolia (assembly GCA_033971965.1). Classification (NCBI taxonomy): domain Eukaryota; kingdom Viridiplantae; phylum Streptophyta; class Magnoliopsida; order Cucurbitales; family Cucurbitaceae; genus Cucurbita; species Cucurbita ficifolia. The sequence continues at coordinate 4,654,294 of CM066976.1, forward strand.
TATATGGTGAATGGGAGAAAGATGATGAGAAGATTCCAATGGTTTTGGCTGCAAGGCAGACGGCAAAGGTACTTGTTAATTGATATAATTATTTTTGGATTCTCCTCTGTAGTAGTTCAGAATCATGTAAGCCACAATCAAACTACTTCTCAGTTGGACACACGAAGGATTTTGAAGCGGTTGGCTAAAGAAAATTTGAAGCAATTGGGTAGGATGGTTGCAAAACTTGCTCATGCGAATCCAATGACTGTCCTTCGTACAATAGTACACCAGGTGTTGTTTGATTTTGCTACATGCAATTAGATATATCTTGCCTTCCAGTTTCTTAGAGTAGAGATCATGTTTGAAATGACATTCTGCAGATTGAGGCATATAGGGATATGATTACTCCTGTAGTAGATGCATTCAAGTATCTGACTCAGGTGTGTACTATTCTGTCTTTCCATCGATACATTAGGTAAACTATTCATTTTTTAGATTTTTTTAATAATCTTTTTCCCCATATTATTTATGCAGCTTGAGTATGACATATTGGAATATGTTGTGATTGAACGTTTGGGACAAGGAGGGCGTGATAAGTTGAAGGATGATGGCCTTAATCTCTCAGATTGGCTCCAATCATTAGCTTCATTTTGGGGTCACCTGTACGTCTATCTTTTCTTTCCCATATTAAGCATCGAGTTTTCTTTAAGCTGATTTCTGCCTTTGAGGATGTGTTTTTACCTTTTAGGAAACTTTCTATCAATTATAGGAGGATTCAAATATCTATCAATATCTGATATATATCAGTGTTCAACATCGAGATTGAAGATTAATCTCTTATCTCTTATATCTTTTATAAACACCCATGGAATAAAAATAAAAATGTCATCTATTAATCCCAATGTGATTATAGATACTAACAACAGGATTTATAATTTAGTTTGAAATTGAGAACAACTTAATTATTAACTTAAATAATTTTTTGATTTACAAAAATATCCATTGATACCAATAATTTTATCGATATAACCATCGATATATTCTTGAAATTGAAATCCCGATATCTACATTGACAATGTATTTTAATCCTTGGAACTATATAAGAGATGGACGTTAATTATAGAGTTGTCTATTTATCTTCAGTCTAGGGGAAATGTCCACGCTATTAGCTGAATGCTGGTTCAAATGTTTGGGTTGTTCCTGGTATATTTGAGTTTTTGTGTTCTAATTCTTTTCTGCTTTCGGTGATAATTAATCAGTTATAATTTTCAATTGTTGCTTTTGTATGCATCACTGTCCTAGTTTTTTCATGATATTTGTCCGTGGTTATACCTGGAATTCCATACTTTAATATTCAGGTTGCTGCACCCCGCAGAGGTTGATTAATTAAAATGAGGACGTTATGGACAACTCAACTTTTTTACCTTGATTAGCTATGTCAGATCTATTCCAACTACATAAGCTTGATTCCTTGGATATGTTCTGTGAACTACTTACGTGGCATTTAAGGCTAATTAGTTTATGTGACCTTACAAACTCAACTTTTTTACCTTGATTAGCCATGTCAGATCTATTCCAACTACATAAGCTTGATTGCTTGGACATGTTCTGTGAACTACTTACGTGGCATTTAAGGCTAATTAGTTTATATAACCTTACATGTGAAAGGGGTAGCAGGTTAAGTTATGTGGAAGGGAGTAATTAGTTTACATGACCTTACATGTGAAAGGGGTAGCAAGGTTCAGTTATGTGAAAGGGGTTTAGGTTGTAACTAGTTCAGTAAAAATGGGAGGTGAATCTTATTTTGTTGACTGCATTGGCTTCAGAGTGGTTGAAATTTGAAAGAGAAGTGCTATTAACTGCTCTTGCGAAGGAAAAATTTCCCGACTTCCAGAAACTGATTAGGATATGGAGTTCCTTGATTATAATGAATCACATGAAGATGTTAGTTTGACCTTAGATTTGAAGAATTGCAAATGGATTAGTTATTTTGAAGATTTTTATCAATTTTTGTTGCTTCAACTTTCCCTGCTGTCAATTTCCTTGAGGATTTTGAAAATTTCACATTCCAGCTAGGCACAAATAGTTCGTGCTCAAGCATGAAATTCTTTTACAATGGGGCTGTTCATCAAGGAAATTCTAGTTTATTTGCCTACTTCGATTGCCCGCTTTATGCCAAATCGAGTTCTTTCTGTCCCGACTCATGCTCAGGATTCGGATCACGATTTGAAATCTGGATTTGGCACCTGTGTGTCCCGGCATTCCCTTGCATCTCCTGTGACATGGTTAGGTTACCTACTCCTCGCTTCTAAGATTGAAGATTATCCCCACATACCAACATGAGTCCTTCCAACATGTCTTGTGCTTACTCACATGCATGCTAGGAAAATTCCTAGGCGGTCACCCAACATAGAATTGTTCCGTATAAAACACGCTTAACCATGGAGCTCCTATGATTGGGCTACCGAAAAGAAAGGTGCACCTTGTTAGTGACTTTCAATTCTTTTAAGCTTTTCTTAGCTATCCTATCCTCAGATCCCTCACATTCAAATGTGGTTTCGATTCATTTCTGTACCCTTCCTACTCGGTGTCACGCTTCCATAGTCATTCATTCAATGTATGCTATGCTTTTTGAGAAAAGCATACTGGATATTTAAAAAGGGATTGGAGGAGCAGCTGAAGTAAAATAGAAACTGAGTAGGATCAATCAGAAGTACTGTGCCGCTATTTTTTATTTGAGATTCTTATTGGAATCTTCTTGAGGGTTTTGAGGCGGGTCAGACATCCAAGGAGTGGGAATGATTTAATTGGGATATGAAATTTGCTTTTTTTTTTTTTTTTTTTTTCTTTTACTCCGTAGGCAATCATGTTATGTACATACATAGTATTAACAAAGCAAGAGAAATATGATTGCACTATCGCAAAGTAATTTGAACTGCATGTTTTATATGCATCCATAATTATTAAAAAAAGAAAAAGAAATGATTGCACTATTTAAAAGTTCTCTTGAATTGAAACCAGGCCTATAGAGTTTTTCTCTACGAGTCAATTTTGTCATCACATTTTTCATTGTTTTATATAATCTGTATGTTTGGATGAGAGTACCTCGGTCATCTTCTGTTCTGTTACAATTTTTTTTCTTCTTTTTTTTAATCTTAACAGAAGTGCTTCTTTGAAAATAAGAAAAACTAATAAAATTTTGAGGCTATTTTCCATGTGATTGTATATAATTTCTTGTGCTACTTATGCATGATGCTGAAAGTGGTAAATACATGTTTCCTTGACAATATATATTGCAAATTCCTTAAATTTTCATGTGGCGTTGTCACTTCATCATGCATTGAAGTCATGTCAAATCAGTTACCGGGATTTTTAACATATTTTGGTTGTGTCTTACTAATCTCAAGGTGATCCTGTCCTTCCCAAATTATGTAAGGTACTGTGGAGGTTGAAAAATCCCTAAAAAAGATCCAAGTATTTGTTCTCTCACACCATAGGTGGCATAGATGATGATAAAACCGACAAACTTAGTGGAACCTCAGGATCTTCCCTTACCCAATCTGGTCTGTGTTTGCAACAAAAAAAAAAAAAAAAAAGAAAAAAAAAAAAGAAAGAACAAAAGAACTTAGATATTTTGATTGTTTGTTTCTTCTTTTCCAGTTGTGCCGACTCAATGGAGTAGCCTTTTTGATATTTTATTTCCTTTTTCTTCTACCTCTGAATACATTCTAAATTTTTGGACTTTTACTTTATTGTTTTGGTTGCTTGTCCTTTTCTCTCCCATTAGGACTCAACTCCTTGAACATTTTTTTCTTTTATTTCATCTATCATTGAAAAGTTTGTTTCTCCTTAAAAGAAAAAAGAAAAAAGAAAAAGAAAGAGTTATGAGGCCTCAGATTCAAAGATAGGATTGAGCATTTGGTTGAATGGTTTTTGTGCTGTGTTGAGGAATTTAGCTGGAATGCATAAAAATTATATTAGTGTATTAGATCAAATCCGTGTTGTAGTTAGTCAATGTGTTCTATGTAGAGCGATTGCTGGTTTCTTTTGTGCTTTTCATCCTCTACCTCTTTTGTAAATTTCATATATATCACCAAGGAGCTTTCTTTTGTTATATTTCTCAGTAGTACTTGTTCCAGGAGATTTTCGTGCATTCTAATGTTATCAAATGTTTCTTTGGCTTTAAACTTTCATACTTACATACAATGCAGCAGTTTTTATTGGGACACTCAGTAACATGGTAAAACTGGATTTTAAATGTGCTGTAGCAGTCTCAACTATGTCATTTTATTTAAACAATTTTTTTTAAGGAACATTGATTTTCTATATACCTTTACTTATTTTATCATCTGAATGTAGATAGCAAAAGTATACTTGTTGCGCATGCAGATATTTTGCAAATTTGTCTCCCACAGATCATAAATTTATTGCTAACTTTTTTTGACCTTTTTCTGTTGCTAGGTGTAAGAAGTACCCATCTATGGAACTAAGGGGTTTGTTTCAGTATCTTGTCAATCAGTTAAAAAAAGGCCAAGGAATTGAGCTTGTTCTCCTGCAGGTACTTCTCAGATCTAGACGTGGTGCTTTGTGCAAGTCACATGGCCCAATATTTAGATATTTTACCACCATATTTTGTTACTTTTATACGGACTTAGATATGGTTTTGTAATGTAATCAGGAGCTTGTTCAACAAATGGCTAATGTCCAATACACAGAAAACCTGACTGAGGAACAGTTGGATGCTATGGCAGGAAGTGAGACACTTCGTTTTCAGGCAACTTCTTTTGGAGTTACACGAAATAACAAGGTATTCAGTTGATGGCCAATATAATTTTCTTCTTCCCTTTCTTAATTCGAAACTGATTATCATTGAAGGATGTAAAAATAGAAGACTGTAGAGATCTCGAGTCCTTATGTGTTCTGTGGTAGCAAGTTAGGAGTTTTTGGATAATAGCTATTTTGCACTTCAAATGAATATATATATATATAGAGAGAGTTTTCTTATAAAAAGGAGAAAGAAGAGGATATTTTTCAACGATAGGGTCCATTGTTTTAAGAAGCATGCATTTCCAAAAATGCAAGGTTCAAAGAGCTAGTGTGTTTTAGTCTGACCCACGCTGTTAGAAAAACTACTGATGTTGTCTAGACATACTATCATCAGATTAATGTATATTTATAGATTTTTAAACCAAATTCTTCTTGTGTTCTATTTTTTATGTTACACTCTTATCATTATCATTTTTATTATTGTTTTGTGATTTTACACACTGTTATCTGAAAGTTATTTTCCATTTGTACTGCAAAGCATGAGGGTTTGTTGATTAATTTGGAGTTATTAAATCATTCTTCTTTTGTTTGATATATGATGGCCTGCTATCAATCGTTTTTTTGTCAGAAGAAAAGTACAACTATATAGAACTTTCAGTATTTGCTGTTTGCCATCTTGTATAATGCAGGCGTTGATCAAGTCAAGCAACAGACTGCGTGACTCGTTGCTTCCTAAGGATGAACCAAAATTGGCGGTCCCCCTTTTGCTACTTATTGCTCAACACCGTTCAGTGTATGCTTTATTACACCCTGTAGTATGCAAAATATAAGGACATTTATTTTTCTGCTTGATAAAAGGAAGCCTCCCTTCTTTGTTTTGTAAATTTCATACATCAATCGGGGGTGGGGTATGACCCTTTTCTCTTTAATATAATATGTAGGGGTTGGGGGACTGATGCTATTTTTCATTAAACATTTGAAAAGTTTCTAACATGCCCCCAAACCATTACATATTATATTAATGAGGAAAGAGGTCATACCCCCACCCTTTTTGTTTCTCATCCAAAAAAAATAAAATAAATAGTCTAAAGGGTCCTATATCCAGTTAACTCCCGAGTGGGCTGTCCATGGTGTCATTATTGTGCCTTCTAGCAGTGCTATTCAGTTATGATTTCCATTAGCAGTGATCTTGCTGTAAGATTATCATAATTCAATCATTTGAGATAACTGTATTTTTGTTTTATCCGTCTTTGGTCTTATCTCTCATTTCTTTTCTTTTCTCTTATTTTCCCCCCACTTGGTTATCTCTCATTTCTTTTCTTTTCTCTTATTTTTCCCCCTACTTGGTTCTAACTATCAAATTCTTAGCGGTATCTCAGTGCTTTGAATGTATGGTCTAACGAATGATTTATTTCCTTCAGGGTTGTTATAAGTGCAGATGCTCCTTATATAAAGATGGTCAGCGAGCAGTTTGATAGATGTCATGGAACTCTGCTTCAATATGTGGAATTTCTTAGTAGTGCAGTTACGCCAGCATCTGCTTATGCTCAGTTGATTCCCTCACTCAATGAACTTGCCCATCTTTATCACCTAGATCCCGAGGTCAGTGTGCGTGTCATTGTCATAGGTTTCTGGGTTCTTGGGTTTCTTCCGTTTTTTTTTTCTTTTTCTCGTTGGTTTTTTCTCATCATTGAACTACTCTTGATATTTGTCTATCCTTTATTTATGAGATGTAAATTCTCAAAATATATTCTGCTTTATAGTTCTTTTGTATGCTCTTAAGGTACCTCTAGTTTGACTCTTTCTCCTTTTTGTAGGTTGCTTTCCTGATATATCGGCCAATAATGAGACTATTTAAGTGTCAAGGTGGTTCTGATATCTTCTGGCCACTGGATGGTAATGATGCAAATGTTGCTGGCAATCATTCTGATCTGGAACCTGCAGAATGTTCTGCTGATGTCGTTTTGGATCTTGGTTCTTCACAGAAACTTGTCAGGTAAGGGATCTATTTCTTTGGAAGTTCTTATTTTTTTTACATGCTTTCACTTCTTTGCTCTTTTAACTTTAGAGACATAAATGTACGAGATTCTTGTTCAATTTCTTCAATATTTTGATTAAACTATGCGCAATTAAGGCTATCGATAAAACGTAGTTCCTTGCTACTGTTATAGGATGTGGGAAAAGAATCAAAATGATTTGTCTTTGATTATTTAGCACATAATAAAATGCTTCTGAGAATTGTCATTTTTCCCCCGACTCCAACTCCTTCACTATTTTACTCTCTCCCTCAATTTTTTAGTAGTATAATCTCTCCTTGTATCCTTTTCTTTTTTCATTCAGATAAATCATAAGAATTGACGTACAGAAATGCCACACTACTCTTAACGCTTATAGTCAAGACTTGTTTTAACAAAATAGAATTTATGATTTTGATGGTATAGTTTCTGATTTTCTTTAGCTTCTATTTTCGTAGGTGGTCAGATCTGCTCGATACTGTAAAGTCTATGTTGCCTCCAAAAGCTTGGAATAGCTTGTCTCCAGATCTCTTTACTACCTTTTGGGGTCTCACCCTCTATGATCTTTATGTTCCTCGGAGTAGATATGAAACTGAAATTGCTAAGCAGCATTCTGCTCTTAAAGCTTTAGAAGAGCTTTCTGATAACTCAAGTTCGGCAATCAATAAAAGGAAGAAAGACAAAGAAAGAATTCAAGAATCTCTTGATCGCCTGTCCAATGAACTTGTTAAGCATGAAGAAAATGTTGCATCAGTTCGTAGACGACTTTCTCGTGAAAAGGATAAATGGTTGAGCTCCTGTCCTGATACTTTGAAAATTAACATGGAGTTCCTTCAGCGTTGTATTTTTCCCCGCTGTACATTCAGCATGCCTGACGCTGTCTACTGTGCTATGTTTGTGCACACTCTTCATTCCCTTGGAACACCATTTTTCAATACAGTCAACCATATTGATGTTTTGATATGTAAAACCTTGCAACCCATGATATGCTGCTGTACGGAATATGAAGCAGGCAGGCTTGGGAGGTTTTTATATGAGACACTAAAGATAGCTTATCATTGGAAGGTAATTGATCACTCTCTCTTTAACATGCTGGAGACCAATTGAAGTTAAAAAGTTATACATCATTCGGTAAACTGCTTGAATTCTGTTACTGGGTACTTCCCCATCTTCAGTTGTTCATGTTGATCAATCGTTTTGTCAGAGTGATGAATCCATTTATGAACGTGAATGTGGAAATATGCCTGGATTTGCTGTCTATTATAGGTATCCAAACAGCCAAAGAGTAACGTATGGCCAGTTCATCAAGGTACATTTTGAATTTCTACTATTTTCATCTTAATTCTTTTGTTTCATATACTATTTACATTTTAATGAAGTTTGATTATAGATTGCCTGTTCATGTTTAGGATTAAGTTGTGTGAGACGGCATCGCTTGATATATATATATATATATAGATATAGGAAATGCATTGGTGGGAAAAAAATATTTCTAATACATTAACCAGTTATGGTGTAATGGGGGATCCCCCCCCCCCCCCCCCCCCCCCCCCCCGCAGCGCTCTATTAGATAGTTAATTTGCTGTTTACTCCAGTTCTAAAATTTGTATTATGTATGAACCTTGAAAGATTAGCTTCTTTGGGGTTTGCTTCTTTCGTTATTCTGTGGTCATAAGGATCTTGAATTTTTCTCTACTTTCATAGAGAGTTCTTAATTTAATTTGCTTTATCATTCAATTTTCAATCCCGACAATTCTGTTTGGCATTACAAGTATACTTTTTTTTTGTTTGTTTAAACGTTCATGTACGGTAGTATTGTATTTCTGTCACTATATCTAATACTTCGTTAATCATTTTTCTTATAGGTTCATTGGAAGTGGAGCCAAAGAATTACACGGTTATTGATACAATGCTTGGAATCTACAGAGTACATGGAAATTAGAAATTCTCTTATAATGTTGACAAAAATATCCAATGTGTTTCCCGTCACTAGAAAGAGTGGGATCAACCTTGAGAAACGGGTAGGACATCTTCAATGTCTTGAATTTCACCTTGTTAGTGTCAACTAAGAATTCTTCGTCTTCATGTAGGTTGCTAAGATCAAAAGCGATGAAAGAGAAGATCTGAAGGTGTTAGCGACTGGCGTTGCTGCAGCCTTGGCTGCTAGAAAGGTTTGTTGCGTTTTTCTAGTGTGTTAACCTTCTCAGTTTTTATTGATTAATTAACGTTCTTTCGTTCTGCAGCCTTCATGGGTTACAGATGAAGAGTTTGGCATGGGTTACCTTGAATTAAAGACTGCATCATCTCTTGCATCGAAGTCTTCGGCCAGTAATTTAGGTGCTAGCCAAAATAATTCCATTTATCCTTCCCAAAATGAACCTGGTGGAGGGAAGACTGCTGCATTAGCCATCCCAAATTCAGATTCTTTAAATATGGGCAAAGACCATTCATTGAGGTCAAGAAGTTCTGATGTGAGAATGGATAAAATAGATGGTTCTTCTGTTCCAAAATCTGAGCTCGAGCATGGGAAAATGAAAGGCACGTCATTGAATGGGCCAGATTCCCAGCCACTGGTGCCCTCAACTTCTGTACATTCAGGATCGTTAAGAATGGTGGAAAGTCTGAAACCTGGTGATGATTTAAGTAGGACTTTGGATGAGGGCTCATCAAAAGTTATTTCAAAGACCTCGTCTGAATCCGAGGTAGTATTAAATCATAGTTTTAGTGGGGATCTGGTTGTGTGTGTGTGTGTGTATGTATGCCTGTTGAATTATGACTTTTTATATTGCCATTCTTAACAGTTGAGAGTTTCAGCAAAACGATCAGCACCTGCTGGGTCTCTTAATAAAGCACCAAAACAAGATATCACAAAAGATGAGATTAGAACAGGAAAAGCTGCTAGCAAGAACCCTGGGTCTTCCACAAGTGAAAGGGAGCTTCCAATTCATTCAACAGACGGTGGTAAGCATGGAGGTTCTTCCAATGTACCTTCTTCAGTTATGCCAAACGGTAATACACAAGGTTCATTAACTAAAGGCTCGTCCTTATCAGTAAAAGCTTTAGATGGTCATACTATTGAATCAAAGGCAGAGAGTGGGGTTGGGAGGACTTCCGATAGTAGGGCTTCATCAGCAAAGGATGATGGCACTGAAGCTCTTGAAGTTGCAAGGTCCTCTTCTTCCAGACTTGCTCATTCTCCCAGGCATGATAATTCGACCAGTGGTTCTAGATCTAGTGATAAGCTGCAGAAAAGAGCTAGTCCTGCAGAAGAACCCGACAGACAAGGTAAACGCCGGAAAGGAGATGGTGAAACTAGAGATGTAGATGGGGATTTTTGTATCTCTGACAAAGATAGATCTATGGATCCACGTTCTGTAGATGCTGATAAACTAGGAACGGATGAACAAGGTGGTTACAGAGGTTCAGACAAGCCTTTGGATAGGACAAAAGATAAAGTAAATGAAAGGTATGATAGGGAATACAGAGACCGGGTAGAGCGCCCTGAAAAGTCCCGTGGAGATGATCCATCAGTAGAAAGAACAAGAGATAGATCAATAGAAAGATATGGAAGAGAACGCTCGGTTGAAAAAGTGGAGAGAGTTTCTGATAGGTATCCTGATAAGTCTAAGGATGAAAGAAATAAAGATGATAGGAGCAAATTACGATATACTGATTCAACTATAGAGAAGTCTCATGTTGATGATCGGTTCCACGGACAGAGCTTGCCACCTCCGCCGCCCTTGCCTCTACACATGGTCCCTCAATCTGTTAATAGTGGGAGAAGAGAAGAAGATGCAGATAGGAGGTTTGGAACTACTAGACACACTCGAAGGCTTTCTCCTAGACACGAAGAGAAGGAACGAAGACGATCAGAGGAAAATTTAATTTCACAGGATGATGCAAAACGCAGAAGAGAAGAGGAATTTCGAGAAAGAAAGAGAGAAGAGAGAGAGTTGGGGATGTCATTGAAGGTAATGGTTGTTCAAATACAAGCAATTTATTTGATATGTCATGTACCTTTGTACGACTGCAAAATTTATTTATATAGTGTGGTTCTCCATATTCAAGTAGAAGGGAACTTTTATTTTAATCATTTTACTTAGCATGACATCGCTTACTAGTATTTTGTTGGCACCTCCATAAAGGTGAAAGTTTATGCCTCTGCCTTCAGAAAGTTGATCGAATAGAGTAACACCAAACCCTGATTAGTATCATGAGATGTGTTTATTTATCTATCTTGACTCGTCAGGAACCTAGTCTAGATAAGGGCGAACAGTTTTTGGGTTCGGCCTAGAGGGTTTGTGCCTATTGTTTTTCTTCTTACCATAGTTATTTAAAGTATTCTCATCATGGTAAGGAAATGGGGGCTATTTGTCAATGGAAATTTGTCTTATTGCTCATAATCTCTACATGATGACGAAGCCTAAAAGATATGGCCCAGTGTTGAAGAACTAAACTAACCAGCTTCCCTTTAGACCTCGTCTTAAATTATCTCAAGGTGGTGAACATTGTTTCTAGACCTGAATTATAGACACTTTGATTTCCTCTAGAGATGGTTTTGCATTCCTTTGTTTAAATTCGGTGAACCAGTATATTTAGGACTATTAACCTGAGATTAGTAGTTTTGCATCCTTTTCCTTTCACCCTTGTTGCGACATTCTAGGTTCACATATTATTTGTACACAAGTACGAGTTTGTCCACCCTACCACAATGTCTGTGTTTACAGTTATCATTTGAACATCATAATGCAACTTTCACATTGTAAATTCAGTAATAGTTGTACTCTCGTTAATGGAGCAAGTCTATTCTTTTTTTTCTTTTTGCATGTAGGCTGATGACAGGGATAGGGAGAGGGAGAGGGAAAAGGCAAACCTTTTGAAGGAGGACATGGACGGTTCCGCCACCTCCAAGAGGCGAAAACTTAAAAGGGAGCATCTGTCATTAGCTGAGGCCGGTGAGTATTCTCCTGTTGGCCCACCACCTCCTCCGATAGGTGTTGGTGCGTCTCAATCTTATGATGGACGAGAGAGAGGAGACCGGAAGGGAGTAATGATGCAGCGTGCCGGTTACCTGGATGACCCAGGCTTGAGAATTCACGGTAAAGAAGTGGTCAACAAGATGACTAGACGTGAAGCTGATCTGTATCCTTTAATATCATATCTCCATGCTTTGTGCATTATCATTAATGATCAATGTTATAATTTTTGTGCACCCATCTTAGTCTGGCCTTGGATGATGACGAGTTTCATTTATTCCATTAATTTGGATCTACTCCTTGACCAGGATTTAGAATGTACGACCGAGAATGGGACGATGAGAAAAGAATGAGAGCAGATCAGAAGCGGAGGCATCGGAAATAAGCTGGTCAATCAAATTCTTATGTGTAGCATACACTGGATCCCTCTACTTGTTAGGGTGAAAACTGCAAACATGATATCTAAGCTGCCTACGGAGAGGTGAACATCCACCGATCATCTTGTAAAAGATCAATTCTAAATGTAGAAGAAGACAGTGTTGTAATTTATGGAAAGTCGCTGAGCCTCCCGAGCGGAAATAGACGCCTGCTCCTGTAATGACGACCAATTCATAATCAAACAGGACGGGACACTGGGGGGTGAATTTCTGCGATTGAGGACTATTGTAACTTATTTATATTCCAGATTAGGATAAAGTTGTGTATCATATTTTAGCCCCCCCCCCCCCACCCCACCGAGTATATTTGTTCTGTATGCCATAAGTAGTGAGTATGAGTTCCTTCATAATTAGTGTGAACGTGGGGCATTTTCCCATCCCTTCCTTAACAGTTCCTCCTGCCCTGTTTTCTAGACACAAAAAAAAAGGTCACCCAATTTAAACGAGGGTGCTATTGAATCATCTCCCATGAGTTTCACTTCCAAAACATTTTGAATATGAAGCTTCTTTTGTGCTATTATTTCTTTCGAAGGTTACAATTGAATTACCATCAAACAACCATATAAGTGGAGTGTTTAATTGAAAGTATTTACATTTCATTACTAAATTGCGTATTGTTTTGAAGTAAATTACATTTTAAGAAATATTAGGTGGCGGGATAATAGTTGGGATTGAAGAGCTACATTTTTTTCTCGCTTAAGCACCGTCTTCCTTCTCGTTTTCTAATTCAATCAATGGCTTCACTGCGTAACCGCTGTTATGAGAAATCGCCCACGGAGTGTTCACAACTACGTTTCTTCGCGTAGCCGCAACTTTGTTCTCAGTCTCATCCCTTGCCGGAGAGTTGAACGACGACGATTCTGATGTGTTTGTGAAAGAGGTAAATGAAGACGACGATTCCGTCAGCTGCCACATTATGCCAAAGGATGCTATTAGGGCTTGGATCCGCGATTCCGGAATACGTTCGATATCGGGGAATTGATACAGGCTGCACACTTCGACGAACTTGCACCAATCGTAAAGCTCCGATAGTCGATCTGCTTGAATGGCCGCCTTCCTGTATACTCGGATCGCTGCAGCGCAACTCCGGTGCGGCAGTTGAAGAAGACCGTCTTCGATTGAATTGATATCCCGACAGACGGACTGATAACAAATGAAGCTCTCACGTATTATGTGCTTCATCGCTAATCGAACTGCGGTGCTTCGTGCCGCTCTCCCGGCCGGCCTGCAGTCGATTACTCTGTCAATTAGGCATTGCATCTGTGTCGATATTTCAATTACTCTGTTAATTTTTTTGATTCTACTTGAAGTTGTTCCCATAGCTCCGCCTTCAGATGAAACGCCCGGTGCTTCGGTGCTATAGAACAAATCGGAATTCAGAGCTTCATTAAGCAACCGAGCGTAGGATCTGATGAAAGAGGCATAATCTTCATCCTCTCGGATGTGGCGCTGATATAGAGAAATGAATCCATTGGCCCGGCTGCGAAGAAGCTCTAATCGAAATTCACTGTTCTGAGGGGCTGATTGGATCAATCTGTGGAGGAGAAGCAGACATTTGAGTCCAACTCGCCAACAGCGAGTTTTTCGAAATCGGCGGGAAAAGCTGAGAGAAAAGGTGCGACATGACGTCGGAGAGGAGGCGAAGATCTTGATAAGCTCTTGAACATACTTCTCCGACAACGGTGAGTCTGTTGGAGAGGTGGCTTTGATGACTATGAGATTGACGTTGGAAAATCCTCCGGCTGTGATGATTTTGGCGTAGCCGACGGAACAATTCTCTTTGACGGCAGTGAGAACTTGCTGGAATCTCCTCTGCATCATGTCAATCGATTGAGAGAAAGAATTCTTACAAAGATGATTAAAAAACACAGGTGGAATTGTTAATGCATATACAAAACTAAGTTTGATTTTATGCAATCTGATAAAAACTGTTTTTAGCTTTGGGTGAATCGCAGTGCTTCAACTACAAGAACATTTTGTTTTCTGGCTTTCAATTATAACCAATAAGACCTTAGAATAGGTTCCTGTTTCAATTTTTCATCTAATTTCCCAAATTCAATTTTTTATATCCATTTTTAAAATTTATGAATATCTAATTAATCTATTGAATACAAAATTTAAAGTTCGAAATCTATGAGGCATTTACTAATCGGGGACTAAAAATTATAATTGAAATTTCATGGTTTTTGAAGTGTGCTAAATCTCTTTTTATTATTGTTTATAAATATTAAAAATAATAATACCTAACAGTTGCATTTTATTTACCCTGTCACAATTACTGATGCTTTTGGTGAAAAATCATAATACTCATCCAATTACATCTATTAAAATAGTTTTTTAGTCTACCAAAATAATAATAATAAAAAGTAGAAAAAATAATAAAAGGTCTTTTAAAAAGATAAATACTAAGTAACTCTTCTTTGGTCCTTAAACTTTTAAATCATTATTATTGTAATATAAAAAAATATTTAATTAGATCCTTCCATAAGAAAATGCTTACGTAATAAAATTATTATTTATTAATATATTTAGACACGTGGGCACGCTACTTAATACATTTAGCTAATTTTAAAATATCAAAATAAAAATATAAAATTTATCTTCAATTTTGATATTTATTTAACTTGTGAAAACCAAAATAACGAAAAGAAAAAGGAGGCATCTCGATTTTTTTTATAAAAGAATAAGTCCAACCATATTGGATATGATTGCATTTTTCGACCCAACAATGAAACTACTAACTGAGTATTTCTTAAAATACTCAAGTCACATGCTACTTTTATTTTTATGGTAAAGTTTAGGCACCCCTATACGGATGATGACGTCGTGGTGAAGGCCATGAAACCAAAACTAAGTTAGTTGCATTTATGCGTGTTCCTTTCCTATGCAGCTTTTTTGGCAGCGTGCGTGTACGTTAGTCGAAGACCAGGTCCAGGGGTACGTATACAAGTCTAGTTAGGGGTCATGTGCGTGTATGTAGGCTGTGTATAGAAAAGTACTGCACATCCAGTTGACTCGGACGAAAAAGTGAGACCAAGGTCATGATGTTAATGAAAGTGGGGCTACTTATCGAGTATTTTTAAATACTTAAGCTATGTGCTGCATTTTTTTCAAGTAAAGGTAAGACACACATGTGGGGATGGCGACGTAGTCATGGAGGTCATAGAATCAAAACTAGGATAGTGTATTTATGTTTTAAATTATAGCTCTTAGATTAGTTTTTGACGTTTTCATTATTTTGAACATATTATTACTCTTTTTTTTTTTTCTATTAAGATTTACTTTTATTTGAAATGAATTTTACGAACATCTAAGTCCATGACATTCTTAAAGAAATTTCTCTACACATTGTAAGTATGTTAGGCATATAGTAACAATCCTAATTTTAATACGAAATTTTAATCTTAATAATATCATGCTAATTAAGTTAACTATTTCATTGAAAAATAAATAATCTATGGACATAAATAGTGAAAATTTTAATTTTAATTTTAAAAAATTAAGCTAGAGAAAAATACATTTCATTGAGACTTTCAATTTTTAAATTCAACAGCTAAATCTTACGTTTGAAATAATCTTATTTGTTGGTTCTCATAGCAAACACTTTTTTGTCTTTTTGTTACTTTTATGTTAAGTCAAGTTAAATTAACCTTTTTTTTCTAATGATATGATACAAATATATTAATTTTATATTCGTTAAGTTGAAAAATAAAAAAATAATATATTAACTTTAAATATCAAATACATTAAATACATTGTCACTTTTTATTATTAGTTTTGACCTGTAATATATATATATATTAAATCAATTTAAAAAAGATAATTGGTCAACCCAATTCAACCCAAACATTTGGATCGTGTTATTCTAGTCACCAATTCAATCAAATCTTTTAGTCAACTTAAATCAAGTCGTACGCCATCCTAATAAGTAAAAAATAATATTAGACTTTTATGTATTGGAAGTGCACAATTGAATCTTCTTCTAGAGGTTCTCTAAAAATGAATTTTCTAGATTTTTAAATAAATATATAATTAAGAATTATATATTTTATATATTTTATGGGAGGAAGTCTTTTTATAGGTATGTCAACTCATACATTTATCATGGAATATATTTTGTTTAATTTGAGAGGTTACGTAAATTTAAATCTTTTAAAATAAAAAACAACCGTACAACATATAACATACCTATTATTATATTAGGGGTTAAATTCTCTATCCCTACTAAAAGTTGACCCATAATTAAAATAATATGTCACGTTATTAATGTTCTACAAGTATTTTAGTGGTCTCTCCAATTTGAATGGATTTTTATTTGGTCTAGACATTAATATTTGAATTTATTTTTATTGGATCATTGTTTCAAAATTGACAAATTTTTTTAGTCCAAACTAATTTGTATTATGGAATGTATCTAATAAATTAATTTTTTAAAAAAATAGATAGAATTATCCATATAAAATTAAAAAATTAAAAAAGAGAGCGCACACCCCAATTGAGAAGTCAAAAAAATGGAAAAGAATAGTTAGTGCACGACTTTGAATTTCATCTGCTTTCAAAATGGTTTGATTTGACGAATTAATGGCCCATTCATTTCTTCTCCTCATATTTTAAATCACCCCATTGTTTCCGGCAGCCAAATATCTCAGTAACCATGTCTTTCGCCGCCGCCCCTTTCTCCATCCTCCTCCTCTTCTTCTTCTTCTTCACATCTCCTCTGTCTCCGGCCGCCGCCCAACTGGCGCCGAAACCCACCAATTTCTCCGCCTTCTCGATATCCCAATCCCCATGGCGGCCGACCCAGAATCTCATTCTCTTCTCCCCCAACTCCCTTTTCGCCGCCGGCTTTCGGCCACTACCAAAAAACTCCAATCTCTTCGTCTTCTCTGTTTGGTACTTCAACATCTCAACGGACAACGTCGTCTGGTCAGCCAACCATCTTTCTCCGGTCAACCGCTCAGCGGCTTTGGTCATCACGCGCACCGGCCAGCTCCATCTCGACGACGGTTCCGGTCGCAGTCTCTGGCCTTCCAACAGTAATGTTTCTGCGAATCCAAATTCAACCCAATTAATCCTTCGAAACGATGGTGATTTGATTTACGGCACATGGGAAAGCTTCCAATTCCCCACCAATACCATCTTGCCTAACCAGACATTAAACGGAACCACCATCGTCTCCAACAACGGCAAATATGCGTTTGTAAACTCTGTTAATTTGACGTTTGGTGCAGATAGGTACTGGACCCCTGGAAACCCATTCCAGATTTTCCTGATCGGAGGTCAAATCATCATAAACAATCAAACCCCAATTTTCCCTTCTGATTTTAACTCGACCCGGCTGCGGAAATTGGTGGTCGACGATGATGGAAACCTCAAGATTTTCAGCTTCAACCCAAATCCCCGGCGGTGGGATGTCGTTTGGCAAGCCCATATAGAGTTGTGTGAGATCTTTCATACTTGTGGCCCAAATTCCATCTGTATGAGTACTGGCAGTTACAACTCCACCTACTGTGTCTGTGCTCCCGGATTTATCCCCGATCCTCGCGGCGGAGCACGGCAAGGATGCCACCGGAAACTCAACATAGCAAAGACACCCAAGTTTCTTCAACTGGATTTTGTGAAATTTAGAGGTGGAGTTAAACAAATCTCCCTGCAAACCCCAAATATTTCAGTCTGCCAAGCGAATTGCTTGAAGAATTCGAGCTGCGTGGGCTATACATTCACCTTCGATGGTAGCGCCCAATGTGCGCTTCAGCTTGACATTTTGTCGAACGGGTTGTGGTCGCCAGGGATGAAGATAGCTGCTTTTGTTAAGGTCGACAATTTGGAAACAGATCACTCAAATTTCACCGGAATGATGTACAAACTCCAAACCACATGTCCAGTTCACATCACCATACGGCCGCCGCCGGTGATTAAAGACAACACGACAAGAAACATATTGATAATCACCACCATATTCGTCGCCGAACTAATTTCCGGGGCGGTTTTCTTCTGTGCATTCTTGAAGAGATTTGTAAAATACAGAGACATGGCTCGCACGCTTGGTCTCGAAGCACTTCCCGCCGGCGGGCCAAAGCAGTTCACTTACGCCGAGCTAAAGACGGCCACGAATGACTTCTCGAACAGCATCGGAAGAGGCGGATTCGGCGAAGTCTTCAAAGGAGAGCTGCCGGACAAACGTGTAGTCGCCGTCAAGTGCTTGAAAAACGTCGCCGGTGGCGACCGCGACTTTTGGGCGGAGGTGACCATCATCGCTAGGATGCACCATCTGAATCTGCTTCGATTGTGGGGATTCTGCGCGGAAAAGGATAAGAAAATGTTAGTGTACGAACATATTCCCAATGGATCGCTCGACAAATTCCTCTTCCCCAAACCTTTACCCTCCGATTCGGAGAAGAACAAAACAGTGTCGGACGATGAAACCCCCTCGCTGGATTGGAACATCCGGTACCGAATCGCGATTGGGGTAGCGAGAGCAATCGCGTACTTGCACGAGGAATGCCTGGAATGGGTATTGCATCGTGACATAAAACCAGAGAACATCCTTCTGGACAACGATTTTTGCCCCAAATTGTCGGATTTCGGATTGTCTAAACTGAGGGAAAATGAGGAGACGAGGGTGAGCATGTCTCGGATCAGAGGGACGCCCGGCTACGTAGCGCCAGAGCTGGTGAAATTGGGATCGAATTGGATGACGACGAAAGCGGATGTGTACAGTTTTGGAATGGTGTTGTTGGAGATTATGAGTGGGAGGAGGAATTGTGAGATGAAAAGATCGACGGTGGAGAGCGGGGAGTGGTACTTCCCTGGATGGGCATTCGAGAAGGCGTTCGTGGAGGAGAAGATGGGGGAGATTTTAGACGATCGGATAAGGGATGAGTGCGAGAGTGGAGGGCATTGGGGGATTGTTAATCGTATGATGCAGACGGCGATGTGGTGTCTTCAAAGCCTACCGGAGAAGAGACCGTCGATGGGGGAGGTGGTGAAGATGTTGGAAGGGAAGCTTGAGATTGCTCCTCCTGAAAAGCCCTCTATTTACTTCTTGTCTGAACACCCTACCACTTCATGAACTACTTCTTGTCCGGCGAGGCCCATTAAGGGATGTTTCCTCTACTTGGGCTCATTTGAGTCCTTAATCAAATTCCTTAATTCATAAACGGATTAATCCATCTTTGGGTCCATCAAGATCTAATCCACAGGATTCAAAATTCAAAAAAGTTAATATTCATATAAATACATTTTTCTAATTTTATGAGAGGTAACTACAAGTTAAACTTTGGAATCTATGGCTAATAGGTATTGTCTGTTTTGGCTCGTTACGTATCGTCGCCACTCTTACGATTTTAGGTTTTCATACCCTTACAAGGAATGTGTTTGTTCCTCTCTTCAACCGATAAGAGATCTCATTTGTAATAGCTCAATTTTACCGCTAGCAAATATTGTTTGCTTTGGCCCGTTTACGTATCATTATCAATCTCATGGTTTTAAAATCGTCTGTTAGAGAAAGGTTTCCCCACCGTTATAATAAATGTTTTATTCTCCTCTCCAATAGATGTAGAATCTCACATAACATTACACCAATCCACTTCTCCCAACAAGTGCACGCACTAAAATGACAAATCGAATGAAGCTATATGCCCATTAGGGATAACTCGTCTCATAGGAGTCACCTCTACTAGAGCACATCTTTTCAAATAGTGTAGCTACAGGGGCAATCAAAAAATAAATAGTGTTGAGACTCAACCCATCGTTATAAAGAACATAAGCACTAGGGACGGCAAAATACCAAGGACAAATATGATGAGACGTCCCAATGGAAAAGCAAACCAAGGGTCCCAAACTATTACAAACACAAAGGATAGTCTGCCAATACCAATACAAACAACGAGGACACATTGCCTAGATACTCTCACCTCGCAAAAGATTGGCTTCCACCCATGTGACCTACAAGGGTTTGGAACGAATCAAAATCAGTCGATCTTCTTCATATTGTTGTATCCCAATGTCACCCATAGAATAAGGAATAGACATCTCAACAAGATACCTTAGCTTCTCTCATACCCTCCAACTTCCTCGTCTAAAGATAAGAGCGAAGTAAGGGATCTAACTCATGAACAAATTGCATCGAAATCACACAAGTTATTTTCAACGACACTCGAGACAAATCTAAAGAACCCGACTGAGTAACCACCAAAGTACAAGTCCAAGCCCACAACAAACGAGTCTCAATCCTAGAGCCTAGCAACTCAATAAAAGTAGGGTCTTGAATTAAACAGTAGGGGCAATTATGAGACATACCGTAAGCATGGGCATTGACAATTCATCCATGTAAAAGACTAGTCTGCTTCAAAGTATTATAAAATTCACAATCTTCCCGGCATCAGTTCCAGCGTTTTCCAGGCAAAAGATCAATCTTAACGCGTCTGTTAGGGAGAAATTTTTAATCTTTACAGATAATGTTTCATTCTCTTCTTCAACCGATATGTGATCTCACAAAATTTGTGAAAGTTGTAGACGAAGTATATAAATTTTGTAAAGGAAAATTTAATTTTTGAAACTTTGTGAGGTATCATTATGAGAAGATTTTGGGAATATACAAAAAGATGAAAAGGAAAAGCAGCCACGCCTGCTCCCACACAGCTTTCAACTTTGAATTGAAAATAAAAAAATAAAAAAACAAAAAACCCCCACTTTTGAAAAGAGCCAAAAAAGTAAAAGGTTTTAGCAGATTTGAGCATTTAGATTTGTTCATCTCACACAGCTGCAAGCCATTGAATGGAACCAAGTGTCGGGTCCTGTGAGCCCATGACCACACTTTCCCTAAAGAAAGAGAGAAGAATGGGTAGAAGGATGCACGTGATCACTACCCTTTTCTCCCATATTTCTGACTCTGATTACCATTTCATCCATCATCCATCGTCTATCATTGCCCTTTAATGCCTTCAACCCTTTCTTTCAAATAATTTTACCCATAATTGCTGTTTTCTCTCCCAAACTTCTCCTATTTGGCAACCTTTTGTCATGTAGTCCCAATTTAAGCTTACTTTCTTTCACAAACCAGTTATTCCATTGGATTTAATTCAATTTATACACCATTTTATGTTTGTAAGTTAAATAAGGCTCCTGTTTGTAACCAAGTTATTAGATTGGCTTATTCAAACTTTATTGCATACAAAATTGAGTGTTGAGTGTCCTACTTGGATTTTCTCACTTAACAAACACCAAGTTGAGTGCTGCCGTCTCGCTACCACGCCCCTCAGGAATCTTTCCTCTTTTTTCTTTTTAATTAAAAAGAAAATTAAACAAATGGCGTATTTGGTTACGACTCTTCTTCTCATTCACTAATTAATGAACTATTGAATACCCGAATCTATTTCAAAACTCAATTTATTACTCTAAGATGTAATTTTAAATATTTATCTATAAGCTAACAAAATAAATATCTTCGTCACATTTTTGTAATACTTAAACTGTCGCATCAAGTTTATAATATATTCTTTCAAAATTAAAACGAAGAAACTTTAAAATAATTGAAGAATTCCATGGGCCCTCTGTTTGCCATCAAATTCTTCCTCTTATTTCGCGCCTCTCGTTGTTTTATTCACTTTATTCTTCTTCAATTTAATATTAATATTAATTTTTGGTATATTAATAAATTGGATGCGTTTGATTATGATTATTATATTATTATATTGATGTGACCATGTTTACGCATTGCGAAATACACATGATCGTCTCAGTATAACATGTGTAGGTCTACATGGCACACATCATCATACATAATACAATGTATTCCGCACGTTTTTTTTATTTATTTATAATGAAGTCACTTATTTGATTGGCCCAAACTAGAGTTCCATGTTTTCATGTGCAAGTGGGTTTTTGGGTCGCGCCAATTAGTGGGGTTGAACGCTTCTAGGTTGCGCTTATTGAGTCGAGGCGCGGTTTGCAGGTCGTGACAATCATAAAAACTAAGCCCCACCAGTCATGATATATATTGTGCGTGAATGTATTATCGACCCAACAGTGAGGTCAATTACTCATAGTATTTTTAAATACTCATCATATGCACAACATTTTCCAAGTAAAAGCAAAGTATCCACGCAAAAATGATGACGTCTACTAGACGTTTATTCTACATATTAGTCATATTTTCATTATTGGGCATCATAACAAGTACTACGTAGCTGAAGGAGAAACTAACTCTCAACTGGAACGAATGTAGAAAGAAACAACAAGAGTTGAAGATTAGTTCTAATAGATTGAACGAGTTAAAATTCATTGCCCACACGATATCCAGGAGTTCGAGTAGATGCCTTGAACAATCCCTAAACATCAATCGATGGGCCGAGAACATTTCAGAAGGAAAATTGGCAAGCTTGATCAAAAGAAAGCGAACCAAAATGAGAATAGAGATCAAAGTTGATTATACTTCTTGAAAAGTTTAGCCGAAAGTTGAACATGAATTGTGTCATATTTTAAAAGACAATATTCATAGACACTTGAACATATATATATAGAAAATGGAACCGAACATGGAAGACATCATAAAGTCATAATTGATACATTCATGTTAACATTACATTACAAAAAGATTCGATTCCAAAAGTTTGTGAGCCAGAAAGAACAAACACCAGGTAAGCACTGCACTGGACATTGCGTTCAATCTCTTCTTTTCTTGTTTTTGTCAATTTGTGTCTTTTTAAAGTCAACTTTTCTTCCCAACCTTTTCCATCATCTTATCTCCACTTTCTCATTGGAAAAGAAAGAAAAATAATAATTATGTCTTACCACAATAATTCCTCCCTTTTTCTATAAAAAAAAAGAACATTAAAAAATCAATCTTAAAACCCTCGAAACATATAGTTACAACTAATTTTAACCTTAGAATATACTTTACTTTTTTTTTTAATTATTTTCTTGGACTTATTTTATGGAGAAAAAAAAAAGAAATTGTTTTTTTATGCATTGAATTTGGTAAATTTTGGTGGGCAAATTGAGGAGTGGATTTTTGGTCCTTGTAATGATGAGTAAGGCTTGTGGCTTACACACGCCTTGTGATTATGATTTATGCCTTTTTGACATTTTGTTGAAGCGTGTGTCCAGCACACGCCCTGTGGAGCCTCGCTAACATTTCATTATTTGTCTTCAATTTATTGGTCATTAGCCATTACATGCCTTAATTTATTTATAAAGTTTTAATTAAATCTCCTTAAATGTTTATAGTTTTATTATATGGTATATAATTTTATGATAGATGGACAAAACTATAGCTTCAAATAAATATATTTAAAAAATTAGACTTGATTAGAGTCAGAAATATATTAAAATTACTTAATTTTTGAATGAATTGGGACTAAAATCAAAAAAATATTTGCTATGAATTCCATCGTAAGAATATCTCAAATATTTGTAAAAAAAATAAATGTTGTTCACCAAAATAAACAACATCCAAAAATTAAATCCTTCCATTTATGAAAATATCTGTTTGAAATTTTGTTATTATATAGAATTAACTCAACTTTTTCAGTTTTTTTTTCACCTGCTCAAGAAAAGACAGCCTAAGAAAAGTGTGGAATCCATTTGTTTGTGTCCTTTCTTTTCATTCTCTCCCTTGAGAGAGAGAGAGAGAGAGAGAGAGAGAGAGAGAGAGAGAGAGAGAGAGAGAGAGAGAGAGAGAGAGATGTAATGTGTGATTCTATATAAATAGAGCCATTTCTTTGCTTTTTCTTCACAACCCATTTGGGCATTTTCCTTGGATTCTCTTCTTAATTAAGCTCAGTGGTGGTTCAACAATGGGGGAAGCTGCTCGTTTCACACACTCAGAGAAGCAGAGCCTTCTTCTTCATGAGCATGAGGAGAAGCACTTCATGTCCAGTGATGTTGTTCGCGACATCATTATGGGTGTCTCCGATGGCCTCACCGTGCCCTTTGCCCTCGCAGCGGGACTTTCCGGTGCTGATGTTACCTCCAGCATCATCCTCATCGCCGGAATTGCTGAAGTTGCTGCCGGAGCTATCTCCATGGGACTTGGCGGGTACTGTACTACACCCTTAATTAAACTACTTCCTTATTTTTCCCTGTTTATTTCATTTTAGTTCTTGTTATTAGTTTTTAGAAGTGGTTTGGGAAGTAGATTGAAAGATAATACAGCCTTGATTTTTAAAATAAAAGGATAATTAAATAAAAAAACCTTTAGTGGGTCCCACAAAATGCACATATTTTGATTCTCCCTCCATTGAAATTTGAAAGAGAAGGAAAAAGAAAAGGTTAAAAAATACTAAATTAGAATTCATTTTATTTTACTTTTTGTCTGCTCCCTATAATTTTAATAAATCTAAAATTTAGTATTTAAACTTTCAAAAAATTAACTAATCTATATTCGAAATTAGTTAAATAATAATAGTTTAAATATCAGAAAATACACCTGGTAAATATATTATTCAATTTGTTTTTTTAAATTAACAATAAAATGCCAATTAAAGACTAGGTTTATTAAAGGTATAGGGAATAAACTTGAATATTTAAAATTATATATACTAAAATAAAACGAAATTCAAAGTAAAAAAACATGACTAAATATTTTTTTAAAAAGCATATATGCATAATAAATATGAAATTTAATGAAAGTTATTTGAAATGAAATGAAGATATCTGGCAGCTAAGAGTGAAGCTGATCATTACACGAGAGAATTAAAGAGGGAACAAGAAGAGGTGATTGCAGTTCCAGACATAGGTAATTTGGGGTTATTAGTTTAATTCCTTAATTAATTAAATGGATTAATAATAGGTAATTGTAATTTAATTATTTCAGAGGCTGCTGAGGTGGCAGATATATTGTCACAGTATGGGGTTGAAGCCCATGAGTATGGGCCTGTTGTTGCTGCTCTTAGAAGGAACCCTCAAGCATGGGTTGATTTCATGATGAAGTAAACTTTATTTATTTATTTTATTTTTGAAATATATCTTTTTTTTCTAAAAAAAAAGGATTATGTAAAGTAATTAGGAGATTTTGATGGTTGCAGATTTGAATTGGGGTTGGAAAAGCCAGACCCAAAGAGGGCAGTAATAAGTGCCTTAACAATAGCCATGTCTTACATAATGGGAGGGTTGGTGCCCTTATCGCCCTACATGCTGTTCCCTTCGCCTGCAGAAGCTGTGATTGCTTCGGTGGTCGTAACTATATTAGCATTGCTCGTCTTTGGCTTTGCCAAGGGCTATTTCACTGGAAATCGTCCCATAATCAGTGCCCTACAAACTGCCTTAATCGGAGCCATTGCGTCCGCCGCTGCTTTCCTTATTGCAAAGGTTTTCCGTACCTGATTAGAATCAATTCTTGATTAGACTACCACAATATGACTCAAATTGTGGTTGCTTCTAATAATTTCTCCCCACCTCGAACTACCTCGAACTGATTAGCTGTATAAATGCACTTTAATTAGGATTGTTTGTGAAATTTTTCCATGTGTTTTGTTTTTTCTCTCCCTCTTAGGTCTTGTTTGAATTAAATGCGTTTTCTTTTATACATTTCCTTTTTTTTTTACAGAAACGGTTTAGAATTAAAACACTATAAGAGTATTTTTATATTTCTCTACACACTCTTATTAATGTCAAATTACCTTATTAATGCCAAATTATCACAAATATTAGTAAACAATATGAGTTAATAAGTTCAAATCTATATTCAACACTAGTATTGACCATGAATTAGCTACTACTAGGAGTTAGCATCAACCCCAGTGGAGTGAGGTTGTGGTCACTAATAGCAACGTGGTAGGTTAGTGGGAGAGATTTGAAAATGATAATGTAAGGGTATTTGGGTCATTTTTATATTTACGAAAGTTTGAGTAGAATTCGAAGATGTAAGCTAGAGACCATTTAACCTACCAGAGATTGCGCAATATGCTAAATGAGAGATTGAAAGAGATGTCAGGTGGAGAATGAGAAGTCAAAGACAACAATAATTAAGCTAAAATAAAAGTGATCACAAACACGTACGAGAAACTCTATGCTAATAATAAAATCTACCTAGTTAATAAGATTTTCAAAGATGAAATGTGTCGAGTAGATCAGTCATAGTCTCGAGAAGAGTTTAATTAACTTGTTTTGTTTGACTTATTTAGTATTTTAATATTTTTCATATTCTACAAAATTACTGATACTAATTTTAAAATAGAAGAAAACTGAAAGCAAATAATATTTTAATAAAAGAAATTAAATAAGCCCGAATTAGAAAACCAATTGTTAGAAGAACAACCAGACCGGACTGAATTGAAATTTATATAAGCTCGAAAAATATATAAAATATAAAAATTTTATATTAAGGAGAAGAAAAAAAGAGGAAAAGAAAATGATAGAAGGAATAAAGAATTGTTGAAAAACAAAGGGCATAAACTTTTTTGTAAACGCATTCCCACTTGCCTTTTATTCTTCTTATTTTCTTTTAAAATCCGATTCCAAACACAATGAAAGGAAGAAGTAAGAAGAAGAGCAAAACGTACCAAAATGGCTGACCTAGATCGAACCAGAAACCAACTGCCTCTCATCCACCAGCACAAAGAGAAGCATTTCACTGCCGGTGAGATCGTCCGCGACATTATCATCGGCGTCTCCGATGGCCTCACCGTCCCCTTCGCTCTCGCCGCCGGTTTATCCGGCGCCAATGCTTCCTCTTCCATCGTTCTCACTGCCGGAATCGCCGAGGTAGCCGCTGGCGCCATCTCCATGGGACTCGGCGGGTACGGATCTCTACGAACCTTAATAATCTAACTCCTGTTTGCTTTCCTTATTGATTGTTGAATCTGCCTCTGATTGGTTTGATTTCTGGGGAAATGGCGATTCCTAGGGCAGTCGTTTTGTGCTCCTTCAATCCAATCGAGACCTATTACGGATTCTATTGAGTATTTTGAGGAAATTGAACGGAAATTCATGTGCTCTGTTGAATTTTGAATTTGATTTGGTAGTGTCTGAAAAATTGAGCAGATACCTAGCGGCGAAAAGCGAGGCGGATCAGTACAAGAAGGAGCTGAGGAGGGAAGAAGAGGAAATCGTCTTGGTTCCTGATACTGGTTCGGATTCTTCTTCCATTATTACATTTTTCGCTTTCACAATCGGCTCAGATTAAAAGCCCTTTTTCAAAATTTAAAAAAAAAAAAGATTATAATGGGCCGATGGAGTTGGGCCCTCATAAACTCATGGCCCATATTTTTAGTTGGGCTTATGTGGTTGGACATTTTTTTAATCTACTTTATAGCTAAATTAAAAAAAAAAACATTAAAATGTAGTTTTAGCCCCCTAAAATTTAGAATTTGTAGTTTAGGGTAAAATTATAAACCAGTTATCTCACCAATGTTTTACTTATAACCATTTTAGTTTTCAAAATTAGGTTAAATTTTAAAAACTTTTCTAAATAAGATAGAAACTAAGGTGTAGTCTATATAAACTTAATTTTCAAAAATTAATTAAATAAAATAATTATAAGTGAGTCTTTAAGTGAGAATGTGAACTCTAACCGCTCGGAGTCCACCACTTTGGGCTTTCCCTTTCGAGCTTCCCCTCCAAGTTTTTAAAATTTGTTCGTTAAGGAGAGGTTTTCACACCCTTATAAAGAATTCTTCGTTCCTCTCTCCAATCGATTCCAATCGATGTGGGATCATACATAAAGGATTGACCTTTTAATGGACGTTTTAATACTTTTTCTAATTTGGCATAATAAATAGTTAATTTTACATAAAAATGGGAATTGAAAATATAATTTTGTAAGAACAAATTCAAAACTGTTAAAATGATAATGGAAAAATGGGTTTAAATGGGGAGTTTTTGTAATGCAGAAGCAGCAGAGGTGGCAGAGATATTGAGCCAATATGGAATAGAACCACATGAATATGGGCCCGTTGTTAATTCTCTCAGAAAAAATCCTCAAGCTTGGCTTGATTTTATGATGAGGTATGTATGATGTTTCAAATATTAATCGGGAAATATTGAGCTCAAAGTAATTAGAAAATTTAAGAGAGGAAAACGATATATAATTATAATTAAATTATGATTATTGTAAATTAAATAAGGGTCGATTTGATAATGGTTTAATTTGGAAGTAGGTTTGAGCTGGGATTGGAAAAGCCAGAGCGAAAAAGAGCCATACAGAGTGCCCTAACAATTGCCATCTCCTACATCTTAGGAGGCATAATCCCTTTAATTCCTTACATGTTTTTCCCAAAAGCTTCTGAGGCTGTGGTTGCATCCGTTGTCTTAACTTTGGTGGCACTCTTGATTTTTGGCTACGCCAAGGGTTACTTCACCGACAATAAACCCATCATGAGCGCTGTCCAAACCGCCTTCATCGGAGCCATAGCATCAGCGGCCGCTTTCGGTATGGCCAAGCTTGTCCAACCGCGTCAACCTTAAAGCTTGTTTATATTAGATTATCAAAATACTTTATAAGCATTGTGTACACGTAAATAATAAAATACAACTTTGTATGTGTCATATGCACTCAAAATAATTTTCATAGATGACAATTTGAAGTCAAACAAAAAATGTGTTAAAAATGATTAGAGATTGCCTTTCGATATAATAAAAAAATCTTAATTTTTAAGTTAGGTTGAATGAAATGTGTACATGCAAATGATCCACGATTACTCATATTTGTCATTTAAAGATGTTTATAATTATCTTTTTTTTTTTTTTTTTTGTTCTCTCAGCTTGCAGTTTTCATCTTAGATATCTAGGTTATAACACAAGATTTAAACAAACAAACTCAAGCTGAGTTGAATTATTACTCAATTTTTTACTAGAAATACCTAAATTTATTAAATACAAGAGGGAAGGTTCAAGAATTTAATAGGTACAAATATAATTTTTTTTTAATGTCTAAAAAACTTGTAAATTTAAAAGTTAATGTAAACTAATTTATCCATATATATATGGACATATATATTTTCTATCCAAATTGTATAGATTTAATTAAAATATCATCAACAATAATTTTAATAAATTTGAACACAAATAATAAGAACAAAGGCGGTTTTATAATAGTGTAGATAAAAATTTGGTTAAGATTCTGGAAAGCAAGATAAATGGAACAAAGATTCTCATGGCAGATTATAAATGAATTGCTAGAAGATAAATTGTGCTAAACATTTTCTTAAAATTTTACTAAACTAGATTTTAGAAAAAAGATAAAAACGAATTTAAATCAAATTAAGAATCAAATCAAATAGGAAATTAAATGTTATAAATAACTGAATACACATCAACCATCCCCACGTTATTTCAATTTCTTCCACTCTCAGCTTTTCTTCTTCGATTTTCTTAGATTTTTATTTTTTACTCCAAAATTTTTAGAATTAAAATATGGGAATGAGCAAAAAAGTTGAAAGCGTGGGAATGGAGATTAGTATTCCTGATTTAACCCAAATTTGCATACCTAAAAGAAGACGGGGATCTTGCGGTGCCGCCGGAAGAAAAGAACAAATAAAAGCCGAAACTGAAACTTCGGCGTGTGCGTTGGAGGGTGCATCGATTCTGATGGACCTAGCCAAGGCTGTTTCTAATGTTGAAAACGAAAAAAGTAGGAACACTCGCAAAAGGAAGATGCCTACAAGCAGTGCGCCTGCGAGGAGGAAGATGGTGAAGAAAACTGAGTACCCATCCATTCCGGAGATGTCAGCGGGGCTGAGAGAGCGAATAGTGGGGATGGGTGGGAGCGAAATTCATTTAGTAGTTCAAAAACAACTCCAACATACGGACGTGAGCAAGAACCACGGCCGATTGTCCTTACCCGTAAATAAACTACGTTTCGATTTTACGACAGAGGAGGAGAGGAGATTGCTGAATGAACAGGAAAACAAAACGAAGAAGGGGATGGAGGTGTTGATTATAGATGATGTTGGGAGAGAAAGTAGCATATGTTTGAAGAAGTGGAAAATAGGAAGCAGTGATACGTACTGTTTGATGACGCAGTGGAATGCGTTGGTGGAAGAGAGTGCATTGAAAGCGGGAGAACACATTCAACTGTGGAGCTTCCGGAAAGACGAGGCTGGACTTTGCTTGGCTTTGGTTAAATTAGGAAGCTGCTGATGATATTGATGTTTGAAAGAGAGGAGAAAATGGCATAGAATTGATGAAGGATTTGGAGTTGGAGATATCATTGAACAACATAGACATAAAGAGGATGACGGGTGCGGCGGAGAAGAGAAGACAGAAGAGAAGACAGAAGGACGGATGACTATGGTGTTTTCTTTTTCTTTTTTTCATTTTTCAATTTTTTTTTTAATTTCATGCTAATGGTAAGAAAGTGTATCATACAAGGAATTAAAATAGTAGAGATTGAAGTTGGAATAGCCATTGGTTTTTGTCCCATAAATATAAGTACCCATTAATCTTAATTTCTTTTTTATACAAACATTATATTATACGCCAATTTAGTTTCTCTCTAAATATTATTGGGTAGTTTTAACTAGAAATTCTTCCACATGAACCACCGCAAAGTCAAAAAAGTTTGGGGGAGCAACCCTCTATGTCAGCCAACTATTAATAATTTTCCTAATCTAGATTTTGGAAAGTAAGTAATTTAAATCAAATTTTCCTAAAGTCGGTATAGAAAAGTGATGAAACGAATTCAAATTAAATCAGATAATGTGGAGATTGAAGTATTATAGTAAATAAGAACCATCACTTCAAGACGGGCCTTGCGAGAAAGAACAAAGGAAAGCAGAAACCCGGTAACTACAGCTTCGATGGACCTGCCTTCTATTCTGATCACCAGATGGTTTTTGCTTTACTTACAATTATTTACATTTTCCCTCCACTTATTCCATTTATTTTGGGTAGTTTCACGAAGAATTTGCTAAAATTCTATATTCCACCTTCTATATATAAATAAATTATATCATACGCGGAGGATAATCGAGTAGCTCGAAACAGAATGGGTGAAACAATGATATTAATAAAACTTCTAAAATCACATATTAACTTTTAAAAAAAATGTTTTAAATATGCATTTTTATACCATAGTAATATGGTAATTAAGGTTTGAATATTTGAATATTCAAACTTTTTTACTCTATTTTTACTTTTATTTTCTCATTTTTAAAATATAACCTTTAATTTAATGGTGGATTAGTACCATCGAGAGTGTGTATAATTTTATTATATAATATATAAAAATTCAATTCAATTTTTTTCAAATTGAACCATCTTAATTTAAAAGGGAAAGAATTTGCTAAAATTCTATATCACCACCTTTCCATTACTTTTTGTAAATTTTAAAGGCCATTCAAATTTACCAAATATCTTATGTGTGCTAATCTTAAACTAATATAAATCTGTGAAATGATAATATAATAAAATTTGAAAACAATTTTTACTAGATTTTGGTGGAGATTGAAAAAAAGAAGAGAGGCCGGGAAAGATGATAAGAGATCAGTCTATCTTCATTTGTTGACCCTATATTAGACTACTATACATTATTATTATTATTATTATTATTATTATTATTATTATTATTATTATTATTATTATTATTATTATTATTATTTTTATTATTATTATTATTACACTTAGATGGATTATGTATAGTTTTTTTTTTAAATAATAATTTTTATTGTATTCTTATATTTTTATTATAGAGTAATCAATTTTGAGAAGCATTTAGTTGTCTCTAGCAAGGTTGAACTATCCAATATTAAAATATTATAATTTTTCAATATTAAAATATTATAATTTTTTTGGTGGATAAATTTGTTTTTTTTAATGATTATAAATTTATTTGTGTTTGTTTGTGAACCTTTAATATCTTTTATCTAAGATTATAGAGAATAATTCATGAATGGTGGATAAATAATTTTTATTTAAAAAAAAGTTAATAACTCGAAAATATAAGGTTGAATTATGAAAATTTTCGGGTTGGGTTGGATTACCAATCCAACCAACCCAAACTTTTGGGTTGGGTCGAAAAAATTCCCCAACCTAATCCAGACTATGTAGGCTTGGTACTCAGTAACTTTCAATTCTTGTAAACATTTCTTAATAATTATATGTTGAGAGAACTAATCACGGAGATGTGTTAGACATATAAATTAGTTATCCACCAGTATTTTATTTACAACCATTTTAGTTTTTTTTTTTCTTCATATTTCTAACTTTTAGACCAATTTCAAAAATTAAAAAACAAAATTTAGCGGTATTACTTTTTTTAGCTTTCGAAATTAGGTTAAAATTAAAAAACGTTTCTAAAAAAGATGAACAAAAACTATATATATATATAGAGAGAGAGAGTAATCTTTATTTGATTTTTGAAATACAACGTCTATAATTTATTATTAGATTTATTTTAGAATAATTATGAATAAGAAT
Source organism: Cucurbita ficifolia (assembly GCA_033971965.1). NCBI lineage: Eukaryota > Viridiplantae > Streptophyta > Magnoliopsida > Cucurbitales > Cucurbitaceae > Cucurbita > Cucurbita ficifolia. The sequence continues at coordinate 4,686,829 of CM066976.1, forward strand.
GGTTAAAAACTCACAAATTTAAAATATATTATTTAATAGTTTATATAAAATTAAATTTATAGATTAGGGAAGTGGCAGATGATTATAAATATATGGTTGTACATGATAAAAGAGTTTTGACCAATGATTAATTATATATATTAAGTTTTTTTAGTGGGCTCAAAGTAAAGGTAGCAATTATAATGATTATGGGTCCGCTCATCTTTTTGGTCAAAAATTGTGCTTCACTTTCAGTTACAGATAGTGGGCCCGGCATAAAACTTTTTTATTGGATATTTTACATTTTTGCCCTCTGTTTGATGCCCTCCCTTGCGTTAGTTTAAAAGATAGAATTTCCTAAAAATTCTCTATCACCACCTTCCAATTACCTTCTTATTTGGAAACTTGTGCCCTAAGTTTGCCTCTCTACTTGCTCTACACTCTCATTATTTTTAAAAAAAAAAACTTTTTTTTAAGTCCATTTAACTAATTTATGCTCTTTTAATTTAAATTTATGAGAAAACAAAAATCTAATTAATCCCAAATGAAATACAAATTTGTGGAATGATAACATTAATTTATTTAAATTTGGACCTGAAAATTCCATTGAGTGTAATTCTCACCCTAATTTTCACTAATCTAACTAGAGGAGATTGAAGAAAATAGCAAAAGGAGGGACGATGAAGACATAAGATCAGTCTATTCTCACCTCACCCACCCTTCAAACAAAAACAATTATATTAGACTACTATACATCATTTTGCTATTCGAATAAGATTGGGCTATTTTAATAATTTCATTTCATACACAAAATAAAAATTAAATTGTAGATTTAGCATTTAAATTTTTACTAGTAGCATGGGGATTAGCTAAACGATCAATAATATAGGGAAGAACATTCTAGAACTTTTAATTAAGAAAATATAGAGATAAATGAATAATGACTCATAATTCTCATAGATGCAATCGGAGAGAATTATTGGTCGTCAAATTTTTACTAGTAAATATGTTTGCAAATAGATGATATATGCATTTTTTATTTTTATTTCAGGTAAAAGTCTATGACTAATTATTTTAAAATTAAAAAAAAAAAGAAGAAGAAGAAATTCTTCATGTCAATCTACTTGGTTTAGAATTTGGTCATTACAACATTTTTCCATCTTAAACGCGTGGAGCCCTCCTTCAATGTGGACTCGGAAAAGGGAAAGAAAAAGTTAGATTCTTATGGAAATATTAAAAGTTAATTCATTTGTATGGTTTTTATTAATTTAATTGAATTTGTCAAATTTTTTAATAAATGAAATGCTCATATTTTATGTAAAAAAATAGTTTGAATATGGTCAATATATTTATAAATTCTTGTAACGTTGATAAAACTTGAAGAAATATTAAAAATTAATTGTTCACAATATAAATTAAATATATTAGTTAGGGGCAAGGAAGGCGTAAACTTGGTTTAAAAGCTAGTGACTTGACTTCCCACTATACTCTCCCTTTCTATTCTCTATAAATTACATATTTTTGCTTCCTATTTTCCCCACAGCTTTCATCAATATTTCTCTATTTCACTTCCAATTCTACAGGTATTCTCTCTCTCATCCCACATTTTAATCATCTTATTATTGATTATCTCCCATATTCTATTCTATGTTTTTTTTTTGTGCCTTATTAATATAAATTGGTTGAGAATTAGGGAGGAATAGAGAGAGATTTCTATCCGTTAGCTCAACGGGGTTAAAAATGGGAGATTATATTCACGGTACCCATGCCCAAATTCTCGCTCCCATCCTATCCGCCCAATTTTTTATATATAAATATAAATAAATACATATATCAAAACTAAAATACATAATTTTTTTAAGTTATATTATATTTTTATTTTTAAAATATCATTAACCTTGTTATATTATAATATTAAATTTGAGTTTTAAAAACTGATGTTAAATATTATATTACATTCTTGTTTATAAAATATTATTGAATTTATTACTTGTTTTACATTAAAAACTCTTTGGAAAACATTACACTAATTAATGCAAATAAAAAGAAATTGTTGTGAATTCCTTCTGATGTAAATAAAAAATTTGAATTGGAACATTAACCAATTAATTAATGCAATACTTTGGAAAACATGCAGTTGAAAAACACACGACTACAACAAACGGCATGGGAAAGACGATCGAGATTTTCGGATTCCCAGCAGAGGTCACCGGCGACGAGGTGAAGGAATTTATCGAGAATCACACGGGAGACGGAACGGTGTTGACGGTGAGGATTTCCAAACCCAATGACGAAAAAGCCCGGTTCACATTCGCCACGGTCCGATTCACCAGCAAACTGGGGGGCGAGTATGTGGTGGCGCAGGCGGCGGCGGAGAAGCGGCTGTGGTTCGGAAGTTCGTATCTGAAGGCCAGAAAAGTGGAGAGGGAGATCAGGACGGCGGCGGCGGCGGGGGGGAGAGTTGGCGGGGGGTTGGAGAGAATGGAAAACGTGAATGTGCAGTGGGGAAGCGTGGTTTCGAAGGAGAAAATGGTGGTGGTTTGGAAAGGGGAAAACTGGAGTGTGGAATATGGAATTGGAGTAAGGAAATTGGGGTTTTATTTGAGTTATGAGGGTGTTGACTACAAAATGGATCTCTGTTTTGAGAATATTTTGGGAGTTCAGCTTCGTTGCTCCCTCGATCGAGGCTCCAAGCTTTTTCTCATTCAGGTTTGTTCTTAATAATTCCTTTGGAACCCCGAATTATGATTCACTTTTACAATCAAAGGTTCACTTCATGTCTCTCTGTTTTGTCTTCTAAAATATTGTTATTTTTAAAACCCATATCTATTTATTCTCCTTTTTTTTTTTTATATTAAAAGTAAAATGTTATTTCATAAAACATTTATTTATTTATTTATTTTTTTTTTTTAAAACGTTTTATTAAATTTTACTTGCACCTCAACTTGAAAACATTTTTTTTAAAATTTACTTCTAAGTGGTTGAAAATTATTTTAACTATGGTTGGAGTAGGTATTAAATCTCCGTTACATTATACTGAATTTGTTCCAATCCGCAGTTGCAGGGTGCTCCACGGATTTTCAAGAAAACTCCATCCTCTTCTTCCTCTCCATTATCTTCCCAGGAATCCACTGGTTTCCGTTGGATCAGAGATGTGGATTTCACTCCATCTTCTTGCATCGGACAGTCTTTTGCTCTATGTTTGCAACTTTCTCCTGGAGATCAGCTTCCTTCTTTCTTCCAAACATTGGTCGGCTACCAAGAAAGCTATGCTCCATTCATTCTACACACAGGCTCTTCTTTATCCTCCATTTCAAATCTGGTACCTATCATTACTCCACCTCAAGGCTTTGATATCTCTTATAAAATTTTGTTCAAAATCAATGCCCTGCTTCAACATGGTTATCTTCCTGGTCCAACGCTGGATAATGAATTCTTCCGACTCGTCGATCCCAGTCGATTTCGTCCTGATTATGTCGAATATGCCCTAGAAAAACTTTTTCATTTGAAGGAATGTTGCTATGAGCCACAAAAATGGCTCAAGCAGCAATATCTGTCATTCTACAGCTCTAAGCAGCTTCCATGGAAACCTAATATTTCTTTGGATGATGGCCTGGTCTATGTGCACAGGGTTCAAATTACGCCTACTAAAGTTTACTTCCGTGGTCCGGAAGCGAATCTCTCTAATAGAGTAGTCCGTCACTTTATTGATGATGTAGATAATTTTCTTCGTGTGTCTTTTGTTGATGAGGAGTTAGATAAACTTCATTCCATTGATTTATCTCCGCGTACATCTGCTGAAAATGATTTAAGAACTAGAGTTTATGATAGAGTACTTTCGGTGTTGAGAAATGGTATAGTTATTGGTGATAAGAAGTTTGAGTTTCTTGCTTTCTCGGCGAGTCAATTACGGGAAAATTCTTGTTGGATGTTTGCTTCCAGGGAGGGGCTTAGTGCAGCAGATATCAGAAAGTGGATGGGTGACTTTCGTCAGATAAGAAATGTGGCAAAATATGCTGCTCGACTAGGCCAATCTTTTGGCTCGTCCAGAAAAACTATGTGTGTTGAACAACATGAAATTGAAGTTATTCCTGATGTTGAAGTTGAAACCAATAAAATTACTTATTGTTTCTCTGATGGGATTGGAAAAATATCTGGAACATTGGCTGATAAGGTTGCTGAAAAATGTGGTTTAATCAGCCATACACCATCTGCCTTTCAGATCCGATATGCTGGATACAAAGGCGTTGTTGCTATCGACCCAACATCGACGAAGAAATTGTCATTACGGAAGAGTATGTTGAAGTATACGTCGCTCGACACCCAAGTCGATGTCTTGTCATGGAGCAAGTACCAACCCTGTTTTCTTAACCGTCAGGTGATCAACCTTCTGTCCACTCTTGGAATTAAGGACCGTGTTTTTGTGAAAAAACAAAAGGAGGCTATAGATCAACTGGATTCCATTTTAGAAGATCCGTCGAGGGCGTTAGAAGTGTTGGAGTTGATGTCCCCAGGGGAAATTACTAGTATTCTTAAGGAATTGCTTTTGTTTTACAAGCCCAATGAAGAGCCTTTTCTAAATATGATGCTACGAACGTTTCGAGCAGCTAAATTGTTAGATTTGAGGACTAAATCAAGGATATTTGTTCCTAAGGGAAGGACAATGATGGGTTGCCTGGACGAAACCCGAACGCTAGAATACGGGCAGGTGTTTGTTCATTGCTCTCTCCCTGGAAGATCAAGCGAAAGTAATTTTGTTGTCAAGGGTAAAGTGGTTGTTGCTAAGAATCCCTGTTTACACCCAGGGGACGTGCGTTTGCTTGACGCTGTTGATATCAAAGCTCTGCATCATATGGTGGATTGTGTTGTTTTTCCACAGAAAGGGGAAAGGTAAGCAAGCTTAATGTGTATGAATCGCTTATGTATTGAACACATTTCACATACCCATACTTGTTGTAAATTCATGCATTTTCCTTGAGATTTATGGTAAGATTACTGACATATATTCATTAGTCTATTTTTTATAGCAATTTTTGTAATCAGTTTTTGTTGTCCTTAACTAATACATCTAATTTGTTATGTTAGACCTCACCCAAATGAATGTTCTGGGAGTGATTTGGATGGTGACTTGTACTTCGTTGGTTGGGATCCGGAGCTGACTCGTATTAAACCAGTTAAACCTATGAGCTACAAGCCCGCACCAACTATGCAGTTGGATCACGATGTCACAATCGAGGTATGGTTTTAGGAAGTATTTATTTATATTGCAAATATGTACATCTTTTTTTCATATATATAAATAAGATGCATTGTATATCAGATTTGAAAGTGTAGAACAAATTCTACAACTAAGTTTGAATTGAATACGATCATTTTGATACAGGAAGTGCAGAAATACTTGGCCAAGTACATGGTGAATGATGGTCTTGGAGGCATTGCAAATGCTCACACTGTGTTTGCAGATAAGAAGCCTAAAAAGGCAATGACTGCTGAATGTATTAAACTTGCGAGGTTATTCTCCATTGCAGTTGACTTCCCCAAGACCGGTGTGCCAGCAAACTTGCCACACAATCTTCGTGTCCGTGAGTATCCAGATTTCATGGAGAAGCCCGACAAGCCGACTTATGTATCGAATGGTGTTCTTGGGAAGCTTTTTCGAGGAGTGAAAGATGTTTCGTCTGATGTCAACACCATTGAAATCTTCTCTAGGGAAGTTGCTACCAAGTGCTACGATCCAGACATGGAAGTAGATGGTTTTGAGGATTACTTGGGCGAAGCTTTTGAGTACAAAGCCAGGTACGACTTCAAATTGGGGAATCTGATGGATTATTATGGTATCAAAACAGAACCTGAATTAATTAGTGGAAATATTTTGAGAATGGCAAAGCCTTTTGATAAAAGGAATGTCATGGAACAAATTAGCCTTGCCATGAAATCACTAAGAAAAGAGGCAAGGGCTTGGTTCAATGAGAAAGGAAGTAAGTCTGCATGCGACGACGACGACAACAAAGATGGGGAATATGCCAAAGCATCTGCTTGTTACCGTGTCACGTATCATCCAGATTATTGGGGTCGTTACAATGAAGGTATGCAAAGAGAGCATTTTTTGAGTTTTCCATGGTGCGTTTCTGACAAACTTATTCAAATCAAAAGGGAGAAGACATGCTTGGTAAATTTTTCACCGATGCACAAATTTGGCAAGATGAGTTTATACTAACTTTTCGAGACCAGAAGGTTTGATGTCTGTGTCCTTGGGTTCTAAGATGATACCATAATGTTGTAATTTATACTTTCCTACTTAAAGAAATTAATTTAGATGTTTTTGTTGGAAATTTTATACTCAATTAGATGATAACAATGAATTAAAAGCAAAGTAATTAATGTCATATGCATCCTTGTATAATGAATTTCTATTGCCATTCTTTACATAATTTTAATTTTATTATGCAATCTTCCATGGATTCTTAGCAAAGATTTATGGGTGAAAACGCAAAATTAAAATAAAGTTGACATAATTACAAAAAAACAATATATAAAACATAGATAACACCCACAGTGTGATAAACATTTTCATATATTATTTTTCATCCTTTTTAATATATCAGCAAAATTTGTATAAAATACTTGTGATTCTTCCATTTTTTTTCCCCGGAACCATCAGACTGAACTAAAATAAAATTGCAAATAAAACGTGGAACCATCAGACTGAACTAAAATAAAATTGCAAATAAAACGTGAGCGGTAGGGTCGAACCTGCGCCCTGGACTAAATTTTTCCCGCCTCATCAAACTGAACTAAAATAAAACTGCAAATAAAACGTGAGCGGAAGGATTCGAACCTGCGCGGGCAGAGCCCACATGATTTTATTTACTATATTTTTATAGACTATTAGTTTATTAAAAACATATTTTATTCATAAAACGTTTGTAATGGTAACAATTTAATCCTTCTTTTATAAACATGTATTATTAATTTTCTAATGATTTAATCTTTATTATATATATACAACAAAATAAGCTAATTAGTGATGAAACTTGTTTTAAACTAAAAAGTTCAAGTCACTCACTAATGAAAATGGACATTTAATTTTGATGAATTTTAAATTATTACAAAATTGAAAGTAGAGTTACTAAATCATTACAAATTAAAAATTAAATTATTACTTATTTCTAGAAAGATCAAAATTAACATTTTTTTCGTGACATATGTTTTATAAGGAAAATAGAAAACATATATAGATAGTTTACAAAAAAAAACAATCTTCATACATTAATCGTTCACTTTAATTATGATTTGGTAAATTAATTTTTTGATAAGTATGTTTATATTTATTTTTAGTAATTATCGTTTTGATAGGTTGATAGAACCCTAAAGACAGCGAGAACGGTGCACACACTCTAATCCTCAAATTAATGTTGAATTTGTAAGTAACTTAGATAAAAAAAAAATGTTATTATGGTTTGTCATTTCTCTTAGATTTTACCCTCCCTCACTAGATGCAAACCTTAATTCTTGAAATATTACATATAAAGAAAAATCTTCATGTAATTAATATAAATCGAGCTTTTGATAAGGGTCCGAAATTTCAACCTACATGGGTCATGGGCAAACCCCATGAGGTCAGCAATTTTGGCCATGGGTAGACCTCCAAGAGGTCAACCATGGTCGAGCACCATCTTTCATAGCTTTAGTCTAGTCATCATGGAGTCGACCTCTTAAATTCAGTGTTTTAAAAGTTGTGACAAATCAACTCAAAACTCCAAAGATAGATTTTCAAAATTCTAAAGACTTAAATATACTAATTTTATTATTTAGAACTAGTTCGTTAAAAAGGAAAAACTCATTGTCATTCTTATTTTAATACATTAAGTGAAGGCACTAGAATTTAAACTTTTAAATTGAAAAAAGAGGGCATATTGAACTAAACTCACTTTGACATCATCATAATCCTCATTAATTTTCATATTCATAAATGATTGTATCTCACTTTGACATCATCATAATCCTCATTAATTTTCATATTCATAAATGATATGATACAAGTATATATATACTTGTTATAGACATTTAGACAAATATTTGAACCCGCATTTATATCCAAGTCCAAATATCAAGTTTCAAGATGTATTTAGATTTCTAATAAATACGATAAAAAAAAGTTAATAATATGGTAGATGAATGGCTTGTGTTTTAAATGTTAACTTGAGGATAATTGATATATATATTTATTTATTTAGAATGAACCAAAAAAAAATGTCCTCATTATTTTGGCTAAATTATAATTTTTTTTTTTTTTTTTTTGTTTGGACAACTTTTGTAAATTTTTGTCAGATTTATTTCATTATATCATAAAACAAAATCATGAATATAAAAAACAAGTAATAAAATGTTATTAATTTGAATACAATACAAATAATAAGTAATAAAATGTTTATTTATTAATTTAAATATATATTTTTAAATTTCTTATTTTTAGAAAATTTCCACAAATTTTTATCGACATTTTATGTGCGGTGAAATTGAAGAAAAATGGGCCGAAGGGTCCAATAGCGGTATAGGCCGGGAATGCGATGGCAACCGAAACTCTGAAGAAATCCGTTGATGATCGACAACTTGCCCTAGGGTTCCTAATTTTCCACAACTGGTGAACCCCCAAATCCTTCCTCGTCGGAGATTATACGATTTCGCCTGACCCTCCGCCTCTCGTTTTACTTCTTGTAAGTTAGTCTTCTTTCTACTAGATAAATTTGAATCGCCGATGGATCGGAAATTAGTCGCTTAGAGGCTGTCCCGATGGAGGAACGAATTTTAGCCGTTTTCTTCCAAGAAAAAACGATTGTTTTCCTTAGCTACGGGATCTTTTCGTTCGTCGGACGTTCGAAAATTTCGTCTTTCGTTTGATTTCTTGAAGGCGATTAAATTAATCGAAGGAGGAAGCTCTATATATTGTTATATATTAATATATATTTATATGTTTATTTACTTGTATCTGTGTATACATGTACGCGTATGCTTTTAAACCTTGGGTGTTTTGTTTTCGATTGGTAAGGCAAAGGTTCTACTCCGGGTGAGTATCGTTAAGGTAAGGTAGTCAATCCCTCCACTTGCACTCTGTATGGTAAGTTTTTCGGTAAACTATCGATCGGAACTAGCTATTCGATCCTTTCCTCTGTAGATTTCGAAGGCTATCAGAGTTTTGTGAGTTTGATATAGACATCTCGGCGTTCGGTTGAGTTCACATGTTTACTTTCCTACGACCGAAAGGGGATACTTTCCCGCTTAATGACCCTTTCGAAGCTGAAGCACTGGAACTGGAAAGAGTATGGAATTTACAACTATGGGAGCGATGACACGGTTGAAAATTGCAACTATATGGGAAAAAGAAGCATCGGAATTAAAATTATTTAAACCCAAAGAGATCTTGGCAACGAAGCCTGTGGCTGTGGTATGGGGAAAAATCTAGAGCTGGGTGCTAATACTTCGGACAATCTAAGAGCTGCCTGATTAGCGTTGAAAATCATGCTGATTGTTCTTTGAATTATGGAGATCTTCAAATAATTTGCAACCAATCAGTATTTGGATTTCTTGAATTATTTTTTCACGAAGTTGGTTCCTAAGAAACCATATTGGTATATGCTGAAGGTATTTTGGATGTCCGTGAAGTGAATTTGAAGCACCTTTGTAGACCAAACGAAGTTTCTGAATATACAATACGAGGAGAGAGGAATTTCCGTTCTTGTTATTTACTTCTAGCAATTGGTTGAAATTAACTGCATTATGCATCTTTAAGTGTACTTTTAAAGGCCTCTAGGACGATGGCTTGGCTGTTCATCGTAGTTTTCTGTTACTGTAAATAAAAAGAAATCAAATCTTCCCTTCCTGCAGTTCGATAAATCTTAGGGCTCCGTCTTCAGATGTGGTCAAGTGGTACCTTCATTATTTTTAGGTTGGTTTTAGTTTCCAGGCTGTTGAGTTCTCTTCATGAGTTGAAAAAGGATGGTCATTGATAATTTCCTATCATTCTTTTAGTCATATATTCTATACTAAGGTTGATATTCATCTGTCTGTGGACCATTGCCACAAGGCCTTGGATTATGAGATTAGGTTCCAATTTATTTTCCATGATGGACATAGATGTGTGAGATATTTGTGTTCATGTTAGAGATATTTGTTGTGGCAGACAGGTTTTCTTTCCTAGAGAAAAGAGCATTCTTATAGTTAAGACAGCAAAGTTCAGTGGAGTGGGGGATAAGGGTTGACATATTCAATATTCATTTAGTGATTGAACTTACATGTGTTGTTGCGGCGTGATATGGAGCTTCTCTTAAGCCAAGTGGACTTAATATGGCATGCATGGATTTTCGGAAGTGCCAGTAGAACTTAGAACTTCCAGAAGCTTTTACTATATTAGGTTCCCTATTGTGGGCTCAAAAGATAATACTTCATTACTTGACATTTGAGTTCAGCTTGGTTTAAATGAAAAATGTGCTTCCACCATTAGGTAATTGTTACATCATTTCTGCAGGACTTTAAGTATGGCAGGAAGAAATCGTTCATCCCGCCACATTGATGGTTACCGAGTTTCCCGTGATGTCCCTAGATCGTACATAGAACGAGTGCCAGCACCCTTGCCTATTCATCCTGCAGCTTTGGAGGAGGAACTTGAATTGCAGCATAGGGAAATGCAGAGAATAATTTCTGATAATCGCATGGTGATTGATGATAATACAATACTTCAAAGGGAGTTATCAGCTGCAAAAGAAGAAATTCACAGATTGAACCAGGCTATACCCAAAGTTCTGTCTGAGAAAGAAGCACAATCCAGGGAGTTACTTGAAAGAGGTTTGAAACTAGAAGCCGAGCTTCGTGCTTCTGAGCCTTTAAAGTCTGAGGTTCTGCATTTAAGAGGTGAGATTCAGAAATTGAATAATTTGAAGCAAGATTTGTCTGCTAAAGTCCAAAGCCTCACAAAGGATGTTACTCGATTGCAAGCTGAAAATCAGCAGCTAAATTCTATGAGAGCAGATATGGATGGATTGCTCAAGGAGCTTATTGAGGCCAGGTTTGAAATGGAAATTTTAATTGATTGGTGTTGGATCCTAGTCTATGTTTTGTTCTTTTTGTAGTTAGGATTTAGTACTAGGACAAGTCAAGATAAACTTCAAGACCACATTAATTAGTCTTCCATGATTGAATTGATCGTGCACAATGTTTTTAGGAGGGCTTATGAATATGAAAAGAAATCCAATGAAGAACAAAATGAACAAAAGCAAGCGATGGAGAAGAACCTTGTTTCAATGGCTCGCGAAATAGAGAAACTGCGAGCAGAGAAGCTCAACTTAGAGAGAGCGCGGGGATTAGGTTATTTCTGTCTTTCTCTAATTTTTCTTTCCTTTTCCTTTAACAAAATTATTATCAACATGTGGACGTCTGGTTACTTGTAACAATGGTAGCAAGTTGGTTTTAAGCTTCTGTTATACCTTTTTAGGTGCTGAGGGTTATGGGATCTTGAAAAGAAGTCCTGAAATGAGATATGCAGGTGGTCCATATGGTAATAACTATGGTAATTCATGGGCACCATATGAGAAGCGTAGCCGACGTTAAGTTTCAATCTTTCCCTTAGATGTCCTTCATTGGAGTCCAATTTCTGGTTTAACATCTTTACTTTCTTTGGAGAAGCTGCTTTTGAGAATTACCATTATCATCATGGTGTGAAATATCAACTAGTTAAGATTGTAACTGTAGTACATTTTACTGTGACTAAAGTTCTACTTTCATTGCATTATACTGTGTCATTTTTATGCAAGCTTATTTGAGAAATACAGAAAGCCTGTTGGCTGGGAAAAACATTTTTTAACGTTTCTCAACCAATCATTGAAAAAAGTCTTTTGAAAAGAGAGAGAGAGGATATGAATGTAAGCTCTGCAGAATTAGTAGAATAAATGTTGGTGGAGAAGTTTGATTCTGGTGACAAGTATTGTGATGAAAACATATTGTGATACTCATTCCTATATTCAAATTTTCCAAAATATAGGCTTTTATTGAGGGATCCAGCTCTTTGGCTTGTGAAGATGCTTTATATTGTGTGGAACTGTGGGTCTCATTAGGTGTACGGTTGAGTTGATTACAATAGGCACATTTTTGTAAGATGATGTTTTCAACACATACCCATGCAAGTGAGTTGCTTGACAATTTGGTGTAAGGAGAGGTTCAGTTGCTTTTGTTGGAGATAAAAAGGCTCTATTGGACACGAATTTTGTGAAGGATCCTGTTGTGTTGAACATTAGATAAGAAGCCTACACACACACTTTCCTATACATACTTTCATAGAAGTAGCCCTACTACAGCAGGCCTATCTAATAAGTGCTCATGACTGATAAATCTGTGATAAGGGTCTCCAATTTCTTAATCCCTGATCTACCCAGTTACTTGCGGATGATATCAAGGCTGTCACCAAGATGATTTGCTATGCTTTTTTAGGCACAACGCCGCCCCATCTGCCAAGTAGAGTCAGAAAGACCTGGAGCAATAGATCAGCATCAATATAAGGATGCTTGTGGCACTTGTATTTAATTGAGAGATGAGGGGTGGTTCTGTTGTCTTTACTCTGGCCTCGTTAAAATTAGAACTTTAGTATCTCCTGGGTATGCTTTTTTTTTTCTTTTCTTTTGAAGTGTTGTGCAAGTCTGATAGGAAATTGATCTATTTTGTTCAATTTGTAGTCTTTTTGTAAATTCCCAAATCGTTCGAAGTTGAATGCATAGGCTATAAATTCATCTATTTTGTTCAACAAGAGACGAAGTAGACAAGTAAATGGGGGAAAGAATCTAAAGTAGAAATTGGAATATTTAGGAGATGTAAAACCACAAATTATGTCAACTAAATCGGTTTAATTAATTAGATTTAAAGAAATTAACACAAAAAATGTTGAATTGTGTAATAATTAAGATTAGTTAAAATGGAGAAAGATCTCTTTCGAAACAAGATTTATAATAAATGTCTTTTTGACAAGGATAAAAACCTCGGTGAAAATATGAATAAAAATAACCTTAGTTTAATAAATTAAATTAAACATTAGGGGCAAGTATTAATTTAAAAATTAGGGTGTACCATCTTATAACAATTACAAGCAAATAGTTTTAATTTTTATTGTAATATATTATTAGTAATTTTTATTGTAATATATTATTATGATTAGAGTGATGAGTGGTGATGAAATTAAACAATTAATGATGAAGAAATTTAAAAGTCAAACTAAAATGGTTTCTAATTAAATGGGGTTTGATAGATATCAACACCTAATCTGCATATTAAACTCCAAAATTAATATTGAATTTGAATAATCTAAATTATTCAACTCTTCTATTTGTTCAAAATTTTAATTTTAATTAGTTATTGGTTATTAGTAATCTTTATTATTAAATATAATATTTAAGGTAAAATTTTGAAAATATTTAAAAGGTTTCTTAGACAATGAGCCGACCATAATTCAGTAATGTCCCATATGAATATATTAAAGCTATGAAAAAAATAATATCAAAGAACACCACATTACAATACTTTATTTTATTAATAAAGTAATTCTCACCGATTTTTTTGTCAAAATTAAAAAATAATAATAAAGAAAAAAAAAAGACACAATGAGAGAGTGATAACGTGACAAAGTGAGCATGTTGTTGCCATTATTATAGAATTCATAATAATTAATGGAATAAAATAAACAAAACTGACATAAAAAAAATTTATTAGGCAAATCTTGGCTTGACCTCACGAGAGAATGCACGTGCAGCCTTTTCCAATAAAATCTTTTATTTTCATTATTAATTAATTTGTATACTTTTTTTTATTAAAAATAAATACGGGGATCAGAGTTTAGACAAATTGAATTTTTTTATTTTTAATGTGTCGAACCATACTTAATATTAATGTTTGAACTTTGTATTTATGTGGCAAGAACCGCTGCACGTGATCTTCAACATAATTACTTTGTTTCTCCTTAATTTATTCATATATCTAATTTATTAATTAAAATTATATATTACGATCTCACAATATACTCTTAGTCTAATTTTAAAAAAATTGAAAACTAAAATTAAATTAGGATAAAATAGAAGGCTTCAATTTCCACTCCAACCAATCTCATGTGATTTCTATGGCTACCACACCCTTTGGTGGTGTAGAGTAAGATACTAGATTAAGAAAATCGATACACTAGTTGAAAAAATTAAAGGGAAAAGAGCTAAGTCATCAAAGCAAGTATATCTTGTATCACGGGGTTTGAACAAGAGGGATTGGCGGGAAAAACCATGTAAAATTGGAAAAATAATAATCATGTTTCAAAGACATGCTAACCATTTATGAAACAATGTGCAATATCATAAAATTGATAGCCATCTTTATAATAATAAAATAATAATAATAATAAAAAATTTGTTCATAAATCAAAATGAAACAATTTTTTTTTTGTGAGAATTAAAATAAATATGCATGTGATGACTATGATGGATTTAGGTGGGATGAGAGTACGAGACAATGTGCAACGATTGCTTAACGAAGACATGCTGCCAATCATTTGTAGCAACCTATTCAACAAAGGTGAATGATAAGTTTTTTATGCAACAATCATTGTTAATCGTATAGTACGAAAAATGTTGAGTATTAAACTTACTTAATAAGTGATATTACGGATAGGATTGAAAAATGCGTACACGTGCAAATATGACTATTATGATTCCAAATCTTTTGTTTCTTTGGATGTGTACCATTTTTATACACATAGATTTGTGAACATCACTTTTATGTACATAAAGATCACTAGGTGAGTATCTCTTTACACAACTCTACATGCATCATTTTCATGCACGTACAACTCTCGAAAGAGTACAAAAATAAAAAGATATATACTTTTGTGACTGTAATAATCACACGCATGCATGAGATCTCATAAGCATCAATTCTTAAGAACACCCGTCCCATAACTTAACCTCTTCATGTGTTTTTCGATACTTAGGGATCTATTTTCTTGAATATTTTTATTTTATTTTGTTATTTGTGCTGTTTTTTCTTGGCGGTTTGTTTTGGAGCTTGTTCTCTGTCTCTTTGTGTTGCTGTGTCTATGAGATCTCCCTTTATGGTCTAATATTCCCATTAAATTGAAAAATAAAAATAAAACATACTGTGTGTGTGAGTGTGTGTGTGTGAGTGTGTGTGTGTATATATATATATATATATATATGAAAAGTAGTGAAAAGTAGGAATGGGAGAAGGTAGTGAAAAGTAGCAGTAATAATGATAATATAATAATGATTTTTGTTTTTCTAAAATTTGTTCAGTTCCACAACTCTTCCCACTGCTACTTGTCTGCTTCACACTCTTTCTTTTCTTTCTTTTTTTGGTTGAAATTATTTAAAAAATGAATATGAAAATGGAGTTATTGAGAGAGTGTGCGCGTGGCATTGCCTCCTCACTCCACACTTATTGGTTTACACCTACCTCTTTTCACTTACCCTAAACCCTGCCCCCACTCACGTGCTCTTCCCTTCTCCTCTCACGTGTTTTTTTTCTCTTAATATTTATTTTCAACTAATAATCCCCCTTCTGTATTGAGACTTTAAATAACGACTTTTAAATTTCATATTATTAAAGATTTTATGAAGAAAAAAAAAAAAGAAGCTAGGCACGTGGCACCATAAAGGTTAGTCACGTGGTTGGACTGCAGCTAGTTTTCGTGTTTATTTAAACCCTAATTATTTTCCTCACCCTCCCTCTTTTTACTTATTTGCTTAACAAAATTCAACGCCCTAAACCCTCACTTTATAAATTCTTTTCAATATAATATATATTATATTAAAAAAAATATGCTTATTACGAGCAGTTCCCAGGTACTTGCCTCCTCTAGTGTCTCTCTCGTGCTCACTCATCTTGGAATACTTTTACGAGCATTCTGAAAATACTGGACATTATGAAAATACTCGTAAAGGGTATCATGGAAATGCTGATGAGGCAAGCAAATAGGATGCATAAAATTTATGAAAATTGAATTGGAATTTGCAGTTATATTGATTCGGATTCAGCAACGAATCAATGAAAATCAATTATGAACACTATATTTATGTTAACAATTATAAAGAGTAAATTATAGAATAATGTTGAAAATTTGTAGCGATTGATTGGAATATGTTTGATGAAGAAATGCAGTCGCAGATGAAGGCATTGACAAAATGAGGCGTGACAAGAACAAAGAACAAAGAACAAAGAACAATAAAATTATAAATAACTAAGAAATCCGCATCCCCTGGACGGCTCTCAAAGCGCAGGAAAACCCAGAACACATGGATCTCTACTCTCCATCAAAAACCAAAACTCAACAACTTTCCCGCAAAATCTTAACATTTTCCCGAGAAAATCAGTCTTTTTACCAGAACCCCAACATCAAAGTAAAAACTATGTAAAACAAAACATAAACACTGTCTTCTTCAACCCTAATCTGCAAAACTTTCTTCTCATGAGCAAGGAACATTCAAAGCTTCATCAACCCAACACGATATTTCATCATTTCCAAAATCGTTGAAATCGCAGTCCGGCAGGCAACTGGGTTCATCCTCATCGAACCCATAAATTTGAAGGTCGTCCATGCCGGAGAAGTCGTCCAACAATAGTCCAATGTCGTTCATGAAAAAGGGGTCCAGTTCCGGTAGCCCCAAATTGATTTCGAAATCCTCGTCCACGAATCCCAAATTGGGGATTTGAAGTTCGTTCATCAAACTGGTGTCGATCACTTCCTCCTCTTTTATCAAAACAGAGGAAGAGGTTTCCATTTCAACAATGGCGGCTGGGGATGTTTGAGAGATGACGCTGCCGGATTCTTCCTCGTTCTCATCGGAGGAAGAAGACGAGGAAGAGATTATGACGTTGCTTTTGGGGGCGGCCGCCATGGCGTTTTCGAACTCGAGGCGTTTTGATTCGTAGGCCTGAGAGGCTTCTTCAGCAGTGTTGTAAGTCCCGAGCCAAATGCGAGCTCCCTTGAAAGGGTCTCGGATTTCGGCGGCCCATTTGCCCCATTTTCTTTGACGAACTCCTCTGTATTGGGAGGCGCTTCTTCGGGTGGAGAGGGTTTTAGGCATGGTTTTACTGCCTAAACCCCTCTTCCTCTTCAGCTCTGGGTTTTTGCTGCCATTGTTGCTGTCCTGTGAAGAACTCTGAGTGCTAGTGGTTACGTCCATTGATTTAGAGGACTGAAAAGGGAACAAGGGTAGATGGATTTCGCGAACGATTCGTTTTAATTTGAGAGATTTCGTTCCGATTTCACCCTCATCTTCGCTCGAAGACGAATCGGTTGCGTCTGGATCGTTACAGATGACACGGATTTTCCGAGTCATTTTAGGTTCTTCGGGTCTCGATTTGGATTTTTTTCCAAAACTTTTTTGATTCGTTAGCTGTAAAAATCGAGGCTCTGGCATTGTTTTGAGGAAAAGAAAAGGAAAAAACTCTTCAACTCTGGAAAAATAGAACTCGAACACGAACAGACCAAAACTTAAGGGAAAAGGAGGCTAACAGAATGAACCAAAATCGAATCAAGGGTTAGTTTTATGTGAAACCCCCTCTTCTGAAGAGCAAGAGAATGAAGGAGAATCGTTTTATATGAAAAGCTCCAAAGCACTTAACTCCAGAACAAGTCCTGCAAAAGACCCACAAACAAAATCAGATTAAAACCCAGAAAACAAAACAGATCGAGACAGTAAAAAAAAGAAGAAAAAACCCCCCACAAACCTCTTCGGTCTGAAACGCATCGAAACAGATGGAAACACCAGATTAAGGCTCTGCTCGAAACAGCAGAGAATCATACAGCAAGAGAGAAGTAAGGAAGAAGAAGAAAAAAAACAGAGCTGCAACAGAGCCCCAATCACAGCCAAGTCAAACCCAGCCGACATAAATCTGCAGCTCCTCAACTCCTAGAACTCTGCCTTCCTCTTCCTCAAACCTCAGAGAAAATCAGAAAACAAAACAGGAAAAAAGAAGCCCTCGCTCCGTCTGCCTTTGAAACAGAGGAAGAATAAGCAAAACGAAGATAATAAATAAAAGGGAAGGATTGAAGGGATAGGATGAGAAATCAATGGCTATGGTTGGGCTTTGCTTAAAACGTGACAAAGGAAGCGTTAAACTTATCAATGTATGCCTACGGCGTGTGCAGGAAAACAGCGAAACCAAGCTCAGAAAGGCGCTCAAGTTGCAGAGCAAGAGAAACAGACAGAAGAAGCCTTTCAAACCCTAAATTTCCCTAAATCTCCGTTCACAGACAACGGAGGAAGAAGGCGAGAATTGGGTATATAAAAATAACCAAAATTTAAGCAAATCAAACCACACCCATTTCATTTTGACCAAAAAAAAAAAAAAAATTATACCTCACTTTCTCACTCTCTCTCTATCTCTACCTTCTGGCTTCGGCTTCGACTTCAGCTTCGGCTTCGACTTCGACTTCGGCTTCAGCTTCGGCCTGTGTCTGTATTCTATTCCTCACGTCCCAATCAATGAGTCTGCGCCCCCTTCCTCTTTACCACCCCATTCACCATCTCATGTGTTTCGTGTCTCTCACGCGCTGGAAAAGTGGCGCTACTGAATCCTGCACACAAAAACCCAAATCATTCTGCTTAATTACGGTACTGCCACTGAAGCAGATACTTGCTCCCCAAGTTTAACATTCCGATTTATTTATTTATTTTACGATAACGTTGTCTTTTTATTTTATATGCAAAATTATTTCTTTTTAATAAATCATTTAACAAAATTATATATATATGTAAAGAGTATTTACATAAATAGTATGGTATAAATATATTTTTCCAAGTATAGTAAAAAGTTATTAACTTTACAAAAATGGAATATTTAAAATCTAAATTTGATTCCAATAGTATAAAATACGATTCTAAAAAGTCAAATTTTATGGTCAGTTACATAACATTTTTATGGTATCTATTAAAATCTCAATATATATCTTTTACTGATTTTCTTCAATATTTTATTAACAGTTAATTTAGAAGATCTTATATTGATCTTCTTCAACAATTTACTTTGATTTTATTTCTTTATGATTAATTTAAATCATAATATATTCTCTTTTAGAATAAATAAATAACTACCCGAACGTGTTTCGACATGATTTAAAAAAAATCCATAAATTCGATTTGGTTTTGTTTTTTCTATCAAATAAAAAATAAAAAATGCATACGTTCTTTTTTAATTATTTATTAGCTACGGAAGACTTTTTAAAATTTAGTTACACCAACTTATAATTACTTAATTGATAATTACTTAATTGAGAGCAAACTTGCGTTAAAAAGTTAATGTGGTATATTAAGTAAAAAAAACGATGGTTTTAATTAACAAATCTGATATTTGATTGTTTCTATCTCCATTTATATACATTTACTGAAAAATGTGATATAATAAGTATGTATATAAAATTATAATAAGATACGTGAATGTAGATTGAAGTAGACCAAAAACTCATGAAAGCGATGGTCACATAAATAGCTTTTTTAATAACATAGAATAATTATGTTGGGAAAATAATTAATATTAAAGATAAAGTAAGGAGCAAAAGAAACAACAAAAAAATGATGCATTGTGTGAAGTAATGAAGAAACAAATTTCGACAAAAAAAAAAATACACGGATTCAAGTTTGAAATGGGTCATTATTTATCTCTCAAATCTAAGTCGGATGATTTTAGTTAAGATATTTTTAGGTTATTGGATTTGAACTCCTCTCTCCTAATTCTCTTTGTTTGACGGTCGTTAGGAAGTTGATGAATAAAAGAAATAGTGGAATGATTTAGGAGGGCTATTGACTTTATAGGGACAAAATAATAAATAATAATAAAAGAAAGAGAGGGAAGGGGGGAGCACGGAGTGCACGTGAGGATGTTGGCCTCGATCAGAACAAAAGGGAAAATCGGAGGGTGGAGATGAGTGGGTGAAAGATAAGAATTGAATGCTTTGTTGTGTGTTCCGTATCCCAACAAAACCGTACGCCATCACCGCTTTTTATAATCAAACCCAAACCATTATCGCCCTCGCTCACCTCATTTTTCATTTTATTTATGTTTGTTATTAAAGGGAGCATAATGTGTACCATCTATCATTCACCGTTTCTATCCCCTTCTCTACTTCAATCATTTACACTCATATTTGATGCTGCCCTAATTGCCCGTCTCCGCCTCCATCCACCCAGTCGCACTAATTTTTTAAAAGTTGTGATTCTATGGTTTAACTTGAGCATTGGACAGTTTATAGGTCAGCTTATCTCCATTACTCCTTAAGATCGCTTCTTGTTAATCACCTCATTTCCTCATATCTTGCCGATCACCTAATCTCAAGTTATCTATACCCTAAGCTTTCAATTTAACTTCCATTATTAAAAAAAAATCGAATTAGTCCCTGATACATAAATATTCTTCTATGTCTTTCAAATTATTTCGTATGTATATACTTTTGAAATACGCCATACCTGGAAGAAAAACATGCAGATATATTCTCTTTCATATCAATGGGTACCCATATTCTGGCTTTTCAAATTTGAAAGCAAGAATGCAATTGGAGAATCATTTTCCTCGTTCAGCATAAATTTAGATTTTCTTTTCGGTGATAAAAAAACACAAAATTTAATTAAATGCTTTTGAACACTGTAACTTTCAAAGCTGGGGAATATAGAATAAACTTCCAGAATTCAAACGGAACAAATTGGAACAAAAAAGAAAAACAAAAGGCTTAAGTTACAAAATTTATTAACTTTTCAATTTCTCAAGTTTTAAATCTTTTCAAAATAGTTCGCGTTCAATAATTTTTTTTTTAAAAATCGACTTATTTAATTAATATATAGAATTTAACTTTATGTCTAATAAAATTATAATTTTTTTAAATACTAAATAAATTAATGACTAATTATATCCAAAATAAAAATTTAGGAAAATTAAAAGTACATAAACTAAAAATTAAAAGAAAAAAACTGTTAATCCTTTAATATTCTATTTATCTCTGGGTTATGCTGAGTATGCGCATCATCATGGCAATACCATGCATACACATCCATAATCCATATTCACCATAAACATGGCATCAGTACGGCTCCAAAAGATGCGATGGCAAAATCCGTTACGCAAAATGAATGGACATTAGTGGGCCAACAAGGATCTGCTTCCATTTTCCCGCCAATTACGCCAGGTTGGAGCCCACCTGGACCCTTTTTTCTAGCCTAAACCGACCCCTCTACTTGCCAACAGTTTCATGCCACGTGTTCAGCCAGCGTATAGTGTACACCAGCTGTAGGGCGTTTTCGTTTCTTCTTAACGGTGGGCCCCACAGGCTCCATGTCAAGTGGCGCTTGCTTATTACGCAAAGAAAAGTCAAACGGTAACGGGAATTGTTAGTCCACATTTTCGTATTCTCCCTGCAACCTCTGTTTGGTAACAAATGTTTTTTTATTCCATCAAGAGGATAATGACAGATTAAGTTACAACTTACCACCACATATACATACATACTATATATATATATATATATATAGAAAAATTACACTTTTTTACTATTCCAAGTTTATTTTAAATTAATACAAATATCATTCTAGAAAAAATTCTCTAATATTTAAAAATTTTATAATATTATGTAAAAAAATCTTTTTTAACTTTAAATAAAATTCAAAACTTTTTACGATAATTTAATATAGAAATTGTTATTTAAAAAATACATTTAAACTTTCCTAAAAATTATTAAACATTATTCATTAATTTTTAAAATAAATTTAATATTTTCAACTTTAATTGTCCTAAAATGTTATTTTGGTCGGTACATGAGTACAAACTTATTTTTATTAATTTAACTGACCTTTAATAGCATTCTTGGTCTCTAACATGACACGTATCTTTTCTTCTTATTATTATTATTAATTTTCTTTCTCCTCTCCCTTTCCATGATGGAAAGCATTTCTTAATTTCATAAACTTATCCTGGATTGAATCAAGGAGGTGATCTCATAATTCCTATAGATGGAGACCATGGAATCGGTTGAACGCTGAAACTTAGTCATTGAAAAGGCGAAGTTCATAACAATCTCGGTTAAGCAAGGGACAAAGTTTCAAAAAATGAACATCACTTTGGGGCACATGCGAATCGACCTAAAAAAGGCTAGTAGAGACACTATAGTAGTAATAAGATTATGAACGTTGAGACCCCGACTAATAAGATTATGAACATTACATTCATCAAGTGAAAACATTAGAATTGACTTTGATTTTATTTATAATTAAATAAAATTATAGATTAATCGAAGAAAATTTTGACATGTATTTAATTATTTAATTTTTGTATTCCAAATTCTCAAATGGCTTCATTTTTATAAAGTCTTAATTTTTATGACATGTATTTAAGTAATAAGTGGTTTAATACTTAAACGGTTTTAATTTCATTATATCCTTGTAATTACATCACTTGTCCTTTAATAAACCATAAGCTAAGGTCCTTTTAGGCTAATGAGAAGGCAAGACTCCATTGTTAAAGTCCCGAAATCAACCGTTAAAGAACTATTCATCTACTTAAGAAATAGTGATTTTTTCGTGAAATTACGCCCCAATTCGCTATTTGGTCAATTTTTCAAAATGGTAGGCTTATTGGATTGACTAAATAAGCCACTTTCACCATGTAAATCAATGAACAAGTTTTAACAAGCTGCATAACTCATTCAAGATTAAGATTGAGTCACATGTGATCGTTTTGCGAAATATTAATATTTTTAATTAACGAATTTATAAATAGAGAGTAAATATTTCGTAGTTAAGTCTATTACAAAATCACTATATATGATACTCCTACTCACATATCTGTACACAAACAATATATGAATTGAATTGTTCTAACAATTACAAGGTAGATCATTTATAATAATAGTGTTACAAGAACCATTAATTTTTCTTAATTAAATTAGCGGTTTTGATAAATGTAAAATTAAATAGTCGTGCGCTTCTTACCAATTATGTGGCAAAAATAATTATTATTTGAACATAAATTATGATAAATATAAAAAATGTCATATTTTATTTTATTTTATTTTTTTATTTGGTGAAAAGAAAAATTGACGTTGACATTAGAGATGTTTGACAAAGATTTTGTATTCTTTTCCCTCCTTTTACATTAAAATAATCAAAGTTGAACTATTTTCCAATAATTATTTATTTTTCTTTTGACTAAAAAAATACATGAACATAAATATTAAACGTGTTAAAAACATGAAGATTCCCAAACTACTTTTCTTTAAATAAAATCATTTCATTTTAGAAAAATAAAATAATGATAATGTCAAAGAAATAATTCATTCAGTCGCTTACACTTGATATTGGGCCTTAGAAATGGCTGGCCCAAATATAAACATTCCAGGCCATATTGGGCCTTAGAAATGGCCGGCCCAAATATAAACTTTCCAGGCCTAAGTAAATTTATTTAAGTAATAATATATATATATATATTTATGTTTATGTATATTCTTTTAAAATTTAAAATTTTAATTACTTTTAATTAATACATTTCAAAAAAGTTTAATTTGGCAAATTGAAACAAGAAGGGATTGAGTAATGTAGAAATTTTATTTTTAAGAGTTAAAGTTATAATTCAAGTATTTTCTCAAGCACCCCAACTAATATAGACGCAGAAAGAGATAAATAGTGCTTATATGAATTTGACCCGCCGTTGACTCCGCTTGATTCTAACCGTCGTTTGACGACCTGACTTTTCGAAGAGTCCAAACTTTTCATGAGCATCGGCACAAGTGAATAAGAGAAGGAAATTCACACGTTAGCTACGCAGCAACTACGTTCATAATGTGAAAGAGGGCGAGTGCGACCCTAACTGACGATTTCCGATAAGTCTTTCTTTATTTTTCGAGCAAGAAGCGGGAACTATAGGACGAAATGAAAAGTGTTTCTTACGCTCAACATTCTTGGAAAATAGTAACGACGAACACACTTTCGAGTTTTTAATTGGTAATAAATACTAGTAAGGATTGAAATTGGTGATTTGAAGGATTGGATTGGAAGTTGCTTTATTCTAAAAAAAACTACATAAACGATGAACACAACTACAAGGCTTGTTCCCAACCAATTTCAAAGATGATCGAGTGTCAAAGAAAAGAGCCGCTCAATCACATGATAATCTATTATAGCTCTTAACCCATTTTCCAGGAGATTTCAAAGTTCTTACCAACCGGCAATGATAATCCCTTCACCTCTACCATGGCAGTTTTCCTCTTATCCCCTCCGCCCTCCACTTTTTCTTGCTCATAATAACTCTGTTCTGATGTATAAAACTCGACGTTCGAACCCTCCGCAACACCATTTCCATTGATCTCGAGACCGTTAGCTCGTTTGCTTGCATCTAACCCCAACACGATAACTTTCTCCACAATCCAACCCTTTTCTAGAGCAAATTTGCTTTCTTGAACTGCAGACCATACTTTAACACTCCCCTGGCTGACAGTTGCATAAAGTTCAATATAAGTAGATAGACCATCCCCAAGCTTAATCTCGGGATGCTCGTCCTCGTCGAGGAATAGCTTTCCCTTGGCATCTCCTTCACTTTGATCGGCAGGGAAGGCCACGACGAAGGTGAATGGAGTTTTTCGAGCTTCCTTTGAAATCAATCCGCCTCGCTGCATCGGTAGAATGGTGTTTTGATACAAATGCACATTAATAACATTCAATGGTGCAGGAAGAGAGAGGTATTGAGGTTGTTTTGAAACTATGGTTTGCCTCATATCAAACAAACTGTACCAAGTGCCTGGGGGAAACAATGCATTGACCTTTGTTTTTCCCTTGTCAAGCACAGGGGATACCAAAACACTGCTCCCAACCAAAAATTGAGTGCTCACATTATAACACTCCTTAAGATCTGGGAATGAGAAGAAAAGCGGTCGTGCAATTGGCGCTCCGGTTGTATGAGCTTCATAGTTTAATGTATATAGATAAGGCAGGAGCTTATACCTCATCCCGAGCGCGTTTCGAGCAGATTGAGCAACCGACTCCCACTGATAAAGCTCCTGTCTTGGGGAATAATAGTTGGCGTGATCCCTCGAGAATGGATAGAAGGCGCCAAGTTCGATCCAACGGTTGCAGAGTTCTTCTGTGGGTGCTGGATAGAAGCCACAGATATCAGAACCAACCATTGGCACTCCAAATATGCCAAAATTAAGCATGGTAGAAATGGAGTACTTCAAATTATCCCATGTTCCCTGGTTATCCCCAGTCCAATGAGCTGCATATTTGCCTGAACCAACAAATGTGGAACGGGAAAGGATAAACGGCCTCTTGCCCTCGAGAGCGAGAAGGGCCTTGTGCGTCGCAATGGATTGAGAGAACCCATAGATACTGTGAGCGTCATACTCGAGAACGCCATTGTAATGAACTGCACTGGTTGCAATTGTTTTGAAGCCTATTGGCACCTGCAAACCTGAAGCATTTATCTTGTAAGGTGGATCGTCCCATCTTGTTTTCGTAATGTTCTTGCAGTCGAGGCAGCAAATCCAGCCAGGTCCCGTTCCAGTCGGACATTGTTTGCCTTCCGGGATTTTGCACAATCCAGAACAGAAATTTGAGACTTCATTCATATCAATCCATAGGCCATCAACAGGGACAAGTTCATGGAAGCGCCGGATCTCATCACCCCACCACGAAACAGTTTTGGGATTAAGGAAATCAGGGAAGTTCACAGCGCCAGGCCAAACTTGAGCCAAGTATGGTTCACCCTCGTACTTTATGAATACATCATTTGCTATGCCTCTTTGATACACACCATAACTTGAATTAACAGCAATCCCAGGGTCAATAATCACAATATACTTCATCCCAATGCTATGTATCTTGTCCAGGAAAGCTACAAGCTTCGAACGTGGATAATTCACAGGGTTCAGAGTGAAATCCTTGTGTCCATCCATGTGATCATCGTCGTTCCAAATAACGTCGAGAGGGATTCGAGCCTTTTGATAGTTCTCCACAACATCCTCTACAACAGATAGGTTATGGTAACCCCATCTACATTGGTGAAATCCTGCATACCACAAATTTCAAAGTTGAAGGGCCTATTAAGAACGAACCTATTTGACACAAACCTAAAAGTTCATAGACTAAACTATTAATTAGTCGTTGCGTTGCATTCAATGTTCATTAAATTATTCAACCAAGATTTGACAAAACTACTGTGTCACATAGAAAAGTAATAAATTAGACGTTAGATTTTCAAAGAAACAGAGCATAAAAACAGAGTAGAAAATCAAAAAAGAAAGTTAAAGAAATGGAATGATACCAAAGGCCCAGTAAGGCATGGGAGCAGGTTTTCCAATGAGGGAAGTGTACTGTTGAACAACATCAAGTGGTGAAGGTCCAGAAAAGAAGTAGAAATCCAAAACCCCTCCAATGACCTTGTACGTCAAAGACTTTCCTCTGTAAAACACATCCATCCCATTGCTGTTCAGCAGCAGCACTGCATGAGCCGACGCCTTCCCGCCTCCATTCCTCAGCTCCATATACACTGGATGAGACCCATAAAGGTCTGTGTTCAGATTAATGGCGGACACATCCGTTGTGAACAGAGTGTAAGGGTCATTCGGGTACAGTTTAATCCCATGCGGCTGCGTGTTCTCCCCCAGCCCATACAGCGAACTATCTTCTGGCAATTTCGTCGAAATCTCCAGATACTGATCTTTAAACACCAAACTACTATATGGGTCTGAATCAGAACAGCTCGAATCGAAAAGGGTTTCGCCGTTTGATTTTCTTTTCACCGTAAACGAAAATGGGTCTGATGTGTAGCTGAATATTAGGTTACTGCCGACGTATTCAGACTCTGTAATGGAGTTTTTAGTTGATTTTCCGATGGTCTGTTTCGCCACCGGCGGTTGTTCTCTCGGTAGGAGATCATATGGAACCTCCCATCTCTGCTTCTCAGCATCGGTGATGTGAACCCTCAAGCGTTCGTTTGTCTCATGCCTTCAAAACATTAACAGAAAAACATCAGAAAATGAAGTGAATGCAGAGGCCAAAAAGTAAAAAAAAACACAACAGAAATTGGAAGGTTATGAAGATACTTGACAAAGAGCTGCAAGTAAGGAATGTCGGGGCCATAAATCTTGTTGGGCTGTTTAACTTCTAGGCGACCAAGGAGACCCCCATCGGGGGTTTCTTGAACAGAGACTAAACGGTAGCCCTGTCCAATTTTGGAAGAAACAGGGGAAGAAGGTTCGGAGTTGGGTTTGGAATGGACTCCATTGCAGAAGAGAATCACAAGAGAAAGAAGAAGAAACCGAGGGAAAAATGGGGGAGAGGGAAGCATTGGAGCCAGTGAAAGGTACGACTAGGAGCAGAGAAGTGGAAGAACAGTTTGAAGGGTGGGAGGTGGGCTTGTTGATATAAAGGGTCTGAAGACCATAGGATTCGTCAAATTGGATTTGATTTGGTGCCTTAATAATGTTCAAAAGTTTGTAATTAATTGCTTTTAATCAGGATTGTGTCTGAACTAACCTGATCAGATCATCACGTTCCATTTTAATGGCTAATTAATTAGGATTTTTTTTTTTTTATAAAAAAATTAATTTTAAATCTTTATTGATTAACAAAAAATTTATTTGGTTAACCTACCAAAACACATACATAGATTATATCCCACTTAGACTAACTAAAATCGTAATTAAATGCACGTCGTTTTCTATTAAAAGACTCGAAAGAAAAAATAAAAAAGATTATAAGCATAAATAATCGAGGTAGAATAATCGAAAGTTTATTCGAGGTCTCCTTGAAAAATTGGATATATATAATATATGAACAAATTTTAAAATAGTTATTGAGAAGTAAAACTCATAAACATTTGAGATAATACACAAACGTAGAAACACGAAAAATATTCCATGACACAACCTACAACCGACCTCATCATTTGTCTTGTATGCCCTTACCCTCACTTGAAAAACAAGCTTTCAAAATTCATGCATTAAAATTTCCTGATAAGTAACCTTTTGTTATGGAGAAAAACATGGGATATGCATTTGAGAGACCTAAATCTGTTCTATAAAAAGTATCCGTGATCTTATAGCTAATTAACCCACTAACTGATTATGTCAATTCTCTGAAATTATTTATGTAAAAGTCTTGGTGCTTTACCCAAACGGATGGAAATTAACAACTAGTTAGGGGAGTCAAGTCACTCCTACAATAGGACGTCCGTATTATTATGTACATGCACGAGGTTGCATAACTATTTTCAACAACATAATAAATGCATGTATAACTATCACATCATCACATACAACAGAAACCTCTATGTATAAACTTCTAATCTTGCTATAAGGTCATTCAACACGAAGTCTACTTAGATATAATTCTTCCTTTCACTTAATTATTTTAGTCCAATTTAAAATAGGTAAAAAATTGCATAAATTTTAGATGAACTAAATTAGAATTGACAAAAGCTAGTAAAATGGGACCTAAATCGAAGAAAACCCAACCTAGATTGAAACTAGACGAGAATTGAGGCGAAACATATCAAATCTATCTAGAACAAGAAAAAAAAATGGATGGGGGAGAAAAAGTGTTTATAGGTTTAATTTAAAAAATCTGAATAGTTTTTCAAATAAATTAAATGAGTTACTTGATATAAAATAAAATAAAAAGTAAATAATGTCTTATAAAAGTAAATAATGTCTTAACAAGATTTAAAATATAAAATAAAATAAAAAAGTAAATAATCTCTTAACAACATTTAAAATTTAAAGCTAAATAGGTTGAATGATTTAGTTGATAGAAACAAACCTGAAGTTGAAGTTGTAATTGATGTTAGTGTAATGAAACAAAACACACTTAGCGGTTCCAAAAATCTGTACTTATTTATGCATCAAACACGTGGATTAGATAAATAAATAAATAAATAAATAAATAAATAAATAAATAAAAAAAATGATAACTTTGAGAATATAAAAAACAAAATTATAGAAGGAAGGTGGCATAAATGGTGGCATGTGATGATTTTTGTCAAAAACAGGAGAAATAAGGCCCCGCCACCACTACTGATTTTCCTTTTTTTTTTTTTTTCCAAAAAAATAATTTTTAGATCTTAAAAAAAGGAAGAAAAAAAAGAAAGAAAAAACAAAAGATGTGGGGATAGTTTGGAATGGAAGTAAGAAGAGTAAAGACAGCCCGTGAGTTGAACCGAGTGATTCGCGCAACTCCAATCCCCATGTTTTCTGCTCCCATTGCAACCTCATTTTCTGATTTGTTCATCTTCGAAAATGGATATGTAAGCCTTAACAAACTCCTGTGATAATTAGATCAAACAAATTTTGTGTATATACCTCATGTCTTGCTTCACTTCTCCCGAGATGAAATTCCACGACAGCATGATATTAAGGTGGTGTTAGGAGTTATGATTCTCCACAATAGTATGATATTAAGGCGGTGTTAGGAGTTATGATTCTCCACAACAGTAATGATATTGTTCACATAAGCTCTCATAGCTTTGTTTTGGGCTTCTCCAAAAGACCTCGTACTAATAAAGATTATTTCTTACTTATAAACCTATATCATGCTCTAAATTAGCCAATGTGGAGCTCCCTCCCAACAATTCTCAACAAGTGGCTGCGAAAGGAGATCAGGACGAGGGACAGAGAGAGACAACCAAGATTGAATAGAAACGTCGCTGGTGCAAGGTCTAGAGAGATGGAGATTATACAATAACGTTGTGTAATTTAAATCGTATATATTATAAAGTTCTAGGTAAGCTATAATACAAATATTCACATAATACGCTACCAAACGATTTATGTTACATTATATCTAATTAATTTAATGAAGAATATGCCATATATTATAATAAAATCAAACTATTCATACCAATTAAAAAACAAATCATACACATAAAAGTTTATAACTCACTTGACATATATAACATATAGTTACATGTGACCATCCATGAATGTATGGATGTATGAAGAGAATTAAGTATTCTTAATTTAATTTTATACAAATTGACCGTATGGTCAAATTTTAAAAATAAAAACATGTTGGATTTTAAATTTTAATTTTTTTGGTTTTGGACAAGTGGCCCAAATGGGAAAGATCCACTTTAGCCAAGCTAAGTAAGGTGGCGACCTTTTGAGGTATGAGTATTAAAATTTAACGTGAAACATGTAACAAGTGGCCCAAACGAGTATAAACATGCCCAACGCCAACGACCAGCTGTGAAGCTACTTTGCACGTGCCCCTCTATAATTGATATACTCTACTTTGAACACAAACTCTCATAACTTTACTTTTGATTCTCCAAAATACCTTATACAAATGGAGATGTATTCCTTACTTATAAACTCATCCATGATCAACCCCTTAATTAGTCGAAGTGGGACTCCGCTCTTAACAATCCACAACACATAATGTACTAACGGGCTCTTTCGCCAGCGCCACCATCCTCCACCTCACTAAGGACTTGGGGTTTCCATTTGATTTGTGAAAGGGTTCCGGCTGATTTATCCACCAAGTCTCATCTCTAGATCATCTCCCTCTTTGCTATTCTCTCTTTTGTCATTAGCATAGAAACGAAACCGTTTATAGAAAAAATGTTTAAATTTTTTTTACCATTAGTATAGAAACGAAACCGTTTATCTACATCCATAAATCATCTCCCTCTTTGCTTTTCTCTCTTTTGTCAGATTCAACTCATGACTCAACAATTCTCATTTCTCGTATCTATTTTTCTTTTTTGAATATCCTCTTAATCCTCTTCTTTCACTCATCAACTCTAAAACTTCTATTTCACTTTTTTTTTATTTCTAAACATTTTCAAACATAAATATAAGAAAAATAAACATTCAAATAATCTATTTGTTTTCAAGTTAGCTTTTCCCGACTTACCTTCTAAAAAATTGACTATTTGAGTATTAGAGGGGAAACGAGAGAGCTCATACTTTTTATTTCAAGTTCTAATACATAAAAAGAGAGAGAAAGAAAAGAAGAGCAACGAGAGAAGTTTTAGAGATTGAGAAAGAAATAAATGAGATTAAGAGAGTATTTAAGAAAAAAGATTAGAAACGAGAAATTGTTGAGTCATCTTTGAAACAGAGTAGCAAGAGATTATAAAAAAGGAAGATGATTTATGAGGTATAGATAATCCGTTTTAGCTTATACACTAACTGATTTCTTTGATAGTAATAACTTTTTAATTTTTTTTTAGGAGATTGAGAATACTAACGTTACTTTAAAAGTTCATAAATGTTTTAAAGTGTGGTATTAACAGTTTCATTTACATCAAGAGTATGTTTGGACTTTTAGAAAAGTTTTAAAGTATTAATGGATTTCTTAAAATTTAAAGATATATTTTTTTTTAAGAATAAAAAATATTAATGAAATTTTTAAAAATTTAAGATTATTTTTTTCTTAACCTTTTTAAAAATTTTAAGTTAAATAAATTTTTGAATTTTATTTTTGGTATAATTGAAACAAATCCTCATATTACCATAAATAATAAATTAATGTGAACCTAGATACATGCAATAATTAAGAATTCAAAAGTTTGAATTTTCACCGAATTACTTGCAAGAATAAGAAACAAGAAAAAAAATATTGTTTTGTAAATTATTGAATGTAGGATAATTTTTTTTTTATAGCTTAAGCAACAATTAGAGTGATTTCCATGCAATTTGTCAACATTAATCCATACTTGCTATTTTCTTTGAAGCTCGAGATTCATATATAAGTTAGTTGATAAATCTTAAAACTAACGCTTAATATTAAATAAATTGTTTCAAATCAAACATGCATAAATTTTTGTTAATAATACATAATTATTGTTTTTTTTCTCCCTAAACTAGATGTCTTATCTACTTAATCATATCATTATTTAGCTTGTTCCATCTTTTTCGTGTCTGAGGAGAGACGACCACCAAAAGAATGTGCACAAAAAGGTTAAGTTATTTTAAAATCCCATGAAAACAATGATATAATTTGATTCATTCACAAATCTCATCCGTTTTGCGTCATGAAAGAAGCCGCCACACAGTCCGTGTCTGTGACATCTTACCCTTAGAGTTGCATCTGATCCAATGAAGGCTGTTAGTGATCTACAACCCTACACGACAAGAACCACCTCAAAAAACCATCCAACATTCTCTTAGATGCACCGACTTAAAACGAGAATTAAATAAGAAAGTGTAATCATCAAATTCATCCAGTTCCAAACATAATAAACAAACAAAACAACTCTGGACATAATTAAACCCATAAACTGTCCCATGAAAACAATGAAGTATTATTACACGCCCTGATCTCCTTAAATTACTCGAAGAAGAGAGATGAGACAAAAATGGAGTTTGGAACATCAGGAAGAGAAGAATGAAGTAGGCAACAAGAAGTACAAGTGTCAAGTGTGTAGATAGATGTAATGTTGGGCGCACATGCACATGTCTTCAACTTCAGCTTACATATAACAAACATATTTTGGCTGCTTTACTGTATTGAAAGCCACAATAACCCCTTGTTGGAGGTTACATCGGGTTAGGGCTTTGTGTTCCTCAACTTTCCCTGTCGGTGGCCTCTTCTCCCTCCCTCCCTCTCTCTCTATTGCCTTCTCTCTTTTATCAAACATGTTTCTATTTTATTTTCTAAGTTTTACTATTTAATTAATTGTTAAGAATTTTTCTTCCAATTTATCACATTTAATTAAGTGGGCTTAGTTAGATGTTGATGCTAAATTTAGAGGGCTAATTTTTAATAGTTCAAATTTAAAAAAAAATATATTGAGATCAAAATGAATGAATTGTCAAAATAAAAGTAGGTACAAAGTTTTAGATTAAGTAAATAAATAAAGAGTAGCGAATAGAGAATAGGATACCTGAGTGATTTAGCACGTGTTGTAACTCCAGAATCGGCATACAAGTTAGTATATTATTTTCTTCTTCTAGATCCATGGAAGCAAGGGCTTTTGGTACATCTTCAAGTTGATACGCATGATCAAACATATTCCTAACACTTCGAGGCAGTCTGATTAGGTTTATCACACATTTGACACATTATATTCTTACTTGGGGTTGGTAGCATTCAGATGTATATAGCATCATGATCTTGACATTTTCATAACAAGCTTTAAAAATTTTCACCCGTCTTTGTGGCTTCGTCGAACCTTAAACGAAGTTTGTCTTTGCCAACCGAACACAAATCATGCGGAATCTAAGTTTGTTCGACCATACACGCTACTTGTGCGTGCATGTTTAATTGTCTGGATTCTATCCTACTTGCCTCTACAGTAAACAAAGTCATTTGGCTTGACCTTAGCTCACCTCTATTAAAGCTCAACGTCTCTTATGTGCAATGTCACATCTCATATGATCATCTCAATTTCAATGCACATCTCTTTGGTGTGTTTGATGATGTACTATCCTCTTCGGTCGCATCATGACACTTATCTATTTTGGCCCTTATGTGGTCGAATGAGCGCCACTTGAGGGTCGCCACTTTGTCTGTCACTATGCGAGGGTCACAACATACTCTTTTCTTAGTACGGTTGTGACATTCTCCAAGTAGGTTGTGACATTCTCCCCCACTTAAACTAGTCATTATTCCCTATGACTTTTTCAAAGGCACAACCGCACCATGGATTGTGACGCTCTCCCCCACTTAATTTCAGTATTGTCCTTGACTATGATCCGATCTTTGGATTGACTGCTAACTGACTTGCTAGAAATCTACATGCTTTAGAACGAATACGAACACTGTGTACTACTTATGAGCTATCCTACTGAAAGATCTTCCCTTGGTCTCCAAGACTCGCGCCATAAACACAAAAAAACAACTGTCCAATAGTTGTGAGCTATCTCACTTGGGGCCTACCACACCCTTCTCTTGAATTTGGCCCGAGACTCACCATACAAATCATGACAAAACTAGCATCGATATATCCTCACCTAAGCTAGGAGGAGCACGCCCCAAACGCACCTTGGTCTCAACACTCGTATACTCTGAGTCGCACAAAGTGGTTCACCCCTCGGGGTGGGACTCGCAAGCCCATCCATAACATTCCAACATCGTGGCCACACCCCTTACAAAAGCAAAGTCAAAGTTTTTTTACACCGTCCCACATTGACACTACACTTCAAACAACTTCTTACTAGCCACCTTCATGACAATTGTTATCTTGACACTTCTCTGGTTCTGATGCCAACTTCATTTTTCTTGCTCATGTCCTGTTGATGCTCTCTTCTTGAGTAGATTTTCGTCTCAAAAACTCTTGTGAAGTCACACACCTTAGGCTATGACTGAAAGAATACATGTGTGCTTGCTCCTTAGAGCACATCCACAAGGTGAGCAACCCATTCACTCAGGCTCTCCCCCACTTGAACTCAACTGTCTCTCTGCAGCAGTATCGTCCCCCATAATGACTTGCATTGTGCTCAATCTAGCACTTGGCCGGCGCATGTCTCGCTTGTCTCCGGGTTCTTTTCTTGCAACCATTGACACTATTCCTCTAATGCGAATAGTTCTTTTGAAAACATCCAACAACTAGGTGTGTCTTCTGATTCTCTGTTGCCCAATTCGAAACCCCACACCCTTGGCAAATGAGTTTGGTTCTTGCTTCATTAATGGGTAAGACTCCTCTCGAGGGAGTCTGATTTCAACTCACAAAACTAATCTTGGTTCTAACTTGCAACTGCCTGTTCACTCTGGCACTCGTGACACACTTGCAAAGTCTTCATTCAACTCTTGAGTTCATTTCTCTTATATTCTTGTCCAACTAGACATAGAAAGTGTGGGTCTGATACGGTCTTACATTTTCAACCATGTAGCGTCATAATCTTTACACGCTCATGACATGCCTTAAGGAGAACCCAAGCCCATGTACATTTTTCTCCTGTCTTTGTGGCTTCGTCGGACCTTAGGCGAGGTTTGGATTCACCAACCGAACATAACTCATGTGGAATCTAAGCTTGATCGACCACACACGCTCATATGTGCATGTTCAATTGTCTGTGACTCTATCTTGCCTTTAAAGTAGGCCAAGTTATCCGGCTCAACCTTCCCTCTACTCGGACCCAAAGTCTCTCATGTGCAACGTCGCATCTCATATGATCACCTTGGTTTAAATGCATCGTCGTCCTCGGTCGCATCATGACAGTTGTCTATCTTAACTCTCACATAGTTGGATGGAGGCCACTTGAAAGTCTCCGCTTTTTCTATCACTATGTGAAGGTCATAACACACTCTCTTCTTAGAGTGGGTATGACACTAGGCAGAAACCCCTCAACTTTGAAGGTGCACCGATGGATGGAACACTACTTTTCGTAGAGTTTCAATGTTGCGACATCGTTTTATTAAATCATTGTGTTTCTGTAGGTGTTTCTGTAGGGGTTTCTCTATGATGTGAAATTGGTGGCATGTACTGCAACTTCTTTGAGAGTGTGTTTGAGGATTATTCATTCTACATCCTAAGAAACAATTGTTGTGGTGCTTAGACGTTAAGGTAATCATTGATGTGCCTTAATAAAGATAATTTATAGCGTGAGGTGAGTCATTTATGCAATCTCCACACACACTATAACGTGCAATTGCAGAAGAATTGAGATAGTACCCCCAAGTTTGAGGTGAAATAGTTATTTCCCTCTTTTATTTCTCTTATTACTTTGTTGTTATTATTGTTCATTGACTTGATTTGGTTCACGTGGTAGAAGAGAGATATTATAAGGTTGTGTTTGTCAATGAATGTAACCAATCTCATAGCTATATGATGGACGACATACTGATAAATTTGTATAAAAAATCGTATGCAAAGAATTCTTCTATTAAAACACTTATTTTTGGTTATCCTGCGTTGAGTAATTTGTTCTCCATTCTTCTTCGTTTGTTTTTCGAGAAGATCCAGTTTTTAGAATGTCAGGCTCTGCTTATATCCATTGGGATCTTCTCATGCACTCAATACAATGATAAGCGTTAAAAATGTTCCAAGTTATTGCTACTATGGCTAAATGATTAGCACTAATAGCTGTATAAGGCATATATATTAAGTGTGAATATCAAGGTTTTTTCCTTTTTTGGTACAGATGTTAAGGATCCATATTAAAAATGGCATACTATGGATATCGAGGTTTTTGAGTACAAAGGTGGAGGATCGATATGCTTTAATACATGTTATTTTTTTTTAGTTTTGAAAACTTGACTTTAATTTTAAAAATATTTGTAAAAGATAGATAACAAAAGTATTACTCATTTGGTAACTACAGCATAGCGTGGAGCTAAAATCATTCGACTTTATACTAGGCTAAGTCATTCGGCTCGACCTTATCTCTACTCGGAGCCAAGGTCTATCACATGCAACGTCACATCTCATCATGTCATCTTGGTTTCGAATTAACATGGTCCGCATGTCTTGATGTCATCCCAAGTCTCGAGATGTCATCAACTGTCATAGCTCGCTCGGTCATACTCATCAAGAATGGACCCATGTGTTGTTCATATTATCGGGATATCTCTAACAGCCATGTAACGACTCTAGATTTCTA
Source organism: Cucurbita ficifolia (assembly GCA_033971965.1). NCBI lineage: Eukaryota > Viridiplantae > Streptophyta > Magnoliopsida > Cucurbitales > Cucurbitaceae > Cucurbita > Cucurbita ficifolia. The sequence continues at coordinate 4,723,370 of CM066976.1, forward strand.
CTTACTTAGAGTTGCTATCGTCATCATAACGAAATCATTTTGTGTGGAAATAAACGTTTAAACTTTATCATAAAACATAAACTTCATCTTAAAACATTGTCATGGACTTATGTGTTCAAAAACATCTTTAAAACAACACAACAAAATACTAAATGAAATAAATAAGCGTTAAAATTATAAACACCATATTCTAACCCAAGTCTAAGAAAATAAGTACAACTACCCTATGCATGTGTCATAGTCTCAAATTGCGATGTCGTCATAAGCCTACAAGAGTGTCTTGCCTTTACCTGAAATAGAAGTAGCACACATGTTGAGTTTTTAAGAAATACTCAGTAAGTGACCCACTATTGGACTCACCATTCAGGTTTTATCATGAGATTGAGGGAGGTTATGTGCAAGTGTGGATCCCCCGGCGGTTCGCACTCCCCTAGACCCATCATAGTCGAGCTAGTTGTTCGTAGTGACGTCTAGAGGTCAACAGACCCCCAAGTGTCACGCGAGGAATGATCATCATCATCATCAATATCATAGTGTACGCATTCATACTCATCATCATAAATGGGGAAGTATCCTAATGTATATCAACACACAAAATGCATGAGGTCCCTGTAGTTTTTGTTTTTAAATCATTTTTATGACACAACCCTATACACCGTTCACACATTACTTTAGGTAACATGCATGCATCGGCTTTCTTATATTCATCATCATTAATTAGGTTTGTCATAATGAATCGTGACATTTAATACAGGCACATCATCTTAATATGGAACATTATCATATTAAGTCATTTCATCATCATACGTCCTACATCATCTTGTTATAATGCATCATCATCATCATGTCAACATCATTTACATCATCACATTATCATATAATATCATTTAACGTCATCATGTCATCATATAACATCATTATATAATCATATAGCATAAAGCATAAATGGCACGTGCAAGGGCCACTGAGCACATGTCGTCATACATAAAACAAGTCTTTCGATCGAGCTGATAGTAAGATCATTTACTTGGTTGGCCTTAGCCAAAGTTCTATCTAGCTCCAAATTTGCTTGCTTTCATTGTTCAAATTCGCTCTCACTTATATCGAGGCTTCACCTATTTTAAATATAAACTTAATTGTCTCAGTAAAAAGTGAACTTCATGTTATCATTGTTTATAAATTGTGTTTGGCAATAAGAATTAAATAAAAAAAATATGTCAATATTATTTAATGCGGCTTCCATCATTCCATCCAAATATTGTTTGTTATAATATTATATTAGTTTGGTAAACACAATAATCTTTTTTTGAGATCTTCCATTCTCTTTGTTTTAACACTCTATTTTCCATTCTCTTTGTTTTAACCCTATTTCTCCCGTGTTTTTCTCTTATTTTCTTAGCAATTACTTTTGGTCAGTTTTAATCGATTAAAACTGATTTTCTAAAAGAACGGCTACTAATTCGGGGAACATATTGGTATTTAATTTCTAACTAAATAATTGCAACCAAATTAGGATAAACGGAAGAAAATCTAAGATATAATTTAATGTGATCTTCTAGAACATAGGGATCATTTTTGTATTTCTCAAAGAACGGCTACTAATTCGGGGAACATTTGGTATTTAATTTCTAACTAAATAATTGCAACCAAATTAGGATAAACGGAAGAAAATCTAAGATATAATTTAATGTGATCTTCTAGAACATCGGGATCATTTTTGTATTTCTTTTCAAACTCAATTCCAGAGATTTGTAATGAAACTAATGAAATTGTGACTAAAAGTAAATTTGGAAATTGTTTTATCGAAATTTTTGAGAATATTACTTCTTGTAGGCTTAATCTATGCAACACCAATTGGAACGAGGAGAGAGATTTTTGGATAGTGAGATTGAGGGAGGTTACTTTTCTTTTTATTGTTATTATTTTTTTTATGGTTGTTACCATCCATCCATTAAGGTTTTATCTAGACATTGGACTCACCTCTGTCCATGACATATTATTTATGGACGCCATATCGGATAACGGATGCATATACCAATCTCCGACACATAGGTTGAAGCACAATGATGTGGCGTGGATACGGGAGGGTCCATTGCCTCGATAGAACCTGGATGGATGGATTTTCGAAATGTTCCGATGGTATGAACAACACATGGATCCGTTCTCAATAAACATGACTGAGTAAGCTATGATGATCGATGACATCTCGGGACTTGGAATGACATCAAGACATGTGGTCATGTTAATTAGGAACCAAGATGACATGATGTGATGCGATGTTGTTTTTGAGAGACCTTGGCCTCGAGTATAGATAAGGTCGAGCCAAATGACTTGGCCTAGTGTAGAGGCAAGTCGATTAGGGTCGCAGACGATTGAACATATAAACATAAGTGGCGTATGTGGCTGAACAAACTTAGATTATGCATGAGTTGTGTTTGGCGGGCAAAATTGAACCTCACCTAAGGTTTGGTGAAGCCACAAAGCATAGCAAAAAATGAATATGTAGCTTTGGTTCCTCTCAAGACTTATCATGAGTGTGTCAAGATCATGATGCCACACAGTTGAAAAATGTAGGATCTAGACCAGATGAATAAAAACTAGTTTTAAAAAACTTTAAAATTTTAAAATTTAAAATTTGAAATTTGAAATTTAGGTATGAACTCAAATATTTTTTAAGAAAAAAATGAAAACCTTTGAAAAAGTTTACGAGAAAAGAAGTGGTTATTAAACGCAACCTTGTTTTTTTTGTTTTTTTTTTTTGTTATTATTTGATTGAGAATTGAAATGTTTTTTAAAAACTAATAAAATCATGAAAAAAAATCGGAAGAAAATAAACAAAAGATATTTGTTAGTTATATTTTTTAACTTTTAATTATGGGCACCTGTATTTTTAAAAAATATTTATTATAATTATTTTCTCTATTAATGTTTTATTGAATATTCATAGCATTATCTACAAGGAAGGAAATTCCAACGTGTTCAACGGTTCAATTATAAAAGAACTAAAAAAATTCCAACAAGTTATACGATGAATTGCACATGAAAAAGAACTCAAAAAAAAGTTGCCCCATCAAAAAGAGTTTTATTATTGGTTATTTAATTTGAGATTTTCGATCCAAAAAACTCAATCTACTAAATCCAACTTATATAGTTTAGGTTGGATTATAAAGTTATTTGGCAGTAGTTTAGTCAGCTTCATGATTTAAAAAAAAACATTTATTAGGGAGAGATTTTTATACTCTAATAAAGAATGTTGGTTCCTCTCATCAAATGCTGAGTTGGTTTATGGGTTCTTCAAAAATTAAATTAAATAGAGTATAATTATTATCTTGATTTATTATAGATATATTTTTATTACGGTAGAAAAAAGAGAGTTTGAAAAGTGATGAGAGCGACAAAAAAAAAAAGAAGAAAAAAGAGATGGGATGGAAGTCGAATTTGATTTGTTTTTTTTTTGGTGGTTTTGTGATTTGGTGATTTGGAAGGGTCACTAATTAGTAATTATGGTAAAGTTGTCTTCCTTTTCTCGCCCTCCCCATGTGCCCAATCGTGTGCTGCTCACGCCCTTCCTTCTATCTTTTCACATATTATTTCTTTTCCATTTTTAATTATTTCTTTTTATAAATTTAAAATTAAATTTAATCCAATAAGAAATGAAATTGGAGGAGTTTTGAGGTATGAGATCCCACATCGGTTGGAAAGGGGAACAAAATATTCTTTATCAAAGTGTGAAAACACTTCTCTAACAAACACGTTTTAAAAACCTTGAGTCGAAACTCGAAAGGGAAAGCCCAAAAACAACAATATCTGCTAGCGGTAGACTTGAACTGCTACAAATGATATCAGAGCCTCACACCAAATGATGTGTCAGTAAGGATATTGAGGGATCCCATATCAATTGGAGAAAGGGAATGAATGCCAGCAGAGAGGTGATCCCAAAAAAGACATGTTTTAAAAATTGAGTAACAATCCAAAAAAAACTCAAAAAAGATAATATGTGAATGAATTTGGAAAGAAAAGGTATGAACATTAGGTTTGAAATTAGGGAAGAGTTTGTTGTTGGGTATTGCAAGTGGGAAATCTCTATGCCCATCTGCGTTTTTTGGTCCACAATTATTTTGGCTTTAACTTACACATAAAAACTACTCCCCTACTACTACTATTATTATTATTATTATTATTATTATTATTATTATTATTATTATTATTATTATTATTATTATTATTATTATTATTATTATTATTATTATTATTTAAAAATAAAAAAAAAAAAAAAAAAAAAAGGCAAGTGGTGGGTGTGTGTGAACTAAAAGAAAAGAAGAAAGATTAGATATGTGTAGCTTTCCAAGCTGTAACTTAGCTCCTTTTGGAACATAATTTACTCATTAATTCTTATACCAAACTAACCTCCATTTCCACGTATGCAATTTTTGGTGTATGCAAAATAATAATAATAACGTACCTTAAATTGAATTATGTCATGTCACTCAAGGTAGAGTGGATCTCATCAAAACACACTTAATTTTAAAATATTTATGATTGAGCCATCGAAAAAAAGATGCACATCGTTGGTATACGTAATAACTTTCAATTCTTTTAAATTTTTCTTAGTCGTCCTATCCTCAAGATCGCTCTCATTCAGACGTAGTTCCGATTCGTTTATATACCTCTCGTTTAATCGGGTGTAATATAAAATATGAATATTTTTTATTTAAAAAAAAAACATAATTTTGGTAGACAATGAACATGTTTTCATAAATTATGGATGACAACTAAAGGCAACAGCTACTTTCATGGTGTTCCACTTTCAAATTTTTTTAATGAATGCATGTTTTTTCTCCTTTTATTAAAAAAAAAAACTTTACAATGTATGATGGTATGAGATGGTGAGTGCAAATTTTTTCCAAATGGTAGTTTGAGTTTTTGCATCTAAGTTATTAGGGGAAATTTTCTCATTTTTTTTAATGTGGATGTTTTTTTTTCTTCTTTTTTTAAAAAAAATTCAACAAACATTTGACTTTGATAGATTTCTTTGTTTTTTTAATAAATTTTGTTTTGGAGTGTTTCTAAAATTAAATTTTAAATTTAAATTTTTTTTTTTTTGTTTGAGTATGAATTCAAATATTTATTTAGTAGAGATAAAAGATATTGTAAATAAATAAACCTGTCTTATTATATTTGAAAACCTGTCTTATTATATTTGGAAATATATATTTATAGTATGCTAATTACATAAATACCTTTTTCCTGATATTAACCCCAACGATCTGGTAATAAAAATGCACGATATAAGAACATCAATGAAAAAAAGGATGAGAATAGATTTTTTGTGCAAAAGTAGGAGTAATTTTAGATCGGGTTGAGACATTTTTAGATCCATCTCAAATAATTTTTATTAAATTATGATCTCAACCCAAACATAAATTATCTTGATTAGGTTGATCAAGTAGTTCACTTCATTTATTTAAATGTGTTTAGTAATATTCATAAAACATCTATTTTTTATTTTCTAACTTAATTTATAACTCAATTTCGATATATATTTCGAAAGATTACTTTTCAAAGGTTAAAAAAATTATTTTTAATAATTATTGGAGAATAAATAATAAAAAATAAATCTAAAATAAAATTAAAATAGATGTATATATAATTTTATGGCAAGTAAAAATGTATATTTTAAAATTAACGTTTTGGTCAACCCAATTTAATTTTAAAAAACTTGTGAGATTCCAGATTAGTTGGAGAGAGAAGCAAAGCATTCATTAGAACAGTGTTGAAACCTCTCCCTAGTAGACGTGTTTTAAAACTAGGAGGCTGATGATGATATGTAACAGGTCAAAGTGGACAATATCTGCTAGCCGTGTGCTTGGACCGTTACACTCATGGTCTAACCTAATCCATAAATTTTCATTTATTTGTGTCAAACTCAATCTAAATGAATTTATACTCTTTTCTTATTTAGAGATGGTCTTGGTTTATTCTTATACCCATTTTTACTCAAATGTCACACTCATAGACTCATCGTTAATTATTTAGGCCCCGGAACTAATTCAATGGTCTAACACATTTTAAATTCAATTTTTTTTTTGGGAATCTTTTTCTTCATAAGGGAAAAATATTAGATAATTGATTCAAAGTCAATATTGATTATTGTATCCTACATCCTATTTTCATGACATTTGTTGAGGCTCGTTTTTGGTACTTGGTGTTAACTTTCAAACAATTATTTTAAAATAATTGTGATGTAACTTTTCAATTAATTGTAATAGTGATTGAAATATAATGAAAACTAGGTTAGATGAAGTCTTACCGAGTTCTCTTTCTTAAATCATAAACTTGCTACATCATAGTTCATCATCTCTAACTTAAGCATCAGAGTCGGTCCTCAACTTGGTATGTAAGGGTCATCCTCCTTTGATAAGCACTTGTCAAGTCGTGTAAGCTTAAATACCATTTAAACAAAAATAGCATGAATGAAAATAAAAATGATTAAGTAGCTCACTTGTAGAGTCACAATCATCCATAATTTAGGTTTAGAACTCATATTTTGGGAGTCGTAGCTTATAGGTCTTTCGTAGATATATATCATAAAAATATTTTTCATAGGTCATAGACTATTACCACCATTTAATGCTTTTCGTTGAGTTAGAATGGAGGATGAGCTATTGTGATATGTGCTCTGAGCGATTGATGAATGTTATCTCCCCGTTGAGTTTACTCGAATGTTAGAATTATGATGTTTGTGTTTTAGGTGATTTATATGAATATCTCCCTAATAAACATACATGAATCATTAGATATGTTTTCCATGTTTTAGACAATCGATAGAAATATCAACTTAATAAAGCATGCTTGAGCGAACCAAGTTAAGATTAGGGCGTTAGAGTTCGAGTGGTTTTCACGTTGACCAAGAATAATATGTTTCCAAAAGACCTAGATCGTGAACAACAATCAGAGAGCAAAATTGAAGAACACCTAGAGATTGGATTAGTCCAAATGAGCCAATCTCGAGTATTCTGGAAATGTAAGATGAGCTTTAAACCGCCTAGACGCCCCAAGAACATAGTAGACCTCCATGATAAGGATGACCAAAAAAGCCTAACAGACTTACCAGTGATAAGAACAGTGCACTAGAACCTCTAAGGTCATTTTAGTAACTACTGAGTGTGGTGAATGGATCAAGGCTGACACCACGATGTCATAAACCGATCTTGAGGAATGACTCGGGTCCACACGAGTAGTTGGCTATTCTATTGAGTGTAGAACGGATCAAGACTAATGTTGTGATTCCGTAAACTAGTTTGGAGAGAGACTTGGGAATACACAGATAGATGTTTACGGGTGAGTGTTTCTATTGTGTGTAGAAACGAATCAAGACTGACGTCACGATGCATAAATCAATTATGAGAAGGGACTTGGAAGTAGTTAGCTTTTCTATTGAGTGTTGAAACGACTCAAGACTGAGCCACGATTCCATAAACTGATCTTGAAGAAAGACTTGGGACTACACAGGTAGTTATTATGGTGAGTGCTTCTATTGAGTGTAGAAACAAGTCAAGACTGACACTGCAATTCCATAAATCAGTCTTGGAGAGAGACTTTGAACTACACACGTAATTGTCTAGGTGAATGCTTCTATTGAGTGTAGGAGAGGGTCAAAAGTTGAGGCCTTGATACCGTAAACTAGTCCTAAAAGGAAACTCTAGGTTATTTGACTCGTGATGGTTTCCCCTAGTGAATGTGGTAACGGCCTCAAACCCCAACAAGGCTTATGACATGTAAGAGAACCGCTCAAAATTTTGAGATTTTCCTAGAAACTCAGATACCTGAACGAGGCTCACACTTTCTAGACCCGTGGTAACTTACTAGGATAAATTTTATCGCATTTTTCATATTTTATTTTATTTACTTTTTAGTCACAGTTCGAGATTTGAAGTCTCGAAAATCGAGTCGTGACACGTCTATAACATTGAAATCTTACTTTTAATATTGTTAGCTTATTTGAACTCTAATGTGTAGTCTTATTTCAAGTTCATATTATCAATCATCTGAGCTTATCTTAATCATAAGGTTCGCCTTGGATTAGGTTATAGTTATGTTCTTTACTATTCTCTCCAATCATTTGGAGAAAAAAAGAAACATGACCTCTTAATTGTTCCAACTTTGGTGCATATACAACCCTACTAATCGAAAGAGTTTACTACTAGAGATTAGACCCCTCATAGCACAATAATCATAGGAGGGAGCAACTCATTTACCTACTAACTACTACAATACTATATATTATATGAACCCTTATCAATCTAGATAAGTTCATTGTTATAGGATAATTGGGGACCCTCTGATAGTCCCCCACACAGTAACCTGATGGTACTGTAAATTATATGCATCAAATGCACAACCCTATATTTACCAATTACTTAGATACAAATGTAGTCTATGCCAACCTAAGCATTTTACTCGTGAAGGTTAATTAGTGACCTTCTAATAGTCCCTACATCGTATTCATATCATCTATTATAATATGAGAATTTTTATCATCCTAGACAAGTTCACGATTAGAGGTTGGTTGATGATTTCCACACCCATAATTTCAAATTTGGTTGTATCTCAATGAATGGAGTATAAATAAATAGTTTTTAGTTTTTTTTAAAGTTAAAAATATAATGCAAGATTTGAATGTTTATGACCTTTTTAATAATTTCCTTTCCTTCGGCATAGAACTTATTTTGTTACTAAAATAAAATATTAATGCTAATGGTAATAATATTTTTTATTTAACTTATTTTAATGTTTAAAGTTATTAATGAATTTTTTTTAAAGGTAATAGAAAATTTTAAAATAAAGTACATCTTTTAATAATACTTTTTTTTTTATCTCAACTTCAATTTTAAAAAAATGTTCCAAACAAGGCCTACATTTGACATACTGTAAATTATATTTAAAATTTAAGGATAGAAATTAAATGGTACTTTTGGATGTTGCTGGCACATCAGCGGCCGACACGTCGTCCAGGTGTCAGTACAATAAAACAAAATCCACACCAATCAAATCGGTTACAAGACGACAAACCTCAAAACAAACGTCTATTATGAACGGCTGGCCGTCTAGGATGTTGTGCCGTCTGACCTGGCAAATCCAAATCTCATATTTTAATAATTTCCTTCTTTCCATTTTAGATTGCCCAAAATCTTTTTTTTTTTTTCAAATAAATATTACTTTTCATAAACCAAATTGATTTGATAACATTTTTAGGTAAACTTCAAGTTTATAGGGTACAAATAATGCTCATGTTACCCATGTCCACGTCATGCTTGTGAGCATATGATGACGAGGGATCAATACGAGATGGCAACCTTCATCATGTATAAATAGGGGAATTGCCTCTCGAGTACGTTCTCTAATCGGTTTCATACATGTTACGTAATTAATCCTAGATTCCTCACAACTAGATCTATCGTTGTAATGATAAGATGAACTCGATAAGATTTAAAATAAATTTAGTAATATTAGATAAAGAATTTATTTCATTTGGAATAAATAAAAATGAATATAGAGTAGTAGTTGGGAAAATAAATAAAAGAAAAGAAAAGGGAGTTAAAAAAAAGTTGTCGGTGAAGTAGAGAGAAAAGGATTTATTATGGATGTAAATAAATAAATAAAAAATGGTTGAAAATGGAGAGATGCGTTAAAAAAGAAAAGGGGCAGAGGGTGGGCAGTGGGGCAGGAAAGAAGGGCAGAGTCCTCGTGAAAAAAGCAATAACCAAAAGAAGAGAGAAGAGGGTGGGGCCCGCAGCATGAAATGAGATCCCGTGCATCATGTGCCAGCTTTCCATTTATTTATTATCTATTGTTTATTGTTTATTATTTATGTGTGGTGGTCCCCACTTATCATTCATTATTCACGTGGTCCCCATACCCATCTGTCTTCCCTTTGGATTCTGCCCACCTCTGTTCTCATTTACCGGACACCGCGCCCCAAACCCACTCCCCAATTCCTCCCTTTTTTCTTTTTCTCTCTTTTTTTTTAATTTCTTCTAATTATTCTTTATTATACTCTTTGTTACTTACTTATTCAATAAAAATAAATTACTTTTATATTTTATATTTCGTTGAATAATATATTTAATTTTCAAAAAATTAAAAAAATGTGATTTTATACAACCAAAAAAAACATTAATACTTTATTTTAAATATATACTATTATTAATACTCATGATTCTTTTAAAAAATTAAAATTTTAAAAATATCTAGTTAACATTTATTTTAAAAAAATTAAAAATTATAATCTTTAATATATGGATAGAACCGGTATAATTAAAATGTATTAATAATAATAATAAATTAATTTTTTTTAATATTTACAGATATTTTTTTAAGTTTTTAAAAAGTTTGAGAATATAAAGAAATTTTTCATAATTCAAGGAATTTTTTTGAAATGCTTTTACAGTATTTTTGAAATAAAATATTGATATTTAAAGTTAAAAAATGGAAGAATATTTTTAAAATAAGATGCAAAAATTAAATTATTTTTATTAATTTAACCCTAAATCTCTCAACTATAATACTCTATTTCAAACTTATTATTAAAATAAAAAATCATTAAAATTTTAGATAAAATTTAGAAGTGACGTAAGATAGTGGGACTCTGCTTATGTTCAAATTTTTATTTGATACCCTTTCAAATCTCAATTTCTACTTATTGTCGTCAATAATATTTTTCACATATATACATTTTAAAATTAATATTGCATATAATGTATTTTTTTAAATAAAGAGACGTCAGTTTTATTTATTATTATTTATTTTTTGTAATTTAACCTACTCTATTCTTCACAAGCAACTCTAGGATATTGTTTTTTCTTTTTGGTCTCTCAATTTTATATTAAAAAAATAAATTTAGTTTGACTTCCATTTTAATTTTGTTTTTAATTTTGTTTTTAAAAGTGTTTGGAATGTATATTTAACTTTCAAAAATTTCATTCATACCCTCAAGTTTTAAAAAAATATTTTTACTTTCAGTACCACGTTTAAAGATTAGTTATAAAATTGACTGAGTAACCTTAAAACATTTGTAAATAATCTATGAAGTTTCAATATTGGATTTTCGTAAAAGATATTATTTAAAAAAAAAGATATTATTTTTGTTTTTGGAGGGGGGTGGGGGTGATGGTGCAAGGTAACGTTATCATGGCACTTAAGAAAGTGGGTGGGATTCCCCACTTGGCAGCCCAAGTGGTTTTTTTTTTTTTTTTTTTTTTTTTTAGAGAAAAAAAAGGCTGGACTTTTTGTAGTCCCGACTCGCCTCCGCTCAGGTACTTCGTACGGCTCTTCATTCTATACACTCCCCTCTCAATATTATTTTCACCTTTTCCTTTCTTTATTATAAATAAATTTTCTTTATATTAATAAAAATATTCTTCCTCAACTAAAAATATATTGACCAATTCACGCCACTTTTAGGTTTTTCTAAACAATAATAAATAAAAATTCAGCCTAAAACTTTTAAATTTCATAAATTTTATAATTATATTAAATGTTGACTATATTATTTAAGAATTATGCACTTATTGATTTTTATAATAGACTAATAAAGTCTACAACAAAAACCTATGAAACAAATTTAAATGTTTATAGATTTATTGAATCTATTTAAAATTGAGAAATTTTAAATAGATATCATTATTTTAAAATGTATAAAGGGGAACCGTTCGGGAACGCCTGTGCATTATTGAATATAATTTCGTTGCCAATTTCAACTATTTTTTTTAATAATTTAAAAACTCTATGACAGAGTATTTATGATAAATCTATAGTATGTGACGTGGCTCTATTTGATTGGCTAGGATGACTGGCCAGCTTTTTTATCATAGTCAAAGTCAAGGCATTAACAAGCAATCTCATATTAGGAAAGGCACATGTGTCAACCAATTAAATGCTGCCACGTTGATGATTATACTTTTTTGGTCACTTTATTAATTTATTTCCAACTTTAGCTTAGTTTAGAGTTTCTAGAGTGACAAAAATAAACGTATCGTCAAAATTGGTACAATTAATTTTTCTTTTTGTTGAGAATTTATAAAATTTAAATGATTATTTAAAATGTTATTTGGTTTCAATTTAAATTTATGTAAGAACAATTTTGTATTGTTTTCTGAAAAAATGTTACACTAAACAAGATGCTAGATATATATAAATATATATGGATTAATTTCTTGAATTATTGTTATTTATTCATTCATTTTGTTTTGTTTTATTTTATTTTGTAAGAAGTGGCATCTGATTCTACGTAAATGCACTTTTAAATATGCTTTTTAAAAATAATTAAGAAATATATTTTTTTAATGTGTTAATGAATATGTATTTCCAAAGTTTCATTTATAAATGACTTTACCGAACATAAAAAGAAAATTAAGATAAGATTGTGACGTAATCCCTTTTAATTTTTCAGAATCAATTCCAATCTCAAACTACTTCAAAAACGTTTTGAAAATTGAGTTTAATTTTTTTGACAAATTAAACTTTAGAATAAATGGCATTAGTTCCTACGTCACTTGCTTCACACGTTCTTACCATTTTATAAAATATAAAAAAAAAATGTTGAGTATTAAAAATATTTAGTAAGTAACCTCTTTAATAAGATATACACCTACAAATAAAAATATACAATATGCATTTATGAGACTTAAATCACGGTTAACCTATGTGTACGTTTTATTATGAATAATTAACTCATATTGTACTAATGTATATTCTAAGAGATCTTACCCCATATGATATGATGAGAATTGATACATAGTTAGTAGAGTCATACATCATTCGACTTAATATTTTAATATTATGAGAAATTTTGAATCACATTATTTTGTAGAAATTGAATTGACATAATAATTAAAATAATTATTAAGCAAAGTATATTAATATTATAAAAAAGTTCAGACAATAATGTTAGAAAAATAACACTAAAATTATTTATCTAAAATTATAATCCTATTAATAATAATTTATCTAAGATCAAAATAACTTGAATAAATAAAGACGTGTTGGGTACATAATATGAATTATGTTTTCTATTTTTAGATTTATTGTTCAATCAGTATATGTATTTTCAAAACCTGTTTTTGAATTTTGTGATCCAAACCCTGCAAATTCTAAAAACAACATTTTTATGTTTATAGTAATGCAAAATAATGTTAAAAATAAATTATTTAATAAATATAGTATTCCATATCATAAATTCTATTAGTTTTTTTGGTTAGATTAAAATATGTATGATATAATATATAATTTACAACAAGATATTAAATAATAATTATACATAAAAATGTTTATAAATCAAGCTTTATGGCTTATTTCAAGCCACTCGTGAATATATATTATAAAAAGATTGATAATGCTTTTGACAATATAAATATGTATTTATTGAGATTTATTATTAAACTTAAAAAAAAATGTTTAGAAAACGATTTGCATTTTTAATGCTTTTGACGTATTCTCACATTAAATTTCGGAGCAATTGAAAGGCAAAAAGGAAGAGAAAAGAAAGTTCTTCTTATCTAAGTAAGTTTTATTATTTTTGGTTTGTATTGACGTGTCGGAATTTCATTGGTGAGGACACGTGGAATGTACTACTTGTGTCACAAGAAAAGAACGAATCCTTTGGGCCACGTGTATTTTTTCCCCCTTCCAAAATCAAATCCTTTACTTGGTTAAAATATTTTGTTTTTTTTAGGGATAGTTTGTAATATATTTTTTAAAATTGTATGGAACTTAGCCAATCTCAAAGGATGCATGGTGGTTGGTCCATAGATGTGTAAGATTTTCCATCAACCTATTTCATTAATATCTCATTTATTTCTTTCTTATTTAAATATCTTATAAATTAACATTTAATCTAATCTAAAAAAGATTAATTAGGCTGAATTCATTGTTTAATAAAGGTTGTTTGAATTGGGTTAGATCTAAACATGTTTCAATCGGACTCAACTTATACCCGCCACATTTATACTTATAAAAATTTGAATTAATAAAAAAATATAAAACTAATATTATTTATTAACAAGAAAGAAGTCCTTTTTCACAAAGGAAAAAGAAAAAAAAAATACTATTGAATTAGTTGAGGTTATTGTAAGAAATCATTTAAAAAAAATGCAATCCACATTATTTTTCTTTTTAAATTGTGAATGGTAAAGGAACAACATAAACAAAATTAATAAAATAGAGGTTTAATTAAAGAAAATAAAAATTGAGGACCGGGTGGAAAGGCGTAAGGTAAAAAGGTAAAATAGAATATAAACATTTTTCAAAAAGAAAAGAAATAAAAAGAATACGATGCCATAAGGAAACCCAGCTAATTGCACAGAGGACAATGGTGTGTAGACGAGCCAGAAAAAGAAAGAAAATAAATAAATAAATAAACCGTATTATTTATGGTCGACTGACTAAGACGGTGGGTCCGGTTTACCGGACTTCAAGATGTTATACAATCCAATTAATTCCTATAAAATAATTTTCTTTTAAAAAAGATAAAGCCAAAAAGTTGATTGAAAAAAATAAATAAATAATAAATGGAAAAAGAAGACGAGGCGTCCGTGATGTAGACTACGCATTCTCTACCACGCGCCTGGTGTCACTATCATAACCCAAACTCTCTCTCTCTCTCTCTCTCTCTACTTTGTCTCCTTTATATATCCATCTTCGCCGCTCTGCCGCCGCACCCTCACCTCTGCTGATACCCTCTCTCTTCCCTTCTCCGATTACCGTTTCCATGGAGGATCTTTCCTCAAACAAACGCCTCCGAGTGGACTCAGCCGACTCGGAATCCGACTCACCAGAGGTCAAGCGTCTTAAAGACGACCTCCTCGACCTCCTCGACGACGCCGACCCCGATCCCGTCGTTCAGGATCTCGATTCCGTCATCCAGAGTTTCGCCGACGAGATCTCTCCGGTTTCCTCCCCGCCGCCGTTGCCGGAGCTAGGGTACCTTCTCCTAGCCTCCGACGATGAACTCGGTCTCCCACCCTCCGACGCCTCCACCAGCCAAGGAGGTGAGTCGGAGGTGGCCGAAGTGGCAGGGGCGTCGTCGGAGTCGTCCGGGATGGGAGAGATTTGGGGATTTGAAGATGCGATTCCGAGCTATGAGTCGTTCGAGTTGGGGGAAGGAGAGAGATTCTACAGCGATAGTGAATATGTGGCGTTCGATGGACTGTTTGAACATTCCGATGTGTACTCCGTTTTCTCGTGACGGCGAAGTAGGAGGGAAGGAGAAAGAAAAAGAAAAATTACTCTCATCTCTGAAATGAATATAAAACCACAAACCGTTTGTAAATTTTTTTTTCCATTAATTTCTATCACAGGAAAAGAAAGTAGGAGAAGGTTCATTTTAAAAAACGACCACATGAATTATTATTATTATTATTCTTCTTATTCTTATTATTATTGCTACAGATAAAACTATTAATTATTTAAAAAAATAATCACGATTGGAGTCTGGATGTGGTTCCCAATTTTAATATACAACATTTCTTTATTTTACGTATTAACATTTTAATTTTACTTAAAAATATATTAATATCTAATAGATTTAATTATTGTGGATGAGGGATGGAATTATTTAATTCACTTTGATAATTTGGAAAAGTATTAATTATTGAAGGAGTATAAGTTAAAAAGAGCAATAAGGTGGAGATTAAATTAACTAATTAAGCTTGTGGAATAAACTTGATTTGTATTGATTTTGTGTACTCTGATTTTTTCCGAACCCAATATTTTGTATGGATTTTTGAATTGAAACATTTGAATTTGAATGGATTTAAAAGTTTTGGAGCTAATCCAATGAATTTAATTGATATTTGAAGTGGTTTGGTGTTGGGTCCAATTCCAAGGTGGCCTTCACTTACTTATCAAAGGCTCAAACTATAGGGGTATTTATCTTCAAATTTAAATTGCAAATAATGCCTCCCAATCCAACTTCATTTTAGCTGTGTTCTTCGAAATTGATCCCAAATTTCATTACAAATCTTCCAATCTCGCGTTAGGAGAAAATACCTAACATTGTTTTATGTGTTCTAGGAATTTCTGTCATGAATTCGTCGTCCAGAGGGATCGTGAATCGACCAAAAGCGGCCAAGAGTCGATTGTAAAATGAAAGCAAAATCAAGTTAAAACCAGCCTCCGATCTAGACCTCAAGCTTGGAAACCGAATCTTATTTTGAATCTTAACCTCGTTAGGTAGACCATCCACTACTGATCGTCGGGTGTGAGTCGTCATGGTTGGTAATTTTTTTGATATTTTGATAGACCCTTCTAATAAATCAATGTTTAACAAACTCAAATCTAACACATTCAGACATAGGAAACTAGGTTTAACAACTCCGAACCAAACAACTCCTAAAGTATCTAAAATGTTATGATTTTTCAATTTTGTGTTTGTAAGAAGTCTTTTTAACCTATTAGATACGTTTTAAAATTCATGAATTATTTATTGAACACAACTCTTTTGTGGTAAACACTAATACTTTTTATGAAGACCAATTAAGAGGAGATTACACGACATTATTATTATTATTTTTTTTTAGAAATTACTACATTTTACTTTGCCTAGAATAAATTTATTCCTAAAATATTTAAATTTTTATTCTTAAATTAATTAGATATCTTTATTCTAAAATATCTAAATATTTTTTCTCAAATGCGTAAATATCTCTATTTCTAAAGATATCTAGATATTTGTCGACAATGTTATGTTACAATTATTGGGCTAGTGATATTTTTTAGCTCTCATATTTACTTATATTCAGCCCTTTTGTAAACAAGTCTACTGCTTGATCACCAGCTTTCTTTCTTCAAAACTTTCTCTAAAGTAAAATGGCAGTGTACCTCCACCTGATTTATTCTAGAATGAAACATCAAATTTTCTATCATGCATACAGCATATTGGTTGATGTAATGAAGTTGTATAAGATAGTCAGCTTTATGGTACAAATTCTCTCGGTCATGTATTTTCTTGGGCTATTTTAGTCGTTGCTATGTACTCCGCTTCTGTAGTTGACAATGATACTATTGGTTATCTTGTGCTGCACTAAGAAATTATTATCGAATTGAGCTTGAACACATACCCAATGATTAATTTTTGGGTATTGTGGTCTCCTACATAGCTAACATCATAGTAACCAACTAGCTTGCGTCTTTGCTTCTTTTGTGTAGTCGATTGTATCTTTGACATACATCAGGATCCGTCGAGCCACATCCAAATGAGGCTTCTTCAGACTTTACATGTACTGACTAATGACTCCATCTGCATTCTCAAATCCTTTTGGATGGTTCATGTAACGACACTCATACAATGGTAAACTTCACTACTGGACTAAACATTTCATCATATTCTAGTCTATATTGTTGAAAGAACCCTTAAGCTACAAATCGAGTCTTGTATCTCTCGATTTATTCATATGAGGGACGCCACTTGCAAAAGATGAATTTAACATCTCCTAGTCTAGGCACTAGTTCCCAGATTTGATTTTGCTCCAAGACTATAATTTCTTACTTCATCGTCTTTTGCCAAACTGAGTTTTGAGATGCTTTTTCATACGTTTGGCTCTTTAACTTCGTCTTTCTAATAGCTTCGTTGGCATACTTAGAATTTGACTTTCAAATTCTTTATGACTGTCTAAGTTGTGGATGTGTCGTTTTCTTTTCACCAGGTTCGCTTGGTTGAGTCATTTCATACTCACGAACATCAATATCATTTGGATCATCAGACGCATCAATACATAACCAAATGTGTGCAGTTTGCTCCCTCATTTTCTGTTTGTAGAATTGTTTTATTGTTGTTCAAGTCTTGTAAGTCTTCTTTTCTTTTTCTTTTTCTTTTTTTTTTTTATCGTCAATCCTGTGGTTTGAGTATCTTGAATCAATTATCCAATCATTCTCATAATCGGTATACTCTCTCATCATCGCCATGAGCGTTAGCTTGTCTTCTTCTAAGGCACATAGTACCTCTACAGCCCACTCATCCTTTATCTCCTTTTTGTGAATTGTCACATTTCTTTCGACAGACTTTTTTGTTAGACCAGCAATCCTTGGATTTGTGGTTATTGTTTCTGCAATTGTACCAAATGCTTTTAAATCTCTTCTTTTGAGAACTCTTGTTGTGGTTCTTCTGAGCTCTCGAGGGTCGTGCACTTCCTTGATGACTTTTTCCTTTGTCAACATTTTTATATCGACCTTTGGTGGATGACTTATTGTTGCTCCAACTTTCACTTGTGTAGAGCGTTTTTCCCTGACCCTTTAGCTTGATGCCTCCCATTTGCTTAGTCATGGCTTCTTGGCTAGCTAGCAAATTTTCGAACTCTACAAGTGATGGTTGAGTAGGTCATCCTTGTACACCAATAATAAAACTTCTATATTATGGTCACAATCTGTGGATGATGATCCTCTTTATTCGAGCTTCTCTGATGACAGACTTTGAATCTAGTTTAGTAATCTCCCAACAAATTGACTTGACTTTGTGGAAGTATTGAGGAATCGTCATGTCGCATTGTGAGATTGATAGCAGTTCGTTTTTCAGAACTTGTAGCCTCATATCGTTCTTCTTTGAGAAAAGCATCATGAATGTGTCTCATGCTTCTTTTGGTGTATTGTCATCCCGAATGTGCTCTAACATCTCTTTTTCGTCTATGTTTTTTAAGGCAAACATTGCTTTGCATGCTTTAATTTTTCATTTGCACATGATGTCATTAGCATACGCTTCTAGAGGCTAGTTTCGCTTATGCCAAAAACCTCCTAAAGGTCTTGTCCTTATAGATAGGATGTGAGATCCCACATCGGTTGGAGAGAAGAACGAAACATTATTTATAGTGATGTAGAAACCTCTCCCTAGCAGGCGTGTTTTAAAAACCTTGAGGGGAAGCATGGAAGGGAATGCCCAAAAAGGACAATATTTGCTAGCGGTGGACTTGTGTTGTTACAAATGTTATCAGAGCCAGACATCGGGTGATGTGCCAACGAGGAGCCTGAGCCACAAAGGGGGTGGACATGAGGCGGTGTGCCAGCAAGGACGCTGGACCTTGAAGGGGGGGATGGATTGTGAGATCTCACATTGGTTGGGGAGGAGAACGAATCATTCTTTATAAGAGTATAGAAACCTCTCCCTAGCAGACACAAGGATAATATTTACTAGCGGTGGGTTTGAGCTGTTACATAGAACCCCATGCATGTTGTCCATGTATTGTAGTTGTTGCGATTGAGTTTCTTGATTTCTTTGGCAACTTGGAGATTACCGTTGTGTTGGTAGTACCTAGTAAACAAGCTAGTTTTCAATACAAACTTGTAGAGTCATGTACTACTTAAACAATCTATGTGAACTTTGTTTTGATACTAGAATGTTGAACATAACTATTTTACGGAAACACTCACTCTCATTAAAACCAACCAAAAACAGATTACAAGACACTTTGTAGAAAGTAATACACTTTACTTTGTTTAAGATGAAAAACTTAATGGGGGTGGAGGACCATTTAGAGTAGAAGCCATATAGTTAGATGAGATTTATTCAAAAAAATGTCTAAGTCTTCATTCTTGAAACACCTCCATATGTATAAATCTAAAATACTTAAATAACATTTATTTCTAAAATATCAAAATATTTTTATTCCTAAAATATTTATATTTATTTCTAAAATATCTAAATAACTATTGATTTTTTTTAACACTATTTTGTATATAATAAAATTCCAACCCTTTCCAATTTTAATAACCGTAGAATAGGTGAATGATGTGGGAGATAAAAAATTGTGTAGACATTTTAAATACTATTAAATAAATAAATAAATTTGAAACTGATTAGACACTTAGATTCGTGCATCTTTAAAATGCTACTCATTTGGAAATTAGGTTTATAATTAAACATAACCTATGACCCACTTGTTGATCATAGTCTGTCTAGTCATCTGTTTGATTTATTGAATTACAATCTGATATGAAAACTCATAAAACCACCGACCAGTGATGTGCAAAAGAGTGGAGGTCTTGTCTTTACGAGGAGCATGGAGCATGGAGCATAGACCAAGATCACGTGCATTTCCTTTTTGTTTATCCATGCACGCATCCTATGATTTCACCTCAATCATACCACTCTTCCATGTCTTTGTCTTCTCACTCTCTTTTGTTGCTTACCACAAATTCCTCTATTTAAATACAAATAAAAATTATAACGCCTTCTCTTTAAAATTTAAAATTCGAAATCGATATTGGATGAGTCTAACATTTTTCACATCATTTTTAAAAATTACTGGACATAAAATTGTTTTAAGCAAAACACACTTAATTCTATAATTTCTATGATTAAGCTGCCAAGAAATAAGGTATACCTTTGTTTTAAGGAGTGAAATTTTATAGTATGTTATAGGTTCTTAAGGAACATTTTCAAAAAATGATTTTTTTTCTTTGGAAAAAGAAATTAAGCAATAACTTATATTTCCAAAAAAAAAAAACAAAAAAACAAAAAAACAAAAAAGTGTTTGGTGAAACATCTCTTTTTTGTCTTCTTCTTCATTAATGATTAAGTGACTATCAGTGTAAATTGTTTTTCACGATTTTAATTAATATTTATGAATACCTTTAATTTTTGTATAAAAAAAATAAGGATCTACCAAGTGGATAAAAAAAAAAGTTACTTTTACACGATTTCTTGTTTACTATTTTCAGATTTTGAATAACATAATAAATATAAATATAATAAATAAAAAAGTCATGTACAAGTGTGAAAGTATGTATTAACAATTTAAAAATAAAATTCTAATCTAATTTTAAATTTATTGGCGATAAATTTTAAGGTTTAAATTATACTTTCAAATTTTAATGGACTAACCTCACATCTTAACTCGAAAATATAGAGTTTGGTTGAATTGTAAACTCTATTTGGGTTGTATGCATCATCACCAACTCATTTAACCCAAAATTTTGGATTAGTCTAAAAGATTTTCTCAGACCAATTTACTTTTCTAAAATCGACTTTATCCATCATGTTTCAAGGGTCCGACCTAACTATTCCACGTGGCATCTTTATCCATCACATCTGGGCCTCACTTATTTGATTCCACCTACTTCGCTTTAATTTATCAATAATGTAAATACGGAATTTATTATTGGACTAAACAAATTTTCAAAAATAATTGAGATTCTTCCCCTCTCATAAAGTGATTTTCTAGTGTCTCATTCATTTAGTTTGACTCTTATTATATTAAGATCTATCACATTTAATATTTTAATCTTCGTTCATTTCATTTGGAATATAGGGTATGTTTAGACCATTTGTTTTTGTAATACCCCAAAGAAAAGTCCGGAGAAGAGTAGAGGGTATATAAAGAGTTTTTAGATTTTTTTTTTTTCAAAATAATAATAATAATAAAATATTTAAAAATTGACAATTACCAAAATACCTCTAAAAGATCGAGTTAATTACGAAAGTTCCATAGAAAATTAGATTAAAGAGGATACATAACTCATCAAATGCAATGCTGGAATTTAAAATGAACGTCCGTGGTGAGTCTTTAATGGAAGAAGATATTTTTGACGGAAAATCTAGAAGTTACGGGCATCATAATATATTCTATTTAAATCGGTTACGGGCATGTGGTTTGGGTGTGTAGTCTTATTGAGGCTAAGGGTAAGATTTTGGTTTGGATTTCGAACCTGAGGTAGATTTTTGTCTAGAATGCTTCCGTTTATGTTGGTGTCAATCGTTAATGTCAAATCACTATTTCCATTCCTAAATTACATAAAAGTCATTCATCCCCATCAATATATAAGTGTTACATGTTTCATGTGTTTGACACCAACAATTGACGGACTTTCACACATTAACTAACATGCTAAGTTCCATTAAAGTAGTTACAATCAAAATATATTCGAAAGACTTGAGCTCTATCTTAACATATCTAATAAAAAATGCAAAAATGAAAGAATGTATAGAGCTAGAATTAAACAACATCTAAGCATGACGCCCAAGGACAAATAATATACTTTTCACCACAACGTTCGAATTCTCTGCTTCCTGAAAAACGTTGGCAAAAACTCTTTCTTGTTACTGAGCTTGTTTTGGTCGAGGTTTGGGTGAAACTCGAGGGCTAGTTGGTACTGCCTATTAAGTTCTCCTATTGGCAAATCATGACTATGTATATCCCTCCTACCATAATATATCGTCCCGCCTTATTTACCTCTAATATAAACTAGTTTCGGGATGAAACATAAGAGTCATGCAAACTTTCTCTTATTCTAATGTATTGTCAATTCATTTTATGTATTGTGAAACTCGAACGTCACATGTTTCATAAGATTTATGTTTCATAAGATTTTTCTCACAAATCAACTACATGGAAAGTAGCTTTCAAACAAAAACATATCAATCACAAACATGTGGTTTTCATATCATCATGCTGTAGCTTTCAAACAAAAACATATCAATCACAAACATGTGGTTTTTATATCATCATGCCAAACCGAGAAACGAAAAGTAGTAGTGGTGGAAGTGACAAGTGTTGTTGGACATATGAACACGCAACGTAAGCACTAGAGAAAGAGAGAGGGAGGTGAGGGGATCAGTTTATGGCCGCCCCACTAACGCACTACAAAGGGTCGTACCCAATGCCATGCCATACCACATGGAGACGCAGCGCTATCAGATTCAGAAACAGAACGAAACCTCAGTTCACATCAAGCTATCATCTGGTTCCACTACAACAATAAAATTCTTTCCCAAATACATTACAAGTCGTGAGAAACACATGCTAATTAATATGGATTACAGTACAAACAACGTTAAATAATAAAACATTATTTAGGAAATTATACTATATTTTGAAAAAAATTAAGTTCAAAAGCTGGAGTAAAAAGGTATTTTAATTTATCAAAATTGAAATAATTGGAGAGAAAGACACTTGAAATGGAAAGGATGATGGAAAGTAATTAGTTTTTCATTTTTTAATAGAACAAAAATTCCTCTTAAATCCAAAAAGCTTAAAAGCCTAATTTTCATGGCAGATGAGAGATAATTTCCCAAACTGGAATCATGATCTCTAACAAAATCCTATGGTCCCTTCATAAGATTTTGTGTCCTTTTTCACTTTTCACATCATCAACCTTTGTCATCTCCTTCCTTCCATAGTTTAGTTTTAGTTTTCTTCGCTTCATTTAAATGGTCGAATTCAATATTTGAGCTCTAGTTTTTTGTGACATGATCATGTTATCTATTTGTTTTAAACGGCTTGTACGAGTGAAGATCGTCCTTACAAACAAACACGGGTCATTAGTTTGTCCTCACTCACATGTTTCTTAGAAAAAATCTCAAGAAGTCACTTAAAATAGAATTGCTTCAAACTAAATACATTTTAGTTTGAAATTGGTGTGATTGAACTACAAAAAAAAAAGATCATATTATTGACATATGCTATGATTGCTACAAATTCATGTAGAAATACTTTGCCATTCAAAACTATCCCACAAATTTTACTATAACATTTATGTGATGCACTAACACACGAATCATAGAGTAATCACGTACATACATATCTAACCGTTTAAAGACCTTAACAATTATCCACTAAACCTTGGAAGAAAATCCTACCATAAGAGCATGACTAATAATTAAGAATTTAGCATATTATTCAACGCTAGGTATCTCATCTCAATCAGTAATTAATATCTAACTTCAAAAGGTTAAAAGCTTATCCCGATCATTTATTGCATAAAGATATTGAACCAATACACACAAAACTCATTTTCTTAAATCAATCTGAACTAGAGTAAAATAACCATTACCGATATGAATGGAGAAAACTGACATGAATTGAAAAATCATATGTATGGTAAATAAATCAATGACGTCAATAATGAATAATTAGAATGAATAATTAGAAGCTGATTGACTAGAAGTTCCAATAGAAATACTAAAATCATAATTGAAAAATCAAAAGGAAATGAACATCATTTTCAAAAAATAGAAAATTAAAACTCAAAATCTTGACTAATATGATTATCTAAAAAAATTGAGAGCTAAGGATAAGTTTTAAATTTGGAGTAATTACCATAACATTTGCATTTAAACAAGGTTGATAAAACTAAGTAAGTGGTGTCGCTTTCAAGTTTGAAACATGATTCATTAAGACCCTGGAAAATAAAATGAGATGGATGAATGATCATTTGTTCATTATGACATAGTTTGAAACCAAAGTTTGAAAAAATGAATTTGAAATTTCCAGGCGTACCCCACAAATTTATGAGTCAGATAAGGATTTATACTTTTAAATTTAAATATTTTTTATTTACTTATTTGGAAGTACTATGTGCATTATTACGTTGGACCATAATTTTAGATGTAGGATCTTATGCATGTTGTGATACTCCAGTAGATGAGGGGTACATGAATGAACCGAGACTACATTTGAATGAGAGCGGTCTTAAGAATAGAATAACTAAGAAAAACTTAAAAGAAATGAAAGTTACTACTTATACCAACAATGTACACCTTCGTTTTCAGTAGCTCAATCATAGATATTTTATGGTTAAACATGTTTTACTTGGAGCAATTCTATATTGAGTGACCTCCTAGGAATTTTCGTAGGATGCATGTGAGTGAGGATAAAACATGTTGGAATGACTTGTGTTAGTTTGTGAGTATAGTTTTCACTTTTAAAAGTGAGGACCAATTAACATAACCATAATGCTAAGAATCCTAGACTATGATGTGTATGGTGTGTTCATCTATTGAAGACTTGGTAAATTATGTGTTGGTTATAGACCATGCCATCTAGAGGACGTGGAAGAGAACGTAGCGGAGGACGACCCCCTGCAAGAGAATGAGGCAAGGGTAGAGGGAGTCTAGTTCGCGAGGGATCTGTGATTCGGACATATGCAGCAGCGCCACCCCCAGTAAGATATTTGAAACTTTTATAAAAATCTAACCATAATTTTGAAATGTTTATAAAAATCTAGAGTCATATGTCAAATTTTTTTTTTAAAGAAGAGAATATTCAAAATGATCATAAAGTTGAAGATTTTTTTTTGTAATTTAACCAAAAAATAATAATAATAATGAATTAATGTGAAAGAGATAAAAAGGAAATCAAGGCGGAATCATTTTTGTCCCTTCAATCATGCACAACAATAATATATTAACAATTTTGAACGCCCAATACCGCCACCGGCCGCCGTTTTTTTATGAAAGAGTTCCCGGCCACCGCTTCGTAAAACATACGTAGTAGGTGAACTTCACTGGTTTCACTCTTCGCTTTAGGCAATCTTCGTATTAATGCTGTAACTTATAAGCAATCATACATAACGAGCCATTTAACTAACACCCATTTATTTCATTTTTGTTTTAAAAAAGAAAAAAAAAGAAGATATATATCGTAAAAATAAATTGAAGAAAATTCCCGAAATATTACTTGTGGCCAGAAATTAGTCACAGGAGCTGCAAAATTTGTCTTCATCTCTGTTACGAAGATTTGTGAAGAGTGTAAAATGTTGTGATAACGATGAGGTGCCTATAAACAGGGAGAGCTCCCCATAAGCCATTTCCACCACCACTGCCCAAACGCCTTCGAGGAAGAACCCAACAATGGAGGAGCAGCAAAGCACTAGAAACCATGTGGAAAGGAAGAAGGGTGGCCTTATTACTATGCCCTTCATCTTCGGTACTCTTCTTCTTCTTCTTCTTCTTCTTCTTCTTCTTCTTCTTCGATTAATTGTTGTTAAAAGTGGGATTTTGATTTTGGTTTTTTGTGGGTTTATTATGGTGAATTAGCTAATGAGATCTGCGAGAAGATTGCTGTGGTTGGTTTTAATACCAACATGATTAGCTACTTGACCAAGCAGCTCCATATGCCATTAACCAAAGGAGCCAATACCATCACCAACTTCAATGGAACCGCCAGCTTGACGCCACTCATCGGAGCCTTCATCGCCGACTCATACGTCGGCCGCTTCTGGACCATCACCGTCGCCTCTATCCTCTACCAGATTGTAACTCCTCTGTTTCCACTCCATATTTTACTGTTTTTTTGTCTTACAAACCCATACCATTTTTGTGGACTATATTATTAATTTTCTTTTGACAAAATTTATAGACATAGGAAATAAAAAAATGTCAATTTTTAGTGAAAATCAATCAAAATATTCCATTTTTTAATTTCAACTCAATTAGAAGTGAATAGTTTTGATGGGCATTAATACTCTTCTGTATTAGTTAAGTAGCGAAACTAAGATAATGTTTGTGGGTGTAGGGAATGATAAGCTTGACGACGTCGGCGGTGGTGCCTGGGCTTAAGCCGCCGCCGTGCAAGGGGGGAGAAATCTGCGAAGAAGCCAGCGGCAAGCAGTTGGGAATACTATACTTTTCTCTGCTGCTGACGGCGCTGGGGTCAGGGGGGATCCGGCCGTGCGTGGTGTCGTTTGGGGCTGACCAGTTCGATGAGTCGGATCCAAAGCAAGGGAAGAAGACGTACAAATACTTCAATTGGTATTATTTCGCGATGGGGGCTTCGATGCTGGTGGCGGTGACGGTGCTGGTGTACGTGCAGGACAACATAGGGTGGGGTTGGGGATTTGGAATTCCCACTATCGCTATGTTCCTTTCCATTATCACGTTCGTTTTGGGGTACTCGATTTACAGGCACTTGGACCCGTCTGGCAGCCCCTTTACACGGCTGCTCCAAGTGGGCGTTGCAGCGTTTAGGAAAAGGAAACTGGAAATGGTTCCTAATTCCACCTTGCTTTATCAAAATCATGACATTGATGACCCAATTTCTCGTGATGGCAAGCTTCTCCATACCAATAATATGCGGTAATTCTTCTTCTTCTTCTCCATAACAATCATATGGGTTAATTCTGTAGATTAACATGTGAAAAACGATGCAGATTTCTGGACAAAGCAGCCATCGTGACAGAACAAGACAAGGTGAAAGTGGGGGAAAAACCCAATCTTTGGAATCTAAACACAGTCCACCGAGTGGAAGAGCTGAAATCCGTAATCCGAATGGGTCCAATTTGGGCCTCTGGAATCATCCTAATCACAGCCTATTCCCAACAGTACACATTTTCACTCCAACAAGGCACAACCATGGACAGACGACTCACAGATTCCTTCAAAATCCCAGCCGGCTCTATGAGCGTTTTCACTCTTCTCACAATGCTCATAACCATCGCCTTATACGACCGCATCTTCATCCCCATCGCCCGCCGCTTCACAGGCCTCGACCGCGGCATCACCTTCCTCAAGCGCATGGGCATCGGCCTTGTAATCTCAATCTTCGCCACATTGGTAGCCGGCTTCGTTGAGAGAAAGCGCAAGCATGTGGCCTTAATTCACGGCCTTCAAGATCACCCCTCCTCCACCATCCCCATTTCCATCTTCTGGCTTGTCCCCCAATACAGCCTCCATGGCATGGCTGAGGCCTTCATGTCCATTGGCCATCTCGAGTTCTTCTATGATCAGTCCCCTGAGAGCATGAGGAGCACTGCTATGGCTCTGTTTTGGACATCCATTTCGGCTGGGAATTATTTGAGCACCCTTTTGGTTACGTTGGTGCATAAGTACACCGCTGGCCCCAATGGTTACAATTGGCTAAGGAATGATAATCTTAATAAGGGGAAGTTGGAAAATTTCTATTGGTTGGTTACCCTTTTGCAGGTTTTTAATCTTGTTTATTACATAGTTTGTGCCAAGATGTATACTTTTAAGCCTTTGGAGGTTCAAAGGAAGGTTGTGGATAGCTCTAAGGTGGATGAAGTTCAACTTGTGAACCCTGTTTAGTTTCATTCATGTTGAATAGTCATTGCTAGTGTTATTGCATAGTACGTGCTCTAGTGGAGAAAATATATATGTTTCATGCTTCCAACGACTTTAGTTATAGTTAATGGTATAGTGAATAAGACACTAATGATCACTTCAAACAACTATAATTTGATCTACACTAATATTGTCGGCATCAGTTTGCTATATACATGTTTATAAAAATATTGGTCATTGAAGCAATCTGAGTACACAAGAATGTCAGGGCATCAACTTCCACCCGTCCTTATTTTTCTTCCCTGCGTCACTCCTCACTTCAGATCACTAACAGGCATCACAATCATTTGCTAAAACATCTACCATATCTGGTCTCAATCTGAAGAAGATGAAGAACGAGAGAGCGAAAATGCAATGAAAAATATACATGGTAACACCAAAAGGTAAACTCCACGACAACTAGGAGTTTATATTGGTGACTTTAAACATGTACAATTACAAAAAATACATCTCCAAAAACTCTATTTCGAAAATATATATAGTTTAATTTACTTTATTATCCATTTACTATATATTGTCATTGGGTGAACTTAACCTATAAGTAAGCACACGTACCAATCTAACAATTGTTACACTTGGAGACTGATCCAATCAATCTAAAACTTTATTTTCGAAAGGTTCTCCTCGTCATCAATACCTTCACCGCAATGCAACATCTATAGGAGCTACAAAAGACTAACCAAGGTTTTGAACAATCTCAATTTTTCAATATCAACATAGTTTGTCAATGTGTTTGCTGGATTTTTTGCACTGTCTATCTTCTCCAAACACATATCGTCTTCTTCCACTAACCTACAAGTGAAGTGGTATTGTCTTCTAACGTGTTTTATCTTTGACACTTTTACTACTTCTATAAAAAAAATCTTCTCATGTTGCTTCTTACCTAACTCTTCTAGATAATCTGTCATCCATATAATCTCTTTTCCACCTTCTATCTTCTCCAAACACATATCACCTTCTTCCACCAACCTATGAGTGGTGATATGATCTTCTAATGTGTTTTATCTTTGAATGATAAACTAGGTTCTTCACCAACTGTATGACACTTTGATTATTTGTATAAAAAAAATCTCCCAACACTACTTATTACCTAACTCTTTTAGATAATATGTCATCTATATCTTCTTTTTAGTTTCAACTCATTATTGTTCCATCTATAATGTATATACATTTGAATGTACTCTTGTTGGAGTCTACATCTTCACAAAGATTAGCAGCAACAAAACCTTGCACAACTATTGTGCCGTTACCATAACGAAGTGAAATATTAGATGTACCTCTTAAATATCTAGACGTCACTTCATAGCTTCCTAATGTTCTTTCCCGGAGTATGTCAAGTACTTGCTAACAATTCCCACTATATGTGTTATATTAAGTCTAGTGCAGACTTTAGTATAAATCAAGCTCTCAAACTGTAGAATCATATGAAACTAATGTCATGTGCTCAGATTTCTTAGCTGCTTTGGGAGATTGTCCCTATGACAATTTAACACAATTGGTAAGTGACATTTTCATCAAATTTCACACCACAACATCTCCAGATTTTTACGTTCTTGTCATCCCAAAACTTATACCCAAATATGTTAGAACCATAACCTATGGAGTAGCACTTGATAACCTTAACATCAAACTTGTCTCTTTTCTTTAGATCAACATGAACATATACACTGCAACCAAAGGTTCTCGAGGGAAAGTACTTAAGTTCTTTTACCATTCATACTTCTTCTAGCATCTTGAACCCCAAGAGTACTAGCAACCCTTTATTGACCAAATAAACTATTGTATTCACACCATCATGCTAGAATATATTTGGCAACTTACGATGAATCCTCGTACTTCTTATCTGTTTCTTAATGGGAACTGTTTTCATTAATCTGACTCCCTCATTGCACATAATGTTTTAAATTTTGATTTGTCATATTCTCTTCCATTGTTAGATCTTAGACATTTGATCTTCAAATCGATATGATTTTTAACTTTAGTTTTTCACCTCTTGAAGGTAGCAAACACATTTGACTTGTGTTTCAAGAAATAAACTCATACATTCATGCTTAAATCATCAATAAAGATGACGTATAACTTGGATACACCAAATGATGAAACGGGAAACGGTCCCCAAACATCTGTATGGACTATTTCTAACTGTATTTTCTTCGGTTCTTTAGCCACCTTTGTGAATCTAATTCATTTATGTTTATGAAACTGAAGATGGTCTCCAAACATCAATATGGACCATTTTTATTGGATCATTTATGTTTATTCATTTATGTTTGTTTGGGCCTTTCTATTTTCCTCTCCTCCTTCGATAATAGCGAGAGCACTTCTCAATGAATCCCTAATTTCTAGTTTGCGAATATTTTTGCTAAAAAATATATCTCAAATTTCATCAAACTTTAGTTTCTTAGATCTTCGGGATCGCAGCAACAACAGTATCTTAAGACTCAGTAAATATGACATCAAAATCAATGCTTTAATTTTATCGTCGAAATTAATTTCCACATAGATCAGTTGACTTACCATCATATTAAATTCATTTATATGATATGTAACAAATCCACCTCAAACATCTATAAATTGAACAATCTCGACTGTTTTTTTTGTATATATTCGACAGTGTCTTCAACAAATTCGATGTTGTCTTTCTTCTTGATGATGTTAACACCACATTTCTACGCAACATCAGTTGAATCGACCTTAGAGCTTGCCGATTTTTTAGCTTTCATTGATCCATGGTCATAGAATCTAGTTTCACCCAGACAAGGGTTGATGAAGATCTTTCTAGTAGAGATAACCTTCCATTATCATCTTCCAAAAATCAAAAATGGATCCATCAAACTTCTCGATTCCGATCGTCGAGCTTCCATCTTCATAGATTGGGAAGAATCTCTCCTAACTCTGATACCAGTTGTTAGGATCGCACAACTCACCCTCAATCTTATATAAAAAACACGAAGAACACGAGAGAAAAAAATACAAAAAGAAATATACATAGTAACACCAAAATAATAAACGTCATGACGGCTAAGGATTTAAATGGATGATTTCAAGGAATATATCTTCTAAAACACTATTTAGAAAATATATATGAAATCAGCTTACCCAGGTGTTTATCTCGAAAGAAACTGCATTAAATCAATAACCGAATTAATAAAAAATCTGTGTAGCCTCTTCCAAATGATTTCACCATCAAAATGATTATTGCAGGAATGAGTCCTGATTTTTAGATTATACATATTAACTCATCTTTAAATTTTTAATTTTATGTGTTTATTTTATATTTTAAGAAAATAATACAAAGTTATAAATATTTAATATAGAATTAAAAATTCAATAATGGAAGGACGTTTTATCCACGAATTGGAAATTGGATCGATTATTAAATATAGACTTCTAATTATTTTTTAAATAAATATCTAACAACACTAAAAAAGGAAACCTGGCGGCTCGGCGCCCAAAAGTGGGGCCGGCTTAGCTGTCTTTGGCGGCATTTTGGAACCACTCACGTCATCTTTTTTGCCTTTATTCCCTACCCCCTCACTTTTCTCTTATTCTTCTTTCCACCCCCTCCATTTTCTTTATTATTCTTTTAGTGCCCATTTCATTTTTAAATTCTTCTTTGACATTTCCAATGGCAGGAGATATACTTGTCTGCTTCCACGTCTATTGCTCTTCATGTGGATTCTTTACGCGGTTTCTGACGTGGCCTGAACGTGTGTGGGCCCTGCTTTCTCCCACGTCATCACTCTTATCTCTCAACCCGTTTCTTCCTTTATTTTTTTATTTTAATTTTTTAAAAAGGGAATTGACCGTTCGTTGCGTTGCAAATTACAGTAGTAATTCATTGGTTGCCATATTATTGACCTTATCTTTTCGTTTAAAAGTTTTTTTTATTCGAAAATAGATGGGGTAGTTATTTTTAAACTAATTCCATTGTATTTTGTATACGTCCACCACTGTGTTAGTGGCCCGAAAAAGGTTCTAATAAATTATCTTCGAGCAGTAAAGGGTTTTAATAAATTATCTTCTTTGCACAGAGAAAATAACTACATATGCTCTTGTGATAGTCTCCATCCACCGACTCTCCTACTTAAATCAATTCAATTATAGTGTTTATACACTTGAAACGAGAGAGGTTATTGTCGAGAAAGCTCGCAGGCTTATACAAAACTTTAGTTGAATCGAAAGAGGTTGTAGTTTTGTAGAATAAGATAAGTTAGATCGAGAGTCGGTGGAATAAGATAAGTTAGATCGAGAAATTTCTTGAAATTTTTCCTATGCTATAGGTAACAAGATGGGTCGATCTCTTGGCCAACTCACATAGGTCATTCTAGTGGGTCTTTGATCCATCATGGGTGGACCCTCTTTTAGAGAGGTTTTGCAAAATAACATATGAAGGGTTGACATTCTATTGAGAAATTTGTTGAGATTAGTCTTATATTATAGGTAACAAGACAAGAGTTTATCTCTTTGACCTAACTAACCCACATGGGACATTCTAGTGGGTCTTTAATCGATCCTTTGGTGGGTCAAACCCTTTAAGTTGTGAGCGAACCAATGGACTTGAGCCAATTGGCCTTGTCAATTGAGTTGGGTCACTCGCCTCATTTTTGGGCATGCACAATTACTTCACTTTCAACATTCCATACTCAATTTGAGAGTGCGGTAGTACAATATAAGCATAACTCCTGAAAATTTAAATTTTCACTTTGTTGTACTTAAAAAAATATTAGAAATAAAGAGAGAATGAGAAATCATTGATATTTGAAATGTTTATTAGTGTCTTATCCATTAAACTATGATTAGATTGATTTAATAGTCACTCAGAGTAGCAATATTTCTATCTGTTATTTTGTACAACCTAATTATATTCATATTGATTAAAGTAATCATTTCATACATATTCTTATAAGATCGTTACTAATATATATATACATATAACTTAAAAATAACATGATATTCAAAGGTTTTTTTTGGTATCCTTTAAAAACATTTAAAAATTATCTTTGATAATACACATAATATTAAAATATTCTTAAAAGCTTTTGTGTAAAGTATAAGAAATCAAAAGAAGCGTTTTGGAAATCATAATTATGAACTACTAGACCTGACATGAGGCTTAGATCAAACTTTTTCCAAAGCCCTGTTTCTCTTAATGTTCTTGGCACTGGCCACGGAAACTCATGTGTCATCTAAAATGAAAATAATTATTTAAATTAATATAAAAATACTCGGTATATTTACTTTCGAACATGACAATCATTCCTCTCAATTTAATTGATTTAGGTATACAACTAGCTAGAACCTAACGATACCGATTAACTCAACCAAGCCATAGTAAGCCCGTAACATCCTAGTAAAATCACTTACTTGGTTGGCCTAAACTGAAGTTAATAAACTTTCTCAATTATGCTCCTTGAATTCCAATATCACTTGAGAAGTTACACAACATCATAATTTATAACACTATCATGGTATTAACTACTTCCCATGTTGGAACAACCACACAAAATAGAGAATCGAATATGACCTAGATTGAACGATTGTGTGCTACGGAGACTATCTTTACTAGAGATTACGAGCTCATCAAATCAATTGTGTGTAACCTCCATTAGACGATCGCAAAACCCATCAAATACTAGATCTTTTCCTGATGGCTTCACGCTCTGATAGCTACAAAATCAATTAGATATAAAAGAGGAGAGGATCCTGATATGCGGTTGAGAGACGATTAGAAACCATACAGAGATTAGAAACAAAAAGATCAAGAGAGAAGAAGAGTCTGCGTCGGCGCCACCAAGTCATGAAAAAAGAAAACTAAAGTCGTAGGGTTGAAATAATATTTTTTCACGTACATTACACATTAATATAAATATAAATATAGTATATTATAAATTATAGGATTTTGTAAAATAATAATTATATAAAATTTATAACATAAATATTTTTTTTATAAATTAATTAATAACAGATGATTAATTTTTTGAAGTTAATTGTAATAAACTCATTAGTAATTTTAAAGTTAATTGTAATAAATTCATGATTAATTTTTTAAGTAAATTGTAATAAATTTAATTTTGCTTCACAAAGCGCGAGTCTTCCCTTTACCTCACCGGCAACTCCGGTTTTTACTCGTCAATCTACAAAAAGCCGGTCCTATATTTCTCAAGCTACATCTGTTCGCACCAATGAAAACCCTCCTACACCGCACGTGACACCACACCTCACACGCTTCGGCTCTCATCGTAAATCGCCTCACTTCACAGGGGTATTTTCGGCATTTCGTAAGATGAAAGTAATACGCGCGATTTCCTTGAGCCATCCTCGTCGATTCAATCTTAGCCGTTCATCGCTATCCCTAAATCCGCAATCTCGAAACCCTAGCTTCTGCCATTTATACTATTTCGATAAATTTTCTCTCTTTTAATTTCGCTTTCTCCAATTCCTCTCCTTATATATATTTCGAAGGGAGCCCAGCCCCAGGATTCCTTATTGCCAATCCAATTCTTTAATTTTATACAAGAATTTAGGAAGGAGAGGATACAAACAGAGAGATATCCCAATTTTTCTTTCTGGATTTTTGCCCCATCCCCTGTAATATCTATTACAAGGTTTTAATCGGGGATTTTCAGATTCGACCAAGGTGTCTGTTTTTGTGGGTTTTGATTTCTCGAGCTCAAATTTGTGTTCCGGTCGTTCGGTCGGTCGGGCTTCTTTCTAAAATATAAAGAGGTTGTCGGCGGTGGGTTCAGTTGCTTCACTGCCGGAGAGGACAACAATGGCGTCGGTGGCGTGTGGGTTTGTGAGCTGGTATGAGGTCTTCGTGTCGAGTGATAGAGGAAGAAGAGAGGTTCATTATTATCTGAAGCGTGGCGATGGGGGTTCAGATCTGGCCGTCGTGGGGAAGGAGAAGAGTTTGAGGCACATGTCTTATCACTATGCACTGCGGGATCGCTTCCTTAGTTCTTCGCTCACCAAGCTTAAGTCTCGCAGAGAGGTCGTTGAATGGCTAAGCTCTGTTGTTTCTGGTACTACCGCGTCTCTCTCTGGAATTTCTATCACGGAGTTCCTAAAGTTCTTCTCCTCAACCTTCTTTTTTTTGCTTCCTTTTTCCATTTTAGCTTACTGTCTTCCATTTTTGGTTTTGTTTTGCTTTTGTTGTTTTGAGTTGGTCAGGGGTTTTTGGTTTGTGGAGGGCGTTATTCAGATCTGGATAATCTATAACGGATTCTATAAGGGTTTGTCTATTTATTCGTTTTCGACCATCAAATTCGTTATTTTCATCCTGTTTTTGCTTCGGATCTCGTTTTTGTCGATTCCCGTCTCCATATTTCAGCTAGAGGATGTTGTAAGATCTTGGGGGAAAGATTAATTTCTTCCAGAACACAAAACAGAGGGGGTCAGTTCATCTAAATCTTGACGTTGTCGGGCCATGGGTTGTTCGCCTTCGACTTTGTTGAATGCTCAGGAGGTTTCTCCATTGGGGTTTTCATTCCTTACGAAATTCTTGAAACTATGCTTTCCCAGTTAAGATTATGTCCTCCTGTATTGTTGGGATCCAGCGGGTTGCGTTTGTATTTGAGCTTTTAGCAGCATTTCGATAAGCCACTCTGAATCCATCTCTCCTAAAATCGCCTTTGTTTTGATTTTCCTTCTGGCCTCAATGGATCTCTTTTGCTTTTCTTCCCTTTCATATTCTCTCCCATTTTCCCTTTCTCATTTGGCTACTTTTGATTCGTCAATACCTTTGTTATTTCTTCCATGGATTTCTGGTGTTCGTGTTCATGTGAACTGACAGTTGTCTGGGCTGCAGGCACACATACTCAAATTTTAAAGGGCTGATTGAAGCAACGGAATACTTTTGGCCTCATAATTATAGGTTATGATCTTTCATGGCCAAAATTGTTATGTGTTTTTCATTGCTAATATTCCATTTTCGTTATCTGAGGTTTCCCCTGCGAACCTTTCTGTTTGCTGGCTGAAAGATTTCAAATTCTCAAGCACCGTATTTCTTCTTGTCTTTTCGATTCCAGTTCATCCATCTTCATGTCTAGTCTTTCCCTGTTATTTGAAAATTTAATGCCTTTTATCATTTTTATTATGAGTTGTTAGCAAAATCTGTGCATAGTTTAATCAATGCAATTATATATTTTTACCAGATTCGCAATGTAAAACATCACAACCATCATTGGATCGTATAATGGACATAGAAGGTGAAGATGCTTGCCCGTCCACTGTTGTTTCTCAGAAGGTAATTATGATGCTTGCCCGTTAACTGGGGACCCTTGTATTGATATAATTATGATATACATGCAAGTAGATGGTTTATTGTTTGGTTTTTAAACAGTATTCTGATTGCTAGTTCTCTATTCAGGATGTTCATCAGATAAAATTGGGTCGATATACCAGAGATTTTTCATGGCTAGGATCTCCTTGGACTTGTAAGCGAAAGCGATGGCACTATCCATCTTTCAGCCGCAACGGTTTTAAGATCTCGGTGAGTAGTTCTGTTTGTTCTCTAACATCCCTTTTTGCCTATCCGAACAGTGAATCAAGTTTCTGTTCATTTGTTATTGCCTTGTATTAACCTTGCATCTTTTTTTTTTTTTTTTCATAATCTTTTAGGTTCATGACTTTGTATACGTCTTAGCCGAGGAAGGCAAACGTCTTGTTGCATATTTGGAGGATATGTATGAGGACGCTCGAAGCAACAGGATGGTTGTGGTACGATGGTTTCACAAAATTGATGAGGTTGATATTGTTTTGCCACACAATTTTAGTGACAGAGAGATTTATTTTTCTCTTTGTCTTCAAGATCTCAGTGTTGAATGCATAGATGGGGTGGCGACTGTTCTCAGTCCCCAGCATTTTCAGAAGTTCCAGAACGAGGCGAAACATACTTTATTGGAGCCATATGTATGTGAGCAGCAATTCGATAATGATGATATCAAACCCTTTGATATTACACAGATCAAAGGCTATTGGAAGCAAGAAATACTCAGATACATGTACGCTCTTTCTTCTTCGAAAGCCCACACCCACTCTCAGCAGTCAGAAGATGACACGAGTGCTGAGATGAGGCCTAGAAAGAGATATCGACGCTTAAGAAAAGATGACGTGCAAAATACTGAGAAGAGAAAGCCTGGAAACATATCTTCTTCTCTCGACGTGTGCAGGAACAGCGGTGTTGTTTTCAGTCCCAAGTGGGGTTGTGCTTCTAAAACTTTTATAGGCAAGGAGTTGAACAATTCTTCTTCAGGCCAGTTATCTGTAGGATCAGAGATTGAAGTTCTCTCGCATGACAGCGGTATTCGAGGGTGTTGGTTTAGAGCTTCAATAGTAAAAAAGCGCAGAGACAAGGTCAAGGTGCAATATCACAATCTTCAGGATGCCGATGACGAGGCAAACAAGCTTATGGTATGCTTTCTTTTGGGTGATTATGGTTCGCTTTGGCTTCTCGTTTTCTGATTTTTAATGAGCTAGATGGTCATTGCTTCCAGGAATGGCTTTCAGCATCCAGAGTTGCAGCTGCTGATCAATTGGGTTTACACATCAATGGACGATTAGTTATTCGTCCACAGCCCAGTAAGGATAGCAACGCTCCCTTGGTTTACAATGTCGGGACTATCGTTGATGTATGGTGGCACGACGGTTGGTGGGAAGGAATTATAATTCAGAAGGAATCCGAAGACAAGTTTCGAGTTTACTTGCCAGGTTCGTATTTGTTGTTTTGAAAAATGTTATCCATGAAAAAGAATCCTCCTCACTAAATTGCATTTTCAATATATACGTTCAGGTGAAAAGCAAGAATTGGTTCTTGGGCGAGATGATTTGAGGCATTCTCGAGAATGGATAGGAAACCGGTGGATACATATGCAAGAAAGGCCAGATATCGCAACCTTGATTTTGTCCCATCCAGAAAATGATGGCCTCCCCAACAAGGCGTTGACCTCATTGAGCCCAGATGCTGTTTGTGACAGCAAACAACGAGGAGAAGATCGAAGTCAATCAAGCAATCCTCGACCGGTCAAGACTAAAGAATTGTACACAGTTCCAGATCTGTCAAAGGACGGGTTGCTTGCCAAATTGCGGTGGACGGGTTCGAAGAAAAGAAGCCAACCCAGTGGGGGTAGCAGTTCATTGGCGAGTAGATCGGTTTCTTCTCCATCAACTTCTTCCAGTCCATGTGAAAGAGGTGTGAGTCCAAACTCCATGAAAGTGGATCATGAGAACTGCAAGTACCTGGGGGATTCGCTGTTCACTTCATCAGTCGTGCCCGCTCTCTCGAGCTTGGTAATGTCGAGATGATTTTTTGATATTTCCTTTGTTAATAAGTTAAATTTATTAGAGTTTTGTTAAGTGGGTGGTGGTGCATCTATTGGATGCTTATTTTTGCCCTTCCTTTTGGGGGTAACCCAACCCCTGCTTTTGTTGTGTAATTTGGTAGCTTAGAAATGTTAACCGTAGGGGACGAGGGTGGTCAGTCTTTGTATCAAATCTCTATCTGTATGTATAAGAAAAGATAGCCTAATGCCATCACAAAGCTCCCCCCCTCCATGCTAAGAGCATCAAATTTTAACGTTACTTCGAAAATTTAGTCAACCCAGCTCTGTACTGTACCTATTTTTATTTTTGTTTGTTTAAGTTTTGAAAGATTTTTATTACATATTTATGGTAACAATATGGTCATGAATTTATATTCCAAAGATACTTTTGAAATGAAATGTGAAGAATAACATGATAAGAGTTTTTTTAAAAAATAAAATGTATAATTTATTAGTAGTTTTTTTAAAAAAAAGAATTTAACTTTATAATTTTGATCATACCATATTTAAGTTATAATGATCATATAGTTTAATAATAATGATCATATAGTATAATAATAATGATAGTTTAATAATAATGATCATATAGTATATAGTTTAATAATAATGATCATATAGTTTAAGATGATGTGATATCCAAATAATTAAAAAATATTTAATTAAGATATACAACTCAATTTCGATATATAGGTAGTAACTTCCGTTCTTTTAAGTATTTCGTTAGTATCTTATTTTAAGGATCGCTCTTATTCAAATGTGGTTTCAATTCATTATGTACCTTTTTTTACTCGGATGTCACACAACCTAATTTCTAAAACCTAATTTCTAAAATTAAAAGAAATAATAATAAATAAAAAAAAGAGGAAAATATGATTCAAGAATGTAGCATGAAGGCAATGCAAAGAGAGAAAGGGTTTGAAGGAAGCAATGCTAAGTTTGCATAAAAAGTAAAAAATATGAAGGTGAAGAAACCCTAAACCCCAAACAGAATCAGATTCCATTATAATCTCCACAAATATAAATCAAACCCAGACAAAAGAACTCCACCTTTTCCAATTCAACCAAAAATCATGTCTGACCCCAAGGCAAGCAAATCCATTTCTCCTTCTTCATCTTATTTCTTGTGCTTTTCTTATAAATTTCCCATTGTTTTGCAGCAATTCTGTATGGTTATGAAAATCAACGTCGATTGCAATGCTTGCTGCCGGAAACTCCGAAGGATCATCTTGAAAATGAAAGGTAGGTATTAATAAGACAAACAAAAATTCTAAAAATGTTCATCAAAATACTAATAAAATTGACCCTTCTTCTTCTTGTTGCTAAGCAATTGAGAAGCATCTGATAGAGAAGGAGAGTTACAGACTGATCGTGTTTGGCAGATTCAGGCCGTCCGACATCGCCATTAAGATCCGAAGGAAGATGAATCGCAGAGTTGAAATTCTCGACGTCGAAGAAATGGAACCCGAACCAATCGACGATCAAAACCCACCGCCGTCGGAGCAACCTCAAGTAGTCCCCGGACACATTGCCGACCACAATCTCAACCCCATGTTTCCTTCGTTGGAGCATGATGATTGGAGGCCGCCCGTGTTTCCCTCTCTCGCCGCCCACCAATACCTTTCTTTTTCATCTTCTCGTCCTGATTTCGCCGTAGCTTGCTTGCCGGAGCCGGACATGGAGGACCGCTTCTGGCATTATGGTCATGACTATGAAGTTGTTGGAGATAGAGATCACACCTTCTCTTGTCACGATTACTACCACTACTAGCCTAGTCTGTCTCTTTTTTTTTTTTTTAAGAGTTCTATTATACTTATATTAATTAAAATGATTAATTTATTCCTATTTTAATTATCGTTTTATTTGAAAATTATATGAAATATAATTACATGTTTTAAGTTTCATTAACATATGAAAAAAAAATTCAACAAATAATCGAGAGTTAGATGAAACGGAGTCAAAAGAGTGCAATAAAACCAAGAGCATTCTAGGTTAGCACAAGTATCTACAACTACAACATTAGCACGAGCATTAGAATCCCGAGCCCAACCTCTCATTCTTTTCACACCCTCCGAGTATGAATAATAAAACCAAGAGCATTCTAGGTTAGCACAAGTATCTGCAACTGCAACATTAGCACGAGCATTAGAATCCCGAGCCCAACCTCTCATTCTTTTCACACCCTCCGAGTATGAATCCCACCGGTCCAGGTAGCACCATAAATGTTAAAACAAATGAACACATCATGATTAGTCAAGTTGCTTCGTCCCTATGGTTGCGAGCTAGAGCTGCTATAGCTTATGGCTAGAACCATGGGGAGTCCAACGAGCGCAGAGCCCGCCAAACAGGGTCATCAAACATATCCTTAAATTTATTATAGTAATTTATTCATAGACATAGATTAGTTTCTTACGGTTCATAATTGTGACCTTAACAATTGAAGACGTAGAGAGTTCCCAACTAAAAAGGAGAGAGAACTAAGATGATAAGAAATCACTAGAATTATAAATAGATAACGTGGCTATGTTAGATTGCAGCTAGAGTGGAGCCTAAACTCTCGTCGCTTTATTTTAATTTCGTTATTTCGTTAGTTCTAATATCATGAAAAGAAAACAAAAAAAAACAGGACACTTAGTTTGGTAACAGAACAAAGTGGAACCAAGTGGGTGAAAAAAAGGTTTCAACTTGCAACCCATAACCCCTTAATATTTTCCCATCACTTTTAGTTATAAAACACAATAAGATTCTTAGAACAGTTCTTAAAGCTTCATGGTTCTGTTCCAAGAAGCCATGTTTTTGCTGTAGATTGCCCTTTGACAGTGCCCTTTGTCTCGTGTCGATATGGCTACGCTATATATCACTCTCTTGGTCGTGCTAACCATAGAGAACTGAGAGCTCGAAGACGCGAAATGTAATCACTGATGACAAGAAGCGCTCGTGCAGCTTGACGAGTAGTTAATATCCGATGCATTTGTTGGAGCGTTTGCTGTCTCAGCAGATCAGCCTGAAAGAAGACATGAAGGATTCCTCAATTAGCTGCATACATCATTACTCGTTTGTCATATGGTATTATCATTCTAAAAGTTGATTGACCTGATGTAGAAAGTTCTCGAGCGTCGTTAGCTTGCTCATTGCGATCGCCATTTGGCCCATGTAATCAGCAACATTTCCTGAACTGGCTGGACCTACAGAAGCAGTGGAAAGAGTTTCTACAAGAGATTGTTGCAAAGCTTCTATACCTTGTGACAATGCATCTTCAGCTTGTTGGGATGATTGCTGCAAATTGCATATACCCATCAGCTGCTGATCTGTTAGAGGCTCCAAATGGCTCCCAACTATCTGAATTCATTCAAATCCAAGAGCAGCAAGTGAGTTAAACTAAAACACGACTTGATCGATTCGTACCGAACAATCTCGAGCTTACGAAACAGTTTTACCTTTAGAAGCTCGGACGAACGGAATCCTCCCAGCCACATGAAACACCTCTCAGCAGGAGTCTTCCACATGCCTGAGAGAATGTGAAAAACGTCGGCCTTAGCGCCTATGCTCTTCAGCCTGAAGAGTTCATCATAATGTGCCATCACCCCATCAACAAGAAATCTCAATTCCTCATCTCCCGACTGAGAATTTGCAGATGCTCTTAGATCATTGACAAGCCGTTGATGCTCGTCGAGCCACCGTGCATAGTCGAGATCGAACGCCAACGCACCTAAGGATGATATTAAGAACAACGCAACAGATTCATCCAGGAGTTCATATTACAAACCAACATACTGTAATCACCATCGTTTCATCTTTGCTCACCATTTCCTGCCATTGATAAACAATGGTCTCCAGCCCCAGAAGCCACAAACATGCCCTGCTATCAATCAAACACAATAAGCTTTCCATACTCGAGGAAACTAGAGACTTTGCAAAAAACTAAACCGTAACCGCTCAAGCCCACCACTAACAAATATTGTCCCCTTTGGACTTCCACTTAAAGTTTTAAAATGCGTCTGTTAGGAAGAGGTTTCCACACCCATATAAGGAATGTTTTGTTCCCCTCTCCACCCGATGTGGGATCTCACAATCCACCCTCTTGTGGGCTCAGCGTCTTCGCTGGCACACCACTCTGGGTGGCTCTGATACTGCCCAAGCCCACCACTAGCAGACATTGTCCTCTTTGTACTTTTCCTTCCGCGCTTCCTCTCAAGGTTTTAAAACGCATGAGAGGTTTCCACGTCCTCTTAAAGAATGTTTAGTTCCCCTCGCCAGCCGACGTGGGATCTCACATAAACCATGAAACTGGAGAAGTCTTGGTCACCCAAACACCTGTTGGCGCGCTCGATGAAGCTCCTGCTCTAGCTGCGCAAGCCTCTGTCGACTACTTTCCAGCTGCTGGACATATGCCTATCCAAAACCAAAACCTATAAATGTTCCAAATATGTTCCCTTCATCAACTTAAGACATCAAAATTCAAACTTTAACAGCACAACATTGACGACAACGACATCATACAACTTTCAGCTCACTCAAAAAGCAAAAACGCATTACTTTCTTCCTCAATCGACTCTTCCGGGCTGCTTCTCGATTCTGAGCAAGCCTACGAAGAGTCTGTGATCAAATTCAATGGTTACATATTGAAGTTTTCAAGCACTAAATTGTGAAAACAGGGAAAGGGAAAGAGCTTCATGAGAGGACCTTCTGATCTACAGATTTAGCTCTAGATTGACCCATGGAGTCCGCCATGAGAGTTCCATGTGCAACTACCTGAAGCTAAACAAAAACCAAAAACCATTCACCGCAAGAAACTGCAAAGAGATAAAGAACGAGCTTTTTTTTTTCCTTTGTTTCTTCTTCCAATTTATGCACCTGGTTTCTTTCATCGGTGTCTATGTCTGTGGAAGTGTCAGTCTGTTGGCTATTATCTGCCATGGCTGACTCTCCCCAGTTCTCAAAGCTCCCAGCCGCCATTGTCTGCGGCGGAGCCAGCTTCTTCAACCGCATCGATTGCTGTCCCGTGTCTAAATACCCTGTTCCTCCTATTGAACCCACATCCGTGCTCTTCACAACCATTCAACAAAAACCCACAAACCCATTAACCCTCAAAAGCTTCATAGATATAGAACGACAAAAAAGAGATGATTGAAATACCCCGTACGGTAGGTGGATTGGAAAAGCTGTATTGTGGGTCGATTTTAAACCGAAAACAGAGCCTTGAGAAAAAGAATATATATTATAAGACAAGAAAAGAAACCAAATCATTTTAAAATCAGAAGGTAGTTAGAGGAGAGAGAATACTTGGGCTTAAATCAACAGCATCATCTTGATGAAAAGCAGCCACAGCAACAGCAGATTGTTGAAGCTCCATATCCGGAAGAATACGTGTATGGAATCGTCCGTTATCATCTCCCCTGTTTTAACAACAAAAAAACAGAGAGCCACCATGGAAGTTAATAAACATCACCAAACCCCCCACAAACCAAAACCCATTAATGTCGTTGAAGAACAATTCTACACTACCAGAGAACAACGGAAGAAGAAGAAGAATGGGCGTAGAACTGATCTGGGTTTTCAAAGCTCTGCATTTTTACTAGAAATAACAACACCCTTTACTTTCCCTGTCTTTCTCAGGAAACAAACAAGAAAAAAGGGTAGCAAAAGTAGAGGAATTGAAAGCAAATTCAGGGTAGAGAAGAAGAAAGAAAGCAATCGCTGTGCAGTGGAAGAAAATCTGTTGATGTATGTTTGTAAGAACAGAATAGCGTATCAGTCCTACAATTACAGAGAGAGAGAGAGAGAGGGAGAGAGAGAGAATAAGACTTTTCATTATTGCTATCTGACTTGGGATTTTAGTTTCCCAATACTCTGTTTCGAGAGGTAAAACAGAGTTCGCTTTCTCTCTCCCATCTCTGTACGTAACCTTCGTTTCTATCTCTAACGTCCAATCCCCCATTTTCGACCCTTTTTTCCTTTGACCCATTTCTTCTTCCTCGACTTTACGCAGTGAAACAATGGCGTTTAAAGACAGAGCCTTCGTTGACGATCATGGCACTGAAGAAAGATGAAATTGGAAGAGGAAAAGACAGAGAGAAAGCGATGGGTTTCTGTTTTATTTTCAGTACAAGTTGTAAA
Source organism: Cucurbita ficifolia (assembly GCA_033971965.1). Lineage (NCBI taxonomy): Eukaryota > Viridiplantae > Streptophyta > Magnoliopsida > Cucurbitales > Cucurbitaceae > Cucurbita > Cucurbita ficifolia. Next base: position 4,767,650 of record CM066976.1, read on the forward strand.
AGCATTGTTAAGATATCAATGTTTTTGTTTTTTGGGTTTGATTTTGTGATGCCTAACCATGGATTACGAGACATTACCAGTGTAATCAAATATAGATTATCGTTTAATTAATCAGAACTTATTGCTCTTATTATTACAAGACCTACAAAATTAATTAAGAAAAACATAGTTTGATGAGTGTTGATAGAATATTAGATTTACCATAATTTTGAGATTTAGGTTTAGATTTTCATATTTAGGGTTTATGCTCATCCAATGCTGAGATGACTGAATTGGTCTAACGTGCCAGTTAAGGTTCTAGTTTGAAAGGGTGTAGGTTCAAATCCTACTCTCAACATTCTTTTGCTCTCTTCTTTATTGGAAGTCGATAAAGCTAACATTTCTAACTCTTCATATTCTCATAAGTTTAATTCATCAAACTCTAACATTTTTGCTATCAGATTGACAACTTTTTATTATAATATAATTTTTTTACTATCTCATAAAAAATTTCATCATTAAAAGTCACTCATAAATGAATGTGTGATGATTAGTTGTCTTCATAATAGTAGTGAGAATGGATCTCTAGATTATATACATGAGCGATACAATACCATCGAACATCGTCCATTGCCAAGTGTGTAGCCAACGATCTCTAAGGCTTGAAACATTTATGGTGGTAGCACTTTAAGCAAGGAGCGGTATGAAGAAGATAGCAATTTTATGAACTCCATATGGAGGGAGTCTTGTGTCACAACAATACTATGAATATAGTAGGTTGTGACCCTCACATGCAAATAAGATAAGGTGGCGCCCAACCGGTCAGAAGGACAAGATAAATACCATGTGCGACCGAGGAGAATGATGCATTATCTAACACACCACATAGATATGCATTAAAGATAAGTCGAGGCATAGACAAAACAAAGGCAACGACGTCAACATAAGTGCTAGAGATGGGCTTGTTAAAGGGTCAGACAAGGTCCCAGACCTTAACCTTGAAAGTCGAAGTTTTGGAGGAAATTTGGGCATGTGGTTCTTGAGTCAAGTCCGTCCATATGAAATATGAAATCTCATCATATTTGGTGTCAATCGAACACTGTACGGATGCTCCACGGCACCGTATGATTGTTCGCCAAAATGACATGTACCGAAGAAAGATTGAAAATGCCTCAAAATGTACCTTAGGGGGAGGTATGATGTAAGCTATCCACCACCCCTAGGCCCTATGACTGAAGCGAGCTACCCCTTGGCACATATGTGTGTCACAGTAAGGGTGAGCGTTGCGAGACGAGTGTCTCTGGCGACTTTGGTGTCGATCGAACACCAAATTATTTCATGAGGTCTATCTTAGGGTTTTAAGATATCTTGTTAGTTATTTACTAGTCCATTTCCATCGTCATCAAACTGCATATCATAGGTACTCAAGGCAAAACCTCGTTCTGATTCTAACTCATGGTTCTTATCATATCGTCATGGACATTATCTATCGAGATTGATTCTCCACTGGGGGTTTAGTTGACGTCTCCTTAGTAGGATCCGTAACGTCCCTATCATCAAAGAGGGAGTGACCTCGTGCCTGCCAACGTCCATTTACCGATGTAGTTCCTTATTCATATGGTTCTAAAAGGTTTGCTTGTTTCAAGATTCAACCATATTGTACAAACTAATAGTCTTATGGGTACTGATGTAGAGCATTGTCATTTATGAACCGTTCACTACAAAAAATTAACTGAAAACCCTAACAGTTTTCACAAATTACAAATCATGACGGAGACCCTCAACAGTCGAGTCGAGTTCATAATTATGGGTTAGTTGCTGAATCCTTAATCGTCCATGCATAGCAAGATACATACATCACGCATGGTTTACTTCATAAATAGAGACATAGCAAAATAAACTAATCATGGATCCTATGATTTTCAACTTCTCCTCGAATTTCATTTTGTTGTCGGTTGTACCATAGTGGCGGACAACCATTCCTTAATTTATTTTTTAATTATTATTTTATTTATTGTTGTCACTGTCGTCAATCGTATCACAGTGACAATAATAAATATGGAAATGAGAATTTAAACTTAGACCATCGAAAAAAAATTAAATGTAATATTGAATTATACTTGTATCAACGAAATAAAACAATAAAGATTGGCTTATTTTCACCTAAACTAAATGTATTATTGGACAGTACATACTATAATTCATAAATAAAAGAACAACACAAAATTATATCTTAACACTGGATTCAAACTTTCTTTAAATATAAAAGAAACTATAATTTTATTATTCTCCACTTATAAAATATATGATAAATATTTAAAATATTGAATTTTAAAAGATAATTTTCATGTAAGGTTTTTTTTTTTTTTTTTTTTTAAAAGTATCAAATACAATTATGTTTCTCTTTAGCAAACGGAAGACGAGCAAACACGTAGAGGATTAACACGACATTGTTCTAGGTAGATGAGGGTGAGCTTAACGAATCTAGTATGGTTTTCAGAATGTGTAATAACAACGCTAACAAGGATGAGTTTAAGAAAAACGATAACGTCGAAAAATCTCACGTTTTTGCAAGTAGATAAAGATAGTGCAATGCCATGAAAGAGAGGACTAACGAGCCATGGAACACCTTGATGCACACAAGCAATTACTATCAAAACGATGTCGTAGCTTTGCCGGCCAAGAGAATGAACTGATTGCTAATACAACTCTCTGTGCACAGGTTTTTTACCTTAGTAGGTAAAGAAGAAGGAAGGGTATCAGAAAAAGAATGAATGGGGAAGGATACGGATCTGTACGGCTGAAGAGTTAATCGAAGTGCCTAGTGACCACTTTAGATATTTAGAGCACTTCATTTCCATCATGATGTACACGATTCCGAGCATTGAATAGCTTCCTCGACTTTAAGAGTGTTCCTAAACTTTTCAAGATTGAGTAGAAATTGAAATTGAATATTTTTCCTAAAAAAACGGTAGTCGCAACATCAAAATGCTTGGAGCACTGTCTCCCATTATCCCTAAAAATTTACAAAATTGCCCTCTAGAAAAATGGACATGTGTTTTTTCTTTATTTCGTCATATTTTGTAGTGTATTGATATTGCAGTCTAGACTACGTTGATAATAAACTGCTACAAAAACTTCTGTTTGCTTGATTTTCTTCCATTCTCGAATTATTTTCACTTGGACTCTTTACCTCTTGTCCTATATAATGGTCTAATTAGCTCACTAGTTCTTAGGTTATTGGTCTTATTTCATTGGAGGACTATTATTTAAAAAGATCAGGTCAAGAATATGTAATGACTTCAATTGGTGTAGCTGAGAATGATAGTTTGTATCCTATTATATAGGTTAGGGGAATCGAGATAGTTAGAAGACAAAAGAGAAATAATAATAAAAATCTTATTTTCGAGATTGTGTTACCACTTATACTAATTAAATTTCTTTTAAAATCTCCTTGAATGTATGGCTTTTATTATGATTGTTTAAAAAAAATATAATTAAAATTGTTTAGTTAAAAGGCATCCCATATATTCAAGTTTTATAAGCTTAAGATCTAATTTGATAAAATGGGCACTTTAATACATCTTACCAATTTTAGGATTAAAAGCCCTACCAAATATCATTTAATTTAGGATTTTGTTTTGTTTTTTTGGTAATTTAGCCTTAGAACAAAAGTTTGGTGAGAGAAAAAGTCAACAAGATGATCGTCCTTTACCAAAATAAAATAAAAAAATTTAATTATCAAAAATAACATTTTAAAACGCCGTCTATTACAAAGAGCTTTGTTTAGTTTATCTCTCTAATTAATATGAGATCTCACAATTCACCCATTTGGAGTCCAACTTCTGGTTGGTGTACAAATCGGTGTCCGACTCTATACTATTTGTAACAACTTAAGCTCACTACCGGTAAATATTGTCTTTGACCCGTTAGTTGTAATAACTCCTGACTTTTGAAATTTGAAGTTTTTTTTATTTTCAAAATAAAGTCCTTTTAGAGATTTAGATTCCATAAAAATTTATAAACGAAAGATGACAAAATGCACGGTTGGCATTTGTTTTCTTTATTTTTTCTATATTTGTGTTTAGATAGGATTGTTTTGAAATAATCTTAAACATAAAGGGTGAAAATGAAAATTTCAAAAGTTGGGGTATAATTCTATTATTTTCGAGTAATTTAATTATATATATATAAAAAAAAGATTTAATAATTTCCGCGGTTGTTAAACGCAAGCGCAACCATTAGTCTTTAATCCCTTTCATTTTAAATTCTGAAAAAAGAAAAAAGCCAAAAAAAGAATCATTAAATTGGGAATCCACGCCACACGCCCTTCTTCCTCGCCACTCCCTCCTTCTCCGAGTCCCCTTCCCAACTTCCGACCCCAGCGACTCACTGAGTCACATCCACCGCTTCATTTCACTGCAGTTCGGGGACTCGGAGCCCGTCGGAGAATCCATTCTCTGACGCTCCTCTCCTAGCCTCTTCAATCCTTTCTTTTCCTAATTCCTCTTCCTTGATCCCACCCATGGCCACCTCCGTCATCCAGGTCTTTGATCTCTTTTTCTTGATTTTTCCGTCGTACTGCTCCGATTTAATTTGATGTTTGTTTAATCATATCCTTATGTTTGCCAGGGTTTTACCAAGTCGCTTGCCATGACTGTGCTCTCCGAGATCGGCGATAAAACATTCTTCGCCGCTGCGGTTAGTCCGTAATTGTGGATTTCTGTTTTTTTCTTTTTGTTCTTTTCATAAATTTGTCTCTAGTGTCTTCTGGTCTAACTTGTAAGCAATGTGTTATCATCCGAAAGTTGACCTGGGATGGAATATGTATCGTGTATGTTATGCTACTTCGCTTTGTGGATTTTAAAGTACGCTTCAATATCACGTTTTGTAGTTATCGGATTATCTTTTATCGGTCGGAGTGCAGACTTATTTGATACCCACATAAGGAGGGAATTTTCTTTCTTCCTCTTTTTCTTTTTTCAAGGAGAGATTCTCTACTTGAGGACCTTGTAATATTTTCCTTATATAAGACGAGTTAAAGGTGAATTTAGTAGTTTGCGATATGGATCTTCTACTCTAACCGGATGACTTTTCCTCCCTGCTTCCCCGGAGATGGAAATGCGATTCGGTTGATTTTCCTAAACAGTGTTCCTGTCGCTGCCTGTCTCCCCTCGCTTTCACCCAGTTGGTCAAAATTTCTCTTTTGTTACATTCGTTCATGTTTGGGAAATGGACAAAGGAGAATCACGCATCTTATAAATTGTTGTTTTACTAAAAAGTTCTTTTTACTTTATGACATTCAGTAACTATATAAGAGCTACTGAAAATATGAGATGCTTATACCAATACCACGATATGCACCATGTGGAATAATATACATTTGGTTTTATCTGTTATGTGAAAGACCTAGGTGATTGGAAGCCGTCATGGAGAACATTGGACATTTAGCATCATATAGTTTGTTTTAGAGAAGGGTCCTTGTACTTTATGCCTTGATAAGATTTACTGTCTAAATATATCTACTTCAACTAAGAAAGACCTGTCATTTTTACTGCAACTTTTTTATTTACTATTTCTCAACTTTTCGAGTGAATATTGTTTTCCTTACAGTTTTCTGAGAGGATGAAAAGTTATTTCTTTTACTACGTAAATTTCTATTCACTTTCTCATGTTTTAATCCTGTGTTTAAAGATCATGGCAATGCGGCATCCAAGGAGACTTGTCTTGTCTGGTTGTCTGTCAGCTTTGATTGTAAGTATGTTTTTTCAAGTTACTAAACATTGTTTCTTCATTGCATGTGCCTCCACCGCCTTCCCGGTCAACATCAATGCCTCTAACTTCAGTAGTTTTACTGTTTTTTAGGTGATGACCATTCTTTCTGCTCTGGTTGGCTGGGCTGCACCAAATTTGGTAAGAAGATTGATCGCTCAAAATGAATGCCTTATTCTTGCCTGTTTGTTTATTTCATCTGCTAAGGCTTGGTTAAGTGACAACATCAAGCGCAGTTTTTGTATGCATGTGATGTAGATGTTAATTTTGCATTTGCTATTGGATTATCTTTGCTAAATATTGTGAGATGCAACAATAGTAGATTTGCAATGTTTAAGTTAAACCAATAAATCTGCATGCTTGCACTTTGCTTTATTTTTGGTTTCCTCTTCCCATGGATCATATTTGTGCCACTGAATGATAAGGTAACTTCTTGAGTATTTCTTTCATGGTAACATTTAATTGCTGCTTTTGTTTTTCTTTTTTGGGATAACTATAATTGTTTGATTGTTGATTAAGCAATAATAAGTCATGTTTTGAAGAAATTATGTCACTTAGATCCATATTTTTTACTCTGATTTGAAAGGCGGTAGTTTTAGATGAATGCAGTTAGGAATCAGGTCTTTGTATTTTATGTTGTATTGGTAAGTTGGAGTACGAAATCATTTCATCTGAATGAATTTCTTTTCAACAAAAGAATTTAAAACTTGAAATGGTAAAGTGCTTCCTTGAGCTTTGATGTCATCCTTTGTTATTTAGCTACAATCTTTCTTATTGTTAGGGCAAAATGCTCTCCTTTGTTTAGTTGTCTTGAACTATCAATCATTTTTGGTTCCTCCCTGGTCATTTTCTTCTCCAGTTATTCTTTGTGTTTTTTAGCAGATCTCACGTAAATGGATTGTGTTTTGGTGCAGATCTCACGTAAATTGACTCATCATGTCACAACTCTTTTGTTCCTTGGTTTTGGGCTGTGGTCTTTATGGGATGTATTTAATAATGGAGGGTAATGGTTTCTTGTTATTTTGTATTTTTCTCCCAATATTAATTTAATCTTCTTTGTGCACGTAAGTAACCAAATGAATGGCTGATCAATTGACTTCTTTTTTTTGTTATAATTTTTTTATTGACAGGGAGTCTGAAGAACTAGCTGAAGTTGAAGCTAAATTGGTTAGGGTTTTATTTATTTCTTTATATTTTTTAAGTCACTTCTGCACACATAGCTGGGATTCCATTTTTTACCTCAACTGTCACTTGTGCCTAGGATGCTGATTTGAAGGCTAACAAAAAAGGTTCCAAAGATGGCAATAAGGTATATTATACTATCAGAAAGAGACTATACATCCTCTTACCCCTTATAAACTCACCCATTGTAGTCATTTCAAAAAATTTACTGCGTCCTATAGTGTTTATAAAAAGAATTCAAGAATTTCCACTTATAACAACTTTTAAGGATTTGGGAGGGCTTCTAGATGTATGATGTGAACCTGCATGAGGGAATTCATTTTCCTTTTAAATTCTTTATTCCTTTAAGACAATTAAGTGTTCAGAATCCCATTTGCAGATTGTTTATGTACTTTATTCCCTTTTGTCTCTCTAAATTGATTATTATTCTTATCATTTTGTTACGGGATAGAATTGGTTGAAGTCCTTGTTAGAGAAGGAAGGAGAAGCTGTAGTATTTCTATTTTCATGTTTAGATTGGCATGTTGAAATTACAGATATAAGATTCTTATGTGGTATTTTGGAATCATAAAGCTTAACCTCATGACAGGTTGATGATGAAGTGAAGAAGCACAATCGGTCAATTCTCTTGCAGTTCTTATCACCAATATATCTAAAGGTTATATTTTTGTAACCTCTGATAATTCAGTAAAATGTAAATGTAAGATTACTTGACTCTTTCCCCTGGAGTTTCTGCAGGCATTTTCCATTACCTTCTTTGGCGAATGGGGTGACAAGAGTCAGGTTAGTATCATATCAAACTGAGAATGACCGTTTCTATCTAACTTAAGGTGTTGTCTCACACCTGTAGTACTGATGTTTTTTCTGCCTCTGTCAGCTAGCGACCATTGGTTTAGCTGCAGATGAAGACCCACTAGGTGTTGTTCTTGGTGGAATTTTGTAAGTTGTGCCTATGAACTTAACCCGTCTATTTGGATTGATTCTTCGTGCATGAGTTTGTTCCCTCTGATTTTTTTTTCTTCAGTAGACAACTTTCCTTCCCATTATGTTCCCAATAGAGACCCCACTTTGTCCTATGAGCATAAGACGAGTTTTGGATTCATATATGGAATTCATTGTGCGCATGTTAGGGCCTCATTGCTTATGATATCAGATATCTGTATGTTGCATTATCGTAAGCAAGATTCATTTGGAAAGTTCTGGTATCTCATATACATGTGGTTAATATTCCCCATTAGGTTGTGATCGTTCAAACTTGTAGGAGACTAGGCTCTGGGATAACTGCATTGCATATATTGTTTATAAAATTATGGCAACCTCCTGCCTACTTACGTACAATTGTAGAGGTTCTATCATTATTTCTTGTTAAAAGAAAAAGGTAAAGGTTTAATCGTTGCCCGTTTGATGTTGTCCTTTTTGTTAAAATCTTAACATTCATATTGGACTTGTTCAGGCTGTAGCAATTATTAAAAAATATACTGGCTAATGAATAATCAGCGATCAGTAGTTTTGTTTGTTTTGATTTTCTTAATATGCCCCAAGCTCAATAGATAGGCTGTGTTCTTCGAAGAATATCCTCTAATTTTGTGCGTCAATTGGCAAAATCTTTAAAGTTGATCGACAAACTGCTTTTAACCATAAATTTTGTTATAATGCAAGAATGAAAGTTTTATTGCTTATAGAAAGTGATCGGTCTCAGTAGGAACTGATTTTTATCTTCTGGTGATGATAATCATATTGGATGTGAATGGAAAACAACACAGTTACCTACCTGTGTTTCTAGTTGGAAGTGTCACTAATGACTTTCCTTTCAGGGGACAGGCATTGTGTACAACTGCTGCAGTCCTTGGAGGAAGGAGCTTGGCGTCACAAATCTCTGAGAAAATTGTATTCGACATTTGATTTGCTCTTTTTTCATGCTGAAGTATTAGTTACTTAGTGTTATTATTGTTGAACAGCGTAATTAAGTCATATTTTCGTTTCTCCTTTTCAGGTTGCTCTCTCAGGTGGGGTTCTGTTCATTGTTTTTGGAATCCAGTCGTTCCTCTCAACTGTCGAGCCGTAATTTTTATTACAAAGCTTGTTATGGTTAGTAATGATGCTGGCTTCAATTCTGGCATGTTTTAGGGATATTATTTATTTTATTAGTAGGGGGCTCTTTGTCTTTACAAGTATTTATTTATTAATTTATAGCGCATGATCAAAAGTAGCTTCCTTTTCTAATTGGAGTTGGTTAACTAGGGTAGAAGAAGAGGCTTCATATTATATCTTCCTGCTGCCGAGGTCATTGTCATGATTGTTCTTCCTTAGTAATGAGAAATTTAGTCAGGAAGATAATAAGAAACTCCGATACGCATCTGTTTTTGTTCCCCTGAAAATGGGACTTGGTAGTGTTAAAATGATTGAAACCAAGCTTCCCCGGCCAAACAAAGGATAGCAACATGGGCCAACAAAAACAAAGGGCCTACAAAAAGGGTAGCTCGAATGGAGCCAAACATGAACGAACCTAACGATATAAGAAATGTCTCCAATCTAATGAAAAGGAATGGTTCTTATTTCATTATGTCTAATCTCTATGCGGTTAGCAATTTTGATATCACTACCACCGATCAAGTTCAATATTCCTATGGTCTCTAAACCAGGTCTCACGCACACGATGTAGCGAAGGATAAGGATCCCATTTATGGCGTGGGTGACCTAACGAGTAATTAAGAGTATTTAGACACAAGCACTCAAAGTAAGGTGTTAAACTTGGCTTGGACCAAACTCTCTTTTAAGATCTCTCCAGGCCGTTCAAGACTTCTTTCAATCCAAATACTCCATAAAATTGCATAAAATCAGCCCTTAGGAGAACGCTACCACATTCTCCCTGAAGGGAAGATGAAGCAGAACCTCTTCCATCATAAGGCATCAATCCCTTTAGTGGCCAAAATCCCGAAAACATTGAACAAGTAGTCTCAAGAACGAGTGAACTGGTAACTCCAAAGTAGATAGCTCAAATCCTTAGACGCCTTCCTATTGAGAATGCATTAATCCTGGTCCAACTGAAGAGTTCCTTTGAGTTCAATCCATAGTGTTAACCCCTCGTGTAAGACCTGCCAAGCAATGAGTTGACATTTTGGGAATATTAGCCTTCCTTAACAATGAGAATAAAGCGGAAGAAGAGGGGCAAGGACTACAAAAAGGGCTAAAAAGAGAACAAGAGAATCTTTTGGAAGGGTTAGGAACCCAACGAGTATCCAACCCTCCAGTTGATGTGGGTATTATCCGGAAATTAAAACAGCTACATTTGTACTGTTTCTATAAGTCAGCCTGTTTGTCTTCCTATCAGACAAAGGCTGACGAAAATGCAAACTTTGGTTACTGTTCTTCTTGCAGCATAAGATGCTGCCTTGGAATAAATTTGAATCTGGCTTTTGAGAGTAAATTACTTTTTGTATATATATATATATTGTATAAAAGCACCTTAAAAGTGTTTTTTTTATATAATTTTCAAAAGTACCTCTAATAACTACGTAATCAAATACAAAATCATTTTGAACTTACCCTTATCATTTAAAAATTTGGCACATTTTACATCTGAGTCATTGTTTCCACTTGCAGGCAGGAGTTGGATGAAATATTGCAGCACATTCTTCTTGATTGGACGAATTTGAGAACAATTTAAAGAGCCTGCATGTTTTACCAGATACTGTATTAGTGATAGTAGCTTTGACGAACATGGGCTGCAATGCAATAGTAGTTCTTATTTCTAAAATATTGAAGATGTAGGCTATCCAATTGGAACGGGTCCCAGAAAATTTGAACTGTTTTAGATGGTCAGATGTATTCCCTTGCAGTAATCACATTGTTAACACAGTTCAAAATAAAAAGATGTATTGGTTGATTTGACACATCAGTGGGGTTCATGACAATATTTTTTATGTTGATGTTAAGTTCACAGAAGACTTTTCTTTTCATTTAACTCTAGTTATGCATATATATCATAATCTGGGAGGTACACAGGGAGAGGTAGCTGTTGAAGCCATTGGCAGTTCTAGCTTACTCCTAATGGGTACGAAGGCTTCCAAGAACAGTCTGTGCAATGGCGAGTGGGAGTGATAAAGGAATGGATGAGCGGCTAATGCGATGGAGCAGGGAACAAGTGATTGTCAATCCTAGAAGTGCACAACCACAAGAAATTGCTGCAAACAACCGGCCTGCTCCAGGGGTTGAATGCAGCAGCAGCAGAGGTGGTAGAAAAATACAATTTATGATGAGAAAAAGAGGCATTTCCCCAATTGGCTTCTCATTCAACCAAGGGACCATTTTCCCACTCTTACCTTACCAAAAAAATTAGTCAAATGTATTGAAAGATTCTAAGTCTTCTACTAAGGGATATGCTTTATAACTTAAATGCTTTAATTGGCCACTTTCTACTTTCTCAGGATAAACTTCTATATTATGTGTTTCATTTTCCTTATGTCTTACAATAATATTTGAATATTCTTATAAGATCTGTTTACAATATCAAAAAGCAAATATTTATCCTCAAATATTGACATAGACCCACAAAAAGGAAAAAAAAAAAGAAAGAAAAAAGGCTAACTTGGAAATTAAATCAATAAATATTATTGGGTTGGCCTTTGGAGGTGACAAATTTTAGTGGGATGACTATGGATAGAGATGACTATTGATATTTTGATATTTTGGGCTTTGGCTAAATTAATAAAAATATATTTAAATTTTGTAGTATGATTTTGTCCGTATATTAACCGTATTTTGATCTTTTTAAGAAAGTTTGTGTGTATTAATGAAACTTTTGAAAAATTCAATAATATTTTTGAAACGCTTATAAAAAATAAAAGTGTGCTTTTGAAATCTTTTTGAAAGTTAAGAGTAGTTTTGAACTAAAATATAAACGTTTTCATTCAAAATTAATGATAGACTAGTTTTAATATATATATATATATATATATATATATATATTTAAAAGTTTTAAGAGTATTTTTGAACTTCTTTCAACGCTCTAACGCCATTATTGAAAATTTAAAAATAAATTTGAGATAAAATGACAAATATAAATTACCACAAATATGAATACAACCAATTTAACATAAAAAAATAATAATATTTGAGTATTTATAATTTTAATAATTATGTTTTTTTTTTTTTAAAGGATGCCTAATAATTTTATTAATAAAAAAATATTATAACAATAATTGCATAAAATGAGATGGTTTTGATATTACAGGCTTTAAAAGTTAGTTGGCAATATTTTTGAAAAAAGTATTTTAATCATTATCTATTATTAATGGAGAAATTTATATATATGGATACTTCAATTCATTTTCCCTCAACCAATGGATATTACTGTTTCACAGGTTTGGAAAAGAGTTAAAAAAGTGGACACCAATTTTTTGTTGGCTTTCATATGTTTATTTTCTGATTCAATTATAAAAAAAAAAAAAAAAAAAAAGACAGTTGGATTTATACATTAATTTTCCAACTATCTCCACAACTTTAGTAACTTCTTACTATTTTTCAAATACCCACTATAAAAAATTTAAAAAAATTAAATTATGCTCATTGTTAACAAGTAATTCATCCCTATCGGGTAACTTTAGATTACTCTTTGTTACCCTACAACAAGTTATTAAATTAAAATAATAAATAATCAATCAAGTGAATCTCTTACTTTACTTCAACCTCCCAAGTTGACTTCCAAACCTCCAAATGATTTTTTCTCACTCGACTCAGTTTGTAACACATGAAATAGAGGTTTAACCGAATCTATCCAATTTTATAAATAAAGAATGAATACTTATTAAATCTTCTCAAAATTCAGTTAAAACACCATGATACTTGTTATCGAGAAATTGAGTGAATAATTATATTCAAAGTTTATCCAATTTAATTCATTTTTTTTATTTAAGCATTTAAATATTTCAATCACATCAAATCACATCACATCATAGTGAATAATTTAAATTAATTCATATGAATTAATATTTCAAAAAGTACGATTAGTTGGGTTTTTTTTTTTTTTTTTTTTTTCAAAATATAGATTAACTATGTTTTCTAGTGATAGATTTTTTTTTGTCTGTGAGATTAAAATTTTAATTATTTATAAGGTACAGATAAATGGTTTTCGTTCCTATAATAAATAAATAAATCAATAGTTGAGTCATAGGTTGAAACAAAATATAATAATTTGCACACATATATATTTATAAGGTACAAATAAACGATTTTCGTTCCTATAATAATAATAAAATATTTTTTAAAAAGTAAAAAATATTAATACTATTTTTTAAAAAGTTATTTGTCTCTCTTCCAATTTTTCTCCTTTCTATCTAATTTTCTCCCTATATATTTTTGTAATTCTATCTTTTTAATATTTTATTTCTAAAAAATACTCTTTTTTTTCGTCTCCCTTCATTTTAGAATGCGTGTATTCTTTTAATATTTTCTTTCGAATCTAAATCACTTAAAATGAACATTAATAATTCAAAAAAATAATTATTCATATCAAAATCACTTTTTAAATTTAGAACCAAATAATAAAGTTATTTATAATTTAAAAAAATTACAATAGTAATTATAAATAAATCCTTTTACCTAACAAAACCTATTGAAACAAGTAATTCCAAGCATGTACTCAATTATCTTTATATGAATTATTATTTTCTTGAGTTTTGTAGAGCCCATAATTCTTTTCAAGATCCAATAAAAAATGCTTTAATTCTTTTTTTTTCTTTTTTCTTAATGAGTGTTGAGTCTACTTTTCTCTTTGATTATTAATTTTTTTTTTCCATTTTTCAGATCAAAATTTTAATTATTGTTTGATTTTTGTAATGATTTTATATTTGAATATTTCTTTGATAAATACTTAATTTTTATTTTGTATAAAATTAAATAGATTAATCATCAAGTATACGTTAAGTTTTTAGATAGATTAGATAGATTAGATAGATTAGTTCATTAGTCCCTCAATTAAATTGAACCAACAAAATAATTGTTCATTTTTCATAATAATTTTTAAGTATTATCTAAATAAAAATTTAAAAATAATTAAATAGATTTTTTACTAGTAAAATATTATTTGAGTTACATCTAAAAAAAAATGTTGTAATAAAACTTTTACACATCAAAAAGTGTAGAAAAAAGAAAAAAAAAACAAAATTCCAACCCTTCGAAGCTCAAGAAGCAGGTGAAGCTGAAGTACGAGTAGAGGAAGATGTAGTGGAAGAATTACATTCGGCGGCGGCGGCGGCGGCGGAGGAGGAAGGAATCATGGGCCTGGCCTTGGGCTTTTGAACTGTACTGGGTAATGGCTGCGGCGCCGCCGCTGCAACCACCGGTGCATATATTCCGTTGCCGGTAGCGGCGCTGAGTGCTTCTCTGGAGGAAGTAGTGGCGTAGTCGGAAGCCGGTACCCATATGCCGCCGACCACCAGGAACTGGGGCGGTTGGACGGTCTCGTTGTTGTGGATTGTCGGAGTGGGGCATTTGGTGTGCAGACGATACTTCTGTAGATGACTTTTGACTTCGCCGTTGGTAAGACCATCCACCTTCATCAATTCCCTTATTTGCTTCGGCGTCGCCACTGCCATTTTAATTCAAACTATATAAATTAATTCAAACCAATTCCTTTTTCAAAATAAACTCAATTTTCATCTTCTTCCTTACCATGGGAGCCTCCGAGCTGCTGAAGCGCATGAAGGAACCGCCGGTGCAGCTCCGGAGACCAGCAACGTCTCTGTTTCCTCTGATTTTGTGTTTCCTTCTCTTCCCGTCGGCTGCTTCCGCCTAACCCCGTCTCCGCCGTCGAGCTCGTCTCCCCAGCCGGAATCGGATCTGAAGACGACGACATCCCTCCTCCACCACCGGTTTTCTCCTTCTGAAATGGCTGGAAAGCGCCTCCATTTCTGTTGACCTCAACAACCGTCGTGTTCTCCGGCGTGTCCTGCATCACCAGACCCAATAACCCATAAATTTCCGACGAGACTTAATTTAAAATCCGTGCAAAATGGGGAAAATTTTTACCTGAGTCAGAGGAGGAGGATCTGAGGTCTGATTCCAAAGCTGAGCAGATCTGAGCCAATCGGAGGGAGGCAAATTCAAATTGTTTAAATCAGAGTCGTTAATCTTGTTCTTCTCCGTTTGAGTTTCATGGAGGTGTCGTGGTTGTTCAAAATCAAAACCCCCATTTCTGGTCATCGGAATGAACTCCTCAAGAACAAGACCCATGTCGCTGGAAGTCTGCTCGGAGCACTCGGATTGACGATTCTCCGTCGTCGTCTCCGATAGCTGCTGCCTGCAGCAATCAATGGCTGAAAAAGACCCAAATCAGAAAAGAAGAAGAAGAAACAGAGAGGGGGGTTTAATGGATTTTTACCATGGGAAACGATCTGCAAACAGAGAGGGAGCTCGCGCTGAAACATGAGGACTTTGGTGCGTTCTTGTTCCAAAGTATGGGCGAAATCGGAGAGCGTGAAACCCATTTTGGATGCAATATCTTGCATTTTGTAGGAGTAAATCATAATTCTCACAGCTCTGTTTCCGGTGGAAAATGGGACAGAAATTGAAATCTAGAGAGAGAGAGAGCAATGGGGATTGAAAAAGAGATCTAAAAGAGAATCATTGGGAGGAAGAAACTTGGTGCGGAAGCTCCATGATCGTCAAACTAACAAACAAAACACAGAACCAGAGAGAGGCAGAGAGAGAGACAGAGAGAATTGGAAAATTCAACGGAGAATTTATGGGAGGCGATACAGAGGAGGCAGAGACTAAAATATCATGGTCGGGCCGTCGCGTAGTGTAACCAATATATATTCTCTCTTTCATGGAGCTTCTCAATAACCCAACACCTTTTATTTATTTATTTATTTATTTATTTAATGAATAAAAAATAATTAAATACTTCAATTTACAAAATTCATTTTTTTTTACCTACTTAATTTTTTTATTTATTTTTAGTTTCAGGAATGGAAGATGAAAATATGGTTGATAAAATTATTCTCATATTTTTCATTTAGATTCAATATGATCTATACAGAAATTTTAATTCCGTCAATCAATTTAATTAGATCATTCATACATGCATGTTGTTAAAAAGTTACGAAAAGCTCGACACTCGAAGCAATATTTGAGAGAAATATATTTTCACAATTAAGAAAAAAACAAATTTTCAACATAAGAATAGATTAAATACAACTCATCTTAGGAACGCATAAGTTAAAATCAAAATAAATTAGAATCCCTTAGACCTATAACAAAGGTGAATACATGCTGACATGGACTCTATAGTTCGATTAAATGACGCCCCATCACTCTATTCGTATATCCTTGGTATTGTCTTGAAAACGTTTTAGCAAAAAATATTGCATAGAAAATATTTAATAATTCCTCTAACAGAGTGAGACATGTATAAACACACAACAAAAAATATACAATTATGACCTTACATTATTGTCTTTCATGTGGTTAAGTGGACAGGTAACTCATGTTCTGATATTTGGCAATGCATAAACAAGCTTAATTCGAACTCGTAAGTGGTCCAAGGGGATAAATCATGCTTGAAAAAAAAAACTTTTATTTATATAAACAAACCTATTAATTAATTCTCAATTTTTCTTTCCCGAACAAAATTTGAAAGTATAAAGACAAAAAATGAACACTTTCTAAAAATTAATTTAGCTTAAATTCATGTTTCCAATTACTCTTCATCACCATGTTGATTTCATGAGAATAAAATTTAATTGTTGAATTAAAAAAGAATTAATTAGACATTAATTATTATTTCTGACTTTTAAATTGTTGAATTAATAAAAAAAAACAATTAATTAAGATAAGGGGAGTACAGGTGTGAGCACTGAATTGGTTTACGCTTTCGTCACCAATGTATGTGCTGTCAGTGTCGGTGACGTAACGCTTGTCCACCCACTGATCTGCTTCCTTAATTTTTTTAAAGTTTATAATATATATAAAATTTTCCCCAACAGAATATTCCAGAAGATTCCAAGAAGGATAGAGGAATCTGAGGCTAGGCTGTGATCCGGTACGGTCGTGCACACCCATTCATTTTGGCCCCTTGTCCTCCCTTTTCCTTATTGTGACCTTTCGTGCTCTCCCAAAGCCACTCTCAACCAATTTCTTTCTTTACCCTTAAGAAAAATCAAATTAAAAACTCTGTCTCTCTCTCTTTTATTGGGTTACGTTTGCTATTATCATCCTTATTCCCTAAGACTTGTTGCAATTTTCTTCCCGGTCTTGTTTCATATTTTATATTCTATGCGATAATAATTG
Organism: Cucurbita ficifolia; assembly: GCA_033971965.1. Classification (NCBI taxonomy): domain Eukaryota; kingdom Viridiplantae; phylum Streptophyta; class Magnoliopsida; order Cucurbitales; family Cucurbitaceae; genus Cucurbita; species Cucurbita ficifolia. The sequence goes on from CM066976.1 coordinate 4,784,873, forward strand.
AAATTCGAATTTGGCGAATGAGACTCGAGTTTTGAATTGGATAAGGATGAAAATTTTAAATTCAACACCTCACCGAACCTTCTTAGTATGTGCAAGTATAAGATATAGTATAGTCATGAAAATCTTACGAAATTGATAGGTCTTATCGATAAAAAAAAAAAAAAAAAGAAAGATATTTTTTGATTAATAAAATTGTTATATTTTGTAGTTGGTTTGGAAGCGTTCTAAATTGGTAACGTCTTATAAAGTTTTTGTTTATATTCACTGATGCTACTATTTCCTTAAAGTGGTACATGAATCTACATGGTTTGTGACGTATATAGAGTAAGAATTGACGAGAAGATAGCTGAATCGGGTTGGGCCACACATGGGCCCGAGCTATTGGGCTTGTGGGGGTGTCTGTGGGTCGAATCGTCTACATCGAGTGGGTTGGGCAGCACTCGATTGGGCTGAGGTGTTGAGGTGTGAAGGTACTGGGTCCGTCTGTGGGCTGAAGAGCTGTTGGGCGTTCGATCATGAATTTGTGATTTGGGTGAATTTTTGTCACTGAAGCTGTGGTTCGAACTCAGGTTTGGATTCTGAGTTTGAGGTCTAGATCTGAAGCTACTTCTGATTTGAAAATTTTGTTTGATTCTATGTTGTTTGATCATTGAACTAGCCCTTTGAAGTTTGAAGAACTGAATTAAGATTCTCTTATTTCGGGAAAAATAGCGAAGCTTTTGTTAGATTCAGTTCAGAAGCATCATCCCCACCGGGTCCTTGAAGAACACTTCATTTCTCTGTTACGATCATGTAAGACAGCGGCGCTGCTTCAGAAAGTTCAAGCCCAGATAATCACCCACGGTTTCCAACACAATGAATATGTAGCTCCGAATCTGGTATCTGCATGGGCTGGTCTGAAGCGAATGGATTATGCCCGCCATCTGTTCGATCATTTTCCTGACCCAAAACTAGCCCTTTGGAATGCAACTTTCAGAGGGTATGTCCGTAACGAGTTTTACAGGGAAGTCATTTTCTTGTCCGGGAAAATGAAGAGCATGGACGTGAGACCCAACTGCTTCACCTTCCCTCTTGTCCTCAAATCGTGTGCAAAGATCAGTGCGTTTGTCGAAGGCGAACAGATACATTGTGAGGTGATTAAGGGAGGGTTTGAAGGGAACCAATTCGTGGCAACTACGCTGATCGATGTGTACTCTGTTGGGAGGGCGATTGGGTCTGCGTACAAGGTGTTTGTTGGAATGCTTGAGAGAAATGTTGTTGCTTGGACTTCCATGATTAGTGGCTACATTTTGTGTAATGATGTGGTGTTTGCTCGCCGACTTTTCGACTTGGCACCAGAACGGGATGTTGTGCTTTGGAACATCATGGTTTCTGGTTATATTGAAACAGGGGATATGGGGGCTGCAAGAAAGCTGTTTGATGCAATGCCATACCGAGATGTGATGTCTTGGAATACAGTGTTGAATGGGTATGCAAATAATGGAGACATTGAGGCTTGTGAGCAGCTGTTTGAAGAAATGCCTGAGCGGAATGTTTTCTCCTGGAATGGATTGATTGGGGCATATGCTCATAATGGGCGTTTCTTTGAAGTATTGGGTTGTTTCAAACGAATGCTAATCGATGGCCTTGTTGTTCCCAATGATGCCACCCTTGTCACTGTGCTGTCCGCTTGTGCAAGATTAGGAGCTCTTGACTTGGGGAAGTGGGTGCATGTATATGCTGCGACAATCGGGTTTAAGCAAAGTATTTATGTTGGAAATGCATTAATAGACATGTATTCAAAATGTGGTGTGATAGAGAATGCAATGGAGGTTTTTGGAAGCATGGATTCAAAAGACGTTATTACATGGAACTCTGTAATTTGTGGCTTGGCAACTCATGGATGTGGGGCGGATGCATTAAATTTGTTTCACCAGATGAAGATCACTGGCGAGAAGCCTGATGGAATCACGTTCATTGGGGTTCTGTGCTCCTGCACCCATCTTGGGTTAGTTGAAGAAGGCATATCATATTTCAACTCAATGGTCCATGACTACTCAATTGTGCCTCAGATTGAGCATTATGGTTGTATGGTTGATCTATTTGGGCGAGCTGGACTTTTGGACCGAGCAATCGAGTTCGTGAAGAGGATGCCGATGGAAGCAGATGCTGTCATCTGGGCTGCTCTTCTAGGTGCATGCAGGATTCACAAAAACATTGATCTGGGTGAGTTAGCTCTTCAGAAACTCATTCAGCTTGAACCCAAAAACCCTGCAAACTATGTGATGCTGTCAAATATTTATGGAGATGTTGGTAGATGGAAGGATGTTGCACGGTTGAAGATGTTAATGAGGGACACCGGGTCCAAAAAATTGCCTGGATGTAGCTTGATTGAGGTGAATGATAGCGTAGTTGAGTTTTATTCCTTGGATGAGAGGCATTCTCAGAGCAAGGAAATCTATGGTGTCTTAAAGGGATTGATGAAATTGTTAAGATCATTTGGGTATGAACCAAATATTATGGAGCTTCTGCAGGGATCATGAGATCCAAAGTGGCACCTGAAAATGCGTTTTTGAGCGTCTGAGATTGTATCTTATTGAGGTACAAAAAAATTTCCGTCCTTGTTATATTGCTGTTCCTGCTAATATTTAACTTCAGCTGTTGAAAGTGCCAAACTAATCTTATTTACAATCTAGAGCATAGATGGATGAATGTTCGAGATAAGCCCCACTGTGATATTATAATCATAATCATAACAATAAAGTTGCGTATTTATTTAAGCTCCTCATCCGCTTTATTATTGTTGGCTATATGTACTCCTCTTCAGTTCCCAGGTACACTAAGAGATTGGGCGAGGAAACCAACTAGAATGGAAACAACAAAGAAGGAAGATGAAAATTGAAAAGATGTAAAGATGGGGTTGTTTGTTTTTTGTTTTTGGAAATAAAAATCTTGGTTCCCAAGGCGAAGAGAGACATTAATGATTGTGGTAAGAAATGAAGTGAAGTAAGAAGAGTGGCAGCAAAATCATAGGGAATGGAATAGGGATAGCCAGAAAAGCCCCCAACACTCTGCTTACTCTTCACCCTAAACCCATTCATTCATTCAATTTTCTTTTCCTTTTTAATAAATGAAAGCTTAAATTCTTCTTCTTTTTTTTTCTTTTTCTTTTCTGTTTGTATCAAATCAACATGAAATTGGCGACTTTTGAATTTTAACGATGGAGCAACTGAAAAGAAAAGAATTGTGCATGTTATTGGCATAGGTAATAATTTTCGATTATCCTGTCATATTTTTAGCTTCACTCTCATGTGCATGAGATCTAAATTCATTCCAGAAAAAAAAAATTGAAAATAGGTGTTTTATCATATAATAAAGTGATAGAAATTGGGAACATACAAGTATGGGTTTTCTTTATTGAAGGGGATGAGTCAATGAAGCTTCTGAATTTCAATTATAGAAACTTCTTCTGTCCTTAAAAAGAGGCTTCCAATATTGCCCTCCACATACCCCACACACAATTTTATTTTCTACTTTTATTTTATTTTATTTTTATTCTGTAAATATTTTTAACAATATTCAAATTACATAAACCAAAATAAAATGAAATTCATAGTATTTATTTATTTATTTTGTTAAATTAAAAGCTTAATCTTTGAAATTGAATAGATGAATCTAAATAAAAAAATCAGTCCAATAAATAAGCAAATAAATGAATGTTTAGGGTAAAATGGACATAAAATGACTCTCTCTCTAACCCAAATTATCAGACAAAGGCTAAGTTTGTAGCATATGATCTCAATTCTTTACAACATTCACTTTCTCAAAATTTGATTCAAAATTTCTTTTTCTTTTTTTTTTGGTTCTTTCCTTTTTTAGAAAATGTAGGAGAGAGAAAGAGAGATGGGGGCAAAAATGGAACAAAAAAAAAATAGTAACTGCCATAGCTGGAAAAAGCTGCAAAACCTACTCCTCAATGAACCTCTTCACAATCTTTACGCTTGCTTCCACTACCTCTGCCTCCCATATTTCTGACCGTTTCTCCGCCGCTTCCGACCCCAGCACCGCCACAACCGCCGCTGTCGCGTCCACTCTTTTCAGGTCCCACCCCGCTCTTCTCAGCCGTCCGATCTTCCCTAACTGCCTCTTTGTCAGCTTCCACGTGTTTTCCTTTATTTTCCTTACCGCCTCTTTGTATGCGCTCGCCACCACTGGATCCCCCCCCTCTTTGTACTCTCCCCCTTTCGGGTGATGCCGCCGGAAAAACTCCTCGAATTCCGCCACTCCGATCGCCTTCCGCAGCCCCACTCGGCTCTCTGAATCGGCCATTTCTGGGTCGTAAAACTCCGCCAACTCCCTAACCATCCCGGCCTCTAACATCTCGTCAACACGCTTCGACAAATACCGCTTCAGAACCGGAAACGACACGTCGACCCACAGAAAGCAGCACCGGTACCGGAACTCCGTAGACACCCGATTCCGAGAGCCGCCGAAGACGTCGTGGGTTGGATCGAAATCCGCCGTGACAAGCGCGTGAATGAAGGAGTTGGAACCGCCGACGACGAGGGGAAGGTTCCCTCGTGAGATTACGCCGGAGATGACGGCCGCGGCGTGGGAGCGGAATGCTGATGCAGAGACTTCGCCGGCGAGAGGGTCGAAGTCGCCGAGAAGATGGTGGGGGACGGCGCGGCGGTCGGAGAGGGGGAGCTTGTTAGTGGTGATGTCGAGGCCTGTGTAGAGTTGCATTTTGTCGGAATTAATAATCTCGGAGGGGAAGCGAGAGGCGAGGTCAATGGAGAGGGAGGACTTGCCGGAGCCGGTGGCGCCGAGGAGGAGGATGAGATTATGGGAGGGGGAGGGGGAGGGGGAGGAGGAGGAGAGGACAAGAGGGGATCGGGGGCGGCGGGAAGAACAGGAAGAAGGGGCATTAAAATGGGAAGGGAGAGAGGAGTGGGAGAAGGGGAGGGAAAGTGTCATAGGAAGTGAATGATGAGGTAATGTTTTTGTTGTGAACAGACATAGACGGAACGGAGGAGGGAGGTGCGTGGTGGAGCAGACGACTGTGTTAATGGCGGGGAATCATGACACAGAAGAGATCGTGTTTTTCCTCGCCATTATAATATTGAATTTTTAATTTTTAAAAATTATATTAAATACAATATTATATTTTCATCTCAAATATATTAGAATGTTTTTAGAAATTATATTAAAAATTAAAATTATCTATTTAAGAACGAGTATTAGAAAGTTTAGAAAAGACAATATCTATGACCGTAGATTTGACCTGTTACATTTAAGTTTAGAAAAGACAATATCTACTGACAGTGGATTTTAGTTGTTACATTTCCAGAGGACTGATAATTGAGAATTAAGGTTTGACCGCATCCTGTCAAATACAGTACAGATAAACCATAATTAATTTTATTTTTATATTTTTGAAATTTTTGTTCAAACTTTTTTGCCCATTTTAGACGTATGAAAAAGCATAGGCGAGGCTAATTTTGTGTAAGAGGCAACTAAATATGTAATGGTGTAAAACTTATATACTATAAGCTTCCTAATTTGTAGAAGAAGAAGATGGAGCATACGTAAACCCTTAGAATCTTGGTAAAAATGAAGCTTAATATTCACATGATTTACTTATTTGGAACTTTTCCAACTTCATTTGTTGTTTCCTTTCTAATTCCATAATCGAATATCTCAGAGCATATGAGAATTGTTGTACCAGAATCGCTGCAGAATGGGCATGGTTGTTTGGGGGCAATGGCCTGAATTCTTGGTCTTCGTCTTCGACCATGTCCAGCTTCATCAACTCTAATTCAATCCTCGTTGCTATCTCCGCTTGCTGTTTTCTCAATCTCTTTCTCAGAATGACCCAATTCGCATGAGATAAGGGATTATTTAATTTCATATATATTTTTCATTTTTAATGATGAGAGGCTTCACTAGGGGATGTCGAAGAGTGCTAAGTGAGATCTCACATCGATGAGAGAGAAGAACAAAACATTTCTTATAAAAGTGTGAATACCTCTAAATGCATTTTATAACTTTGAAAGGAAATGTAGAAGAGAAAACCCAAATAGTACAACATTCTTTACAAGACAAGGGTGTGAAATCTCTCTCTTTACTTCTAGGGAAGCCTAGAAGGGAAAATTCAAAGAGACAATATCGGCTAGCGGTAAACTTTGACTCTTACAAACAAAATTTCTAACCGTGTATTATAGGAAGATTTTAGATACTTTTAGTACAAGGTATTGATGTTGTGTTAGACACGTTTGTATTTATGTGGTTCCCTAAGATTTTAGTTATTTTTAGTATGAAATATGTTTAGTTGGTAGAGCCGATGTAAATGACTATTTGTAATTCCTAGAGTAACCTATGGTCAATTGGAAGATTGTAGCTCTCATGCCCATTTACAATAATGACAACTAGCTAAATTGTAACTTAAAGCATAAAATTAATATTCTAGTTTGAGGTACTAATTCCATTTGAGTTGTAATTGAGTTCATTTAACATAACTTTATTTTATTGTGTTTTAGAACAACAAGTTGCGTTCAATCTCGTCATCCGCCTTATTTTATATCATATTCAAATTTAGTTTTGATTTTAGAATCTCTTTTTCTTTTATTTTGTGAAAATGTTATTTTGGTTTGCAGCCCTTTTAGATTATGGTCATTTTTACAATGAAAAACATCATTTATGTTGTATGTAACGGCTTGTTTTTTGGGAGTCTTGAATTATAGATGCCTATTAACAAAAAAAAAAAAAAAAAAAAAACATGTTCATATATAAAATAAATGCATATCAAGACGTGAGGAGTCAAAATCGTGACTCGAATCCAGTTGGATCCTAAGTCCCATAGCTCGGGTTCACACTCACTTTGTCCTTGCAACTCATGTTTCATTTGTAAAAGAAAGGTATGAATGAGTATAAAAGTCTTCACTAAATAACTTATTCGTAGGCACTTAAATCTTTTTAAGACTTATATTGATCATACACATTTTAAGACTTATATTGATCATACATTTATATATATTTCTTATGTCTCATGTTGTACTTAAATAATATGTGTCTAAATCATAGGTTTTTATTAGCTCATCCAAACTCATCCTTGTTCAAGTTATAGTCCTTCAAAACATCGATTCTCATAATCAATAATCAAGTTCATTGGAGCTTATCATTTCTCATGTTTAGCTCCGCTTTCTTTCTCGTTCTCTAACTCCTTTGAGCTTAATGGTAACACCCAAGCTAGAAAGGTACAAATTTTCATAATTTTTCCTTTCAATTTCTAAGTTGATAAATTTTAGTAAGTGTTTACAATGTCCAAGATACTTCTGATAGACTTAGCACCTTAAGATTGTGTGCAGCGAGAGTCAAAACAAAAGCATCTTGACCCTGAGGAGTTAGCCTAGACTAGAGAGTCTTAAAAATGAGCCGTCTGTACAAAGAGTTGTAAAAAGGAGCCCAGTTCTTCCATATTTGAAAAGTTGGTAAACATTTTTAAAGTTGTTCCATTAAAAGGTAAAATGAGGCTGTACAAACATATATCCAGCTAATGGGAAAGCTACAAATTCCCCTAAATGAGAAGAACTCATTGAAATGGAACGAATGGAGACTGTTCTGCCCGGATCAAATAAAACGTAGTGGTAGTGCTACCATTTGATCTTACAAAAGCAAAGATTCCAGAAATTGAACTTATGAATCAAAAGAGTATTTGCATTAGGAATTCACTTCCAATGTTCAAATTTGTTATGAAAAGATTTCTGACGCAATTAAATATATGAAACCAACATATAATTGCTACTTAAATTTCTTATAATCGAAAAGTGTGCAATGAACTACTTGTTGGTGGTGTGAAGTTGACAGAAAGTCTGGCAGTACACAGAGATGGAATTGGCTAGATTCAGAATTCACAACTATGGGTACTAATATATGATCACAATTAGCAGAAAAGATGAACATAGAACTCAATTTCCAGACCAAAAATGAGTCTGATAGTTCAATTACCTACAAAATTGATGGCCATAAACAACACAATTCACAGCCGCATAAACACAACAACACAGCATTACAAAGGATTTCACAATTTGCACAATTACAAAGTGCACAAAGAAGAAAATTCGGAACTCAACTAAAAAAATTTCCCAACAAGAACCAGACAAATCTAAACTCCATAGATGCAAAGAAACCACTGAAATCAACTGAAACAAAACAAAAGGTTTGGGCCAGCAGATTTTTTGGGGGGGTCAATGGGGGGTTTTGTTTGACATTGACAAAACAACGAAGGGATTTTAAGATTAGCAAACACAAATCCCAATTGAAAGGGAGCAAAACACACCAAATCGGAGGGAAAATTACCTGAAAGAGCAACGAGTTCCCAAGATCCCCAAGTTATGGAAAATGGTAGCGAACTCTCTAGTGTGACGCTTTCCAGAATGGCCACCCCCCTCCCTTGTCTCAGCTGATTTCCCTCGTCGTCCAAATGGGAGGAAGTGAAAGACTCTCACTTAGCTGGAACATAAAAGAGAAATTGAGAAATGAACATCTGGCAATACACTATCCACTGCAAAACCGAAAATGAAATTTTCAAGAAACAAAAAGAACCCACACAGAAAAAGGAAAAAAGGGATGAAACTAAAGATGGGAGGAAGGAGAACTGACCTCGGCAGGGGGTGAGCCGGAGGAGGCATTCAATTACTGTATAGATGAGTAGAAAATGAGACATGGGAGGGGATTTTTATTTTTTTTCTCTTTTATAGTAGAAAAGGCTATATCAAAAGCTTTAAAAAAAAAAAAAAAGGCATTGTTCGTGCAGTCAGACAAACCAAACAGGAAAGGGGGCTTAAAAAAAGAGAAGGCGTATGTGATGGCTTAGGAACCATAGCACGCAGTAGCACTGTAAACTCATTCTACAGATCATCAATGGTTCTATTGTTTCAAACTTAATCAAACAATAATACTGAAAAATAAAACCAAATCAATAATAATTATAATACGCAGTGTTAAGATTTTCAGAACAAGTTAGGCTTTTATCTTATGAGTCAGCCAGCAGCTGCCGCAGTCATTTCACTTCCAACACCTTTGATAACCAACTGTTTTTTTTCTCTTTGAATTTCGACATTGCTAGCTCAAGCCACAGCATCACTTGATGCTGAACTACCGTTGGATATTTCATGCTCATCGATCAGATTTCTAAATCGTCCACCAACATCCATGTTGTAGACGTGCCCCATTTTGGCACGCTTCGTCTCTAGGTATCTCTTGTTGTCCTTTGTAATTGGGGTTATCAGGGGAACTCTACCTGAAACTTCTAAGCCATAACCCTTTAGGCCTTTGTACTTTGTTGGGTTGTTTGTCATTAGTTTCATTGTTCTCACCCCAAGATCCCTTAGAATCTGCAAGCCACGAAGAGAAAGATTAGATTTTGTTAAAATAAAGAATTTACCATGTGATCCGATTAAATCATTTCGTCGTTATGGGTAAATCTATATGTACCTGTGCACCTATGCCATATTCACGAGAATCCACGGGCAATCCTAGTTCCTCGTTGGCTTCGACAGTATCCCGCCCAGCGTCTTGCAAGTTATATGCATGAAGTTTGTGGCCCAAACCTATGCCCCGTCCTTCATGTCCACGAAGATAAACCAAGACACCTCTCCCTTCTGCCTCGATCAGTTGCATCGCTAGAGCAAGCTGGTTTCCACAGTCGCATCTAGCTGATCCGAAAATATCTCCAGTGAGGCATTCCGAGTGTACCCTCACTAGGATATCTTGTCCGTCACCAATATCACCCTGCACAAAGCAAGTAGGCCGTAAATTTATACATTATGACACTGAAAATCCATATTAGAGCAGACCATGCATCCACAAACACTCGAGCTTGGTACTTGGCTGAATTTAGGAACTAAAAGGTAGACCATCTCAAGAGACTCGAATAATATTACTTCTTCAAATAGTATGGGGCAGGATCACCGTGTACACTAGCAAAAGCGTTATATAGTTCCACCAGTAATAGCAAATGTTTTTATGAAGCTTTGACCTTTGAAACAGAAGCAGTTAGTTACCTTAACCATTGCAATATGCTCAATTCCATCCAAAATAGATCTGTAGCAATATGCCTGAAATGGTCCCCATGTAGTCGGCATGCGAGCAGCATCCCCAGCACGTTCAACTAATCTATCCCTCTTCCTCCTAAATCTGTCAATACCTTCATATATTATATTTCATTTGTAGGATTACTAAACAGGGGGACAAAATAAATGAGGAAAAAAAAAAAAACAAACCAACAATGATCGTTTTGTTGTTAACTGGGAATGAAGATTGTGATCATTATCCAAGCAAGAAACTTGTTTTCATATGAAGAGTATTTCAAAATATAGAAAAACTAAACGCAAGCTAACACAATCAAAATTTTAGCAAGAAAGATAGCAATTTACCTGACTAAATCAGCAATGGAAATGATTTTCAAGTTTTCCTGTTTGGCAAACTCACGAAGTTTTGGTAACCTAGCCATGGAACCGTCTTCATCAACTACCTCACAAAGGATACCAACCGGTTCTAATCCAGCGAGCATTGCAAGATCGACAGATGCTTCAGTATGCCCAGCTCTCTTCAAAACACCACCTTCCCTGTACTTGAGGGGAAATATATGGCCTGGCCGCTTAAAATCATAAGGTTTTGAATCTCTTGATGCAAGTGCCAATACTGTTGCTGCCCTATCAGTAGCTGAGACTCCAGTGGTTGTACCCTCTCTTGCATCCTGAAGAAACAATTGTCAGAAATTTCAAGCATTAAATCTATAGAAATTACCACGCTACATGGACAAACTGATTAAAAAATATTAAGCAGAAGAAAGAGGCCATAAAACTGTAATTTTGAGCACTCATACTGGATTACATTTATTAAATTGAACGATTATAAAAAAAATGCCAAGTGAAGAATTCATACCACTGTCACAGTAAAAGCAGTACAAAGTTTCTCCTCGTTCTCCTTTTCGTTCACCATAAGTGGAATCTGTAACCTCTCGAGATCGTCACCTTTCATGGCCACACAAACAATTCCTGTTCCATGCTTTACAATGAAAGCCATGGCCTCAGGAGTTGCAGCTTGTGCTGCCATTATCAAATCTCCCTCGTTTTCTCTATCCTCATCATCAACGACAAGCACCATCTGCAACATTACATTCCTTGTCACTAAGATGAAGAGTTGAAAATCAAGGGAGAAAAAAATAAATGCTCCCATGCCATGTGACGTGCCAAAAAGTTGAAGAACAAGAAAAACTAGAATAATTAACCACCTTTCCCTGGCGAATATCTTCAACAGCATCGGCTACAGAAGCAAAACCTTCCGTCGGACGATCAAAATCATATTCATCTTCATCAATGGGAAAACTATTGGTATGGTTTGCCACTACAGCATTGCCATTGGAAGAAGACAAAATTCCTCCTTCCCCAGATATCACTGTGGCTCTTGTTTGGACTGAACCCCTGGTGCCCAAAAACAGTTTACTAGCTTTGCAGTTTGAGGCTAACTCAGAAACAAGGCCAGTTGACGAGTATGGTTTAACGTGGTTGATTCCACCAAAGGACTGCAAGTCTTGGAATCTTCTACAAAAGTAAAAGAGGGACAAGGAACAAGTTCCAATCAATGTTCTTAAACTTCATAAGTAAAAATTAATAGCTAGCCGCAGTTTATTGTAGAATGGTGAGAAGTTTTTCATGCAAAACTGGAAGATTAACTCTAAGAGAGCATAAGCCTATTATATTCAAATAACCATCGTTAATTCAGATGGGATCAAGAGATTGAATGCATAACATGATTATTTTTTTGTCACTTCAAGAAAGATAAATGAAGCTGAATCTGGATAAATCGAAAACAAAACACAAATAATGCAACAATTAAAGAAAAATCCAGATGGAAATGAAGAAATCAGAATACAAAGAGTAGCTTACTGAACATGAGAAATGGGAGCTGTAGATGGGAACGAGACGCTTCTAAAAGCCATTGGCGCTGAAATCTCTTACCCTGTTTCGGACCCTGGATTGCAAGGATTTCAAATCAGCATTTTCAATGTTCGAATGAACTCAGAGAATAGAATTTGAAATCTGGTTTTGATCCGAAAAAACATTCCTATCCAAAGTAGGTCAGTAGGATTTAAAATCAAAATTGGCCTGATTCCATCTTTATCCTATTCGGTAGAATCGAAAAGAACAAATAAAACAAAAAAGAAAAAAGAATTGAACCAGGTAGAATTCGACCGATTGATAGAGAGCTGCAGCAGAAGACGGGGTTGTCGTGGGGGCGTGCCGGCAATCCACAATGGCAATACAGAGAGGAAGATAGGATAGAAGAAGAGAAATCAGAAATGGAGGTCGGTGTGTGGGTGCCGTTTGGTGGTGCAAGGGAGATAAGAGAGAAGAAGAAGAAGAACAGCAGAGCAGCCGGTGGCGATGGGACGCGCGACTGCGGCGACGATGGAAGAAGGAGAAAGAAATATGGAGAGGGAATACTTTTTTTTCTTACTAATATAAATGTATAAAATATATATATATAATTATTAAAGAAAATTAGGACAAAAATAAATAAATAAATAAATAAATCGGTTTGAGAATAGATAAGATTGTTTGTTCTTTTAAAACGGAGGCTTTCTGGGGACACCAAAGGGAACGAATATTAACCTTTTCTTTTTTCTTTTTGCTTTTTTTTTTCTTTTTCTTTTATTAGGACCATTTTTGGGTCTTATCTTGTTTCTGGCAGCCTCCAATCCACTACGGTTGGGCCCACTTTTCCACTTGCCTTCGGACACATGTCAAAATTGTATTACTTCGGGTCATCGGGTTACCCGAATCAAATGAGTGGACATGGTAGTGCGTCTTAATTTTTAAATCATGCCTTTTATTATTATTTCTTTTGAAATATTATGTACATAAAAAAAAAGTTAAATATTTTGTTTAAGATGTTTAGAAATTAGATGTAAACAAATAATATTTATGTTTGTTCTTTCCATTATTTTCAACAATTTTATTCCTAATTTTAAATGATTAATTGTTATCGGTTACTCTATTTTTATTAACAAAACAATAAAAAAAAACTTTAACTAATTTATTTTTTATTCATGTATATTATAAATAATATGCCTTAGACAACAATTCATTTTAAATAAATGAATCTAATAAAATTATATAAACTTTTACCCATAAATAATTTTAATGTAATCAAACTAAAAAAATTAATTATACATATTATATTTCAAAAATCAAATATAATTTATTTATTTCAACCATTTCAACGTAAAATGCATTTATTTTAACTTATTATCAATTTCTGACTCATTTATATATTATAAGAAAATGATTAATAGTTTAAAATATTTTTTTAAAAATAAATAAAATAACAAATTATGGAAACCACAAATAACTGAACAAGGGGAACAAGCTTAAAAGAAGTTATAAAATAAAAGAAAACGATTTGAAATAATTGTAAAAATGCACCCAAAAAAAAAATAATAATAATAAAATAACAAAAAGAAATAAAAGGAAAAGAAAACCAGAATAAAAATTGGAAAAGAAGTTGAGAGAAATAATAAAAAGAAACAAAATAACAGTAAGAAAAAACAAGGAGAAAAGAAAAAAAAGTGGGGCTTTTATCCATTATTTTTTTTTTACCGTTAGATACGGTCATTAATGAAAATATGTGGGTGACTGTCGCAATGACTTATGGAGCTTTAGATTGGGTGACGTTATATTCCTACATGCTAAGTAGACCCTCACTAATCGATGTGAGTTCATAATTAGGAGTTGCATTCCAACCGTCTCTACATAGACCTAGTTGATTCATGTCATCATAACGGACCCTAAACGTGGCTCAAGGACTAAGGAAAGATAAACACATGGGCTAAGGCTCACTCACAAGTCATACATTTCTCGAGGACATCTCACATCTAGTCCATAAAATAAATTAGGAGATAGGCAGGTATTCCAACCTCAACATGCTTCTAGGGGTATAAATGGTATTAAATCACAAAATCATACATATCCATACAAAATACGTGCACATTCAATCATAATATATCATAGTCCTGACAAAATATTTAAATTAATCAAAGGCAAATTATGTATATTAGAAGCCCTACCACATGCGTTCTAGCTAAACCAATCAAAATCCATAATTACAGGCCCTATTATCCATTTTCATACTCATTTCATTCATAAATCATGTTAACAGTCCATATGCCCGAGTTCTAATTGATTCCTACATATATTTCTTGCCAAAAAAGATCTAAATGGTTACTTACATGGTCAGCCAATTTTTCTATGTCTATTGAATTTGTAAAAAAATCTAAATTTCTCAAAGTTCATCAAACATGTATTAAATTAATTCAAGAGAATAAAATCCGTGAAAACAACTCAAAGACGGAACTCCGAGAGGCTTAAAATCATTAAAAGGAGGATGTCAAAATTAACCATTGACTTTTGACGACAAGCCATTAACCATACTTTCAAGGTTGACATTATTGTTGTAGCATGTTGACATCTGACATCATCGATGATGCCATCGTATTGTATTTTTTCTTTTCCAAATCTAAGTTTTTTGTTGGCGCTACTTTGCCGGTTTCGTTTTAGATGTTTAGTTACTTGTTTCAAGTTACTCCGTTCAACAAACTTGTAGATCTACAATTCAAGAATACAATAAAATAAGTTTCATCAATTTTCATGAAGAAGCGAGGAATATATGGTCAATCAAAGTTGTGGAAAAACTAAAACTATACCTTCCGATTTTCGCGTTTTCGAATATTTTCTCATCCAAATAAGCCCACGACTCAATTATAGAAGTTTTAGATCTCCTCGAGGTGCTTTTACGACATCAAAAATCATCAAAATTTGTTATAGGGAAAATTTTTATACCCTTAAAACTAAAATTTAACTCCAAAAATTATGGCGAAACTTTGACTATCCCTTACGACTGTTCTTCCTCGACCCATCATTTTTATTTTAGGGTAAATTATGAATTATTTTGTTCAAACTTTTATAATGCTTCTTTAATGAAAAAAAAACATAATTATTATATTCACAACAACCACATCAATCATGTGTCGAGCCGAACTAAAATCAAAATTTTTATTGCATTAAACAAATTTAATATCTACAAAAGTGTCAATGGAGCTACCGTCTCACTCATCCTCTTAACCACCAATTTCTCTCACGAAACTATAAACGGCGTCTATGTTCCGACTCCCACCAGCGGCCGCTGTCGATCGCCGACGAATTCTCCGACACTGACCTAACTTTTCTAACATCACCGACCACTATCTTGTCGCCTCCGTTATCTCTAAGATAGACTTTGTCTACATCCTCAAAATAGACGTCGACGACCTTTCCCAACGGTGAATTCCACTCCGCCGCCAGCACTGGCGTCCGGCTCCGCCCACGAGTATCCCAAAGCTTAAGTGACACGTTCGACGAGACGCTCTCTCCGACGGCCACCACCATTCTCCCCGGCGATAAAGCCGCCACTTGCAACGGAGCTCCGTCGCTAAAAATGGAGCAGATCTCCGCCTCTTCATTCTCGTCGTACAACGAAATCACACTCCCACTTAACTTCTCAAACTCGCATTTCAATTTCACATCGCCCCATTGCCTCACTACGCTCTGTTCCGACCCAAACCACGACCACGACCACGGAACCGAATCTCCATCGCCTCCGCCGTCGTACCGTCGCCGGAGACGAGAACAACGACCCGTCCCTTTGACTCGAAAATCCGACCTGTCGTCCGGTTCCCGGTCCGCCTCTTTGTCATCTTCCGATTCCGAGCTTGAAAGTGGGGAAGATCTGAGATTCTCTGAAACTAAACCAGCGGTCTCCCCGCCGTGGAGAGATCGGGAGAGAGGTTCGCAAATCGGTGTGGTTCGACTTCTCCGACGAATGACAATGATTAAAATCTTGACCCGATTGATTACGCCACTAAAAGTGGCCAACAAAGTAATAAGAACAGCACCCCATTTCCAAAAATGTGGGGATGGGGAAAAGGAAGTGAAAATTCGAAGCAAGCCCAGATCTGAGCCTAATTCAGCAATCCTGTTCAGCACAGGAACTTCCATTGTTCTTGATTTCTCGAAGAGAAAAAGAAAAACAGAGTAATTTTCTCGGCTGCCAAACAGATTTAGTAGAGGGAAAGTAGAACATACGCAGGGATAGGCGGAGTTTATAAAGGGCGAATATGAAAGATAAAATGTAAGATTTGAACGGGGACGTGGCGGATCATGATTGGGGAGTTGGAATATTTTTTAATCCACGTCATCAATAGGTGGATGGAAACAAAAGGATTGGGACTGCTGAGTCAGGTTGGGAGAGTAAGAAATTCAATTTGAAACGACAAGGAAGTATTTTTTTAATTTATTTTTTAGTTTGGTTTATTAAATCCACTAATTGGTCACACGGTCAGCATGAAACATGGGCGTGCGAATTTGTGGTGGGAAGATGGGTGACGGTTGCGCCATTAGGACGGTGACACGTGTCGGAGTTTGAGTGACTGTTTCTGGGATTTCTGAAGTGAGTGGGGGGAGGTTAGAGTCCAAATTTGTGTGATTTGCGAATGGTGGTGGGCCTTAGGGTTTTGTTTGGGATGGGTACCTTCTATCGTGTAAGAATATGCGGTTAAGAATATCCTTGCCCATTTGTCTGTGACTGGCCGATAGCTTTCACGATTACGGTAGCTATGTAGATTTTTTCGTGCAATTATTATTAGGAGAAGTGTTCACACAATCTCACAATTTAATCTAACGTGAATCATTTTGGAAAACTAAAAATTTAGATCGATCTACGTGTTAATATCTTTTTGGTTAGGTAAACTCAACCCAAACAATGTTGATCATGCATTGTGGCACGTAAAAATATTTGATATTTAAATTTTATGAGATTTTAACTATTAATGTAATATGTACCGTACATAAATAGATTTTTTTTAAATAAATAGAAGAATAAGAATGAGTCGACAATCTAACCTAGATTGAGGGGTGAACACTATTCAAATATTGTGGGCCTCGAAGTTTTGTTTTGAGATAGATACCTTTTGTGCTGTAAGAATATACGGTTAAGAATATCCTTTCCAACTTGTTTGTGACTGGCCGGTGGCTTTAATATGGTTAGATTTGACTGAGATCCTTTTAAATAACGTGAATTTTTTTTAAAAAAAGTAAAATTATTATTAAAACATGTAAAAAAGGCCTTAAACTTCAATTAATCTCTAAGGGCGAATGTAATAATATAGTTTGAGGTGATTAAAATTTGATAATGTTTTGAGAGTTAATATCATTCCTTATTATAATAATAAAACTGACAAACTCTATTTGAAAACTTTGTAAAAACTATTTTTAAATTTGGAAATGATATTTAAAAACCAAATCTAGAGCTCATAAATATTTGTGATTAGTTTTAGGAAAATACATATTTATAAAAAAAAATTAAAATAAATTTACCCATTTAAATTCTAAAAGTTAATTAATATTTTTTTAATACATATAAAAATTATTTAAATGAATAATTTTGTTTACAAAAAGCTAAAAGTCATAAATATACATTTAAAAAATAATAATAAAGACTTTGGTCTTATAGAACTCAAAAGCTTTGCTAATATTCATATTTACCAATATTGTCCTCACCTTAAATTAGTATTATGGTTGAACCTATGGACAAATATGACAATTAGTATTATAAACTTTTATTATTATTATTATTTCGTGAAATAAATTAAATATGTGGAATTGTTGGGAGTCGGAACCTCAATGTCCTTTGCTTAATAAATAAAATAAGTTTATGATTTTAATTATTAACTAAGTTAATATTGTAATACAATCATACAATTGTGACCAACAACTTCAATCATATTAATTAATTATTAGATATAAGTTTGGTGATCCTTATGTGATTAATTAATTATTAACTTAAAGTGGTCGGAGATTAGGTAGCTTAATCTACCACTATGATTAAATAAATAATAAAAGTATTTAGAGTTTTTTAAATTTTGATTTAAATATTTATATATTTTTGTAGGCACAGAATCTATTAGGCTCATACCACTTTTGTTACCTCTCGGCTTTACTGGATGTGCACCACTTTTGTACATAAATGGTATCAATTTTATATACACCGACCCTACACTAAATGTTAATGTAGGTAGTGACCTCAAAAAAGTCTTAAAAAGAAGTAAACACGAAAATATAATTTTTTTTTCATGCCTATATGAATTACACACATACATGAGGTCCTACGAGTATAAAACATTAATTTTAATACATGATGCAACATCGTAAACATTCCTTTCATAAAACATTTTCGTCGTTCGTAAGATTAGCATAAATTATTCAGGTATAATCATAGCTAGCATTTTCGTCGTTCGTATCATTATATGTTAAGAATGAGAAATAGAATTGAGATCGAAGGTGTGTATTCTCATTGATATTCATAACGTTTAAGTAGGATACAAGCTAACAACTAATACCTACAAACAAGGAAGATATAAACTAATGAAATATTGAGAATAAAATAAAATATGCTAATCAAATTATAAAGGAAAGAATATTTAAAAATATATTCCATAACTAATTATTATAATATATTGTCCAGCATTATATAATAGTATCACGACAGAACATACACCAACTAATTCATTTGACTAAACACATCGGTTTAGTAGTAAAATCACTTATATTAGTTGCAAGTTCAATAAGTTGTCAACTCCATGCTAAAGTAAGTTTTAAAGAAATTAATAAATCGAATATATAACGAGATGAACTCGTGTATTCAAAACGAAAATTACTTAAATGATCCTCTTTTAGGCTTTAATTGATTCATTCAAATTATTCAAAACTGAGTTTCAACATTAAAACTTGATTAAACACTTAATTGAAACATGAAAAACATAGTAACAATCGTTACCAATGAAAACTTACCCAGTTAGCGAAATGCTATAATTTTAAACTTCTGGTAGTTAATAAACGCTTAGTGAAGTTTCGTATCACCAACCATTATCACTTCATACAAGTATAATCCTTAATTAAATGGAAATGATATGTTTAGTTACATATTATAGTATAATGTTTGCATTGGAACAAATTAGAAAACATTATAAGTTGAATAAATATAAGTTATGGTTTGAGAAGAAGGAAAGGTTGAGTATAGATTGAATGGAAGTTAGAGAGGTGGCAAAGTAGAGTGGTGGTAAAAGGACCCTCCATTCCCTTCTTCTTCTTCTTCTCTAACTACAATCCTCCCCATCCCCATCTCTTCCATGTAACCACACCCATTTGTTGCCTGCAAAACTCGAAAACGTTCAAATCCTTTTGGTTTTGCTTCATTTCGTTGTGATTCTTGTACCCTTAAAATGAGATAAATCTAAAAATGGAACGAAAATGATCCCTTTTTATGGAAACCAAACGAACAAAAGTTAAAAGTACATGAACTTTTATCAATAATTCGTACCTGCATTATCTCAATGTCATCGGTCTCGGAGCTGTTGTTGAAGTCATAGTAGCGACTAGCAACCGAAAGCTTCATTGAGAGGAACTTGAAAAATAAAACAAAACAAAGATTTATTTTGATTTGATAAGCATTTTATTTTTTAAAAGTAAGATTAAACTTCAAAAATAATTAGTATTAAACCCAAAAATTGATATTTATGAAACACAGAGTTTTATGGGCATATAATTACTTACCTCTATTTGATTCTGCAGAGATTGGATGTAGTTTATGATCACATCTAACATGACTGCCATTCCCATTGTCTGAAAAAAACAAAAAATATATGAAAATATATATATATAATATATATATATATATATATATATACACATATATGTTTTATGTTAGTTGTTTGATTACCTTGTAGCATCCTGGAACCAAGTCCTGTAAGAATCTCAGCCTCTGGTTTATTTTCTCCCTTCTTACCTATAACCAATTGCATTATATAAATCTTCTATTCATTTTCCTAAATATAAAACATTGCTATATCCTTCAAACACTGAAATTTCCTTTTGAAAGATAATAGGAGTGAGAACAATACAAATTGGAGTACGGTAGGGTCATAGGGTCATAGGGTCATAGGGTCAGAGGAAATTTTCGGTAGGTGTAAAGCATTTGTAGGTGGCTTTTTAAGTCCACTATCAAATTCTAGGACTCAACTCTGGACAAGCGATGGAAACTACCAAGCTACAGCACAGTAGGGACAGAAGAAATTTTCGGTGGAGCGGTGAAATGAAATGCGTAGAGATTGGAAAGAACACAAACGACGAAAACACTCTACTAAACGACCCACATGAAAGATGTTACAACTTGGAATTATTTCAAAAAGGGTTTAATGAAATAGACATGCTCATGAAGATGCAGATTATCGACACTAGAACAAAAAAGTAGCTTACCCTTTCAGCTAAACTATGGCTATCAGTAGCTTGGCCTCGTTTTGCTCTTACATGAATCACTTCTTTAGGCTTCTCGTCATCCCTTTCATTTTCCCTTTTCCTCTTTCTTCCCCCGAAGCTCTGTTCATTTTCACAAAGTCTTAGAAACTGAGAATATTTGTTAAAACCACTCCTGGTGTGAAAGTTCTCTATTTATAATCAAATAGATTTATTTGCTTTCAAAATCTATCTTAGAATAAAAAAGCCTCATTCTTACCTTGGAACCTTCTCTATTAAACGCAGGAAACGAAGAGTAATTTGCAGGCGCGGAGGACCAAAGAGCAGCAGCTGGAGCGACACAGCTTGGGATTTCATTAAAATGAGCAAACTTTTCAAAACAAAAGGTGTCAGTGAAAAAAGGGTTAGCGGAGGTCATCATTGTTCCTTGATAATGATCACTTTCATTGGAGCTCTCCACTGTGAAATGGTTGCTTATCATCTCTAAATCATTGTAACTCATCGCTCTACCAAAACAAGCTTTTTAAAGGGTTTGTTTATGAAGTATTGCAAAGGAAGAAGCCGCCATTGGAGACTTTCATAGACCTCACAACCAAAGCTTTCGTTTATGGAAATGTACTCTTTTTTGTTTTGGTTGGTTCGTTGAGATTGAAGTGTAATGAAACCCTTTGCTATGAATGCACGGTCTTTGATTGAAGGATGGGTTCATATTCATGGTACATTCGTGAAGTAATTATGTAAGTTTATTCTTGGAAATCAAACGAGCCATGTCGATATCATTTACCGAACTTTGTTTTGTTTTTCTTGATTCCCTCGTTGTGAAAGAAGTCATGAAAGGGGAGCTCTAGCTGTCGCCTCGTTGATAAGGCGAGAGCTGTATGCTAGTTTCTAATTTATTTTAGATTAAATTATAAGCTTAGTTATTTGTGTTTAAAATGTTTTATAAACCTTAAACTTAATTTTATGATTTCTCGGTTTTCAATTTTGTGTTTAATAGATTTTTAAACTTTTCATAAATTTTTTGTTAATATAAAATTAAATTTTATTTGTAATTGGATTCTTCAATATTTCTATCAAACTAATACAATATTTAGTAAGGAAATTTTAAAAAAAATTGTAATAAAAATTTTAAAATGGGTAATTTAAAAAAAGTAGAGCAATTTTATACTTCAACATACATATTAATATTATTCTATTTATAATATATCTTGTATAAATTTTTTTTTATTAAATGTAGAAAAATGGATAAATATCCTTCATTTGAACAAAGACGACCATTTCATAAGAGTGTTCAAATAATTCCATAACTCAACTAATTCGGATTATCCAACCTAATTCAAAAAAATTGGATTGAGTTAGATTAAATTGATTTTTTTACCATTTCTTTGGTTGGGTCAACCCTACTGTTTCCAAAAAAGGGTTACAACTCAAAGCCACCATTTTTTTTAAAAAGATTAAGAATATTTAACTTTGTAACCGATGTTAATGATGCATCGTGACATATAAATATTTGACATTTGTGATTTTAGTTATTAATGTAGATATATAAGATTTTTAAATAATTAAAAAGAAAAAAGAACCATCTACAACCCAACGGAACATAACACTAAAAAATAAAGGGTTTTATTTACATTGCTTGGGTGACCAATTCAACCATCTTGATATTTTGGGTTGGTCCAAAAAAAATTTCAATGCATCTCGACCCAATCCAGCTCGTGTACAACTCAAAGATAGATAGAACCCGCATTAAAATCTTCTACCATTTCTTCTAGCATCATGGGGTAAAGATTAAAATTTCTTTTGTAGGAAATCTTACAACCCTATACTTTTGTGTACAATTTTGACTAAAATTTACCCACTTTTGGAACTCTAAATCAAACCCATTTGTCAAAATTGTAGTAATAAATAAATAAAATTACCCATTTTCCAGCCTAAGAGAGAATTTATATTAGAATTATTATTAGAAAAGATAGTAAAAAAAGGTGAAACAAGTGTGCATGGGGTTGCTCAAATAATCTTAGATGTACAAGTGTGTTAGCGAAACATAGACTAGAAGGCACATATAATTAATAAAATACATATCAATGAGGAAAAACACCCAACATTATGGACCTTCAATTCTTTGCCTTCAATTACCTCATGCCTAATTTTTATGTGGTTAACAATTTTTTGTGCAAAAGTTAGAGCATCTAGCCTTTTGGTAGTACAAGAATTCAAGTTGGAATAACTATTTTTTTGTTTATTATCGAGTATGTTAGCTCTCTTCCTGTGAGATTCCACATCGAGTGGAGAGAGGAACGAGTGCCAGCGAAGATGCTCGTTAGGCCTCGAAGAGGAGTGGATTGTGAGATTCTACATCGATTGGATAGAGGAGTCAGTGCCACGAGGACGCTCGCTAAGTCCCAAAGGGGATGGATTGTGAGATCCCATATCGATTGGAGAGAGGAACGAATGCCAACGAGAACGCTGGGCCCTAAAGGGGGTGGATTGTGAGATCTCACATCGGTTGAAGAGAGAATGAAGTATCTTCATAAGGGTGTGGAAACCTCTCCCTAGCAAACGCGTTTTAAAAAAGTCTAAAAGGAAAAGCTCAAAGAGGACAATATCTGGTAACGGTGGGCTTGAGTTGTTACATTTCCCATATCACACGACAAAAAAAAAAAAAAAAAAAAAAAAAGATCAACAAGTGATATGCTCGTATTGTGGACAAAAGGTTGATGAATTGGTGCTTAAAACTCATGAATTCTCATTCATTTGTTTCAAACTATTATCCTATTAGTTATTGGTTCGATTCATTTTTTTAGTAGTCATTCTCGTTAGAGTATTATAGGAGTTTGATAGTATGTTACCCACCTCCAATTATTAAAATCAAAATAAGAGTGCTCTAAAAACAAATAATAATACGACCTTCAAAAGGTTTCGAAAACTCGAGTTCATATGACATGAGATTAACCTGCAGGATTAACAAACTTATAGATTGGAATGAGCAAGTCTATCAAACTGGCCTATTAAATAGAATAACCTCCGAAGCCCTTAATATTTCCTACCAAAGCAAGGCACTTTCAGAATGAAGAACCAGATGAAGCTGAAGACCAACTGATTAAGGCTATTTGGAGATGTAAAACAGGTATGTGTATAGAATGCCACAACATCTATATTAACGTGAGTGATGGACAAATGTAGCGTTGTACGTATACACGTATACGATCGTTAAAGTGATAACTTTACCAGCTAAAACACCTTTCTTTTTTTTCCTCTACTTTTTTCATTGCATTTCTCTCTCTTTTCAACTCACTTGCTGCTCTTATAGCTATCTCTCAGCGTGACTGTCCGATTGAACACGAGTTTCTCAGGAGTTGAGTCTTTATCAACCGCAAAATACCCTAACAAAATGTAGAAAATAGAAGGATAAGAAAGTCAAAACAGAAGCACAACATGAAAAAATCAATAAGGAAAATTCTCTTAAACAGCCTATCCAATTCTCCTCGTCTCTCTTATGAGGATCAAGATATTATATCCAGAGGTCTCCACTGTTGTATGTATAGGAAAAGAAAATGCAAGCAACCAAGAACTTATCCTGCAAGAATCCTCAATATTAGAGATTTCCTAAACCCGCCTGATTCCTGAAACAAAAAATAAAAATGGGGGGACAAGGTACATGATACCATCCCTACACTTTGGAGTTAGGTTATATGCAAACAACCATCAGAAGTTTTGAACCATGTTCTTTGGAAATCTACTTTTGCCGAGGATGTACGGATGCATACTTTCCTACTAAAATAATAAATAAAGAACAATAATGATAACAAAAAACAAAAATAATTATTCAACTAAAGCATAAACCATATTGAACTAACTTACCAAGCCTTTCAAATTGGAATGTGTCCCCAACAACAGCATTCCTAAGTTCTGGTACAGCATATGCACTTGGGATGACTACTTTAGAATGTGGGTTCAAATCAGCAAGCCAATCATCAAGTTCAGCAGGGTTCTGATATGGAAAAAAACCAGAAATTAGAAATCAAAATACAAAAAATGCATGGAAACAAACACGCATGGAGAAAAGCCATAGGCAATTCCAACCTCGGAAAGAAATAGCTTGTCAAACAATCTAACTTCCACATTGAGTGGATTAACTCCTGGAGAAGGTTGTGCAACCCAATGTAGGACCCCCAAACATAATGGCGAAACAAAATAGCAAGCATTAAATACCTCAGAAGGACGGACTTTCCAGGTGCAAGACCATAGTAATCTTTTGAATCTTTCAACCGGAAATCTGATTGTTCTATGTACACAATATTGGAAAAGGGAACCTATTGCAATAACAGAACAAGTAGAAAGAAAACTACAATAAATTCAGTTTCGGTAGTAAAAGCAATGCAAAAAGAATAAGGTGGTGTATACAATATTATAATATATTAATAAGATAAATATCACAGAGAAATAGCAGATGTCCATTGAAAAAAATAAAATAAAATTACAAGAAATCAAATATTAACAAGGTGGAGTAAACATGTAATAAGGATCGTGCAACATGAGAATGCTGATAAAAGTTGAGATATTCACCGAAAATAAAGTTGAGCTATCCACAACGAAAGAAATGAAAAATTACAAGAAATCGAACATAACTATTGATAAGGTTCACATTTTAAGGATCATCTTAGTATGATTGATAAAAAATGCTTCTTAGTAAGCTGAAATAGCGCCAATTTTAGAAATTGTTGGGCAGATGAAACAGGAATTGAGATTTTTTTATTTATAAATCAACACCAGACGCATGTAGAACAGTATAAAGAGAAAAGGCAAGTGCACCTTATAAAAGGCCGATGCCTCATCTACTTGAGCTTCAGGCCATTTCTTGGCATCAAGATCCAAAATTGATCCATTTTCTAAGTTTGTAATAACAACCTGAGAGCATAAAAATTTAATAAAAAAACACCGAACAAAATATATATTACAAGAAATCTAATAACAATCAAAGATGGGGAACCTTAAGTGGCTGCAAGACAACCATTGCTCGTGCAGCAGTTCTATTTAGCTCTTCTCTAATGTGATATTCAAGACGATCAAACCGAATCAAAGAACAGTCACTGCAACGAAAACATCAAATAGTTATGGCAACAATAGAGAATAAATGCAGCATCAAATGCAACTGACTTCTTTTTACATGCACATATACTAGGGCAACTACAAATTCCAACCTTCTTGTAATTCCCATTCCTCGAACAAAAGCATTAATTGCAGTTGATTTAACACCTCTGCGCCTAAGACCAGCAAGTGTCAATAGGCGAGGATCATCCCAACCATCAACCCATTTTTCGGTCACCAGTCGATTTAACTGCAAAGGACAACATGTGGTTAGTGAGGAAGCAAAAGATTAAATATCTAAGTTGTCAAAAAATAAATTTAAAAGCATGCCACACCCACCTTACGCTTAGACAACACATTATTTGAAACATTGAGGCGAGAATATTCCCACACATACGGTTGATAGAGGTCCAGTGCATGCAGTAACCAGTAGTACGAAGCACGACGTGTTTCAAATTCCAAGGTACACAGCTGAGAGAAGACAACAGAATAAAAGAATGTATAGAGATCATATTCTGACCATCATTACGTAAATGATGAACAAACATCACTATGCAAGCAAGCTGCATAATAAGAATAAAACTCTGACAGGAATCCTTAATTTACTTAAGAATTCTCAATTGAGAACATACAACTATGACCAATTCAAAAGGGTCAAAATCTCTTCCACACTTGACTGACTTCAAAAGACAAGAACACAACCTTCAATGTTTACAAAACCACCTATATAAGAAAGACAACATAACCAACAGAGGAAGCTATAACTTCCTAACACACAAAATTCATATATCATAACTACTAACAGTCGCATAATAATAACAACTACTTATCCTTGTTGCTTGTGACAAAATTTCTTTTTTTTTCCCTTCTAGCATAAGCATTCGCAATTGGAGGTTTAACAAACTCAACTTTAAGATCCAGATACAGAGGGAGGGGGAAAGTTATAAGAATGCAAGATAAACAGTTTCCAGGGGTTTTAGGAGTCTAACAACTAAGCTAAGTAGTGGCACATTCTACCTTTTACCCCAAGCAACAAGGGGTTGAAAAAATCTTCTCAAAACAACCTTGGAATAGAAAAAAAAAAGAAACAAGCTGTAGATACACTCTATGCTAACGAATGGAGACGTTCTTCATGCATCTCAATACATTTCCCTTGAATGAACCAATGTTTTATGAGGCACAAGGCTGTTTTAAATACATATGCACAATTTATAAACAGTGCTACGAGGAACCTACGATCTCAGCAGACTGAGCTAATCAGAGAAACATTCCATTTTGCCATGTTCCCATAACCACTCCCAGAACCAGGTACAAGCCACAAGAGACAAGCTCCAGAAAATTTAAAAATCACAAGCCACTGGCCAATTTAAAGATCTCCAATATTATAAGAACTAATAAACGAACAATATACTTGTTCAAGCATCCAAATATATTTCCCACTAAGAACGCCAATATTATTTTTAAACAAATAAGCTGCCTAAAGATATTTTCTTTTGAAGAGGCAACGCAAATGCCTAACAAAAATTATAAGTGAATATAAAATTCAAAGCAATGAAAATATATAATATAGTTAATTAAAAGAATTAAATTATTCTATAAAAATTAATAAATGCAAATGAATTAATAGCTAATTGGGATCGAAACAGGAACAAAATGACACTAATATAATTGTTGGAGAAAAGGTCAATCATACAACTGAACTTTCTAGGTTAGGTTGAATCAATTGAAATCCTAAACTAACAATTTTATCCATTAAAACCCTCAACTTTCAGAAGTGAATCAATTTAGACCTCTGTTATTGATTCTGGACTATTTGCACTTAATTTATCTTCTAAAAACAATTCACTTAATTACATTTATAACAATTCAAAAACACCTAAATAAGATTACTCTCCTCCTAAAATCCTACCATAGTAGTAAGAAAAATTGTCGCATAGTTATTCCTACCAAACAGAGAAAAATAGAGAAAAAAAGGGAAGAAGAAAAATCTCAATCATATTGATGAAAGCACTACTATTTATGTGATTCTAGCTTTTCCTCCTAAAATTACGTTAATCCCTACATTGAAAAAAGCCATGTGCACATATGAGAATTATGCTCTAACAATTTTAATACAAAATCTAAATTAATTAACTTAGGAGAGTTGGGGGCTTAAAGGAAAACAATTATTAGTTTGGGGTTTTAATTGATTTAACCTCGAATGTAAATTAACTTTTTCTCTTTCTTTTATACCTAAAATATTAGTAATTATACAGTGATCTAATATAACTCAGTCCTCAGACCACTGTGTAATTATGACATTTATTAAGGTATTCTACCAAGTAATGTACTCTTGCAGGAGGTGGAGGAAGACGGAGAGCCCCAGGTTCCAAATAAAATATCAAGAAATATGCACGAGAAATGAAAATACTCAGGACGCAAGCTGTATGCATGCTGTTCCTGGGATCCACTATTTGGAGGGGCTTCCCCACTTCGAAAGGAGGGTTGACTACTTTGATCAATACAGTCTTGTCAAACGGTCTTATTTGATGTCAATCTTCAGAATCCCTTCAGAATCCATGTGGCTATTCGAAGAAACATTGAAAAGATTTTTCATAAAGTCTCTTTGGAAGAGAGCTGACGAAGTCCAAGGGTGTCATCTTATTAGTTGGGACAAACTTTTGACTTCTCGTTTTCTGGGAGGTCTGGGTTTGGTAAATCTTAAATCAAAGAATTTCTGTTCTTACAAATTGGCTATGTAAGTTTGAGAAAGAAAACAATGCTCTACAGAGAATGGCGATGAAGAGCAAATTTTGTGTGGAATCAACTAGAGACTTTATCAACAATGTAAAAGGAATGGTACCTTCAGCCATGGAAGGAAATTGCAAAGATCAGTAGTTTTTTCTGGAAAATGAGAGTTACATGGTGGGAGAGATGGCTGCGAAATTCTATTTTGGGAAGGTAAGTGAATCACAAAACGGCCTTTAAAGGTGATGTTCTCCACATGTATTTCAAAAGCTAAAACCAGTAAAGGCCATCGGCTGTGGAACTCCATGGACTGAAACTGGGAATTGAATTTGAGGAGGGGTGTTTCGACAGGCGCTTGAAGAGTGGAGCAACCTGTCTTCCATTTTGGAGCATTGTAGGTCGACTAACATCCATGGTTAGTTGTAGTGGTGTCTAGAAAGTAGAAACTGGTGGAGTGTTCACAGTGAAGTCAGCTTATTTGGCATTTCAAGAGAACAGAATGGTTAAGTTCTTTTTGTGGACCTCAGCTCACGGAAGTATAAATACTATGACAAGGTTCAAATGAGATCTCCCTACCCATCTATCTCCCCGAATATGTTTGTGTTATGCCAGAGGAACACATTTGATCACCTTCTTCTACAATGCAATTTTACTAGCAAGGCCTGGGATTACCATAACTTGTATGGTTTGAATTGGTGCAAGTCTCAGCGAATAGATGTCTGGATGGTGGAATCCCTGAAGGATGGGGTTTAAAAGATAAGGCTAAAGTGCTTTGGAACAACATTGTTTTGAAGGGTATTTTGTAGTTGATATGGAAGGAAAGAAGGCTACAATCTTAAGAAATGGTGGATTCTTTTTAGAAAAGTTCAATCTTTTGATTATTATCGTGACCTTGTTTAGTTCAGCCTCTGATCGAGTAGCCAACATAAGCTATTTTGTAATTACTCCACTATCTTCATCAACCTAGATTGGAAGGTTTTTATGTAGTTGGTCTCTTGTGGGAAGGGGGCTCCTCGAGTCTTTGTCTGCTAGGTTAAGTTTTGGCGGTTGAATGATGAGCTTATCATTCTCATATAAAAAAAATAAAAATAAAAATGAAAACACATCAAGGTAAACATACCGAATGTGTTATATTCTCAAGAGAATCCACAGTGCAGTGTGCATAATCATAGCTTGGATAAATACACCACTTGTCTCCAGCATGTGGATGAGGAGTAAACTGGATGAGAAAGTTGCAACATAAAGTATCAGTGTCTAATGAATTCAGATGTGTGTCAACGAGCTAAAGAAGAGACTCACCTTAATACGATATGCAATAAGATCATACATATTAAAATTATCACTCTGCATGTCTTGCTTCATTCTAAGAGTCGCCTTGCCTTCCTCAATCAGACCTTGCTTCATTTCGTCAAACAATTTCAATGACTCAGCCACAGGCCTATCTCTCCAGGGACTATTCATCTTTTTCTCTCTGTACTCCTTTATTTCGTCAGGAGTCTAAAACCAACAATTGAAAATATACTTCAGTCAAACAGATGTCAATGTTTTCATGGATAACAAGAACACTGACACAAGCATGAAAGTTAAGGTAGCTGATTAACTCATGATAATTATCAATATTGAGGCCTCACAAATGGTATCTTAAAAGGAAGCAAGCACTGCCACTGCAATTCAAATGAAACAGGAAAAAGTACACAATTTGCATAATGACCTGGTGATCCACATAAGCATGACCCCTACGTATGAGCTCCACAGCTAACTCATACAGATCTTGGAAGTAATCACTAGTATAAGTAATCTGGTAAAGAAACAAGTAAAAAATGGTATCAAGATAAGAACAGATGAAATAAATAATTGACCAAAGTGGACTAAAATTACACCTTGAAAGGCTCCCAACCCATCCACTTGACAATCTCTTCTATATGATCAATATATTCCTTCTTCTCAGCTTCTGGATTCGTGTCGTCATACCTACAAGCACACATTTTGGAACAGCAGCAAAAATAAAACAGCCAACCATATTGTTCAAACTATGATATTGAAAGCAACGGTCAGAAATTGTTGAACCCAGAAGATTTAAGGTAAAAGAATGATAAACTTAGTTACATATAAAAAAAGATATATGAACATTGTTGAAAATACAAGAAAAGAAATTTAACCTCAAATAACAACCTCCACCTCGTTCTTTTGCCAGGCCAAAATCAACAAACATTGCCTGATAGATCATAATGATAATGACAAATAGAGGAAAGTTTCTGGTCAAAGACTGAAGATAGCAATTGAAAAAAGACAAAAGCATATAAAAGAACAGCTGATATTACCTTGGCATGACCAATATGAAGATAACCATTTGGTTCAGGAGGAAAGCGAGTCAAAACTCTTCCTCCTGTTGCTTTTAGGTGCTTTTCAAGCAGCTCCTTGGTGTTGCAACATCTTAGGATAGTTCCATTACTGAAAAATACTTCAGTATGAACCTTTCAATTTGTAAAGAAAGAAACTTGTGTTAAAAAGTGTACTAGTTTCCAGGAAATCCTTCACAACCATATTTACTAATTCAGTTCATGCAAATCTCTTTTGCATGGAGAGATGAGAATAGCTGATGAGTTTTCTAAGAGAAAAGTATAAAAAATTATTTAGAAAAAAAAGAGACATAATCCATTATAGAAAACCAAGTATCTTCTAAGAATTTAATTTACCTTATAATTATCCTCTGGCCGGGGGAATATTAAATATGGGTTAAGATCTTCCTCAGATGGAGGCTGTTCCACTGAAACAACAGCAACAGGTTTATCCTGCAAGAGAGTCGAGAGTTATAATAGAAAATAAGGTACAAAAGGAATAGTCATCACACAAAGAGATACAGGAACTACACAGTACAGAGGATGTACTTACGTCTACTTTAGCAGGCTTCTCTTTTTTCTTCTTCACTATCTTTTCATTATCTGCTGCAGTCCTTTCACCGAGTAATTCAAATAATTTGGAATCAATATATTGCTGTCACCATAAAGTAAACGGGTAATGGAAAAACAACGTTAGAGAAACAGAAAAAAAATATCTAATAGGAATAAATTAAATGGGCGCAATGATATGTAGTTATAGTACAAACTCATAGAAACGAAGTTCTCATAATTTAGAAGCACCTTTACAATCTTTGGATCAGCCCAAGGATGCTTCTTCCGTACCTGCCCAAACAAGTCACCCACTGCAACCAAAAGAAATATGTAAATATAGTTCAACTAACTTGAATAACTTTTGTAAATATAAACTATCTATATGCATGCAATGCCATGGGACTTTCCATCCTAAATAAAACAGGCAGCATACGAATACCAACTGGCATGTGATCTGGCAGTTACACACTGCAGCAGGGTGCAGAGACAACCCACAGAACCTATGTGCAATTTCGCCCCTAGAATAAATTTTCCATCCCTGACCCTTACTTTCATCACATACACGTGCGCTTACTGCTTACTGCTTACGATGATTCCATTCTCTAAATTTAGAGAGTAAAAGAGAAAATGATTAAATAAATTCATGGAAAACCTAGCCTACAAATTTGGCATTAGAAAAGTCAAATGGATGTTCGATATCCTAAGTAGCTACCAAAGCATAAATCTATAAGCTTAAATATATATGGGTTTACAGCCCCTCTCTTTGACCACTAGGACCATTGGGCTAACTGGTGGTTTGTTTTTCATTTCATTGTCAGATGTCACCTCTAAAGGAGCTAGATCTGTGCCGGGATATGCCTTTTGATAAAAGCAACAGACATAAAAATAATAATATAATGATACATAAATGATCAGAAAAGTGAAAGGGAAACCCTGAGATACAACTGAATACACATATATTCAGATTGATGTAATCTATTACAGCGTGGAAGGAAAGTTTTATGTGGCCATTAATGTTGTCCGAAAGTAAAGCATATACATAACAATTAAGAATGAATAGAAGTGCAAAACAAAGAAAAATCTATCCGATGAAAAAAGCAACACTTAGCTTAAGAATGTTGGACTAAAAAACAACACCAATCAAGCACAGACGCTTTGCAGTACAGCATAACAATATGAAGCATTGAATCAAAACAAAGTTATTAAGAAGAGAAATTAGTATTGGGCAAACAGGTTCATTTTCATGGAAAAAAAATGAAAAGAGACTGATGCTCAAAAGATACAAAACTCTACACAGGAATGAAAAGAAACCACTAAGAAGGATTACAAAAGAGAACGTCAGGCTGCGAGCAAAAGAGACTGAAGAAGGAAGAAGGAAGAAAGAGATTTGAAACCTAAGAATAATTTTTCATTCATATTAGATCTTAAGTCAAATTTCAAAAAGAAGATAAAATATCTGTCAACGAAGCACAAACTCAAATACACCCAACCACACAAAACTCCAAACCACGATAATAAATATCTCCATAATCTTCCCAAACAAAGCTTCATAAAAACAATCAACAACCTTCAAACTCCAAAATGAATAAAAAAAATTGAAATTGAACACGATCTTCAAGCAGCACAAAAAGCAAACAGTCCTCAAAGCCTCCGGATTACCAATAAGTAATTTCCATTGCTGTGTAATCAAAATAGTGAGTGAAACACAACTGGATCTTAATTTGTGGTGACTGAAGTGTGATTTCTTCCATCAATAATCGACAAACCTCAATAAAGAAATGGAATTTGGGAGGGATTAATGATGTTGATTGCGAAATTTCAACTAAATTCATTTTATCACTAATTTGGGAGGATAAAGAAAAAGATTTTCAAATGCTTCTGCAGAAGAGTCTTCGACAAAAATTCATCTATCTCTGAACCTATTAAATGTGCTTCAAAATCCTCATTGCTCATACTATCATCAAATATTGCATTAGATTTGATATCATGAAAAATTGGAGTGGAGACAGGATCCTTAGTGGTGAGTGAAATAGTGACATCTTTGGTTAAAGTGACATTTGATCCAGGAGGAGTGATCACTAAAAGTACAAAGGAGTTAGAAGGTTGTGAAAGGGGCTATATTTAAACTTTGGAGAGGAAGTTAGGAGTCGAACACAAACTTCTTACAAAATGTCCAAATTAATAGTTGAATTTCTAGGTATGCCAGAGTCATCTTTCTTCCGAGTATAATGGAAAGGGCATGCTTCAATAAGTCTATTTTTTTATTTTTAGAAACATGAAGTGTAGGTTTGAAAACGATGGAAACCTAAATAGATGATTGAGAAGACCAAACGTTATTTGTAGAATGTTTCGTATCCTAAAGGTTATCTTGAAAAAAAAAAAAATCATCCAACTTCTACGGTTGAACATGCAATGGAATAGAATTCAACTCAACATCTTTGGCCAAAAAATCATCAATAGAATAGTAAAGTGTTCATCCATCATAACTTGATTTCACTAAATTTGTAAAAATTGGGAATTGACAAGTCCCCATGATATATGTCCCCAAAATGAAGAGAAAAAATGTTGACCAATTACTTCAAAACAAGAATGCTTCCAAAAAGGTAAAGGTAAATTCTACAAAGATATCTAGCAAAAATATCCATCAATAAGCTTTGGATGAGAGTGTTCTTGAGACCATTTCTCAATTTTCAGGTGAAAATGTCCAATTTGCCTCCACTTGCCATCAAACTACAACTAAAAAAATATCAATACTCAATTTCAACCACACCTTCTCTGCCATGAAGGGACTAATAGCAATCTTGGATTAAAAATATGCCACTAAAGTATTGTGAATTTTCAAGAGTTGAAGGCTAACAATCTAGAAACTACCAAGATAGAATTGAAGTTCATTGCTACCACTTTTTTTTTTCTTTCCTTACCAAAAATGTAGAAGCATCTGATCTCTTCTTTTGTACCACTTCCGCGTAACTTTTGAGGAGTTGATTATAGTTGACTAGCTCTGACTACAATATTTATCGTTTTTCAACATGATTTGTATAAATGAAAGATGAGTAGTGATTTTTCTCAACTTTTAAGAGAAAATCTCTAATCATTTCCCTAAAAACTACCCAACCTTTCTTTTCAACACCGACAAGTACTTGTAATTTCTTTCTACCTCTACAACTTCCTAAGATGCCACCATGTTTAGAAGCATATCTAGTAATCATCATCAAAAGAGAAGGGTAGGGAAGTTGGAGGACTTTGAAGAGCAAAAAGGCGTCAAGGGTGGAAAGAGGGGAGAAAGAACCCCAAAAAAAAAACGGCACAAAATGGTCTATACTCGTCTCACAACTTTTCCACACTCTTCTCCATATCCACATATCTTCAAAGAGAAGCTTAAGAAACCAAATAATAATGAAAAAAAAAAAAAAAAAAAAAAAAAAAACTCTGAGGCAACACACTTTGAATCCCAACTATGAGAAAAGTACTAACCATTCGTTCGATAACGTTGCTCCAGAATTTCATTTTTATGTTCTTCAAAAACCTCATTCACTGTCTTCTCAATTTCTTCAACTGAAACTTCTACACCTGCATGAACATATAATATAATCAAGTTATTAACACATAGCATATAACCATGGAGAGAAACCAACGATAAATGTGCACTCTACTAAAGGATCAAGCTGAATAAAAAGTAATATTATCATACCAACACCACATTTATCTTCAAATTCATTTAATTTAATATCTTCCTGGCCTGCAGCAGAAAAAAATGAAAATGCCGCTTCCAATTGAGCCGGCATCTTTATCTGCAAAGTAACATGAGATATTAAAAGAGCACGCATTGTTGTATGGTTACAATTATCCAGCAACTTAAACAAGCAGCTCAAGAAATGACACAAAAAGAAAACCTTATTTGAGGTAACATATTTCAGCAATATTGGTCGATGAACAAGTGCATTTGTAGGATACTTTGTCGCAACCTGAACATAAATGCAACGCCAAGCTATTAAATAATTCAGAGAAATTTGTTTCCTTTAGAGGAAATAAGAAAAATGAAGCATAAACAAGTATTTACGGAAGTACTAAAACAATTAAATGAATTAAGTATTCATCAAGAAAACCCGTCCAGCTAACATATCCCAAGAACTTAGAAGTAGTTGGAGAATCTTACAGTATACAATAGATTTCCAACAGCCTTATCGCATCCTTCAAGCACGCCAGCCTGAAAATTTAGGATGAAAAGTGATGAAAAACGAACTTACATTACGTCAAATCAAGACAACATATAGCAGAACTATTAAGTTTTAAAAATAAAAAAAACAATAAATCCGTCTCTTTTAATGATCCACTACAGATTACACATCGCCTTCTTTCATTTCCTTAATATTTCACTAGTTTCATCGAGTAATCACAAAAAGTGACAGGGATAAGAGACAAGTGAGAATACCTCATGAATAACGGCATTGAGATTGGCAGTGACCTTATTGTTGGCAACGGTGTTTCGTGCAGTACGCTCATCCAATCCGATTCTCAGAAACTGCTCCAGCAACTTGTCCTTGTCGAGATTCTCGTTTTTCACCGTCATTTCAGGTCGAGAGAGGGGACGCAAATGGAAGTCGACGGATTGAGGAATCGAGTGTGGAAGACGGAGGAGGGAGAGAGGAGAGTAGAGTTAATGGAGAAAAACCCTAACAAAACCAAGGGGGGAATAAAACGGAAACAGTGAGCTGTGTGGGGGTGGAAGGTTCTGCCGTTGGATTCTAATTTTAGGACACGATTCTCCATTGACCTAGTAGATAGAAAATGTAAAGTCCAACATTTCAAGGCCCCAAGTTGCAAAATAAAATACTTGGCCTTCAAGCGATCCTTTTTTATCCAATTAAAAAAAAAACACTTTTCAATAAAAGTTTAAACTATGTTTAAGTAAAAATTTGATATTCGTGAGTGGCAGGTTCTGAACCTACGCGGACAAAGACCACATGATCTCTAGTCATGTCCCATAACCACTCCAACACACCCACCCTGCCATAATCTATAGTCATTCCTAATAACCACTCGGGCAGCCCCTCCACCGCACAAGTGATGTTTGGTTGGCAAAGGTAGATTTCATCGAAGGTCTAACGAAACCACAAAACCGAATGAAAATTTTGAATGGGACTTGAGTTCCACCTTAAGGGATCATGACGCCAGTTGAGGAAGTACGACCGTGACACACTGCATACCCCACATGATTTCTAGCCATAATTTATAGTGATGCCTAATAACCACTCAGGTAGCCCCTCCAACGAAGCACACACTTTTAAGATTGTTTTAGTTAAAATCTAAAATTATAGTCATGCCCAAAAATCACTCGAGCAACACGAACGACGCGTGTGGTCGAACAAGCTTAGATTCCGCACAAGTGATGTTCGGTTGGCGAAGGTAAATCTCGTCAAAGGTCTGACGAAACCACAAAGCGGGATGAAAAGTTTGAATGGGGCTTGAGTTCCACCTTAAGAGATCATGACGCCGGTTGAAGAAGTATGACCGTGACACACTGCATACCCCACATGATTTCTAGTCATGCCCGATAACCACTCCTACCATTCGCCTTAGCCCATGTGTCAAAGGTTGAATTATGCACCCGTTATCTGGAACGTATGTTGTAAATGGTTTAGCATGGACATGAGAGAGTCCAATGCTCGAGTGGACCTGAATGGATAGATTTTTGGGATGTCTGTATGAGATAATCGACACATGGGTCAGTTCCCAACGAATGTGTCCGATCAAGCCAAGATGAGCGATGTGTCCCAAGACATGGAACGACATCACGATGCATGGATCGTGTTGTTGGGAACCGAGATGACAATGAGATACGACGTTGTTGTGTCACAATGATTGAACATGTACGCACAGACAACATATGTGGCAGAACAAGCTTGGATTTTGCACAAGCAATATTCGGTTGGAGAAGGCAAACCTAATCGACGGTTTGATGAAGCCACAGAACTGGGCGAAAAATATGAATGGGGCTTGAGTCCCCTTCAAAGCTTATCGTGAGCGTATCAAGATCACAACGCCTCACGGTTGAAAATGTACGACCGTGGCACCTCGCATGAGACATGATTTCTATTCATCCTGTGAGTGACATGAATCGAACCTACACAAGCATAACCCACATAATTTCTAGTCATGTTCGATAACAACTCTGACACATCCACTCCGGCATAACCTACAATTTTAGTATTCTTTTCGCCTATAGAGGCTACATGATTTCTAGTCATGCTCAATAACTAGAGCAACTCGTCCACAAAGAAAAAAGTAGACAGAGATGCGAGGTATCGATCCCCATACCTCTCGCGCGCTCTACCCCTTGAGAATTCAACATTTAAAATTACATTATATAAAAAAAATATAAATTCCCAATTCAAAACTCAAAATTATTTAAATAAAATTATTATTTCCCCAAAATTGTATCAAAATAGTAAAAATATTTATCACATGATTTTTTAAAATAAAAGAAAAAAACGGAGACGAAAAAGATTATATCATCCGCATTAATGAAAAGTTGTTGTCTATATAATCACAAGTATTTCTTTCTAATATTATATTAATCCATACCATTAAAAGAAGTCTTTTATAAGCATATGAAAACTATAAAAGAATTGTATAAAACCACTGCCAAACCCATCTGTTTCTCAAAAGAAATCAAAACACAACCAAATGGCCTAACCCACAACAAATAAAATAAAATGAGTACCCACTGCATAACCCCTGTGCCCTCTTGATCTATCTTGAAATGGGGATTGGGAAGGAAGGGAGCATTTGATCTAATATTCCCAAACAAAGAACTGTGAATATCCACTTCTGACAGCTGATAAACTGACAGGACAAAAATGAATGAAGCAATCTGCAATGACGAAGAACTTGAATATAACTCAATACCCTATTTATACTTCTAACAAATGTATATGCACAACTTTGATGCAATTTGATCAATAAAAATGAGCAGCTGATCATAAAGGACAATCAATGCAACAATTTTGTGTGGCTTGAATAGTTCTTCTTATAACCTGTTTTCTTCTTGTATATTCTTATTTATTCATTTGTACTTGTAGATCACAAGTCTCCAAAGAATCTGTTGTTCACGCCAGCTCTGTACATATGTAATTCTGTAGCTCCAGATGTTATACTGACCTCCATGTATGCTGGAACGAACAGAACTTCACCCTCTTGTAATGGACTTTCTTCAGAATAGCCTGTGACAATTGTCCCTTTTCCAGATATCACCAGAAAGAGAGATGGTCCTGGGACAGAAGGGAATGACACAGATGCAGCTTGAGGAAGAATACAGCGATCAACTTCGAATTCATCGAAGGGTGGGGCGTACTTTCTCGTGTATTCGTTCAAGGAAACTCCTTGCAAAATTTCAGGAAAACCCTGTATGTTGAATGAAATTCTCAGTAAAACTCTAAGGCATAGGACAGGGCAGATTAGAGATGGTGAACCAAATCGATATGAATCGAGTCGTTCAAAATTGAACTGCTGAGGCGTTTTTCACTACTTTCTGCTGTAAGCAGTAGAAAAAATGGGGGGAAAAAAGGATAAACTGCTCATATGAAAATCTAGGTGAGCTCAGACCAATATGAATACCCTGTTGTGAATAGTGGTTGCATATTTGTGCATGTAAGACTACAGGTCAAAATCCAAAATGCAGATTAATTAACTTTAATAGGTAAGCCTGCAGCGGGGACTTCGAGAAAGAGGACATCGAAAACAAAAACCAAAAGGCGATAATCATTTTAACACATTAGAATTGCAGCATTATAAGACACCAGCTTAACATAAATTCTGTGATTACCTGTTTGTAGTTGAGCATTGAAAGAAGTGCTTGAACGTCTCTTTTCTTCGAGGTAAGGCCAGCCCGAACAACGTTGTCAGAGGTTGCCATACACTCGATGCATTCCCCAGATATATACGCATGGGGTTCGTTTGGACCAACATATAACGCTTCGCCTGGTTTTAACTTCACATAGTTGAGAAAAAATGCTGCTAGTATACCAACATCAACCGGATATTGACCTTCTAGTCTGAGAATCAATTGTTCTTTGGCAGACAATTGTCTCTTCTGATGAAAAAACAAAGAGAATGTAATAACAATGAGAAGCAAACGAATAAAACTCCGCAGAGATCAATGAAGTGAGAAAGAACAGCCTAAGCTTTATTATGAAATGTATCCTTTCAATCGCAGAACTTGCTAATGATGATTTATGTTAACTGAAATACCTTCAAACAGAATGTGATCTTGCTCCTGAGCTGACACTATCTATTAGCAAAAGGCTAAAAGAGATTCACACATCCTACTTTCTACTCAGATTTAACTGCACAAAATGGCAAACACGGGAAATGCTAGCATGCCCTAGATGTACCATCGATTCCTTAACTCATCAATTCGGTTGGCTTGTGCCCAGTGATGAAAACATAGTCAATTGAGCGGTTGCAAATGGCCTTTGTTTGTCATTAGCTTTTACCCTACTACAATACCTCCATCTCCGCCACATCAATTCTGTAACAGCCCAAGTTCATCGCTAGCAAATATTGTCCTCTTTGGCCTTTCCCTCAAGGTTTTTAAAACGCGTCTGCTAGGGAGAAATTTCCACACCCTTATAAAGAATGTTTCGTTCCCCTTTTCAACCAATGTGGGATCTCACAAATTCTATTGGCTTGTTTACGTCATCACATCAATAATCCCATCAATGGTTTACGGTATTTATTGTTCCCCAAACAACTAACATAAGCTGATTAATTGATTCTACATGGTCTGGATTCTAGAATAATCTAAACGGTGACGATTTAATAGACTCAGTAACACATTCTGACCTAAAACTGTCATGCAAAAAGGCAAACATTTGCTGGATATGCTATCAGAAGGCACGAGGAGTTGATCGATCCTAGGCTGTTCGAGTTCTAGACGTGCCCTATATTATATTATCCCTACCATGCCAAAACACATAAATTAACATCCTCGTAGAAAGTGCAAAACTTAGCAGAAGAGAACTACGGCTGCAAACCAAAGCTGTCATACAGTCTATGATTATTGACAAATTGGCAGTGAAAACTATAATATTTTCCGAAACAATTGTAGCCAATATTTAATCTGTAAACTAAGGCTGTCATACAATCTATGTCTAATGGTCACTAAAAGATTGCTACTACATACGAATCTTTGGGAAAATTTAAATCATTGCATCACCGCCAACACAATATAAGTTACCAACTTTGCTTATACAATCATATGTAAAAGTATTCACCAGCCACCTTTAAATTCACATTAGCAGCTTCTTTCACCAATAAGTTGCATATGCATACAGTATACAGATGAAAAACCTTCCATGTGTTTAATGTTTTAACATCCATACCGCAGGTTATAGGGAAGTGGCAAGCCTTGAAATTTAAAACATAACAACTTGTACGACGAAAAGTACCAAGTTCGGTTACCTTTTTCTCGAAACCAAGACGCCTTTTTAATTTACATATAGCCTCGCGAACTATGCCCTTGTTAGATGACATGATCTGACTAAATATGGACTCAAAAAGTTGTTTTACTTTCTCCTTCCCATCTTGCCCACTATCGTGTGAGAACTTCTCTGTATCTCCACATTGGACCAATTCTACTATCTCAGGAACGCTACTAAGCACCCCCTTGAGCTCCTGAGAAGTAATGAAATAAGTAAAATCAAATTACATGGGGAGAAATCAAAGTACAGGAATTTATAAAGAAACTTCATTCATTATCAATTACTTCCATTCTTCGTTTATTTTTCTGAATTCACTCATCTGGAGATACATGCACAATGAACCAAAAAGCTGAATCAACTTTTTGATTTGAGTTTCTTTCATTTTTCTAAGTCCAATTTGTGTAACAGGACAGATTAAGAATCATTAAGATGTTTTCATTTAAACAACAGACAAAACAAGGATAAGAAGAATTTCAAAAATCCTAGAAGAACTTCCCTTTGCTACTATGTTGTCGTACCTTAGAGCTGATGAACCCACAAAGGGCTTCAAACCCAGTCAATGCAAGAGCCATTTCAGGCTTGTGATTGTCATCTTTATAGATGCTTGGTTGAGCTTCGTGCAAAGCTCTCGCCAACTCTTTATCCGGATGAGCCTGAATAGATAGAGCCTTCTCTACAGACAGCACCTATGCTCCCAATAAGAAATCATCAAGTTGCAGTCCAACTGAACTCAAAACATTGACATCAAGGGAAATAAGAACGGTAATTGAGGTTCCAGAAACTAACTAAACATACAATTGAAAGAGCTGGAGCACATAATTTTGGTTTATGAAGCATTATGATTATTTAACAGGTAATCCCTGTGTCCTGATTAACTCCCACACCGACACAATTAGAGCATAATTAGAACCCGAATTTTGTGTGCATTTCTGAAATCTTGAAAGAAATCAAGTACACCGACAAAACACATTCCACAAGGATCTAATGGAAAAGAAAGCGGACCTTGAAGAGAAAGGGAAGATCGCCTCCCCATTTCCTCGCAACCTTATCACCCAGCACAGCACCCGGATCGACGGAGATCCAATCCTTGAGACTCACGGCGTTGGATCCAAGCGCAGCGGCGGCGGCATTATTATAATCCCGTCCAAAAACAACAAATGAGGGGCCGGATTTATGCGTCCCAATCCAGAACTCGGCGTAAAATTCCCTCGGATCGGAAGTGCCGGAACCTGAATTAAGCGAAAACAGCCTCGCGACTTGGGAATTACACCCAATAACCCCCCAGTCATAGTTTTGGACACAGCATTTAAGGCGAAGGAGGCGCTTCCTCCTGTCGGCGCCTAACAGTCTCTTCTTCTTCCTCTTCTTCAACCTGTTATCATCTTCCTCGTTCATTGCTCATCAGCGAGAGCCACAAAAATGGAGGTAAGTGAACAATGAAAACCCAAAAACCAAGAAATGAAATACCAAA
Organism: Cucurbita ficifolia; assembly: GCA_033971965.1. Lineage (NCBI taxonomy): Eukaryota > Viridiplantae > Streptophyta > Magnoliopsida > Cucurbitales > Cucurbitaceae > Cucurbita > Cucurbita ficifolia. Next base: position 4,826,919 of record CM066976.1, read on the forward strand.
GCCCTTGAAGAAGAAATCGAGATTCTCTTGGGATTTTAGGAGATTCGGATTCCGTGTTCGTTATATCTTATAACTGAGAAAGATGGAGAGAGGGAGCCGTTAGCATACCTGGAGCTAGTCAGCCTTTCAGTCCTCCTCTCCCTTCCGAATGCCGTTGATCCCACTCGGGTCGGGTCGGGTCGGGTCCGGGTTTCCTCTAAATCCAGTTTGTTTACACAACTCATCATGACTACCTCTCCCTTCCCATATCATATCATATACATATACATATATATATTTATATATATATTTTGTTATAAACAAATTTGATCGTGATTATTCAGTGTGTCACATAAATCCCTAGGATTTCAAAAAAGTTCAAAATAATGAATATAATTTAATGGGATCGTTAAACTTTCAAGCTTTTATAAAATTTTTGTATTTTAAAATTTATTCGATGAGTCAAGGAAATAACTAGACACAAATTTTAAAATTAATAGACCTTTTGTACACCAAATCAAAAAATTATGAACACATATTTTTCAATTTTATATCTGGCAAGTTAATTTGGTGTGAAATATATCATTCACATATAAATATTTTTTAAAATTCACAAATCTATTGACATCATAATAGAAATTTAATTTTTAAGTCTAATTAATTCGTAATATTACATTTTTTTTTAATATATCAGCTATTACACATAAAATTAAGACAAAAATTCAAGGCAAATTTTAATTGGAGGGAGAAAATGGGAAATATTTTATAACATGAAATGAAAAAAGGTAGAGAAAAAATAAGAAGATGGATGGATGTGGATGTGAAAAAATAAGAAAAATTTTTTGACTTGTTGGCACTACACTTAAGCCAACTTTTTACTTTACCACATTCATGTGGCAACACCTACATTGACATTCCTCTTGGTCTTGCTGCAACTTCATTCTTCTATGCCTTTTACATTGAACATGGTGTTTCTTCTCGAACAAATTTTATGGGTGTTCCTTAAACACAATACAACCATTAAAGTAATTTTAATTTTTTTTAAAAAGTTGAAGGATATTAATAAAAAAATTTCAAGTTAAAAGGTATTTTTGAAACAAAATATTAATAGTTTTTATCCAAAAACTAATCGTAAGGGTATATTTGAGACTTTTTATTTAAAATTTTAAGAGTATTTGAAGCTTTTGAAAGTTTAGGCATAATTTTTTTAGATAAAGTATAAAGTTTGAAGATATTTTTATTAATTTAGCGTAATATTTAAACTACATGTACTTGCAACTAAACTGAATATGCCTTGACAATAAAGTTGAGTCGATGATAATTTTTTATTTCATTCTCTTAAGAAAACAAATTAAAAAATTAACAAATTTGAGAGAAAATCAATAAAAATAAAAATTATTTGATGAATTAAAATTTTCTACATGAAGAAAAATAGAAATAGAAATAGAAAGAGACAACTTTTAATCATGAATTAAAATATGGAGATAGTTGACAATATCAGATATAATTTGATGACTAAAAAATATCCAACAAAAGTCAAAATTGTGTGGCTATCATACTTTATGTTTATTGATTTGATGATTTTTTGGTTAAAATAAATTTAATATGTTGGCTATCATACTTTTATTCCTAATTTATTTTTAATGTAATGATGTAATGATTAAATAAAGTTTTTCACTAATAATCTTTACTATCTAAAGTTACAGGTAATTTAATACATCGACTTTTGACTTAATGATTATATTTATTTAAGGACGAAAATTGATCATTTATAAAAGTGTCAACATGAACGTTAATTCAACAATAATTGACATATATTTTTTTCTTTTGTTATTTAAATTTTCGAATTTCATATTATAAAATATCTCAAAAATAAAATACTATCAAAATCAAAACATAAAAACAGATATTTGCTCATTTTTTTATATATAGATATTGATATTTTTTTGGGTACCAAATAAGGAAAAATAAATAAATAAATAATTACTTAGATACATAAGAGAAAACAAATGTCGAGGGAAGTGAATGTAAAAAAAATAAAAAGAATTATCTTTATTTCTAAAATATTTATATATTTATTCTTAATTCATATAATTATTGGGTTTGACTTAATTGACGAACGGATGATATTTTAACATAGGCGAGACATGAAAAAGGCGATAATGGACAAAGCAATGCCCATGAATACAATGACATAGTCTTAGATAACATTTTTGATCACGTCAATGGTCTTATGAAGGATGAAGGCGACATCAATACTAGAGAGGAACGTGATAGAGATTTTGAAGGTTGAGAATATTTGGTGAAACCACCACATCTAAATGGTTGTGAAAGCTCTTTATTTATAATTATTCAGACATCTAAATGGTTGTGAAACCTCTTTATTTATAATTATTTAGACAATCATATAAATTATAAAGGATATAGAAATGACAATAAATGGAAAGGGTAATAAATAGATATAAGATAAAAGACAAATATGATATTTATTGTAAGTTGAAATAGTGAGATATTTACATTTAATAAAAGATCAAATATGATATATATGATAAACTATAATTCAGGACTAAATATTCTTAACAAAGACCCTACGCGCTCGCTGCAGCGGATGGAGAAAAAATTGAGCTCAAGATCAACGAGAAATTAAAAAAACAAACAATAAGCCAATATTAGTGGTCAGTTCAAGAATGAAAGTATTTCATTGAGGAAAATCGAGCTCAAGGCTAGCGAGAAATAAAAAGAACAAAAAATCAATATTGGTGACCGATTTGAGAATAAAAGTATTCCGTTGAAGAAAGTCGGGTACAAATAAACTTAATTTCTACCAAAAGACCAAGTAGAATCCTACCTGAAATTGGAAAAATCTCCCTTAGTAAAACAATTTAAAAAAAAAAAAAAAAAAAAAAAACAATTATCATAGAGTAATACATGGCCTTGGATCTAAATAAAAAATAATTTTACCGAGAATTTAAACAAACACTATGGTTAAATCGATATATTTATTCAAATTTAAAATTTAAATTGATGAAATAAAAAATTTGTAATTAAAATTGATACAATTCGAAATTAAAATTTTATGGTTAAAATTAATATAATTTGGATAGATTTTTACAATGTTAATTTAATCAATTTTCTTTTTAAAAAAATAAAGTTATTATTTCACCTTTGAAATTAATCATATCATCTACCAAACATTAAATTTGAATTATTTAAATTAATATTCACGTGGGGTTGTAGGGTGCACCCTAATTAATTTTGCTTTCTATGATGAAGCTTAGTGGTGACAAAATTAATGACAATTAATAATAATAATCCACATTAAAGTATTCGTTAATATGATGATATAATTACCCAACATCTCACTTGGATTTACTTGTCAATTTACCCTTCACTCATCATGATTACAAATTAGGTTAAAAATTATCCACAATTTGGTTCCAAAACTTTAGAAAGTAACAATTTCGTTCATATATATAATATATATTAATTTGTAACAATTTAATTTCTACGGTGAAAAATCTTATAGTCGTTCTAAATTTTTTTCTTGATCATCAGATTCATACAACCTAACTCAATAATTGAGTTTACATTATCAAACTCCTCTGACCACCTTCAAATCATTAGTGTCATGTGATTCTAGCTCGCTTGAGTATATCTCAATGAATGAATTCTCTAGGGCTCAGTAATTTAGTTATGTATTCAGTTATTTATCTGCTCACAAATCAATTCACGATAAGGTGAGGTGACGACCTACATTATAATCTAATTCTAGGACGTATGACTCAAGTACCATCCGACATCCGCTATTAAAGATTACTTGGCTACTCTATAATAGTTTCACATAGTCATAAAATCATGGGAGCAACCGCTACGTCTGCCAACTGTCATGATATTATGTAGTCGCTTATTCTTTTGAACAAGTTCATTGCTAAAAGTAGTTGGAGATCCTCAAACAACTCCCACATAATAACCTAATGACACGACATGTCTCATGCATCTAGGACATAAGCCTAGCTGAGCTCATCCTTGTGATACTAATACAGATCTCATCTCTCCTAATAGTTCACTAGTAAAAATTAACTAACAATTTTTTATTATACTATATATTGTAACCTAACAATTCAATCACAAGAGGAATCATTTTTTTTAAGAACGTAAACATATAATCACTTTTTTCTTTTTATACATAGATAGCGTATAATAACTCAAGCTCACTGCTAGCCGATATTATCTTCTTTGGGCTTTCCCTTATGGGCTTTCCGTCAAGGTTTTTAAAACACATCTACTAGGGAGAGGTTTTCACACCCTTATAAAGAATGTTCCGTTCCTCTCTCCAACCAATGTGAAATCTCACAATCTACCCCCTTCCGGACCTAGCATCCTCGTTGGCACTCGTTCCTCTTCCAATCGATGTGGAATTTCACAATCCACTCCCTTCGAGGCCCAACATCCTCCCTGACACTCGTTCCTCTTTCCAATCGATGTGAGATCTCACAATCCACCCCTTTCGGTCCAAACCCTATATGCAGATGAATACACTAATTTGATGTGTAACCACTTCTATACTCAAACATATGCATCACACCCGCATCAGTTACACCTATTGAAATCAATAGACATTTATATTCGAAGAGTCACTCCCATACATGAATGGGTACATCAATTTAATGTGCAACAAGCTTAGTATCTGAACAACTATATCCCATTAGACTGATGGGAGAAAAATTAAAATTTATTAAAAATATAAGGACAAAAGAGGAAACAAAAGATTATAGTAGGAATAACTTGCATATGTGTGGTACTTTAGTATAAAAAGGAAATATGAAATGAAATCATAGTATTTTCTTTTATTAATGAGAAAATCGAATCTTAGCCTATTTGTAGCATTACATTCAAATCTTATTTCCATTTTGGGTAATTTTTTTTTTCATTGTCGTTGTAAATCCATAAAAAAAAAAAAATAGTAATAAAAATAATAATAATGGTAATGAAACCCCTCTCCGTCTTGCTAGGATTCTTCTTTTTGTAGCCTTTCGGTGCTTAATTTCAACACCTTTCATTCTCTTTGCTTCACTTTCTGTCCTCGTAATTCACACATTTTTGTTGTTCTTAAATTTCGATTTCGCAATTCAGACGCATTTTCCTGCTCTCACTCTTCCATCCTCACAATGCCGATTTTCTCCACCGGGAAAGGCTGAAAAATCAAAGGCAAAAGGCTGCAGGTTCTGACTCTTTTGTTCCCCAAATTCGAATCACAAATCCGTTCTCCCACCATTTCTGTTTTCAATCTGCTGCTGTTCAGTCATGATTTGAATTTGTTTTGGATTTTGATTTGGCTCAGCTCTAATGCTAATGGCGATCGAAGTTTTCTCTGAGATTTCCACTGTAGGAATCAGTCCTCGAATCTCGTTTTCGCATGATCTGAACCAGGCCGATTTGTTGCCTTCTTCTTCTGATCGCAATCGCGAGCGTTTGGACTTGACTCTTCTCGAATCCGACTTCGATTTCTGCATCGGCAATCTTCTTAGCCAAGATCTCTCCTCCGCCGACGAACTTTTCTCCAATGGCAAAATTCTCCCCGTCGAAATCAAGAAATCGATCGAGCCAAACAGAGAAGTTCTTAAACCTATCCAATCTCCTCCTCCTCCTCCAGTTCCTCCCGATCCTGCCAGAAATTCTGTCTCCTCCGAGAAGAAGAGCCTCAAAGAGCTTCTCTCCGCCAGTTTCGATGCCGATGAGAAACCGCAATCCAAATCCTTCTGGCAGTTCAAGCGAAGCAGTAGTCTCAATTGCGAAAGCTCCAAGAGTAGAAGTTTGATTCGATCCTTGCATTTCCTCTCGAGAAGCAACTCCACTGGTTCGGCTTTAAATCCGAAATCGCAATCGACTTCGAAGGATCCTCAGAGACCGAATTTGCAGAAACAGCCTTCGATTTCGAGGAGTAGAAGATCATCCACATCCACATCCACATCCATATCCACATCCGCAAACTCGTATTTCGCAAATTCGTCCTCTCAAAAGCCATCAATGAGGAAGAATTTGGGACCGAACAATGGCAATGGAGTTCGAATCAGTCCTTTCCTCAATCTTCCTCCGCCATACATTTCCAAAGTAACTGTAAGTTTTTTCGGATTCGGTTCTCTGTTTTGTAATGGTAAGATTAAAAAGAAGAAGAAATGAAAAAAAAAAAAACCCTTTCGATTGTTTGTTCATAAAATTAATCCTGCTCAAAATTGAATTTCAAGTACAGATTTAGATTGATTTCATGTGTGTATGTTTCTGTTTTGTCAAGCATGTGATCAGTCTCAGCAAACTGAGACAATCAGGGAAATTGCATTATATTATTTTGAGACGAACATGTGAAATTGAAATAAATCTTGAGACTTGAAAGAAATAATGTTGTGAGAATACTCTCCACAATACTCCTACCCTGAATAGTCGAACAAAGTAACAACGTACACGTTTACAGTTCAGTGACTTTTGACCATACGACTTCACGATATTGTTTACTTTGAACCTAAGTTGACTGGATTCTTTGGATTCTTTTGAAAAAGCATTCAAATCATCTTTAGGGTAGTTCTTTTTTTTTTCATTTTTTTTAAATTTTAGCTTTGATTGACTTTTTTTCGTTTATTATTTTAAGATGACATGATTTGAAAAGCATTTTTCAGGGTAGTCTTTTAACTTTAGCTTTAACTTTATCTTTATTATTTTAAGATGACATATTTGTTTTTCAGGGTAATAGACAATTGAGAGCATTTGTATTACATAATTTTTAAGTTAGAGCATATTTCTATTACATAATATTTGTTTTTCAAGGTAATAGACAATTGAGAGCATTTGTATTACATAATTTTTAAGTTAGAGCATATTTCTATTACATAATTTTTAACGTATGTTACTGAAATATATATATATATCTTTTCTCCCCCACAACTATCCTTGCAAATTTATGTGTTACGATCTCTAGAAATCATAAATATGAATCTATGCAACGTTGTTCCCATTGTCCATATAAAAAAAACGTCTTCAACTTATGTGTGGAAGATTAGCTAAAAATATTTTATATTAAAATTGCACGAATTTTTGCAAATATGGTAAAAACATCATTAAAATAAGAAAAAAAAAACTCTGTTGAAAGATGAAAATGATACTAATTATTATAACAATATAATAACTGTGGAAAACTAGAGTATGTAGAGTGACTCCTTCAATGCCTCCTCATTTGAAGCGGTCATTCATAGTACCTTTACTTAGAAAATAATAAATGTGGGATTAATATTTTAAAATATTCAATGTAGTTCGATTATACTTCCATAACTATTACTTGTGTTATATTTTTTTAAAAATATTCATTCACCGGTAACTATTAGTTCTATTTTTTAAGAGTAGGATTGGATGCATAGTAGTTTTTTAGTTCAGGCGAGGTGTGGGGCGGGCAGGCCTTGAGAATATAATCTCCTTGAAAATAATTTTTAACTACTATTTTTTCAAAATATATATTGAAAATGAATCTATCTTAATCAAATATTTAAAAATAAAAAAAAATATTTTAATTTTATTAGAAACAAAAATTTAAATAAGAGCTATAACAACTATTAATTATTTATTGTCACCCGTTTAAATTGTAAGTTAACCTTTATTAAAATTAAAAGACCTTTATTAAAATTAAAAGATTTATTAGATTATAACATTAGAATAATTAATCTCATTTCTAAATTCATTAGAATAATGTAAAATATTAGGTTCTCATAATTTGAGTTTTCTATACATTTGTTTTTGTTTGCTTAAAGAAAACAGAGCAATCTTCTTGTTGTTACATTGTCAGGACAAAAACAAATATTCATAATTAAATAGAAGTAAATGATGACTGAAACCACCACCATTCTGTATTGAAATGGGAGAAACATAAACACGAGATTCATGAAACTTCTTTGGAATCTAAGATCCAAAAACGAAATTATTGTAACAACGATCAAGGAGGAGAACAAAGCAACTGATAACGAGAAGGGTACAAAATTGAAGGATTATTAGCTGCAACGATCCTAGTTTTATGGCTTTGGAGTTTCAACAAACTCCATTTTCGCGTCCATTATGTCAAGCATGGTCCAAAAATGAAACAATTGTATTGAAGATAGAGGAGGAGAACAAAACAATGGAGAAGTAGAAGGATACAAAACTAAAAAGAGAAAAAAAAATTGGTAAAACATTCAAATCGAGGAGGCTTCAATCAAAGAATATGGTTTTGAATATGGATGTGACCCTCTCTAAATTTGAGAACGAGGAAGATTTTTTAAGGATGACGGGTAAAAAGCCACCGTCAAAAGGGAGAGGACTGCAAACAGTAGTAGTCCCTTCCTCTTTCTTATTTAAGAAAATATTTTTTTAAAAAATCATCCAAAATCATTTTAATTTTTAGTAATTTACAATTATCATATAAATGAATCATAACAGATCAATGTTGATTAGATACGATGTATTACAATGTCCAGAGATCATATGCATGAATCTATGCAACGTTGTTGCCATTGTCCATATAAAAAAAACGTGTCTTCAACTCATGTGGAAGATTAACTAAAAACATTTTATATTAAAAATACATGAATTTAAACGTTTAACTTTGCAAACATAGTAAAAACATAATTGGAATGAGTCAAAGGAAGGTTCAAACATGAAAATGCTGCTAATCTATAACAATAGAATAAATGTGGAAAATTATCTAGCTTAACTTCATTCAATCACCTCATCACTCATTTGACGACGTCATACATGAGACCCATTGCCTTTACTTAGAAAATGATAAACTTAGGTGAATATTTTAAAATATTCAAGAAGTGATAAGTGAGTCCGAAAATGCAATCGATTTAATTTAAAATATTCAATAAGTGATAAGTGACCCTAGTAGTCAGAAAATGCAATCGATTTAATTTAAAATATTCAAGGAGTGATGAGTGATCGTAAGTCCCAAAATCAATTGATTTAACCCGTTTTGGAAGACCTATTTTCATAACTACTTCTATCTTTTTTCGGAGTAGGATGGAATGTATAGTAGTTTTTTAGTTCATGCATATATATATATATATATATTAAGCGACGTGTGGGGGCGGGGCAGTGCCAGGCTGAGAATATAATCTAGTTTACGTTGAGTTCAAATAACTCGAAACTTCGTTTGCATTGGCCGGTTGTTTTTCTAAAATTAATTTGAGTTAAATCAAACAAATTAGGACACCATTCTTAAAAATAATTTTTAACGGCTAATTAAATATTTAAAAATAAAAAAATTTAAATAAATAACTATAATAACTGTTAAGTATTTGAGTTTTTTTTCAATTTTTTTTTGTTTGCGGAAAGAAAACCAGGATAAAGCAATCTTTTTGTTGCATTACTACGACCGAAACAAATATCTATAATTAAACAGAGGTAAATGATGACTTAAACTAATAGTGTCGATAAGAATTTGGAGACACTGACATAACCACCACGATTATGTTGGGAGAAACATAAACACGAGATTTAAAGAAGTTTTATCAACAACGAAATTTCCTTGAAATCTAAGACCCAAAAACGAAACTATTGGAACAACAATGAACGAGGAGAATAAAGGAATTGAGAAGGAGAATGATACAAAACGAAATTGTTGGAACAACGATGAAGAGGAGAACAAACCAACCGAGAAGGAGAATGATACAAAATTGAAAGAGAGAAAAAAAAAATACTCCATATGATTCAATAAAAAAAATACGATTTTGAATATGTACCCGACTTTCTCTAAATCCACCTGATTCAAAATTAAATACAATTCATATATGTTAGCACTATTTTCATGGAACAAAAACATAAAAAAAAATAAAAAATAAAAGATAAAAGATTCCACCTGAATACAGACTCAAGAAATTGGATAGAAGAACTCGTAGTTCAATAAAAAAAATTTAGAGATACCAATTTGAACTTAAATTATAAATACACTAATTATTGGAACGGTTACAGATTTATTAAGAATTATTGTGTTTGTTACATGATTAACACGTATTTTGTGGTTGTTTAGTACGTGTTATAAGATAATTATATGATTATACATGTTTTTATTTGATGTATTATACTTCAATGCATGTAGATCTCATAATCGAAAATGTCGTGATTATGTTTGTTAGCTCTATAAAGAATGTAACACGAAAGTATTGTATACCTCCTCATAACAAAGCAGGCTTTGATTTTTATAGGAAGCGTCATGCACATTATATGTACCTTGAATCTATTTCTTTCTATTTATGGTTGAAGTGAGAGATTGAAGAAGACAGTTTTAAGATGTTTATGGAATCCTCAAATAATATATTAAGATATTATATCTATATTTCAATATATGTTTAACTAAATTTTATTTTTTAAATATATATTTTTATTTAAGGTATCAAATGTCATAAATATATCTAATATATTAAACATTAATTGGAGGGTTTGAATTGAAAATTTTACTACTATCGAAATAATTAGGTTGAGTCTCCCATTTAAAATGAACCAAGCTCATCGCCAGTAGACTCCACGGTTGACACTCAGCTTGTCTTGGGCCCAATATATCTAACCTTTAAATATTTATTAAATAGTCAAAATTAATTTAGGAAAAGGAAACCAAATAATCCATTCCCAAATTGATAAGGATAATTCAAATCCTATAAATTGAAACGCTATTTATTATTAGTTATCATTTGAGTTGTCTTCAAATTTTTTTCTGCAATCTTCTTGAGTTCGACTAAAAATCAAGAGAAGGAAATGAAGACTCAAACTAGCGTCGATAAGAATTTGGAAGCACTGCCGTCTCCACCACCACTCTGGGAGAAACATAAACATCGGAGGATTATTAGCGGCAACGATACTAATTTTATGGAAGCAGGGTCCAAAAATGAAACCGCTACCTTGAAGATAGAGGAGAACAAAACGATAGAGAAGGAAAAGCGTCCAAAACTAAAAGAGAAAAAAATTAGTAAAACATTCAAGTCAAAGAGGCTCCAATCAAAGAATATGATTTTGAGTATGGATGTGACGCTATCCAGATCTGAGATCGAGGAAGATTTTTTAAAGATGACTGGTAAAAAGCCACCGTCAAGGGCTAAGAAGAGGACGGCAGCTATTCAACGAGCAGTAGAGGTACCTTCTTCCTCCTTTCTTATTCAAAAAAATAAAATAGTTACCCTCTTTTTAAAAATTCACTCTATGAATTTACCATTATCATATAAATTGAAGATTTGTACGAAATTAGACGGTAAAAAGATTAGGAATCGATAATACTCTTATTTTATTCTACAGGATATATATCTTGGTATGCGATTAAAAGAAATTTCAAGTGATAGGTATAACGTTACTGATTCCTCGAGGTAAAGAATTATTTATGTAACAATTTTTTTAGTTTAAAATTTTATTACGAGTAGGAAGTTTGATGGTTGAAGTTTTCTCATTTGACGTTTTATGGTTTTGTTAAATTTTTAATGATGATTACGACTCATTTTAATATTATTGTATTATTGTTTATTATTGAAGAAATTATTTATTTTTTACCTTGGTTGGTATATATTTTAGTTTATTTGAAAATATAAGTCCCCGTACTTTTTACTTTTAGACAGTTATATTTGATGTATTACTCTTATTTAAAAATATAATAATATAAAATTTTATCGAGATAATGTTTCCCAAATCTAGAAAATATTATTAATATCTAAATTGTTATCTAGATAAATTTAGATTTCAAAATATTACCCGAATATTTTTTTAATAAATCAGAGTTAAATAAATGTTACATTTTTTTTTTATTAATATCAATGTATGTTTTATTTTTTTTATAACTAACTATAAATAATAAACTATTATACCTCCTTTTTCTCTTTTTTATTTTGCCTAACAATAAATAAAAACTTCGGACCAATTTTTTTTTTGTAAACTTAAATGAAAAAAACAAAACAAAAATAAAATAATTATCACATCCTCAATCAACATTCACTTACTCGGTTAATATTTTTTACTTCCTTAACTCAATATGATGATAATTTTAATAAGAATATCACATAATTAAAAACTTCAACATATTAACGTGAATCTCCCTATTTCAAGAAAATATATCACAACTTAATAATGGAACATAACTTTGTGTCTTTTTAGTTCAACGACACGTAGGAGTGGGAGCATTTGGTCAGTAGGCATTTGTAATTATGAAATTACAAATAAAAAAAGAAAGGAAAAATAATTCAGGAGTCGTTCTTGAATACATGTATTCTTGAAAATTTATTTGACATTTTTGTATGTCTATAAATTCCGTATCGAGGAGGGGTGATTCACGATTTCGATAATATTATAAAAGGTGATCAATTTGGACTATATATATTAGAGGTCTAAGCTCAAATTTTTTTTAATGAATAGAATATCGTAAAATTGGACCACACGAAGGTGAACTTAAGAATGTTCAACCAAATCAAGCTTATAAATACCGATTTGAGCTTAAATTATAAGTAAACTCACTGATTGAATATAACAGTGTTTGTTGTAACGGTATAAAAAAATAGTAATTATGTTTTCAGCGCAATCGCCGGATAACGCTAGAATTCCAACGGGCGGTGGAATTCTTGCATTCTCAACGTACCCACACCCCACGTTCCTCTGCTCCTTGCACCCCTCATCCATGCCTCTGCCTAACGACTACACTAGTGCATTTGAGAGCGTGAGGGACAGAGAGAGAAGTAAGACGAAAAGTTTCTTTTCACAACACGGAATTCACCACCGCCGGAAGTAGGAAATTGACATAGTATGTATGACGAGAACGAAGCCCGTGGTCCGTGCATAACCACAGTAAGGTACGTACACTCACGAACCTTTACACCCTTCTTACGCCGCCATTGGGATCGAGCTCAATATGCTCAAACAACCTTGGATCTGTGTTTATAGGCACATACAAAGACCACAATGCACTGAGAGTGAAGGGGAGGTACACCAACAGCTAGACGATGAGAATTGAGACGAAGGAATGACGAAAACATCGTCGAAAACGCTCGTGAGAAGAGAGAGAAAGGAAATAAGAAATTCACGAGGAGTCGGGTGAAGAAGAAAGGATCTATCGGATCCGGTTCGTGATTATGTTTTTTAGCTTCATTGAGAATGTATGTCATAGTAACATGAAAGTATTGTATGCATCATCCTACGAAACCACAAGCATACCAAGACTAATCTCAAGTCCTATTTCTTTCCATCTATTGTTGTAGTGGAAACAAAATTAAGATAGATCGCACTCATCAACCACAAACAGAAATAAACAAAGAGACACAAAAATTTACGTGGTTCGGATAAAAGAAATTCTTCTACGTTCACGGGTGGTAACCAATCACTATAACCAAAATGTTTACAAGTGTATTTAACTAATCACTATAACCAAAATGTTTACAAGTGTATTTCTCACACTTTTACGCTACAAAGTCTCACTTACAAAATTCCTCCAAATTGCCTCTAAGCAAATACAAAATAACACTGACTCCACATCTCATTACAATGCTAGATAAACCCTTATATAGGCATAACAATACTAATGCTCATATATGAAACAAAACAAGACTAATGCTCATACATGAATCATCTGATTCATGTACCAATATGAGAGACGAACCAAATGAATCTAAAAAACTCATGTACCAATATAGGAGACGAACCAACTAAATCCAATAGATTCATGAACTAAAGAGAGGTACATTAATGGATCGAGATCATATCTAAGTGAGAGGAATCAGAAATGGTTAAAAGAGTACATGCAACTACGACTTCATGCTTTATGAGACCTAAAATCATGTCCATAGCCTTTGGCCTAAAGTTTACAAAATGGGGTATTTTCTTAGTGGGTCGGGTTCATATGTATGGGTTGCGTGTAAAAAAAGTATATTGTGCTTGAACGAGTCTTCTCTACAAGGTCTCCAACTTTAGCTCATTCTATACTACTCTAGATCAGCTGCATATCGAGTTCATCTCCTACCAAAATTCATCACGAACACATGTTAAAATCATCTATTTGATATGATAACTTAATTAATTATTTTCATTATCATCAAACAAAACACATTAAAACTAATTCTTATTTTTTTTAATTAATTTTTTCGAGTAAGCTCATGATATAATTAATTCAGATATGTTATTAGTTAATTATTTTATTTATTATTATCATTTCTAACTTAATTTTTCCTATTTAATCACATAAGTCAACAAGATATTTAAGATTTGAAAATAATATTCAAACAACGGCGAGATTTATGAGAGAGAAAGTCAAGGGAAGAAAGCTTGAGGGAGAAAGAACAAAGAAAAAAATTTAAAATTAAATTAAACCGTATTTTCTTCATCATTATTTCATATTTGTAAACATTATAGGGATAGATTTGAAATTTAAAGAAAATATAGTTTATATTGTAAACTTACTAAATAAATAAGTCTAAATTATTTACTATAAACATTATAGGGAAAATATATTGTTAATATGTTTATTATTTCATATTTGTAAACATTATAGGGATAGATTTGCATGGATTTGAGGTAAGGGACTACACGGTGACATGTAGCTGGTAAAGGTACGAGGTCATTGCTCATATATTTATATTGATAGGTTATAATGTGGGGTATGTTAAAGGGAACCAATTAACATTTCATGGTAAATTGTCTCGATAGACATGTCAATATTTGTATCAGAAAGGTTGGTTGTGTTAGGGTCGTTGGCTAGGTCATGATGACATTAATAATTAAGATATGAGATCAAATGAGTCAAACAATGTGATATCGACCGTTGAGCTAATCATGATATATAAATTATAGAGACTAAAGGCAATTGAGTTGAGTAATGTAAATTCAATCGTTGATCGATGATCTGAAAAAATATGTATATGTATAATGCAGTTTAATGAGTACTTGTTTGAAATATATATATATATATATATATATATATATATAAATATCATAGGAGAATGATTCAAAATTGGGATGCCCAAACAAGCCCGTTGTCACATCTTTTTGTTTCTAAACCATAATTAATACCACATTAATACGGCAATAAAAGTTGTTAATTTTTTTAGGGTAGCTAGAGTCTCTTTGAACCATCCCGGGAAAGAATGTAAGCCAAACTCTAGATTAGCAAGCTTCCTTAGTCATCGTTCTCCAAAGCAAGGGAAAGTCAGTCGACGTCGAACTCTTTGTATTGAGATCAAGTTCATTCGGCCAATCCAAGCTTTGTATTGAGATCAAGTTCATTCGGTCAATCCAAGCTTTGTATTGAGATCAAGTTCATTCGGCCAATCCAAGCCTGTGGGGCCTTAAGACCTAGACTAAGAGGTCGACTATAACGGTCAAGACCCACCGCTAGCAGATATTGTCTTCTTTGGGTTTTCCACTTCGGACCTCTCATCAAGACTGTAAAACGCATCTGCTAGGGAAAAGTTTCTACACCCTTATAAAGGGTGTTTCGTTCTCCTCCCCAACTAATGTGGGATATCACAATCCACCTCCCTTCAAGGCCCAGCGTCCTCGCTGTCACTCGTTCCTTTCTCTAATCGATGTGGGACCCTCACCAAATCCACTCGCCTTAGAGCCCCAGCGTCCTTCTTGGCACACCGCCTCGTGTCTACTCCCCTTCGGGGAATAGTCTCATCCCTGACACATCGCTCGGTGTTTGACTCTGATACCATTTGTAACGGCCCAGGTCCACCGCTAGCAGATATTGTTCTCTTTGGGTTTTCTCTTTCGGATTTCCCCTCAAGGCTTTAAAACGTGTCTGCTAGGGAAAAGTTTTCACATCCCGTGTTTCGTTCTCCTCTCCAACCAAGGTGGGATATCACATCGACCTCCTCCTGTTCAAGTTAAACGATTCAACCGCAAAGTTTCAAGAATTCTAAGTTCATATGAACGAAAAGAAAAATTAGAAATTTCATGTCAAAATTCGATATAAATAGAAATACGAGGCGATTTAGGCATCAAAGTGTTATTACTTTTCTTTTATTCTAAAGAAATTCCTTCCCCATTTTTTAATATAAATTTGAATTAAAATGGCATGAGGAAAGAATGAGTTGATTCAAGAATATTCCCAAAAATAAATAATTTTCATTAATTTTAGGTTTTTTAGTTGGAAACGCATAAATTCTATCTACGTTAAGCTTAGAATATTTCCAAATATATTCATTAGTTTTTAATTTAAATTTGAGAATCCATTCCAATTTCGTGTAGGAGTGAATATTGCGTAGGAAAATTAAAAAAAAAAAAACCTTTTTTAATTTTTTTTATCATTTCAATCAAATTTCTATATAATTAAGGCAAGAAATCGGATATGTTTTTAAAATTATTATATTTATAAATAGACTTTTTTTTTAACCTTAAATTTATACCTTATAACTAATTTTGATGGGGTCAAAGGAATCTTTTCTATATGATTAATAGTTTAGGATTATCTTTTATTTATTTATTCATTATATAATTTAAATATTTTAAGCAGTTCAACTTTAATATTATTTAACTAATTTTGTTCAAAACCAAATTTAAACTAATAATAAATATTAATTTTAACTAATTTTAGACCATTAAAAATATAATAACCGGGAAAATAGAAGAATCAAAATGGTATTTTATTTTATTTTTATTATTTTTACTAAAACTAAAATAATAATAGTTAATATTTATTTATCTCAACCAACATTTGCTTCCGTCAAGATACAACGGAAAAAAATTATTTTTTAAAATTTATAAATTTAATTTACAATATAATTTTTGTGTGTGTAATAATTCATTTAATTTCTGTAATTTAAAATATTTTAATTAGATCCTGACCGGAGTTTTAATTATTCTTCACAAAAAACAAAAAAAATTAATTTAGAAAAATAGAAATGAATATAATTGGATTTTTCAAAATTTTCACTTAGATAAAATCAAGAAATTAAATTTAAATATAAGTAAACTCTAAATATTCATTTATGTATCCAATAAATTAAATATTTAATTTTAAGAGAAGCTTTTAATATCATCACTGAGTATTAATATTGACATTATTAATAATCATATAATACAATTTTCATATTTTTATTTTAAATTAGGCTGATTTTGATTAATTAATTTTATAGATTAATTAGGCAGAAAATTGTGATTAAAAATTCGTTTAAAATAACTATAAATTTAGGGCAAAGCTTAATACTTTAATCTTGGGGAGGATTAAAATAGAAAACAAATTCAGAAGGTGATTTGACGGAATTACCCTTATGTCCGAACGTTAAAACCATCCGGTCCGTCTCTCTCTTTCTCTCTCAACGGGTATAAACTTGGGTGGTTTTTTTTTTCTTCCGGCCATATTCTGTGAGAGCGACCAAAGAAACTAGCGACGGAAAAACAGCCCTTAACCACTCTCTCTCTCTCTACAAGCTCCGATACTTCTCTCTTCCTCTCAAATTTCCCCTAGAAATTCGTAGTTACAGAGTCCTACGAAAATCCGGCAACTCCGTCTGTAATCGCCTGTTTTTAATCTCCGGTCAATGGTGTGTGCGAGGGTCTCTTGAGACGACGAACGGAGCTGGTCGATGAGAATGCGGTCCGAGAGATCGAAATCTCTTCATAATTTCATGTTGCCGTGTTTGAAGTGGGGGAATCAGAAGCACTTGAGGTGCATGAAGGTGAATTCTAATGGTGTACAGGTCTCCGGCGTGAATCGACAATCTCACTCCTCGAGATCGGAGGAGTCTACGGAGAGTAGGAGTCGGGAATCGGGCTCAGAGATGCGGATGTTCTTCAAGGATTTGGAGATGAGACCGAAGGTTTCGAAATCGATAATCAAGAAAACCGACGACGTCGGGATCGAGGCGGTCAGAGAGAAGCTTATGTTTGATCTCAAGACGGCGGCCGATAAAATGAAAGAGGCGATTTTAAGTAAGGAGGCAGTGGTGGCCGGAGAAGAGGCGGAGGAGGAGAAGAACGATTCTGCCGGAATGGAAGAGACGCCGGCGGCGGTTGTGTTATCGATGGCGGAGACCAGACCTTGGAATCTAAGGACGAGGAGAGCCGCTTGTAAGGCTCCGAATGTTGACGGTGGTGGAAGTAAGAATTTGAAGCTTGATGAGAAGAAATCGAATTCCAATTCCCCGTTGCGTAGTGACGGTGGCGCCAAGTCACCTAGGTTGAAAATTGGGACGGAGAAGAAGAAGAAGGTGAAATTGGTAGTGCCGCTCTCGAAGAGAGAGATCGATGAAGATTTCATGGAAATGGTGGGACTCAGACCACCGAGGCGGCCCAAGAAGAGGACCAGAATCGTACAAAAGCAGTTAGATGTAAGTTCGTTCAAATTGCCCTTATTCTTCGTCAAGTTTCGAGTAGTTTTCCAATTCAAGTTCTCTAATCTGCCGCTAGATACCACTTTTGCTTAGAAATAGAGAATCGACGTTTGATCTGTACTATTTTGCAGACGCTTTTTCCTGGGTTATGGCTGTCGGAGATCACAGCTGATTTGTATAAGGTCCCTGAATTACCTGAAAACGGCAAGGTAAATGCTCCTTTCGTTCTGTCGATAATGATCATTTTCTAAATGTTTCTCTCTGAAGAAAATGAGTGGTTCTGTTTAACTAGTTTTCGTCCATCCTACATGAATGAGCTTCAAAATTTGTTCTGGATTCTGATACTGTAGATTTTTCTTCAATCTCTGTTGTTGCACAGGTGATGAAGGTTTGAACTGCTACTTCTTTGCAGAGATTCAAAAACATCCCCATTCATGTGCTGACTCCAGAGTAATTCATGAGTTTGATTGGTGATCATGCTGTATGCCCTGGGAGTTTGGTATCAACCACTGTTGAATCCCACCCAATAACTTGCGGTGTATGGTCTTCCTCTACTTTCAAATGCTAATTTTTGTTCATAAATTAATTTGGTTTTGCCTTTGCTAGTCGTGGAATAATTCACAAAGAATAGGATTGATGGAACTTGGAACTGGATAAAAGGACATTTTCTTGTATGATCTTGAGTGATACAATGTCTTGTGGAAAGCCCTGGTCAAGAAATGAATGTGTAGTAGCATACTGTCATCATTTGGGAATATCAGTGCTTGAATATTGATGCACATTCATGTAGTTACTTACAGAATAGATTCAATCAACTTGTGTTAGAAATGTCAAACTTGTTGTTTTAACACTTCACACATCATTTCTTGTTAATATTGAACTTTTTTGTTTCAGTTGAATGCCTTTTTTATTTCATTACTTTGCACAACCATAGTTTGAAGCTGTAGTCTGTTATATCCCCACACTTAGAGAACTAATGAAATAGAGCTTAAACCTCTTGTTTTCCATTTCTTCAATCTCACCTCTGTTTGTTATTCATCAAACTTCTGAGCTAGCATGATTTCCTCGACGGGTTGCCCCACCCGAGAGTGAGTCAACCGAATCGGGTGACTTTCACTCAAGGGATTAGTGTCTTTTCTCAGTTTCTCCAAGCTCTTTTAACCATGAAACCAAAGGGCTGGAAATGAACAACCCTTATGCCCTTTTATGTCAGTAACTTAAAAAAGTCGTAGGGAAGAATCCTCGATCGATGGTAGTAAGTCGAAGCTGTAGTAGGTAGCAACCCCCTTCTCAGATAACCGAGAACACTCCTCCTCCCCCCACCCCCACCCCCCGCAGTCAGTTCCGGTACCAATTGAGTAACCCTGCCATTTTCGCCCTGATTTTTCATGGTGCAATTTGTTCCTCCTGCTGTTTCTAGCAGACACCAATGTCATTACATTGTTCTCTTTCCTGTTTGCAGTCAATGGAGAATCATTCACCAAATGACTCCAAAAACAATCCATGGGATAGATAGAGATAGAGATAGAGATAGAGCAATGTTCACTTCAAGTTGGGTCTAACTTTAACTTGTTCTTAACCAAATTTTGGTGCGTTGATTGTGTTTCTGAAAGTCTTTGTTTGACTGTGTGTGTGTTTTACTTAGAGAAGGCCTTGAGGGGAAACTTCCGCGACTTTCTCGCCGGCTTGGCAAACCAGTTTTAGTTTTAGCCAACGGAGGTTTTCCTTATTATTAGGGGGAAAAAAGGTATAATTTGTTGAGAATGAAAGGATGTGGAGGAATGAAATGGCTTGATGCTTCTTTTAATACCTCAATTGGCCTCATACAAGGTAACCACCAAGATTAAAAAAGTAATTTTTGGTTTATTATTATTATTATTATTACCCTTTTTTTTTAAAAAAAATCCATTTTGATCTTTGTATATATATATTATATATATATAAAGCTTAAACTATATTGTTCTAATGATTCTCTCACTAGTGATGTTATGAAGGAATGCAGTCAATATTTGTATAGTCTACTAAACAAATAGCCTCACTGCTGGATTGGTTTTTATTTATTTATTTTCTTAAAAAAATAATAGCATAAAATATTAGTATAATCTGATGACTTTCATTTAAAATTAAGGGGGAAAAATCCACTCATCCGTTGCCCATTATTCTATTTTCCTCTCTTATAAATTATTTTAATGAAGTTGATGCCATGAGACTTTCCTCGTACTTTATTAATTAGCATGTTTATTAATGCTATTTTAGCAATTAATATTTAAGAAATTTATCTCAGCTTTCAATTTATTGACTTTATCATAATTTTTACTTCGATAAATTTTCAATTTAATCTTTACGATTCATTTTTGATACTAGAATAAGGGAGAGATGCATGAATGAATGGAGACTACATCTGAACGAGAGGATTCTTATGGATAAGATGATTAAAAAAGGCTTAAAAGAAATAAAAGTTACTACTTTTACCAATAAGGTGCACTTTCTTGTTCGGTGGCTTAATCATACATGTGAGTGAGGACAAAGCATGCACGAAGAACTTGTGTTGGTCTGTGGTGATAGTCTTCTCTCTTAAAAAGCGAAGAATAAGTAATGTAACCATGTCGCACGGGATTGTTGAGGTCATCAAGTGCTGAATATGGATTCTGAATCCTTACCTGAATTTTGGGCGTGGGTCTTGAGCGAATGATATTAGAGTGGTACCTCTCCTAATAAGATATGGTTTAGGGAAGAACCAATGCGGAGGCTGGTGGACATGTGACACCCGAGTAAATGAGGGGTACAAGAATAAATCGAGACCATATTTGAACGAGAGAAACTCTAAGGATAGGATGACTAAGAAAATGTTAAAGGAAATGAAAGCTACTGCCTATATTAACAAAATACATTTCTTTTTTCAATGGATCAATCTTAAGAACTTCATGGTTAAACATGTTTTACTTGGAGTAATTCTATATTGGGTGACCTTCTAGAAATTTTTGTAGGATACATGTAAGTGGGGACAAAACATATTGGAAGGACTCATGTTGGTCTGTGGGCATATTTTTCACTCTTAAGGATCAAAAAATGAGTATGATCATGTTGGTCTGTGGGCATATTTTTCACTCTTAAGGATAAAAAAATGAGTATGATCATGTTGGTATGTGGGCATATTTTTCACTCTTAAGGATCAAAAAATGAGTATGATCATGTTGGTCTGTGGGCATATTTTTCACTCTTAAGGATAAAAAAATGAGTATGATCATGTTGGTATGTGGGCATATTTTTCACTCTTAAGGATCAAAAAATGAGTATGATCATGTTGGTCTGTGGGCATATTTTTCACTCTTAAGGATCAAAAAATGAGTATGATCATGTTGGTCTGTGGGCATATTTCTCTCTTTGGTACTTTGGAATCTAGAACTTCTCTTTTTGCAATTTTAGACTAACACAAGGAATTCTTCCGAAAATTTGTTAGAAATTAAAAAGGCTTTTTGAGTAGATATCATATGTTAGGAACAAGTAATCTCCACATTGGTACGAGTCCACTTTGAACATAAATACTTATTTTTTACTTTTGGTTTCTCCGTGTGTTTCACTTATATACTAATATTTAATATTATAATGAATTGATTAGGAATAAAATAAGGAAGAAATGGTGTGATTTTGTCTAAAATATATGATTGGTTTGAAATGAGGGAAGAAAAAGTTGCTCAAACTTTTCAATCATTAATTCATTAAAATAAATGGTATTGATGTCTAACTACTTCACTTTTTTATATTCACTTTTTTATATTCACTTTTTTATATTCACTTTTTTATATTGCTTTCAAAGGCATATTCACTTGAAGAAAATAATTCAGAAAATAAATAAAAATTCAAAAAGTTATTTTTAGAAAAATAAATAATGAAAGATGATGAATCACTAAATTATTAAACCTCTCTAAATTCTATAAAATAATTATGTGGTGCATGTCCATATAATCAATAAATAAATCCAATGAATTTTTATTCTTTTTATATAAAATGAAAAATAAAATATGCATTGATATTTATAAAAAAGAGAAGGGTCAAGAATTGACGTGGACACAATTAGAATTAAAAATAAAAATAAAAATTGGCTGCTTTCCCATTTACAATAAATGAAATATTTTTGGTTAAATATGATTTTATTATTTAATTCTTATCCATTTCTATTTAGGTGAGCCGCTAATTTATAAAGATGGTATAATGTTTACTCTCAAACTATTTGTTATTACCATAGTAATATTCTTTGTTTCTATCTTCATTTTTTAATTCTTATTTAATGACTCGAGATATATTTACGAACGTGAAGAATAAAAAAAATTACATTTTTAAATAATAATAATAATGCATGAAGGTGATGAAACATAGATAATACATCAAATAAATATCAATAAATTAGAAGCTATCATGTAAATTTGCAACGACCCTATTTTTACTATATAAAGTCTGTACGATTGTATCAGAACTGTAGGCTTATAGATTCTGTAGACTAGCCTACAATATAGATTAGAAAGTTCTCAGGGCCTTGCTGTAAATGTTTGGTCACTGTCAGATATGTCTTATTATGCATAAAATGTGAATGCTATATGATGTTTTGATGATTCTGAACATGTATAAAGTTAACAAGGTTCATATTGTGATTACGAAGTTATAGTTCCACGAAAATGTTGGTAAGCCACTTAACACTAGTATGTGCCATGAGAGTGATTTCTTTAAGGAAGGGTAGATGTCTTGAAACATGGTTAAATGAAAGAATTTTTTTATAAGACGGTGATTCACTATGATCGTAGAAAATTACAAAAGAATGTTGAATTAAATGTTTGAGGTCTCCTAGCATTATCAACCATACGAGGTATTGATTTCATTAAAGAACGTGAGTCATGAACCCATTTCTAGCTCTTAAGGTATAGATAAAATGATTTAGTAAAGTAAGGTAGACCAAACCATAGGCCTAGGTCAGTTAAGCTACCGATGAGGTCAAGAAAAAGATTAGGACAATGATGAGTATGACCCCATGTAAATAGAAAAGTTGAGTTGAAGTGAAATATAGAAGCTTGAGTTTGAGGTAGGAAACAAAATATGTTTGAAGGTGGCTCTGAAGAAAGGTGTCTTAACGTTTAGACGTAAGGGCAAGTTAAGTCCGCGCATCATCGGACCTCTAGTGACACATAGACTAGCCTTACCACCATCCTTCTCAGTGATAACAACGTATTCCACGTGTCAAAACTCTACAGGTAGATGAAAACTTGAGTTATGAAGAGAGATCAATAAGGATCTTAGTCCGAGAAGTGAAGGTCCTATGCTCCAGGGACATAACTTTTGTCAAAGTATTGTGGCAAAATCATCAAATAAGAGGAGTCACATGGGGACTAGAGGATGAAATGAGAGAGAAATACTTCGAGCTATTTTGCAAAGTCAAATTTACTTTCGATCACGAAGTTCTTTTTAGAGATACATGTTGTTGGATCGGTGGGTGTGCAGAGACAGGAAAACACCGAATTCCAATAGGTATGTTTGACTTGGTCCCCTCTCTGTTTTTTACATTGTTGGAGCTGAAAGATTTGGAGAAGAAGAACGAAAGGAATGTCGGAACAGATATGAGAAGAGAGAGAAAGGGTTGGAAAATTTTGAAAAATGGATAAAG
Source organism: Cucurbita ficifolia (assembly GCA_033971965.1). NCBI lineage: Eukaryota > Viridiplantae > Streptophyta > Magnoliopsida > Cucurbitales > Cucurbitaceae > Cucurbita > Cucurbita ficifolia. Next base: position 4,850,862 of record CM066976.1, read on the forward strand.
AAGACGAAGTCCTCGGGTCAAAAAAATTCGGGTTGGATTCAGTTCGATTCATCCAATACCCATCCGAATCTTCAACGATCTAGAAGGCCAATTTCACGTGTGCGGTCCAAGACATAACCCACAACCCATAGACATTTTCGCGTGTGCACCTTTGCTTCCTTGACACGTTTCAAACCCACATGCGTTGTTTGCGGTGTCTCACACGCTATGTTTGCCGAGTCCTTCTTTGCCAACATGAGAAGGACGTCCTCCAGGACTGCTTGGTAGATGGCGGCAAGAGTCAACCTGTCCTTACGCTCCTTAACGTCACACACTTTATGGCGGTAAGTTAAGGTATCTTTATCGACCATGCTGCATAGTTACTCTTCGTGAGAAACAAGTACTGCAGTGTTACGCTCCCCTACTCTCGCTCTTTATCATCGTCATATCTCCTCTAGCGATTTTGTGTGGTGACAACATTTTTTTCCACTTTGAGTATAAGCTCTCATGGTTTTGTTTTTTGTTTTCCCAAAAGGCCTCATACCAATGAAGATAGTGTTGCTTCCTTATAAATTCATGATCTTCCTCTTAATTAGCCAATTGACTACTTCTCTCAATAATCCTAAACAATTCTCCCCTCGAACATAGTACATAGTACACCATAGAACCTCTCTTGACACCTCCTTCTCTGAAACTCTCGAACAACCTCCCCTTAATTGAGACTCAACTCTTTCTCTGAATCTCTCGAACAAAATACACCATTTGTTCAACATTTGAGTCATCTTTGGCTACACCTTCAAGACTCACAATTTCTTTGTTCGACACTTGAGAATTTAGGAAAGATGGTGTGAGTGTAAGCGTGCACTTCTGAAAAAGAGGAAGACTCGATGTCTGTGAGTAAGCCTCATGAGAGAGCTATAAAGAGCTTCTTGTGGGAGGGGCTCGATAAGGGAGGAGGGTCTCACTTGATTAACTCGAATTAGTAGTGAACCCTCTCAAACTAAGAGATTATCGATTGGGAGCCTGAAATTACGTAACAAAGTATTGATGGCTAAGTGGTTGTGGCGGTTCTTCATGGACCCTCATGCTTTGTGGCTTAAACTTACTGTAAAAAAAAAAACCTCTAGAAAACCTTCCCATGTGGATTCCCCTCGTTCTCTCAATCTATCATATGCTTTCTACTAAGATTGTCAGTTGCTGATAAACCATGCACAATTCAATCCAAATTATCCACTTTGGTCCGTTAGGTATCGTCGTTAGCTTCACGATTTTTAAAACGAGTCTGCTAGGGAGAGGTTTACACACCCTTATAAAGAATGCTTCGTTCCCCTCTCAACATTTCTTCTAAGCGGGTGGAAACAGACACATTTTTTAGAAGAAGTATGAGAAGAAAAGTCCAAAAAGAATAATATCTACTAGTGGTGGGCTTTAACTATAACACCAACCAACCGGGACATGTAACAGTACCAGATCCCGTAGGTTTGGTGCCCAATTCATCGTCATGGGCTTTCTTTCCTCATCAATAAAGTAACTAGAATTGTGTTTTCTTGTACAAATTGAACTCATCTTTGATCTCAATAGAATGCTTCATTTTTCCTTTATCTCTGCTTTAGTTTTTGTTTACATTGCTGGTAGGAGTGGATAAATCTTCTAAGGCTGGCTCTACTCTGAAGTTGCTAAATACAACATGTTCATGCTAAGCGTTCTCAAGAGGTTAACATTGTAGGGAAGCCAGAGGCATGCTTTGTTTATTTCTTGTTTAAGTTTTGTTGAACCAATTTTATTTCTGGAATTTTAGCTATTCGATCTTCGATGCAATCAGTTCTTTTTTCGTTGGTTATCAAATTTCTTCATGGATTGATCTCGGAAGTATTCCAGCTAATACTTAGCTTGCTTTGAACATAAACTTATTGATATTAAAAAAAGATTGGATTATAAATTCTGGATGGATATGAAAATTTAGATATAGAACTCTTGAAACCACAACGATTTCATTTTGATGCTATATAAAATTGTAACCGTCCAAGCTCACCGTTAGTAAATAAACAATTTCATTTTGATGATATATAAAACTGTAACAGCCCAAGCACACCGCTGGCAAATATTGTCAACTTTAGCCCGTTATGTATCGTCGTCAGCCTCACGGTTTTAAAATGCGTCTACTAGAGAGATGTTTCTACACTCTTATAAAGTGTTATGTTCTCGTCTCCAACCGATGTGGAACCTCACAATCCACCTTCTTTCGGGACTAGGTGTCCTCTTGCTGGCACACCGCACGGTGTCTGCCTCTGATACCATTTGTAATAGCGCAAGCCCACCGCTAGCAGATATTGTCCACTTTGGCCCATTACACATCGTCGTTAGTCTCATGGTTCTAAAACGCGTCTATTAGGGAGGTTTCCACTCTTATAAAAAATGTTTAGTTTCACTCTTCAATTGATGTGTGACCTAACAAAAACTATGTATGTTGTCTTCGTAAAATAGACAAGAAGATGTAGTAAAAAGAGCATTTATGCTTTCGTGTAGCTTAAAAATAAGTATTTTTAAAATTGTATTAGTTTAAATTGTATGCTTAGAATGACTCAAGCTTTAACACGTACAACCTCCACCACCTCCCGGTGTGTGTTTGGTGGAGTGTTTGGTGGAGGGGTTTGAAAGTAAGAAGTAAAAAAAAGCAACTCAATGTTATGAAACAAAGTACTCTCATCTGTCCCTTTCTCTCTTTCTTATTACAGTAAAGACAGCTATGAATTTAGCAGAACACAAACTCCACCTCACTTCTCTCACTTTCATCCATCAATAAATTGGATTCACGGTGCTTCATGTTCTTCCTTTCAAAAAAATAAAAATAAAAATATATATATTTTTATAGCGGAGAGAAAATATGACATTCCAGTAAATGAGAGGTTCATAAACAAACCGATATTGTGTTGAAATGAAAACAATTCTAAATATAGAATGTTTAAGAAAGACTTAGAAAAATTGAAAGTTACTGCCTATATATCATCTAAGTACATTTTTTTTGAGTGAGTCAATTACAGAAACTCCAAACTTAAGCGTACTTTGTTTAGAACAATTCTATGCTGAATTATTATTTTTTTGAAAGTTTTTCTAAGAAACACGTGAGTGAGGACAAGTGAAAAGTAAAGAACGTGATGATATCGCAGTGAATGCAAGAGAATGTCGGAGCCATCAAACACTGAATGATCCAAATTCTAGACGTGAAGCGTTAGGTAAGCAAAAGACATAGGGTATTGAAAAAGGTTGAGTTTGAAGTTTGGAGGTTTTGAAAAGGGAGAGGAAAAGAGAGGTACCAAAGGTGAGATTAAGGTAAGATGTGGACAACTAAATATATTATGGGTTCCTTTCAAAATTTTGCTTTTTCCTTTTTAATTTTGACACAGATATTTGAGCTACTAAGGAGTACTAAACACTGAGCTCATTGGATCATCAAACGACCAAACTTAAGATATCAAATCACAAAACATTTCACATCCAACATTAAATTACAAAACATTTTCTTTTAATGTTTTTCAATTACTGTCTTCTTTTTCCCTCCTTTCCAATCATTTCTTTTTCTTAATTTTTTTATTAGATGAGTCGGTGATCCGAGCAACTTGAATATAGTTCCCAACCCAACTCAACTCTCTATGTTCAGGTTAGGTTGGATTGAGTTATAAATGATTTAAAATATTATACTTATTCCCAATGCATGTTACCTTAATAACCGAAATCTCATCAGCTTCAAATATCAAACATTCACAAGTCAAAATGCATCACAAATATTGGTTATAAACATCAAATATTCTTAATTTTCATAATAATCTTAAAAGTAAGGTAAGGTAGAGTTGGGTTGTAACATTATTTTTCAGGCCGGTTGGGTTGACCCGACAAAAAGTGTCAATATGCGAACCAACCCAACTTTTCGGTTTTCAAAATTTCAACCCAAGTTTAGGTTGAATAGCTAGGTTAGTCAAATTCTACGGTCATTTGAACACTCCTATTTATTCCTATGAATTAGGTTAGTAGCTAAACTTACTATTAAATTGTTCATGTGATGAGAAAACTAATAATAATTAATAATAACAAAGGAGATGAATTAGGAAATAAGAACAATTTTTTCTTAATTAGATGCTAATATTAAACGAAAATTAGGATATGAAAATATTTTAGTTAGCTATGAAGAAAAGCTAACAATAATTATTTAAGGACTATGGTCCTATTATAAAATGGTTAAGAGCAATTATTTGGCTACTTTACCTTAAAATATAATTAATTAAAAGGAACTCTATAACACTATAGCTACTCAAATTAAGAGGCTTTATCAATTATTCCATATATACTAAGCTCAATAATATTTTATACCCCACCTGTACTAATCTTATCCATTATATATATTTCAAAATTTATGACCTTATAATTCACATCTTATTAACATTAACAAATTCATCCAACCCCTCATGTTTGTATTAATATTAGACTATGGATTAGGTTACCTCTACATACAAAGGAGCAGTTAAGATTCCATTGCATCAACATATATAAATATATATATTTCTTTTTCTAAATAACTATTTTAAATATTTTAAATATACATGCACCACCCGTGTCTCGTTTCCAAAGGCATCCCTCTTTCAAGAGAATTTGCAACATGTCATATTTATTTTTAAAATTAAACATTTTAAAGTCAATCCAAACACAGTGTAGCTAAAATATGATACTTTTTAGGTCAATCCAAATACGAGGTCATACTTCACAACTCCTTATGTCTCAAATGCTCAGCTAAGATATCACACGAGAAGGCCTATTAGAAGGCCTATTAGAGAAAAGATAGAAATAAGGAAGAGAGTAAGAATAGTATAAAATAGTAAAGGAAATGGGTGTTTATCAAGTGTAGCAATCAAGAAAGCAACAACTAAAATTTCCATTTCCTCACCTCACTTTTGGGGATCTAATCAGCTTCCTCAAACATTAATGTATTCAAATCCATCCTCTCTTATTGGATCCATTTTTTTATTTTTATTTTTATTTTTCTAATGCATCATAGTGTGACAAACCCTTTGCCTACTAAATTCATAATCCTTACTATTATATGCATATATATATACACCATTGTGTGAGGAAAGCTCTTTTTTGGCCCACAAACAACCACCCAACCTACTACTTTAAACATATGTTTCTCCAAATTAAGCATAGCTCAACTGAAGCTGGTACAAGGTGCATACTCTCAATTAAGAGTCTAGGGTCCAAACTGAATATAGACTCTAAATTTGGCATCTAATGACTCCGGCATTCTCTTGCATCCCCAATAATATGGCCACGTTACTTCTCGCTTTGAAGAGTGGAGACTATGTCCACAAACCAACACGGATTCTTTCTGGATGGTTTGTCTTCATTCATATGTTTCTTAAGAAAATTTTCAAGAGGTCACCTAACATAGAATTCCTCTTAGTAAAACAGACTTAATTTTGGAGTTTCTATGATTGGTGTAGATAGTAACATTCGATTGTTTCAGTTTTTCTTAGTCATTCTATCCTTAGCACTACTCTCGTTTTGATGTAGTCTAAATTTTTTAATTATAAAAGATCCACAAAGAGGGAGTGGATGAGTGGAGGTCCAAATGAGTTTATGAGTGGCATTGAAGAAGAACCAAAACATTATAAGAAATGTTTATAAATTATATGTGGAGGGATATGTTGTCAAATTTATAAATTCTCAAATCTTTTTATAAAGTTGTACAAGTTTTCAAATCTATGCATATGCTTTTCTTACCTCTTTCTCTCTCTACAAACATCAAACCAAAAACACTAAATATATATATATATATATATATATATATATATATATATATATATAATACAAACACAAGAGACAAGAAGTTTGCATTTTGGACTCAACCCAAACCCCAATTTCTCATTATTCATCTTCAATAATTCATTTTCTTTTTTCTTGGATTCCACCAAATGGGTTTTGTTTGATATCTTACACTATTAGAATGTTGTCTGATTTAGTTCGTTACGTACCATCGTCAGCCTCACGATTTTAAAACACGTCTATGATGAAGGGGTTTCTACCTCCTTATAAGAAATGTTTCGTTCTCCTCTCCAATTGATGTGGGATCTCACAATCCATCCCTTGCCTAGAGACCAGCGTCCTCACTGGCACACCGCTCGATGTCTGACTCTAATACCACTTGTAATAGCCTAAGCCCACCGCTAGTTGATATTGTCCGCTTCGTCTCGTTACATATCACTATCAACCTGACCGTTTTAAAACGTGTCTACTTGAGACAAGTTTCTATACTCTTATAAGAAATGCTTCATTCCCCTCTCCAACCAATGTAGGATCTCAGGAGGTCGTTTTAAAACCACAATTTTGATAGTGTATAGAACTCACATACCAGTAAAATGGTGATTTAGGTCTATTATTGATATATATATGGATTATTTGTCCTATTTTCACTCTTGCAAGTAAGCTACCATTTATATCCACAAACACCTTGTTTTGAACGAGTCCTTTAGTTTGATAGCAACCTTTCTACAAACTTGTTGACATTAATTGAAATGAGTGCGTTCAATTCATTGTAATATCACTTTAACACCTCATTCATAATGCATCTAAATCATATTATTAATCCTAATGTACTATCATTTTCATGACCTAATTTGTTTCTCCCAATGCAATATTTTCAAAACTCATTTGAATTTTGAAAACATTTAGAAAAAGTAAAAAGACATTTAAGTTGGAAGTACGATTTATGAACTTTTTCATTACAAAAACGTTAAAATGACACTACATGTATAACGTCCTAATGTTTCTATTAAAAATAAGGACACCACAGCATGTATGACTTGTCTATCATGGCCGAAAACTTCGTTTTAAAAATGAAGTAAACAATGTCATGAACTTAAAAATTCGAAGTAAAATCATTATATCATGTGTGCCCACTTCTTCCATTACCAAACTAAGGGTATATAAGTCATTTTCTTGATTAAAATCGCTCTCGATCATCATATCACTTTTTTGTCGATTCCCTTTTAATTGCAATTGCATAGTCAACAAAATTGATAGAATGATTTTTTTTAAAACAATAATTATTTTTTCTAAAAACTCAAAGCATTTCAAGTGAGATCGAAATTTCACAAATAAAGATACCCTGCTACAAATCATGAGATGAACAATATCAGAATCCTCACTAGCAAATCTCGCCTCCAGCGTTAATTCTTCCTTTACTGACTGAATCTACTTAACGTAGAGGAAATTAGTGAGGTACTTCGCAATTGATCGGATCTTGCATTTGTAATGAAACATTGTGGCCATCGAGAGTGAGACGGAGTTAGAATTTCATTTTCTTAGGACACATTTTTTTTGTTTTTTTAAATGGCTCTTATGACACGGGTCCAATATATTGAATTTTACGGTCTGATACGATGTTAGATTAGTACCGAACCCGAAAACAAACACATAGAATTTCGATGTTTTAGCACCAATGTCTACATATCTAACCCCCTAGAAATGAAGTGATTTGAAAGACCTGTGGTGGGTTCGTTGTCTAAACATCAATATAATGGCCAGAATGGATTGTGGGTGTTTTGTCCTTCCCAATTTAGGTATGGATTGTACAGTTGGAAAAAATCCAAAGAGTCAAAATCCCATAAAAAAAACGGTAATTATTTGAACACTTAAAGGAGAATGGCATGTCGTTGTCAGATTGAATTCGGCCATTAAAGCCAAAAGATACTCTGCTCACTGCTCTCCTTTCAACCTCAATAACACTTTAACAGTTCAACCTAACTCATGTCTTTTTTTTCTTTTCTTTTTCGCTTACTGTTCTTTGATTGGTTCTCACTTTTAATCTTTAAATATTTTCCCATTTGGTTTAGTTTCAGACAAATATCACTATACTTATACGTAGAGGAGAAGTTATGCTCTCATTCCATTCTTTTTTATTGTAGTTTTCTTATGGGCTTCAACTCGTCCGTTCCTACATAAAGTGTTCGGATCATTGTGTAATGTCCTAATCCTTACTTCGGTTCTATTTAACTCGTTACAGCAACGAAAACCCTCCTACTACAAGGCTTTGCCCCGCCCTTCCCTTCCTTGGTGGATAAGTCCGACGACTCAGCTGCAGTGCAATACATACCAAAAGGTTTGATGCTCCCTCGGTCCATTTACTGAGGAATAGAAAGGGAAGATCGCAAATTCCAACATACCCCTGGTTGGGATGGGTAGACCCACCACTTCAAGAAAGTCTAGGTTGGCTTCCAACTTCATCTCGACCGACATCCTGCTCTCGAGGGGATAGAGTTCGGTACAAGGCAATCGAAGTCCCCGCCACCCTGAAGAAAAAAGAAATGAATCGAATAGGAACTCGCATTTTGTGTGTTTCGATAAAGGTATGTAACAGTTAAATTCCCGACACAAGGAGGATGTTTAGCGAGTTCAACCACTCGTAACAATTAGGGATTTAAATCTTGAGAATATAATATTTTAATTAGTTCAACTATGATTAAATTGTCAAAGCAGTAAGTGTGGCATTCGAGTAAACGAGAGATACATGAATGAATCAATACTATATATGAATGAGAGCGACCCTAAGAATAAAATAGCTAAGAAAAATTTAAAATAATTGAAAGTTACTACATATACCAGCAATGAACACCTTCCTTTTATGATGGCTAAATCATAGAAACTCAAAAGTTAAGCGTGTTTTACTTAAGTTAATCTTATATCCCGTAACCTTTAAGGTGAGGACAAAACATGTCTGAAAGGATTTGTATTGGTACGTAAAAACAGTAACAAATATTTAATAAAAAAATCAACTTCCAAATATTTTAATTTTTATTTTTGATAAATGTAAGTTGAAATTATTGAGTTACAAGTTGCAAAATATGAGTTTTTAAAACTGATTACTTTAATGTCCAAATGACAATGATGTGAGTGGCCATTCATATTGAACAAAGGGTCACAATTAATAAACAAAACAGACCCAATTAATTAAAGTATGGTTTTTGGAGGCTTCTCTTTTTAGAGCATAGGTTGAAGATAAACCTAATGTTTAATTAATTAATATATATTTAGGATTTGAACTAAAGTTTAGAAATCGAATTTGATAATTGATGCCTCTCATATTTTTTCTGCAAGATTACATGTCGTAGTTACGTTACTTACTTTACTTAAGCTATTCCGAAGAGTGAACACTATCCCCATAAATCAACACGACTTTTTTTAACATGTTTTGTTCTCACTTATGTTTTTTAGAAAAATAAGATTTCTCTAAATTAATAACGCTTAATTTCGTCTTCACTCAAATTTTGATGAAAATGTCGAAATAATCAGATATCAAATGTAAAATCAATGTCTTTTGTTATTATTATTATATAAATACAACAATCTTATAGTCATTTAATTTTAAATTTTTTCAAAATATTAGCTTATAAGGGATTTTTAAATTAATACAAATATTATTTAATTTTATATTTTGTCTAAAAAAAATATCTTTACATTTTTAAATAAATTTAAAAAATATCTTACCGTTAGTTTTGGATTAAAACCATTAATATTTTGCTTCAAAAATACCCTTTTGACTTTTAAAAGTGTTTCAAAAATTTTCATTAAACTTTTTAAAAATACTTTTATCATTTGTACAATGTTTCAAAAATAGTTATAAACTTTTCAAAGTAATATTAAAATATTTGTAGATAGTCTACGGAGTATCATAGACCGTTTTCGTCCACATATTGACAGTAAGAATACTACTTTTTAAATTTTATGGATATTTTTTAAATATAATACTAACTATAAAAGTATTTTTGAATTGTTTAAAAAAAATTGAAGGATATTAATAAAAAAATTAAAAATTCAAAGATATTTTTAGAGTATTATTAAAAATTCAACAATATTGTTGAATCACAAAATACTAACCGTTTTCATCCAAAACCAATAAGAATATTTTTTTTTAGACTTTTTTAAAATAAAAAAGTATAAGAGTAAAGTTAAAAGAGTATTTTACTATTTTAGCCTTAGTAAAAAATAAAAAAATAATAATGATAAATCCCAAAAAACAAGTTTTCAATTAAATCTTTTAACATATGAATTGATATGACTAGCCAGTATACAATAGCATGCATTAATTATGAGGCAACCTTTTAAATGGTTAGAATATATAATTTGGCAGAAATTAAAAATAAATAAATAAAATTTAAAATTATACAATAGAATGATGGATGATGGATGATGATGAACCATCATGAACATGCTCATGATCAGTGTTTCCCCTCCATTTTTTGTTTTTCTTAGCCCAAATTAAAGAGAAAAACACTAACCATTCATTTCTTTCAATAATCAGACCCTAAAATTTTTTTAAAAAGAAATTGGAGGCTTCGATTTTCATGGCGCCGACGGTGCGAGGCTGAGATGCAAATCCAAACCCGGTCCATCATCGAACCCGGCTCCATCCTCCACCGCGGAGAACCGGCTCAGCGACGGGCCATCCACTATCCCGTGAGCCGACCGAGACCCCACTGAAAAGAACCCCGGCGGTGGCGGCGGTGGGGTGAAGACGCAGCCGTGGGAGACTTGGAATTGGTGTGGGGCTTGGGGCATATATACCGGCGGCCAGGAAGAAGATGAGGTGACGACGGCGGAGGGGAGGAGGTGAGGCGGTGGAGCAAAGGCAGAGACGATGGGGTTTCTAAAAACGGTGGCGTTTCGGGAGGCTTGTAATTGGGCGCGTTTGTGCTGCTGGCGCTCTTTCTTGTGGGCATTTTGGTGGCCGCCGAGGGCTTGGGAGTTGGCGAACTCTCGGTAACAGTACTGGCACTCGTATTTCCGGTCGGCGGAGGAGGGAGCGGCGCCGGAGTCGGAGGAGGCGGAGGGAGTAGGGGTGGAATCGTCTTCAAGATCTTCTTGGACGTGAAAGCCAAAGAGCTTCAAGCGAGTAGTGGGATTGTTGGTTTGTTTGGATTGGTAATGGTCCTCTAGGGCCGGCATGGAAATGGAAGAAGAGAGAGAAAAAAAAGGTCAGAGGGAGAGAGAGAAAGGAAGGTGAAGTGCAGAGGGGGTTAATGCATGAGTAGAGGTATATATACACAATTTTAAAAAAAAAACACATATTTATATATATATATGCATAGAAGGCCAAGAAAAGTGGTGTTTGCAAAATTATTAGAATATGTTTCAATAATGTCAGTAATTTTAATTTCAAATTTATTTCATTTATATATATTTTTATTTAATGTATCATTAATTATTTTTATATTTAAATGTATTAAATATAACTATTATCTTTTATATTTAAATATAATAAATAATAATTGCAGTTCTAACCACGTCAGACATAAAAATTTGAATATTTGTAGACCAGCACTAATAAATCCTTACTCAAATTGTGTTTATGTTTTAGTTAATGATGGACCAAAAAATGACACACAAGTCTTTTTTTTGTTTAAATAAAAATAAAATTAATCTTTTTAGATAATCGAAATGTTTAGTATGTCATTGGTCCATTCTTCTAAGATTAGTCTACATATATAATTTAGAGTAATAATTACAAAATTAATAACTAACTCATCACCTTCATAATCTAAATTTAAAAAATCAACCAGTCGAGATATGTTATATTGATCATATTATTTTAGCAATTAAAAAAAACAATTCAATTATAGGTTATACAACATAAAAGTATGGAGATAAATAGAAGGGTGAAAGAAAAAAAAAATAGGAATGATATTAAATTTTAATTTCAACCATTAAAATCAAATATATTTTTTCTCATTTAATTTAATATATTAAATATTAATTTAAAGATTTTAAATTTTCTTTCCATTAAATGACAGGTCTGATAGACTTACCAGATTAATTAGTTTGAACTCTTTAATTAATCGACCTTGGATTCCTCTAACATAAACCTAAAGTTACACTCTTGTGCTAGTTTCTTAGGAATTATTGTTAGAATATGAAGTAAAGATCGCATTGTTTTCCAATGCAAATTTAGTTTACCAACACTTCAATAATTAGGGTTGCTAAGCACATATGCTAAAATTAATCTAAAAAGATATATTCAAAGATATGCGTAAGTATAGATGTCCATCCTGAATTTTTCGAGGCTTCAAATCTATGACAGTGACTAAAACACAAAAACTAAAGTAAATAAAATAAAAGATAAAAATATGGTAAAATTTAAATCAAACTAAAAGACCCAACAATACCACAATTTAAAAATATAGCGAAATCCAAATATAAGTCGGTATTGTTCAAGTTTATTATAAACGAGATAGGATTCGAGACACAATTTCAAATAAATTACAAAAGACCTCAGAATACACATACAGACTGACACTCTGGAATGACCTGCTCAATAACCATGTAGCTCTCGAATGCTCCCTTACCTTGACCGACAGTCTACGATGTAATAACCCCCCAAAAATGTAGAAATTAAAAGAAAAATTGTCTTACATGCTTTAAGTGGAGAAGTGGGGAGTTGACCTCCACTATAAAAGGAGGTTCCTCACTTCATTTTATCATCTCACTTGAATGGTTTGAAGACAATCGAATAATACACTTACTGACGGCTCAAGGCCAGAATTTTGGTTGAACTGTTATGGCTAATCGGATAATACACGATGCATTATGACGACGAGTTTTCAAAGACACAACCCTAGTGAATGTTAATGATGATAATGTATGGAGGCCAATATGTGCATGTTACTTAGAGTAATGTGTGAACGGTGTATAGAGTTGTGTCATAGAAATGATTTAAAGATGAAAACTATAGGGACCTCATGCATTTGTGTGTTCATACACATCGGGTTTTTTCCCCATTTATGATGATGGGTACGGACGCATACACTATGATGATGATGATGGTCATGCCTCGCATGACCCTTAGGGGTCTGCTGACCTCCAGATGTCACTACGGATAGCCATGTGTTTGCATTCCTTGACCCTAATAGTGGCATCACTTACTGAGTATTTCTTAAAATACTCAAGCCGTGTGCTACTTCTATTTCAGGTAAAGGCAAGGCACCCATGTACCGCTGACGACGACATCGCAAGTCAAGACCATGACACATGCATAAGACAGTGGTATTTTATTTCTTAGACTTTAGGTTAGGATAAGGTGTTTTTACTTTTATTGTTTATTTATTTCATTTAGTATTCATTATGTTGTTTTAAAGATATTTTCGAACACTTTCCATGGTAGTGTTCTATGATGAAGTTTTAAATGTTTAGTTCTGCATAAGAGCATAGGTTACGACGACTGTAACAACTTTAGGTTAGTAGAAATCTAGGGTCGTTACATATGATCACCTGAAAAAAAAATGGTAAGTATAAAATAACGCAATAAGCAGCCTACTCGTAGGCTTTCATCACATCCTTAACTTAATAGGTATCCACGAGTTTTACTAATGCAGGCTTTGTTAGGGAGATATTCTTATCATCACCTAAAGCATAGAAAACATAATCTAAACATTCATGCAAGCTCTAGCGCGAGATAACATCCATCAATCACCCGAAACATAGATCACAATATCTCATCTTTCTTTCTAGCATAGAAGAAAGAATTAAAGCCAACATGTATCTCAAATTCTCATCCTAGGGGCATTTTCGTAACCATAACATACCTTATATACTTATTGAAAATTGCTCTTTTTGAAGTCTTAAACGTGCATATTCTATCTACCTAAGACAAGAAATGCTTGCATGCTAGTGCATCCTAACTATCCCTGCAAATATTACTTATGAAAGTTCGAATGACTACATACATGGATGACATGTATCTTCCCGAACTATCTTTTTTTTTTCGTGTTAGAAGCTCCAAATTTTATAAAATTTATCTAGAAGGTCCTAATTTAGGTCTGTAACGATCACATAAAAAAATGTTCTCGATCGCCGAAAAAAATGTTCAAATTAGTTGAAAGAAAATTCAAATTGTTGAAATTAATATTTAATATATTAAATATAAAGGAGAAAATAGTTTTATTTTGAAGAGAAGTCGTTGATAGGTTGTTTTCCACTCCAAATATTTGATGCTGAGTGTTGAGGAGGTCGTTGATTCAAAACCAAATGGTAAAGTAAGAAAATAAGAAGAAGATTCGGAATTCATAGAGAATAAAGAATCGAAATTGCTATACCAGAAGCTTTGGTTTCTCGTAAATTTGGTGCGTGTCAGAAGAAAGTCAAAAGTATATCCCTCCATGCATGCAACAAATTAAAACTCTCATTTCAATAAAAAAAAAACAAAAAAACAAAAAAAAAAGACATCCACTCTATCTAACACCGTCTGTCACCGAAATCACTTGCAGTGGGCCCACGTGTCGCTATCTAATTCATCCGTCATATCTCCAAGGAGATACGCATGTTATAAATTCCACTCTCCACCACTCCAAATTTAATCATTTTTCTTTTAATAAAATGGAAGTTTTGTGAATAAAAGTCAACATGGAAGCTTAGTCAGACAAGACATTGGACACATTTTATTTTAATTTAATTAATTAATGGAATTTTACACAAACTAAATTGATTAAATGAATTTTCCCAAAATATTTTGTTCTCAAAGTTGAAGAATAAAGATAGATCCATTATCAAATATTATATTATTAATTTAAAAAATATTTCCAATAATTATAATATAAAAAAAAGGGGCCCACCTTATGTTCACTTTTATGATGCGCGGTTGAAATAAGAGTCGAAGGGATTGATGAGTTTAGTCAAAATTCCCCCATGAATGAAAGATCTCGAGGATTCTGATGTCCTCCATCAACTTTATGAGTGAAAGTTTTTATTCATTTTAGACCGTTAGATTCTTTCAAATCATTACATCATAACATCATAACATGATCATCATCATGCCTTCATCCATTTTACTCCAATCTTTTCAACTAGAGTGAGCTCAAATGGGTTTTCTTTAACCAAATTCATTTTTACTTTATTTTCTTTTTTTGGTACACACCCTTCCTAAATTATTGGGTTCATAAATGAATGGAATGAACGAGAGGGTGATAATTTGATAATTAGTTTGTAAATATTAATTTTAACAAAAATCAAGATCCAATCTTTCTAACTTCACTAATTTTTTAGGAAATCAAGGTTTAGATACTAAGATGTCCGTATGATGCAAGAACCTGACCAACTTAGACTATTCAACTCAAAATATAAAAGTTGAGTTGAGTTTGATTTTCTTTAGTTGGGTTGAATTTTTTGAAAATCGAAAATTCGGGTCAGTTCATAGGTTGACATGTTTTTAGTCGCGTCCCAAAATTAAGGTTACAACCTAACCCTATCTTATTTTTAAGATTGTTATGAAAATTAAGAATATTTTACGTTTATAACTGATGTTAGTGATTCGTTATGATTTGAAAATATTTGATAATATTTTAACATAAATGTAGATGATATCTTTTTAGTGTAAAGATAAGAGATCACAATGTAAAATCTAGAAGATTACAAATATATGATCCACATTCTCTTGACTCTACTATAAATACCTCTCACCCCACCAAATTTTTCACAAAGAAAAGTGTAGTAGTGAGGTCTTGTAATCTTTTCTTGATTGATCTTAATAAATAGTGCATATTTGCCACAAAAGAGTTGTGTTCAACAATCTCGGTCAAATCTCTTGTAATTCTTAGTATGCTCTATTGTTGCAATACTGCTCGATCTTTCACATCAGAAATGGATCCTTGAGATTATTAGTGTGAGTGAATTTCTTCATGTAGTGAGTAGTATGTGACTCTAGTTTTATATAGAAAAAGTTTGATAAGGAAATCAACCCAAGGGAAAGTATGGAACGGGTTACCTTGATGATCAAGATCAAGAGTAAAGAAAACTCGTTTCTAAACTCATGATTCGAATCACTCCAGAAGAGATTTAATAATACCACTTGAATGATTCTAGCATGCAAGTTCTAAACACAAGAATTTACGAAGAAAAAACTTAGCTCTCAAGAAAGCTAAAATAGAAATCCTGTTCTTTTTAATTCCAAAATGTGATGTCTCTAATCAAATCAAAGAAGACTTTATATAGCCTTTACAACCTTAACCTATGTGATACATAACTCCCAAATTAAATTGATAACTCCCAAATTAAATGGGTAAGTAAATGAGACATACCCATAACTTCCCTATTAAAATGGCTAGTTAACGGTGGAATACGGTAACCGTTACAATATAACCTTTAACTTCTATATTAAAAACTACCTTAAATATAACAAACAAATATTTAAATTATAATTAAATATGGCAACGAATGAAATGTGCTTATTAGTCATCCTTGGACTAGTTCTATAAATTCAG
Source organism: Cucurbita ficifolia (assembly GCA_033971965.1). NCBI lineage: Eukaryota > Viridiplantae > Streptophyta > Magnoliopsida > Cucurbitales > Cucurbitaceae > Cucurbita > Cucurbita ficifolia. Next base: position 4,867,136 of record CM066976.1, read on the forward strand.
CTGAGTTCATTAAATGCAACTTAAAGTGCATTTAATGCATCTCTTTCTTGAAGCTCAATTTTGCACAACATATAAGGGAGGTCTCCAATGTCTTCTAGAATTTCCTTTGATGAGCTTACCATAGCTTGAATATAAGTGCTATGATACCAAATGATAAGGAAATCACTACAAGATGAGTAAAATTCGGATTACCTTGTTGATCGAATATCTCAAGGCAAGAACACTTGTTTGAGATTCAAACCACTTCACAAGCAAGATCGATCATGTCTAGCTTGAATGATTCTTGTTGATCAAATATCTCAAAGCAAGAACACTTGTTGAGATTCGAATCACTCCACAAACAAGATTGATCATGTCAAGCTTGAATGATTCTACATGCAATCTAAACTACATAGAATTGCAAACAAACTTAGTCATTGGCTAAAAAAAGCACAAATGATTCTTTTACTATATTTTTCAAGTCTACTTACAAATACAATATACATGGCTTTATATATTTTTCAAGTCTACTTACAAATACAATATACATGGCTTTATATATTTTTCAAGTCTACTTACAAATACAATATACATGGCTTTATATAGCCTCAAAATTAAACTATTAAAGACATTCCAAGAGTTGTAACATTCATACTTTATGGCCATAATTAACCATTATGTAAATGTAACCTAAAGTAAATAAAAAGTCTTAAAATATATTAATGAAATACAATAACTCTAAATTAATCCAAATTGTAATCCACCCAAAATTTATAACAATGAAATTTTATTCTTCTTTAATGTGTCATGAAGTGAAATATCTTTGATAATTTCAACCGCATTTTCTTCACATCTTCATTGAAGTATATTGTATGATTGATGTCTCTTGGTTCATATCAAAGTTGGTCTGGTATTTTGAGATATTGTCAACAACTATAACTGTAGGTAACATGCATGATATCATATCTACAAGTACAAAATCTTTGGAAGGTCATTGGAAAAAGTAAAATTACACTACTAGAGGAGGCTGCTAATGATGCCAAATGGTAACCAGAGTAGGCAAAACAAAGTTTGTCTGGAAAACCACAATCCAAGAAAAGATGTTGGAGCACATTTGAGATGACAAGATACTAAAAGAAGCATGGAACACATTTGTGACGATTTTCTTAAAAAAGAACGATACGAGGTTACAACTTCTGATGAATGGAGCTATTATCAGTCTCACAACATGACACAAGGTCAAGTCAATCTGTTAGGAAAATACTGAACTTGATCTAGAGGCATGGAAAAGCTCAAATGAAGAAGATCACCATCCATGGATTGCGCCCAGAATATTGAAGCTTTGTTATTGTTGTACAAATATGACTCGCTCAACCATCACTTGTAAAGTTTGAAAATTTGCTAACAAACCAATAAGATGTGGCTAAATAAGTGAGAGGAATCACGCTAAAGAGTGAAGAAGAAACACTTTATACAAGTAAAAGTTGGAGTAAAGAATGAAGAAGAAGCATTCTACATAAGTAAAAGTCAGAGCAACAAGTGGCCCACCAAATGTGGATAAAAAATATTGACAAAGGAATAAGTCACCAAGGAACAGCACAACTCTCGAGCTCAAAAAAATGACGAGAGTTCTTAGGGGACGAGCTTTGAAGGAATTTGTTACAATTGAAAAAAGAAGGGTCACATGTCCAAAGATTATTGGTCCAAGAAAAGGTCTATCGAAAGTAATGCGAGAACCTCCAAAAAAAAAGAGATGAGGATGAATAAGATGCATAAGTACTATGTGCCTTAGAAGAAGATGAACTAGCATTCAAGATGATGATCCAATAGCATATCAATTGTGATGACTAGATCATTGATTCAGGGTGCTCAAACCATATGACTAGCTATCAAAGGAAACTACGAAACAAGAAAGAGTATAAAAGAAGTATGCTAACACAACTATTATAGAAAATGAATGACCAACATGATATGATGAATTAGGGCTAGTGTTGAGGAGAATATTAAAAGATCGTCACTAGCCTAATAGGGTCAAGCTCAACAATGAAACGAGTCAATTATCAAGAAGTTTCTAGAATGTTTAAAAGATTTAGATACCTAGATATATCTAGATATTTGAAGGAATAAATCTAGAAGATACATATTTTTTAGATTAATGTAGAAGATATCTTTTAGGGATAAAGATAGGAGATCATAACATAAAATCTAGAAGAAGATCACAAATGTGCGTGTACCTCTATAAATACTCTCCACCAAAGTAAAGAAAAGTGTGGTAGTCTACTACACTACGTACTGTCTTGTAATCTTCTTAATTGGTCTTAATAAAAATTGAGCATTTCTCACAAAAGAGTTACATTAAAAAACATACGTCTATTTAAACTAAAGGGCTCGTAGAACTAGGGAATGTAAACAAAATACAATCCCTAACAAGTGGTATCATATCGATGTCTTAACTCGTGAAGAAGGAAGCGATGCAAAGGTTTTTTTGACCCAATCTTCTACCCACTAGTCATGTCACTACTTACTAATGATAGCAAGTACTCATAGATCCACAAATGTATATCAAATATTAAGGAGAAGATTGAAAGTCAATAAGAACAAAGGTCTCTCTCCACTAAATGATATCAAAATAGTTGTAAGAGTTGAATTATAATGATAGCTTTTGATGGAAGTGATATATACAAGATTTGGGGAAATCAAAATAATGCCCCACCAAGCTGTTACCAATGAAACTATGGCCAATGGAACCAAAAAGCTTTGTTCCCACAAAAGAAAACCTATCTTTTTAAAATTAACAAATCATTCAATCATGTAAGAAAACCCCATTACTTAAAACTTTCTTAATCATCTTTTATTTGAAGTAATCCCCAAACCATATGGGTGTGACTCAATTAACCCTTTCATCCACTTGTTATATATATGTATATATATATTCAAAGATATTTAAGCAAAAGGAAGTGAGGGACACTTAGGCAAAACCCACGTAATATCCAACCCACAGACTTTGATAGACACGTTCACATGATATCATACACAACATTTCAACATCAACGAATACCTTCATCACTTATTTCTGGCTGTACAGTAGATAGTCATATAAATCTAAAACATCAAATTAAATTTATATAACTTAATCTGTTCTTTACGAGATTAAAAAGAGTAAATTTGATCTGATGAATAGAAGAAGAGGAATGTGAGAACTCAAGAAATATCGTGCTATATATCGAAATGTATTGGTCAATAACTTTCTTTTTGTACTGTTACTGTTATTGTTTGGTTATGTATCTATTAGAACGAAAACCACTATATTTACAATTATTCAATCGCTTTTGCATCTCATTTGGTCACATCCCTTGTCAAAATTGTACTTTATGTTCATTTTAAGCTTTGCATACTTTTATTTTTATACATCTTTTTGAAACTGTTCGATCAATTTTAACGAATAATTTCTCGGTTATGCTGAGAGGATGATAGTAAGTATTTGTGTCTCTCTTTTTGATGAAGCTAAGGTTGTGAGACACAGAAGCACAGAACCACATGTGAACTAAGCTATAATGTTTGTGACAGACAGCCTATGTGTTCCAACATGGGATTCCATACCTAAATTCAATTTCCTGTCTTTTTCTTTCTTTTTTTTTTTAATTTTTGTTGCAATCCATTTCCATTTATTCCATGTGGGGAACTACCAATTGTTTCTACGTTTCCTTTGTTTTTCTATCCCATTTTTTGCTATTCTAACACACACATACCATATATTCTAATTGTTGTCCACACCATTTTTGTTGTCTAATATATTTTTTTTTCTAAAAAAGAATAAATTTGGACCGTATCCATTGTTGCGTTTATCAAATTTGAAGAACAAAAAAATTTAGGTAAGTATTGTAATCTTAACCTTAAACTTTCAAAAGAGTTGTAATTTTAACTCTTTAATAACTTGTCGCTCCAAATATCGTTAAGAGACGTTTTCTTTTATACCTTCAATAAATTATAAAAGATAAGTATAATAGGAACAAAAATATATATATATATATATATTAAAGCTTTTTTTTTTGAAATTTATGAATTGGATGAATTTAGTCCATGAATTTGTACATTAATCATAGTAATTTTTATGCATTATCATTAACGAGTTTATGAAGATTCTGATGTGGTTTTTTATAAAATTTATCCGGGGCTAAAAACTTTAACATTTGTGATGAAATTGAAAATTTATGATCTAAATTGATACGACCCGACAAATCTATAATTAAAAACAATTTTTTCCAACTTTTTTTATACTGTTCCTAACACCAATAATATTTTAAAATCTAGAGATTCGTAACTATTGACAATACTTTGGATGGACAACTATGGAAAAAAACATCATTGGTCTCTGAAACAATTCATTGATAAAAATAAATAAAAATGAGTAGGGAAAACAATATAGAGAAACCATAGGGATGTTCCTATTTGAACAAGGAATAACTTTAAATTTTGGGGGAATTTATGACACACAACATGTCGAATAGACACATATGTTGGACCATATCCATTGACCTTAAGAACCCATGTTCCGACATAAAGAAAAAACACATTTCAATAAAACAAAGTTCAAAGGTGCATTATTTTAATGCTTCTTCTTTGAATACATTTCTTTCTGATGCTTTTTCTAATCACTTGGGAATCAAGCTCTCGTTTCCATTTATTTAATGTAATATTTGTAATATCTAATCATCTCATAAAAAAAAAAAAAAACTCAAAGGATCAACGGATCAAATTTTACTACTATTACTTGAAATGCGTTTCGATAACATACTTTTTCGACCTTGACTATTCCTCAAGCCCACCAATGAGCTAATTATATATATATATGAAAGACTTTTCCTTTTTAAATAAATACAAACAAAAACATTTTAATACCAAAACTTCAACAACAAAAAAATGAAAGAAAAGAAAACAATTGGCAGACCCAGTACAGACGTGAAAAATTATTACTCAATCACAGCTTTTTAGTTTCATTTATAAAATTATTTTATAAATTCTCAATCACCGACTAATCACCAGAATTTAGGCTCACCTTGATGTTAATCAGCGAAAAACGTCGTGTCCAATCAATTTCTTTGCTATGATTACCATACCACGTTTCATATGAGACCAAAAAATACTTTCAACAAAGCATCTAACATAAAATATAATGTATCCACCACAAACCAATTTAATATATGAATGCATTTGAGTTATTTACACACAAATTTACTATATTTGGGCTATGTCTTTGAAAAGCAGATTGTAATGCCTAATAAATAGCTTACCTCAACTCCTATGGGAGAAAGAATGGCGAATTTTGTTGAGCCCCTGAAAGCATACACCAAAACGGAGACCCAAGTATTACAAGCATGGATGCACCCATTTGACCATTGAATTCTACAAGACAAAATGGTTGGAAGTTTCTGTTTGTTGATGTGTTTGGGGAAAGAGAAAATGAACCTTAACCGATGGTGATGATTCTTTCATCCGAGCTTTTTGTCAGATCCTCGAGGCATACCGAACCATCTCTTTTTAAAAGATTTATCTTTTTCATCGGAGGTTCCATCTTCTCCTTGATTATCGACCTTTGAATCGTCGCCAGTAGATTTACTGCTAGTTCCATTACTCATAGCACCAGCTCCGATGTGATTCGATGATTTCGTGACAGTGAATGAAGCATGTATGCCATCCCGTTGTTTAAGAAGCTCGTCCACCTGAGTTTCAAAATCTTCAGAAATTCAGAGAGAGAGAGAGAGGGAGAGAGAGAGAGAGAAAGAGAGGGAGAGCCATGGCATATCTATACTATCTACATAAACAACATTGTCATGTGATAAAAAGAAACAATAAACTATGCAAAACAGAGTTCACCCTCCAACCGGAAAGGTCAAAGAGAGTATAAGAATATATTGAATCAAGAAATGAAACAAAACTTAAACCCTTTGACTAAGGCCCTACACTTGGTAGTTTTTAACAACTTATTTTTGTTTTTGGAATTTGGCCAAGAATTCCTTACAAAACATGAACCTCAATGTAAAGAAATAGTGAGAAAATAGACACAATTTCTAGAAACCAAATGGTTATCAATCAAGCTAATCAAATCCCAAATGTTATTATCTCTTCTTTAATCTTCAATTTCTATGACTTGTGTCCTTCCAGATTTCCAAAACAGATGGCACTGATGGCATTAAATCACAGATACGCTCTACTTTCCTTTTAAACCAAGAAAAAGAAATATGCAGGAAAAAGCACCCAAGTTCCCCAACATTACTCTAAAATAGAAAGCAGCACCAAGATTCACATTCACCACTTACCGATCAGCACAATCCACATTGTTCATCCCAACTATTGAAAGGTATTCTGAAGTTCAAAATCCACCTGGGTTTATGCCATCCAAACCCAAATGATACTCTTCAAGTGACCATCAGTTCGACAGGATAAAGATGAGGAAATTAACAACAAAAGAAACTGTTTCCTGACAACGTCCAACTAAATCCCAAATTCGCAAATTCCCCGTCATTCCTAACTTTGCTGGAAATGGCATTCAAGCATTTCAACCACGCAATCTCACTCACAATTACACATATAGGTATCATAATTTCCAATGCATAGAGTTTGAAGCACTCTAATGGAGTTATTGTCTGGCCCATGTCCATCTTATCATAAGTAGATTTAGTCCTTCGTAGTTGCATGGTGCCAAGACTAAGTCTTGCTTTGATGAAATTTTCAATGGGAACAGTTTCTTACCGAGTAAACATGGGTGCTTTTTGTCATCCTTCAAGCGAATTTGACAATCCTCACTTGGCTAAAAATGTTGCAAGACTATTAGAGAAGAATTGCATACAAGTGGAAGTAACAGATTTTTCAACTTGACCTCTGTGATTTTTCTGACCTTAAGGTTTACAGCGAGGTCCAGGAAGCCAATGCATTGACGTATGCAAAATGAAGCATGTGGAGATTTTGTTCTAGTAACGTTCACCATGGTAGGGTCCCATGCATGAGGAATTTCCTTCATCCTCGTCAAATACAATACCAAAATATTAAAATGGACAGCAGTTAACTCTCAAAAGAGAATTTAAACTGGATATATTTACTTGTTATCTCCTGAGGTTTATATGACCTCTAGTTTTAAGATTTTGTTGGCTGTTTTCTTTTTTATGAGAATATTTAGTTGGATTTATGGAAGATCATTGACCTTCTCTATTTGGTCGATTCTTACATCTTGGAAAGCACTGGGTAATAGTCCAACAAAATTGATTTTCCACACGCAATGGAAGCTTGATACCTATGATAGGGTTGTCTTTTTCATTGAAAATGGCATGGTGCTCAAGCACTTAATATGCAATCAAGACATAGACCCTACCCCTTCCAGTTTGGATTCCAAGGGTCAACTCCAAGCTGCAGAATCCTTGATGCATCTTGATCAATTAGTTGAATCTATCTAAGCAATTATTTTCTCCACTAATAACCCATTCTAACCACCCTGCCGAATCAATGTTGTATGAACAGCTAATTCAAAGGGGTCAATGTAGTCCTATATTTCTGACAACAACTCATTAAATTAATTGAACAAAGCCTTGTCTGGAGTCCTAAGATGCCTAGTATATTCATCCAGCAATATGATGAACACAGAAAAGACCACAGGCAACAAAAATGAAAAATAGGAACAAAGCTTCTCAACCACAATACCATACAGCAAGTTAAATTTAAAAAATGTAATACAATCCATAACAAGCTCATGTTAATACCAAGCTAACCAGGATGGATTAGAATTAAAACTCATGCATTGCAAGGAGACTCAAGAATGCAGCTATCTTGTTCTTTTATAAGATAATAGAAATTACTAAAAAAAATCCTTTGATACACGCTGGCAAATTAATTAAAAGTAGTTAACTAAAACACCAATTTAACTAAATTACAACACTAAATGACAATAAGCTCAATGGGATATTTGACACCCAACGAGGCAGACATTTGGTGCCGCTAGTTGGACAACTAAGTTCATTGGTGAGCCAACTACAAAGAACTTATCCTCCTTGAGAAATTTCATCTTTCACAACGAGGTAAAGATAGTCCCATTAGAAGGAGAGGGATTCACTGACACAAAAGGAATTGTACGAAAAACACCAAAATGACTAGGACCTCAACTACGAAAATCCTTTTTTCCTATACAAAACTCCCGAATCGAGGATAAAATAGCCCAAATAACTGTCATTTCCTATCAAACAAAGACAACAGAACCCAAGAGAAAGAGAAGATATATTTTCCCAATTAAAAAGGACAGATGCCAAGGAATGATTTCTCATAAGGGAAAGGTGTATAAATGAGGAAACAGAAAACATAGGGGCCTATAACCCAACTACCTGGTGTAAGATGATCCACAATTCTTCTTTTCTTTTTCTTTTTTTTCGCTGATAAAATGAATTCCCACAATATCAGAGACTCATCCAATGAGATGCAAGAGAATTCTCCCTTGTGTAAGAGAAAACTTAAGCTATAGTTGTTAAAGGATTCCTTGTTTTAAAAGCATAGAAAAGAGATAAATCTAAAACTTCCTCTAGTGGCCTTTCTTTCTTTTGGAAGATCCTTCAATTCCTCTCGCCCCAAATCATTCAAAGGACAGCCCTTACAATAAACGGCCAAAAGATGGCTTTTGTAGATTTGAAGGGATGATTGAGCAGCCATAAACTTTAGCCAGTCAAGGGAATCAATCGATGTTGCAATGCTCAAACCAAAAGAGGTAAAAATGTCTGACAATATCTTCCTAATGAACGAATAATGAATAAGGATGTGAGATGATCCAAAATTCAGACCTATGATTTATCTAAAAATGTAAAAAAATAAAAATAAAAAAATAGATCAATATTCTTTCACATCATTTGTTGTTGGGCTTCGATCAAAGTTCTGCTAAAGCATATCTAACTTTGCATAAGATGTTGCTCTCATTCATACATTAAGTAGATAACTTTCAGTATACCTACTCTTATAACCCAATTATGAAACACACACATTTCACTCGCTCAAACACTTAATTGGCATTTGTTAAACAAAATAGACACATATTAGATATTGGTCGAACGAATTGAATATAATTTTGACACTCATTAGACATATGATAAACACTTCTTCTCTTTGGAAGAATTCCCCAATAAAGGATAAAATTCAAGAGAAAGAGAAGATGTGCTCTCATCTAAGAAGCAAGGACGCTTTAGTTTGGCTAACGTATACATGCCCGATATGTGTCAGACACTTGTTGGCACAATAGACAGTAGTTATACGAAGTCCATATGAGACCAACAATTGTTAGACACGTATCAAACACTGGTTAAGCATATAAATGCATAAGCTTATTTACTTTGAATTTCCAACCTTTTTAAAAATTATGTGTTTAAAAAAAAAAATGTATATTTGAAAAAACATGTCCCTGACGTGTCTATCCTAGATTTTTTAAAAATAACGTGTCAATATTCCATGTGTTGTATCCATGTCTTGCATCCATATTTGTGCTTCTTAGACTCCCAATTAAAAAGGGCAGTTGCCACCTAATGATTTCTCATAATGTAAAAGGGTCTATCTCCAACCACATGTCCTCCCAAAAGTAGGTGCCCACCCAATTAGACTGTAAGATGAAAAAAAATTCAAACCTAAGAATGTGTCTAAAAATGTAAGAAAAAACAATAATATCCTTTTAAGTCACCTGCTAAGCTACCGTTGAAATTTTGCAAAAGCAGCTCTAACTTCACACATGATGTCGCTCTAATAAATATTTTTAAGTACATGCCTTTCAATATACCTACTCTTACATCCCAGAACACAGACTCAAAACACTTAATTGGACATGTGTCAAATATGTGTTTAGCACATACCGGTCATTGGCTGAACAGAGTGAAGTCCACACGTGTCAAAAACTTGCATAGAAAAATGTATTGGACACTTGTGGACATATATCAAACAAATATTGGACATTTGAAGTAAAGAATTTGAACTTCTTAAATTTGCAGTGATAACAGAAACATCCTCACTTTATCCCTTTTTCTCAATCTTTCGGCTAATCTTTGTCACTTATAATTTTCTTCAAGGTAGCTAATGGGTAGCGTAATCAACGAAAATAATTAAACCCATGGGTCTAATACTCTTCAAGTATTTCAGATCTATGGCATGTCTTAGAAGAAGCAAAAGATCTATGGTGCAGCTACCAATTTAACAGGCAGAGAGCCATGATCTCCAAACAATATTTTTTACTGGTTCCCACAATCACATAACAGCGTCCCTTTCGTCTCTTTTGAATTTCTTCTTATTTGGATGCTGTTCCTTTGATTTCAGAAATCCTAAGCCATTTCCTGTTATTCCTCTTTTCCCTTCCCTTGATTTGAGAGAGGGGGAGAAGGCGCCTAAGTTCTAAGACCGTGAACTACAAAAGCCTAAACAAAAGAACTGCAAGCTATTTCACATATCAAATAATGAAAGAATTAAAACTCATCTCCTCTGGCCTATGGAAATAATCCAAAAGTCTATAACCGAATATCAACCCGTAGAATGATCTAGTTAAGCTATCTGAAATTATAATTTAAATGAAAAGGAAACGATAATGAAGAAAAATAAAATAAAACATTTCCATCATTTTATAAGAATGCTAGTTGAGTGAGAAACCAGAGGGTATACGACTTCAATAAATTGCCCCTTCCATGTTAGCTACAGAAGTGTTGATATCCATGGACATATAAGGTAACTTTATTGTTCGGCCTACATATTAAGAAACCAAAACATAAAAAACATGATCTAATTACAAGAATGAACCATGAAAACTTACAGACTGCTTTTCCTCATTGTATCTGTTGGTCACTTCTTGGAAGCGCGCTAATGCCTAAGGAACATCATAACAAAGCAATTAATACGTAAATCACAAAATTACCAGGTAGTGGGTAGAGTGAGATTGACAAGAGGGAGGGAAGAAGAAGAAGAAGATTTCAACACCTTCCGGTATTCTATCTCAAATTGGCGTAGCTCATTTCTCTTTCTCAAAATTTGAGCCTCAATATCTTTCAGCTTTTCTGTTGTCTCTTCATATTTTTTTGTACATAGTGCCTCAATAGTATATGAAGCAGTCTTAAAAAAGTTATCTCCTGAATAAACAAGAAAGATGTCAAAAAAGCAGTTAACACCAAACAGAACAAAATTTGAAAGATGAATTAAGAAATCTAAGTTAAGACCATAAACAGCAAAAATATGGGTGCCAGCCTTTAGCTCTGAGACCTCACAAGGCTGAAGACCTTCCAACCTCTTGAAGAAAGAAGCTTCAGGGTCCTTAGCCATTGCCAACTACAACAACACGAGAGTTCATTCAACCATCAAGCGTAGGAAACATTAGTAAACTACATAGTTTGAACTTGCAATACCGCATTGACAGTGGAATCCATCCTGTACACTTGAAAATGCAAAAAGTAAAACCCAGCAGATGTTACTTTCCCAGACTTCTCACTATCTTCCTGTATGGAAAAGCAATGGAAAAACCACAGAACTAAAGTCAATATAATACGAAGTTGAATCATAGCTTTTTAATACAAACTGACTCGCAACAATTTTACAAGTTGGGATCTGAGGGACTGATATGGTAAGATTTCATCAATCTACTCATGGTGAACCTCCTATAAAACACAGTTCGAAGTATATTCCCAAGTGTCATAAATATCAGACAGCAGTAATAATTTAATTTTAAAATCAGAAAAATTGAAGGAGGGAATTTTTCTTTTCTTTTCTTTTTTTTTTTTTTTTTTTTTTTTTTTTTTTTTTTGATAAGAGGGAATTTTTCCAAAAAAAAATAAAAAGGAGAACTGTGAAAGAAAAACTGTTCTCATCTATCCAGCTTTTTTTTTTCTTTTAACAAGCAATTCATCTATCCAGCTTTAGAAATAACCATGTAGAAGCACATTGGACAGTTAATATTATAGGCTTGTGAATGATAATCCTTTCTTCTAAATTTTACTAGCTATCTTGATAAAATAGCCTCATTCAAATTATAAATCAATTTTAAATACAATGAATTCCTTAGGGACACGGATAACTTGATTCCTCTAAAACTTTGTCCATCTAAGAAGCGCGGACACAAACACGGACACGGGACACAACCCAAACACGGCGACACGTTAATTTCTTAAAAAGTAGGACACAAACACGTTGGGGACACATTTTATACATCAAATACGAGTCTATATTGATATATTAATATTTTTATAGATAAAATAAGTAAATTTAACATAAAAACAAAATATACTTCACTAAAAATATCATAGTTAAGTCAAGTAAAGGTAATTGACGTCTTAAAAGTTATAAAAAAAATTAGTTGGCTATGACTAGAGAATGAAGATGTCATCCTAACATTTTCAGATTAATCAATATATAAGGATTCGATCTATAAGAGAATCTCAATTTTTTATTCCTAATTTTAGATTAAATATTTTCCAGAATTGTGTCAGAACAGTGTTGAAAATTTAAAAAAAAAACTTTTTCACACATTTTTTAGCATGTAGCATGTCCATACATTCCATGTCTTACACGTGTCTGTGCTTCATAGTTGTCCACCATTAATCTAGTCTCTACTGTGGTGCTCCAGAAATGTATTATGACATACAGTTCCCACAAAATCAAAGTTGGAAATAAATTGTAAGCTTAGTTTTTTTAATGAAAATTGAGAACGGATGATAAGAAAGAATATAAGGGGGGGAAGCAAAGTCCCAACCAAAGGTAGTCAAACTAAAACAAGAAGAAAAAAATGACTCCAATAAGCAAAATAAGACCTAAAGGATAATTACAAAAAGCCTTAAACATTAAAATCCAAAGACAAACATGAAACCTAACAAGGACCATGCAACCTCCCCTCCCAAGGCCTCTCAACTCTTCTAAAGATTCTATTTTAAGCTTCTTTTTTTATATGCATCGTCCAATAATTGGCTATACACCAAAAAAAAATGCTACAGTGACAATGCTTGATGATAGCACCTAGATTAGATTTTAATTGCCATCCAACAGGAGAAAATACCCACAGCTTAACCTATATCAATTAAAAAATGAGGAAAATTACAGATACACTTTTAAAGGTAATACCTGTAAGGCCAAATTGTAACCGCCGTTGACATCGTGTTCAAAAAAGAGCAACTGGAATGAAAAAATATAGCACCAAAATCAGAAACATGAACTAGCTAAACAAAGTGGATGCACAAGTAGAACAAGACCAAGAATCAAGGGGGAAAAGTGCATATCAGAGGAGACCCATTTAGTTGAAAATTACTGGTAAAACTACACCTTGAATTTACTTTGTGCAGTTGAAGTAACCCTTATAACAATTCCTGCTTGAGCTTGCTCCTCGTTAATTGTCACACCAAAAAAGTGAGCACATTGCTTATCCACCTATAATAAAACACAGATATAACAAGATATCAGAAGAAGTGCTAGAAATGTTGCTGCTTTGGTACAATCTTGATGTAAGCTACATGTGATGCACCTTGCCACTAACTGATGTTCCAATAGGAAGAGGCCTAACTGTAACAGTTCCATTCAGAGCTTCTTCAAGAACATTAGCAGAAATTGTAGTCTTAATAGGAACACCCAGCTTGCTAAAGAAAATAAAAAAATAAAAGTGATCAAGAAAAATCTAGACGACTAAATCAGTAAATTACTCAATAAATCTGTCACCTGAACAAAGCTGCAAACATGGTATTGACAGTTCCAAGATTGGATAAGTCTATTTCCATATCCATGCCACTAGCATCAAGGGCCTGAACACATTGATTACAGAATAAGATACTGTGTATGGGAAGGAAAAATGTGTACAGCTACATAAAGACCCTCAGAAGTAAATAAATCTTGAACTTGGAAGAAATGAAGTACATTTTCCAGTATTGTTAATATAAACCTAATACTACAAAGCATAAGAATAAGTAGATGGTGAAGGAAACAAGCACCTCAAAGCCAGCACTGTCATATTGCCTTCTCTTCTCTGGATCAGATAGGATGCTATAAGAATATGCGACCTCCTTAAAAAGTTCTGAAGCTTCAGGGTTACTGCCATTCTTATCTGGGTGATATCTGCCAAATTATTTTGGGGTAAGAATCACTTTGCAGACAGATGTTTCAAAAGATCAAAACAATCTTATTTCTTTTTGTAATTAATAATTCAAATTGGAATGAAGGCAATAGAAATGTGTAATTAAATTTAATGCAGCTGAAATCTCATGCTGTAACCACCCACAGCAATTCGTAGTTTAATGTTAGTGTATCTGGAGCCTAGCTGAACTGGAACACGACTGAATATGAGTCACTATTACAGTTCCAAACATGCTGAATAGACAAAAAGAAATGGAGTTTCCATCTTCCTAGCAATGATTTAGATACTACCATCAAGCGGCATTCGAAGAACAGTGTAGATTATTTAAAATTAGTCCAGCTTGGATTAATAATCTTCTTACATCTCAAATTGTACACTAGTATACAGCATATTCCTATTCGTTATGAAAGGTGAGAAAGAATTATGATTTAATATCAACTAAAACAGATCAAGTTTCAGTCATACGGAGCGTAGAGCAAGAGAATTACTTGAGAGCAAGCTTCCTATAAGCAGACTTGATTTCCTGATCAGTGGAATCCCTGGATACGCTTAAAACCTCGTACGGGTCCCGTCGAAGCGCTGGAGCCGAAGGTCCTTCCGACTTCGAACCCGTCTTCATTCCCTCTTTTTTCCCGCTCTAACTCTCCCACTCTCGGTGCCTTTGGACGGAGGAAAGCTCTGTATCCTCTCAAATCGCTGTAATAATCAAAATCCGGTGACCGAATTTGAAGAAGAAAATGTCGAAATTCAAGAGGCGAAAAACAAATTATGCCAAAACGACAAAAAGCATTAACCTGAAAGCCAATTTTGGATTGAGCTATATTTTTCGGGAAATTAACCAGAGCAAGTAATTGTCCGTCGGCTAGGATCCAATCAACAAACAAGGGGCCTTCCTACGCAAAATGATTCAAAATAATGGGAAAGCAAATGACACCTAGGGTTTCTGAAGATTTGATGGGAATCTGTATAAATTTTTGCGAAGAATTATTTGTGGAAATGGTCTAAATTCTATTTCTTCCCCTCTTTTTCCTTCATTTTTCTTTGTCTGCAACCGCCTTGTTCTTTATTTCAGATTTAAAATCAATAAATAAAAACCGGGGAGAACCCATTTAACTTAGAACCGAACCGAACCAAACCAAACTAAACTAAACCGGCTACCACATGATACATGACCCTTAACGTATCATTATAGTAATAGAAGGCAGCCAAGATCTCCACCATAAGAGAGGAATATGGTAACAAAATAAGTTTGTACTCAAAGTGTTTGAACCCAATGCTTACGAAAATGTATAATTAGAGGTGTTCATTTAATCCACGGTGCGAGGCTTTCACTCCATTATAAAGAATGTTTCGTTTCCCTCTCCCCAACTGATGCGATATCTTACAATTTACTCCTTTGGTGAGGCCAGCGTCCTGGCTGGCACACCACTCGGTGATTGGCTCTGATACCATTTGTAATAGCCCAAGCTCACCACTAGTGGATATTGTCCTCTTTTGGTTTTCCCTTCTCAGTTTCCCCTCAAAGTTTTAAAACGCGTCTGCTAGGAAGTGATTTCCACACCCTTATAAGGAATGTTTCGTTCCTCTCTCCAACCGATATAGGATCTCACACCTGTCCCGTGAGAATCATCCTCGAACAGGGCAGAAAATTCCCGTTTAAACACACACAAAAAAATAGGAGAGGGAGCAGGAATAAAGCATTAAAGCATCTACTGCAAGGTCGATGCATATGAAATTGATGTCACTTACACATGAAAATAATGTATACTCAGCGAAACCTAAAAATTATAAAATTGGTATTAGTCTAATAAACTTTGTATGTACGAAAATGGTGCTCAAGGAATCATGTACATGAAATTGATATACATTTAGAAGAAAGAGAAAAAAATCAAACCTAACCAGAATCAATTAGAAAAGAAAAGAAACCTAATTAGTTTCATCCATCTTTAGCTTAGACTTAGGAGTAGCTTGACTTTAATTTTGGTAGCCTTGAAAGGGTTGTGTTTATTAGAATGGGTAGTAGGCTACCAACAAATTGCTTTCATATTCATAAAATTGGTACCTTTAGGTCACACACTTTTAAATCACTTTTGACCTTATGACAAAATTGTCTTCATTTAAATCAACTTTTGTGTCTCATTTTTCTTAAGGAACAAGAAATACGTCAAAAATATATTCTTGAAAAAATAATGATAAAAAATTTAAGAAATTAATAATGTTTAGAGCTCATTTTAAGATAATTAAATGACGTTGGCTCTATAGATAGACTCTAAACTCGATTTTCTGATTTGATGAAACATCATTTTATAAGTGAACTTACCATTGGAATACCTACGAGCCAGATTAGAAAAAGAATTCTGATGCATAAATAACATTTACCTATGGTCTTACTTTCGTTTATTATTTATGTCTGCGATATTTTAATGAACTATTTGATGATTGTACTCTTTTTTATGTTTGATTATGATTGCTAAACTGATATCATCATATTAATGTCTTATGAGACACCATGATGTACCATGTATGATAAGCATGAACGAAATACTATGAATGTGACGATCCCTCCTTAATGATATTCACGAATAGTGTCCATAACAGTATGGTGAGAAGTATGGGTCAAAACATATGACGGAGTCGTGTCTCGAGTACTTATGGTATGTAACTTGATGATGAATGATGATGAAAGAGACTAGTAGACAACTAATCACGAAGCATTAGAACCTAAAGATAGAACCTATGGGAAACACTCACACCCTTTAGTAAACACTCCACCCTTTATATCAAGACCAATCAAGAAGATATCACATAACATTCTGTCTTATAACTTAAAGATAGAACCTACTGGAAACATTCATATTCTTTATTAAGACCAATAAAAAAGAGATTATCGGACATTATAAAAACTAAAATATATGAATTTATATTCTTAAAATATTGAGATGTCTAATTCCTAAAATACGTAGATATCTAAATCTTTGTTCTTAAAATATTTTGATATCTTTGTTCCTAAAATATTTAGATATTTATTCATAATTAGAAAATATGCTCATACAGTGGTTAACCTCTTGGACTAACGGTCTTTTAATAAGAACTTGATGGCTTTTGCACTATTACCTTAAGTTGAGCTTAGGTAGCCTAAAAGAGCGTATGACTTAGAGATGAGACTTCTAAGTACAAATAAGATACCCGAACAACCTAACAAACTAAAAGACATTCAAGAACGAATTAAGAACCTACAAGTAAGTTAGTTATTAAGTATTTTATACTCGTTCATGCTACCTTATTCTTTTTAGATGATAGCTAGACAAAGCAGTTAAGGCAAGGGTGTGTACGAGTTGTGGGGCTTTAGGGGTCGAGATAGATTCAAGTCTCTTGATTTTCAACTCTCACTAATTTTGGTGTATTTGTTTTGAGTATGTACTTTTGTATAACTATTTTGGTCATCTTTTGTTTGCAATTTTACTATTTTATATTAATTTGTAATTAACGCATACACGTTTTTATTGTTTTAAATTATTACTTCTTAAAAGGTGTCCAAAGGAGAATCCTAAATTTTTATTGTATCTAATATAACTTTAATTATAAATCTCTAATGTATGAGATTTCTTAAAATTTTAATATAATTATTTCCATCCTCTATTTCCATCCTCCATTTCCGTCTTATATAATTATTTGATTTTTTAAAATTAAGCTTTTTATAACAATTATTTTATTTTATTAAAAATATTTGAATATGAGTCAGATTTCAAAAATTTTAAAAAAAATTAAAAAGTTTGGTTTGAATTTTGGAATCATTTGTAAAAGAGAAATAATAAATAAATAAATTCATACATAAAAAGTCAGGTTAAAAAATTAAATATTAAATAATTAAATAATTATCCGATTTTCAATTTTCTTTTTAAGTCTTGAAAAAGTCTTCAATAAACTGTAATTATGATAATAGTTAATTTTTATTTGAGTTCCTATAATAATTGTAATAGTTAATTTTTTTTTTTCACTCTTTGAATATTAAATGTGGGGTCCACAGAAATTGACCGTGGAAGTTTGGAACCAAACAGCACGTGTCAAAACCGGTGGCCGGGCGGCGGCGACTGGCGGTGAAATAAAAGTACTAATCAAAGCGCGTCAGATGGCGGAGTGTTTTTCCACACCGGTTTTCCAAGTCCCAACCTACACGCAATTTACACACAATTTCTTCATTTTTATTTTCCCCAAATAAATAAATATATATATTTTTTTAATTTAAAAAAAAAAATATTTGCTTAAAAGAAATTATAATGAGAGCCAATTCTAAGCTTGGGACTTACAACCAACCTTCTCCCGAATCCATCGGCTTCATCTCCCCGTGATTAGCCCGCGGCCCTCTCCGCCGCAGCCTCACCTCCGATCGAGCGCCGTCCGGCCAATTTTCGATCTGGGTTTCAAAGATTTGGCAAAAATGAAGAGCCAAATTCAGAGCCCGAAGCTGATCCACATCCATCTTAGCTTCTTCAACGTTGTCCCTTACATCCTCCTCTTCACCGCCGGAATCACCGCCGGAGTTTTCCTCACTTTCTATCTCTCAAATTTCTCCATCAGCTTAAACCTCACCCAGATCCCTCCCTCGATTTCTTCCCCGGTGACCGGACCCCGGGTGGGGTTGGAGGAGTATTTGAAACCGCCGGAAGTAATGCACGACATGGAGGATGAGGAGCTTTTGTGGAGGGCTTCAATGGCGGCCGGAATTCGGGAATTCCCATTCCGGCGGGTTCCAAAGGTGGCGTTCATGTTCTTGACAAGAGGGCCGATGCATTTAGCTCCTCTTTGGGAAGAGTTCTTCAAGGGAAATGAAGGGCTTTACTCTGTTTACATCCATTCCGATCCTTCTTATAATCATTCTTTCCCTGAAAGCCCGGTTTTCCATGGTCGCAGAATTCCAAGCAAGGTAAGCTTTATTTTACCACAATTTGTTCAAAATTTACCTCTCTTTTTTTTTTTTTTTTAATGTATATATGGTTAAGAATCGACTCCTTATAATGATACAATATTTATTCACAATTATGTCAATAGAGATAGTATTTCTCACTTATAAACTCATAATCTTCCACTAAATCAGTTAAGGTGGGACTTCATCCCAACAATTCTCAACATATATTTTACTTTACTGTGCATCGTAGGAAGTGGGATGGGGAAAAGTGAACATGATCGAGGCAGAGCGACGCCTACTTTCAAACGCACTCCTCGATATTTCAAACGAGCGATTCGTTCTTCTCTCAGAAGCCTGCATTCCTCTCTTCAACTTCTCCACCGTCTACTCTTCCCTCATGAACTCCACCATGAAAAGCTTCATTATGAGCTACGACGAGCCAAGCAACGTCGGTCGTGGCCGATACAGGGCTAAGATGTTCCCACCCATCTCCCTAAAACAATGGCGGAAAGGCTCGCAGTGGTTCGAGATGGATAGAGACACGGCCGTTGCCATCGTCTCTGACCGGAAATACTTCCCTGTCTTCCAAAAGTATTGCAAAGGCCAATGCTACTCCGATGAACACTACTTGCCCACCTTGGTCAATGTTTTGGGCTGGGACAGGAATGCTAATCGGAGTTTGACTTGGGTTGACTGGTCAAAGGGTGGCCCACATCCAACTAGATTCTCGCGGTCAGATATCCACGTGGAGCTTTTACAGAAGCTAAGGAATCAAACCGAGTGTACGAAAAGTAAAACGGAGGGGACAGGTGTTTGCTTCTTATTCGCTAGAAAGTTTTCTCCGAACACATTGGAAAGGCTGATGAAAATTGCACCAAAGGTCTTACACTTTGGGAGATAATAGATTAGAGAAATTGGAATTTATTTGTTTATTTATTTATTTAGAATTAGTATGTATATTTATTCGTATAAAACGTTATTTTAGAAGCTCGTTTGCTTGCAATTTTTAAGGTATGTTTGAAATAACTTTTAATATTAAAAAAAGACATACTAAGAAAGCTCGTGATAAAAAAAACATTGTTATAAACAACCATGACCATATCATCGAGCTGCTTAAACTCAACAATCTTAAGATCATTTATCTTTCGGAGTTCAGCACACTCTCAACGAATCTCTACATCTAAGAGTTTATTCCACTTCACAAGGAACTTTTAGTCTCGTCTCGATTGATCAACTCACCGTGTTCTCTCTAATAAAATCTCTTGACTTCCTTTTTTATAGTATTTTTCATCTCGAGAAGTCTAAACACTTCATTACAAGCACTGTCATTGGGATCTAGATGGTAGTGGTTTCAAATTAGTTACATGATTGGGACTCTGTTTATTAGGATAGAAACAACGTAGAGTTGTCCTAGGACTCAAGTTTTGTATCACCGTCGTATTTCTTAATGCACCGTTGTATAGACGCATCATTGTTTTTACATTCTTTTACTCTTCATTACATTAATACTTCAATTTTTTTTTTTGAAAACTTGTTATGATATAAACCAAGATATCTCAAACATGCAATATAAACTTCAAGGAAGTTGTGAAGAATGTTGTTCAAATTACTACAAGATAAAGTCGTGTTAAGTGAAATCAAATTTCATTAAAGTTGGAACTTAAGTTGCAATTAATGTCATATTAAGAACAATCAAGCTTCATTAATGTAACAAGAGCTTCAAAATACTTCAAGTGGAATCATTTATTCTTACATAGTTATAAATTTATGATAGATGATTGAAATCTAGATTTATGGTGATTTATTAATTTATTTTAAGTTTTAAGACTTTATTTACTTTTAGGTTACGTTTACACAGTGGCTCATTATGGTCATAAAGTATGAAGGTTACAACTCTTGAAACGTTTATGGAATGTTAAGAGTTTCATTTTGAGGCTATATAAAGTCATGTACATTGTCTTTGTAAAGCAGACTTAGAAAATGTAGTACAAACAACATTTGTGCTTTCTTTTACCTAAGGACTAAGTTTCTTTGCAATTCTATGTAGCTTAGGTTGCATGGTTTGAATTATTCAAGTCTGACATGATCGATCTTATTTGATAAATGATTAAAATCTCAAACAAGTTTTCTTATCTTGAGATATTTGATCAACAAAGTAATGTGAATCTTATTTTTCCCTACGGTGATTTCTTATCATTATGAGGTTACTGACTATCTTAGATCTAAAGGTCTTATTCTTCAGTAAGTTCATCCGATCGAATTTCCAAAAGTTAAAATGTATTGGAATGAAATTAACTTAATTTGGGGGGTCTTAGGATTTGTGATCAAAGGGTTTGCATATCCACGAGGGTTTACGAGAGTTCTTAGATCAAAATTGTTAGGGCTACCATATCGTGTTATCTATTTGTATCATGTGAGTATTGCTTGTTTTCTTTCTTCAATGCATCTTGGGGATAGATTTTATAGTAATATGTTGACACATTTTCTTATACTTGGGTAGGTGCATTTGGTGGTAAAACTTTGTGGTTTTGGACAAAGTGTAATTGTGATACCCGAGTAAAGGAAAGGTACATGAATGAACCGAGACCACATCCAAATGAGAGTGATCCTGAAGATAGAATGGCGAAGAAAGACATAAAATTATTGAAAGCTACTACCTGTTCCAACAAGGTGCACATTCCTTTTTGGTGGCTCAATAATAGGAACTCTAAAGTTAAGCATTATTTTCTTTGGAGTAGTTCTATGTTGGGTGAATTTTTTTTTCTAGGATGCACTTGAGTGAGAACAAAGCATGCTGGAAGCACTCGTGTTGATCTATGGGCAAAGTCTTCACTCTTAGAACCGAGGAGTAAGTAATGTGACCATGTTGCAGGGATGTAGGAGAATGTCGGGACCATTATGTCAAATTGTGATTCGAATCTTAGGCATGAGTCACTACAAATAGTATCAGAGCAAGACCTCTCTCATTAAGATATGTCGGGACCACCAGATGTCAAATCCTCACTCTTAGAAGCAAGGAGTAAGTAACGTGACCATGTTGCAGGGGATGCAAGAGAATGTCAGGACCATCATATCTCAAATTCTTATTCGAATCTTATGCATGAATCGTTACAAATGGTACCTCTCTCATTAAGATATGTGGGGACCATCAGATGTCAAATCCTAATTCAAATCTTGGGCATGAGTCGTTATAAATGGGATCAAAGCAAGACCTCTCTCAGTAAGATATAGTTTGGGGACGAACCAATGCAGAAGTTGGTGGGCATGTGATACCTAAGTAAATGAGGGGTATATGAATGAACTGAGACTAAATCTGAATGAGAGTGATCCCGAGGATAGGATGGTTATGAAAGACTTAAAAGAATTGAAAGTTATTACCTATACCAACAAGACGCACCTCCCTTTTCTATGGCTCAATAATATAAAACTTCAAAGTTAAGCGTGTTTTAATTGGAACAAGTCTATGTTGTGTGTTGTAACAACCTTATTTTACTATTATAAATAAGGTGTCACTGCATGCATGAGATGTCTATCCTAAGGACCACAAAAAAACATGAATGCATCTACCCAAGCTTTCGTCTCATGACTGTTACCGCGACATCATCATCTGTACAGGGGTGCCCTACCTTTACCTAAAAAATAAGAAAAAAATAAGAGTAGCACGAGTATTTTAATAAATACTCAGTAAATAACTCAAATGTTGGGGGTCAGGAAATGCAATCACATGCAATATGGTGGACCTATCATTTCATAAAAATATCATCGCATGCCTTTGGACTATACTTTCCAGTCCGGGCAAGGTTGGATGTGTAGTATTTTCCTACATACGGCCTACGTACGTGCACATAGACTTACTAGTGTTCGGTACGTATACTATGCTATGTCATGTCATGTCATGTCATGTTATGCCTTGTTATAAGTTATCTTATAATGTGATTATGCCATGTTTTGGAATCATGTTTATGATATTGATAATATATGATGCACAAACCTCCATACACTACCCCATGTAAATTATATTATGTATGAAAGATATAACAAGAATTACATATGCATATTTCATAGGTTTGTTATGTTATGAATGAAAGAAGGTTTGACTTGCATCATAAACTTATGTCATGATTTTGAGTTATGGAGACCTCGAGCATTTAGGCGTGTCATATGCATTGAGATACTTCCCCGTTACAATTAGTACGAACACGTATCTTACGATATTTATGTTCGCTATGATATTATGCAGGCTCTTTCCCTTCGTGGTGTTCGGTACGTATACGAAATACTCATGGTAACCCTTCAAGCAAATGAAATTAGTAATATTATCCGTGAACGTATTGAGCAATATAATAGAGAAGTAAAAATTGTGAATGCCGGTATTGTACTTCAAGTAAGCGACGACATTGCTCGTATTTATGGTCTTGATGAAGTAATGGCACGTGAATTAGTTGAATTTGAAGAGGGTACTATAGGCATAACTCTAAATTATTGACCTCAAATGCTCCTGGAAGCATCAAAATCGGTCTCTAAAGGGTAAAATACGGTAGAACAGGTCCAAAAATAGTGGAACAAGCCCCAAACAGAGCAACTCGAGTTGATTAGTTGCCTCGAGGTGCGTGACATCGAGCCGATTAGCTTGTTGGAAAAAGTGTGGGTCATGTTAGCGGATCGAGTCAGGTATGCGAAGTGGACGCATAAGTCAAGACACACACTGGACGTAGTTTGGGCGGAGGATCGTGGGTCGTGCCTACATGGTTCTAGGTTTTAGGATGCGATGGACTTGGGCCATAGCCGAGTTTGATATGCAAATCCTAGTTCACAAATGCAAAAGCCCTCAAATCAAATAGATTTCATTTACCTTGTTGATTGAATATCTCAAAACAAGAACATTTATTTGAGATTCGAATTACTCCACGAGCAATATCAATCATGTCAAGCTTGAATAATTCTCAACATGCAACCTAAACTACATAAATTGCAAAGAACCTTAACCATTGGCCAAAAAAAAGCACAAATGTTCTTTTTACTACATTATCAAGTCCTCATTTACAAATACAACATACATGACTTTATATTCTTCAACTGAGCTACATTATCAAGTCCTCATTTACAAATAATATCAAGCTCTCATTCTCATCTCTCAAATTTTTCCAATAGAGCCAAGATTGGCTGTTAAACTCTAGATCGATCATAAGCTAATACATAAATACCCATTTTTTTAAGAAATTATATATATATATATATATATATATGTGATCTTAAGCCTAAAACTTTGTTAGCAAATAATATAGAATCATTAGCCGTTTAATCTTAGAACTCTTATAAGCATCCGGATATGCAAACCCTTAGCTCACAAATGCAAAAATCCTGCAAATCAATTTGAGTTCATTCCAAATGATTGCAACTCTTGGGAATTTGAGTAGTGTGACCGTGTGATCAGGTGCCCCATTACCCCCTTTCTTACCTGTAACGAGAATGGAAGGCTTAGAAAGGAAGTATGTGTCTTAGCTTCGTGGTAAGACCAGAGGTTTCTGATCAAGACCTAATAGATGCTAAGTCGTTTCCATAGAGGGAGCCTGAGACCACGCCATATAGCTCAACAGTTGGATGGGATGAGGGAGGGCTCACTCCCCCCCCCCAAACGAGGGTGACTATGGACCTTTGGGAGGTGCCAGCTAACCCCATAGGTAAGATATCATATAGTCTCATAAGGAACATGCACGAGGTAATGCCTCAATGAGGGTCACCCGTTATTCACACCGTGGTATAAGGAACTACTAGGGTTTAGATTATAAGGACGAAAAACCAGAATAAACCACAAGGATAAAAAACTAGATTCATACGTCCTAGAGCCAAAGAAAAAGCCCTCAAGAATCTGTTATGCCTAGAATGCGATGAGAGCCTACAAGTAGATGGCTTACTGAATATAATTTTTATTCTCATCGCTTGCTATATTTTCTTTTCAGGTGTGTAATGTTAAGGGTCGAGGAAAGGGCGTGTTTGAGAAACGTGGATGGCCACAGAGGAAAGCAGTCTCGGGGCGTCTGTCGTGTCTTCTTTTCTTTAACAAACTTTCATTTTTCTTCATTGTTAAAACTGGTCAACCATTTAATACATTGTATCGAAGCTTTCTTCTTTTGAAATATATGGTTTTCATGTTGCTGTTATCTAATTTTTCTTGCATATACACTGCACCCACGTTATCCTTTGGTCACGACCCACTGTAAAATTTGGGTCGTGACATTATCAAACAATGATTGAGAACACGAGATAAACTAGTTTCTACTTTTATTTATTATATCCTCCGTCAATAAATATATAATTTCTGAAAAATAATTTTATAAGTTAGAGCTAAAATAACCCTCATAAATGAGTATTATCAATAGCAACTCGAAAGAAGGGTAGTATATATCGACTTTACCTATTGTTGACTCAGGTAGCGTCGCTACATGTGAGCTAACCATTTTCCATTTGTGCTTTGATATAATGTTATATGATTGGTGGAGCTTTGTCTCTAATGTACACAACTTTTTTAAAGGTTAAAAGGCTAAGTTTGATTGAATAAGGAAAGCATGAATATCATTGTCCATTAAAGGAAAAAAAACGTGATGGTGGGCTCACCTCTCCAAAAGAGGGGACGACACGGACTGTGCGGGAACGCTTAAAACCAGGTGTGGGGCGTGAGGAAAAGCATGACCAGGACGACATGTCGCTGAGGACTTGCTTGACACTTACCAGACATGAATTGGCAATTGGCGTTGGTCTGTTGTAACCTTCAGGTTTGAAAACTTTAAACTTTGTTTGATAACAATTTGGTCGGTATAAGCCAAATGACGACGTTGATGACGTCTGCTTGGTGAAAAGATCGTTGCCCGTTTGCTACATACACGTGCGGTGGCAAATGACGACATCTGTGTGGTTTGTCTCCCCGCAACCTCCACTTCCCTTCGTGCAATTGCTGCTCGTCTCGCTATCATAACACCTTCATCGTCATTGTCGTGAACCATGCACCGCTGATGCTAGGGTTCGTGAATCACTGCCAGTTCTATTGTCTCGTTTGACTCGATTTGTAGTCAAAAGTTGATGTGAGTTAAATGGAATAAAGGATTAGAAATAGATTCGGCAAATAGTAAAATTTGGAATAAGTCTCACGTTTTATTCTCATTTTCGATTTTGATAAACGTCATCAAAGAAATTGAAGTGGATTCCAAATTTTTCTCTTTTTTTTTTAAGTTTTTATTCTATATTAGTAAACGCATCCTAAAATATTCCGTACTTGAAATAATTACTCGTGACAAATATCCATAATTAATTTGTGGTTAATCGAATCAAATATAACTCCAAAGCTAAGCTTGAAATTATTTATTTATATGAAATTTGAATTAAATTTTACTTATTTTTTTATATTTTTATTTTTCATTTGAATTGAGACAATGGGTCTTCTTAAAGTCAACACTTTAATAAAATGTCCAATTAATTAGGTTGGAAGACAAAAAAGAGAGAATAAATATAAATAAAAAGTTAAAAAGTGATTAATTTAAAAGTTTAAAAAGTGACTAATTTAAGAAATAGCAAAACTCTCCCTTCTTTTTTCTTTATTTATTTTGAAAAATACAAAAGCTGTTGTATAGAAAATAAAATTCACTTTATAATAATTAAAGATTCAATAATGTGGTTTAATCTTATTTTTATTTTACATATTTATTTGTTTTTGTTCATTCTAAATTATACTTAAATATTTTTTAAAATTTCATCTTGATTCTTATATTTGTTTAAAGAGTGAATATTAAAATCTTGATTAAAAAATAGAGGAAAGATTTTAATTTGATTTTTATTCGGTTTGGAGTTTTCCATCACTATCAAAATTAATTTTATAATTATTTTAATTTAGTTAACTTAAAATGAACGCTAAAAATTAAAAGTGGACATTAGTGTGACGTGAAATAAACGTGCAAGATATAGAAATTTAGAAATTAAATGAACATTCAAGTAAAATTCAGACAAAAATGTACTGTGGGCCTAAAAGAGTATTTTTTTTTTCCCTAAAAAGACAAAACTTGTCACATTTATAACGTCAAGGCAACAGTGAGAGTATAAAACTTAAATATCAAATATTCACCCGTAACAACACATTCTTAACATTAGTTACAAACATCAAATATTCTTAATTTTCATAATAATCTTACAAATAGAGTAGAGTTGGATTGGATTGTAACGGTGATATCCCACATTGGTTGGGGAGGAGAACTAAGCACCCTTATAAGAGTGTGGAAACCTTTCCGTTTTAAAGCCTTTGAGGGGAAGCTCGAAATGGAAAGTTCAAAGAGGACAATATCTGCTAATGGTGGGCTTGGGCCGTTACAAATGGTATTAGAGCCAAACACCGGACGATGTGCCACCAGCAAGGAGGTTGTTCCCTGAAGGGTAGACACGAGGCGGTGTACCAGTAAGGACACTGGGTCCCGAATGGGGGTGGATTTGATGGAGTCCCACATCGATTGGAGAAAAGAACGAGTATAATATATAAAAAAAGCATAAAGTATAATGAATGTGAAAATAGGCAACTCTAATTCCCTTTTTTTAAATGAATGTTGAAATCTATATATACCTTATCTATTATACTTGAAATAAATTTTTTTAATAAAAATAAAAATAAAAATATCGGAAAAGGAAAAGGAAAAGGAAAAGGAGACGGAAAGGGAAAGGAAGAGAGAGAGAGAAGGTTATAGTAAGCTTTGAGGAATTGTCAAAAACGTCCATGGAATCCAATTCTTCGTCGTGAGAGTTGGAGCGAAGAATTCACCGAAGCTCAAAGCCCCTTCAAATGAGTTCCGAGAAAAGACACTACATCTCTCTCTGAGTTTCTTAATCGACTTAATTTAAGGCTTTGGTCAATGCAAACAGGAAGGAATACGAAGGGGTAAGGCTATATATATGTGTGTTTGTGTGTGTTAGTTTTTGAGCTCTAAAACCAGAGATCTGGTATGTGAAATTCCCCTTTGTTTCATTGAAATTTTGTAGGAAGTGGTGGAGAGCAAGATGAGTGGCGGTGGCAGTAGCACTTCTCGAAGCACTAGGGATTTGATCTGCCATGCCGGTGCCGGTGCTGCTGCAGGTTTGTTTATTTGTTTGTTCGTTTTTTCACGCTTAATTTTGAGCTTTTTTGTGTTAGATTTCTGTTGTGTATCGATGAGGGTTTGGAATTTGGGGGTTTAGATTAGTTACTTGCATGGTCTATATACGCATTGAGTTTTTGTTTAGGGATTATTTAGTATTCGTGTTTTTATGTGGAGCGTAACAGGTGCTATAGCGGCCACGTTCGTCTGCCCTTTAGATGTGATCAAGACGAGGCTGCAAGTGCATGGTCTTCCATCTGGTCAAAGAGGAGGTAATCTATAGTCTTAAACTTGGAGATAGTGTTAATTCTTTTTTTCTTCTACAACTTTATAGTTCAAGAACAACTGAGTTGGGTGGATTCAAATCTGAACTCTCTCAAAAATTATGCCTTGAATCATTGAGTTACGTTGTGGTTAACGTAAAAGTGTGGTCATTTTCATCTTTACTGTGCAAATATACCATGAATTGGTATCTCAGGTCACTAATTAGATGCGTCGTTATGCTAGTTTAGCTCAACTGGTAATGAAATTAATAACTTCCTTATAGGTGGTAGCTTCCAACAATGTTAAGCTACGAAAAACAATTTTTTAAATACTACTACTATCTTTCTTAGTAGATTTTGATTAGGATTTTGAAAGCATGTTTAGAAATAGATTATGGAACCAGTAAAGTTGTCAGTAAACTATCTCTATTAGTAGAAACAGAAAATATAAATATAAATCCTTATCAAAGGGGGTTTAACTTTATATTGATAATGAGATATACGAACAATCTAAGCTGAACAGCAGCCAAGGTCGGATTCTGTTTTGAACGTTATAGTTGGATGGAAGCTTAGAACTAATTATTCAATGTATTTCGAAGTCTGAATCAATTCACTATTCCGTTCTCCATTGTTCTGGGACGTTTTCCTGGAATGGCTGTAACAGCTGGTTGTGATTGGTCGTATTGATTTTGAGAATCAAACTAAGGATTTGACCTGGATTAAGACTTAGAAAACTAGTGGTGAAAGGATTAATTTTAGTTATGTGATATCTGATATTAACATTTCTGCTTCTGAAAATACATGTTGGTATACATGTTTATGGATTATATTTCTTTAATCTCATCTGTCCTGTACCCAGGTAGTATTATTGTCACTAGCCTACAAGACATAATGCGTTCTGAAGGTTTCAGGGGACTGTACCGTGGCCTTTCACCAACAATAGTAGCACTCCTTCCAAATTGGGCTGTGAGTATTTTATTGGATATTCCTTTGGAAAGTAGCATTAAGACCTTTCAGATTTTGCCAAACTGATGTATCAATTTTATGGTTGGTTGCTTGTACTTAAGCCCATGTTAGTGGCCGACACCATATTGAAGCTTGTCCATGAACTAGAATTTCATGAATAGTTAATGAATCCACTTTTCTGTAGGACTTTCTTCTGTTTCCCTTTTTCATTATCTTTCTTGGGGTTCCGACTTTTTGATGGGTCTCATTTCTTGCAACTGTACAAGCATAATTTTTCATACTCCTCCTGGGCTGCGCTGTTGACATTAATCATCTATTTTCTTCCCCACTTGGGTGCACGATGCATTATGTGATTTTTTTCCCGACTCATTGCATCTGAGTGTTTTTTTTTTTCTTGTTTCTTTTCTCACTGGCAATTCAGAAGTTTATCCTTCCTAAGAGACATTGGTTTTGCCCTTTAAATAAAGAAAATGATGATTTATGTACTTATAACAGTAGGACCTAAGTGGGATAAAGATTTACTTCCACACTTTGCTGTGGGATGTTATGCTGACCTTTCTATTTCATACTAAAATAAATTATTAAAAATAACTATATAATTTTATTTTTACTATGACCAAAATTTATTTCCACATGACCTTACTTTGGCACAAGTTATGTTTATGAGGTTCATCATCCATTTATTGTTTCAGGCTCATTTTTCCTCCATCTGAACTATTTCTACTTTTTGATTGACAAAATTTGCTTATCTCACATGTAGGTCTACTTCACAGTTTATGAGCATCTAAAAGGCGTACTTCATTCAGATGGTTGGTTTTGAGGTCCATTGGCAAATGATTTTTTGGTTTTTTATGAACATTATTTCTTTGCATGCTGTTGCTGTCGTCCCATTTCAGATTTTGGATTTTGGATATGTTTAATTCTTGAATCCATAGGAATGGTTAAGTTTGATTGAATTACTTTTGTGTAATTAATATTGTATTCGCTATTTGATTGCAGGGGACGAAGGTCATCAACTCTCGTTCGGCGCAAATATGGTTGCTGCTGCTGGGGCTGGGGGATCTACTGCCATTGCAACAAATCCTTTATGGGTTGTTAAGACCAGACTCCAAGTAAGTATCAGGTTTTTGTGCTTTTAAATTTCCATTTTATTGAGTTCGTCTTCTATTCTCCATCTTACTGAAGCACATCTAAGTCCTTTACTTGGTTTAATCTCAGACACAGGGAATGAGGCCTGGTGTGGTTCCTTACACAGGCATGGTTTCAGCATTTACCAGGATCATACAGGAAGAAGGAATCCGCGGGCTTTACAGGTTTGTTCTGACCATGTTTGTGAAAACTGAAGTTTTGATGTGATATACGTTTACCTAAAGTTGTCGTTTGATTGTACTGAGTGATCGTGCTAAACTTATATTCTTTTGAAAATAATGACTAATGATATACTATTTACTTCCTCCTCGTTTTATTTTTTATGTTTTTATTTTAAATTCTCTAACTTTTGTAATAATTATGAGGCCATGGCTTTGATTTGTTCTACAAACAGTGGTATCCTCCCCTCATTGGTTGGGATAAGTCATGTTGCCATTCAATTTCCAGCATACGAAAAGCTCAAATCATATATGGCAAAAAGAGGTACGTAATTACAATCCTCCTATGGTTATAATTTTTCTTTTAATACTTATTTAATGGTGCAAGATCGTTAAAAATTTATTTTTCCAGATAACACAACCATTGAAAAGCTAACTCCGGGACATTTAGCTATTGCCTCGTCATTGTCAAAAGTTATGGCCTCGGTAACGACTTACCCACATGAGGTAGGTTTTTAAACTCTCTCTCTCTCTCGTGTATGCGAACATATGGGTGTAGGAGATTCAAACATTGTACCCTTGGTCGAGGATATATCACTTAATTAGTTGAGATATGCTCAAATTGGTGTCTTTGTTAATTCTTTATCCTGTTCAAACTTCATCTCCAGGTAGTTCGTTCCAGGATGCAAGAGCAAGGCCAAGCCAGAAATGTTGCTCCTCAATACTCGGGCGTACTGGACTGTATCAAAAAGGTTTTTCAAAAGGAAGGTCTTCCCGGTTTTTACAGGGGTTGTGCAACAAATCTGGTACGAACAACTCCATCCGCCGTAATAACTTTCACCAGCTATGAGATGATACATAGGTTTCTACTGCAATTTATACCTCAAGGCGAGGAGAAATCTTCCTCCCATCTGAATTCGAATAGCAATAGCCATGTGAAGCCCCAAAAGACGAACCGAGACGACTCGAAGGAAGAGAGTGATTCCGGTATACAACAATCACAATCCCAGCCAAGTAAGCAAACTAGAATTCCTCTGGGGAACAAAGAACAGTTAGCATCTAGACACTGATTAAATTTTGATTGCCTCCTCTTTTTTTTCCCCCCTCTTGATCTTAGAGACGAACAATAAAATTTTCTGTTGGTGAATAAACGCATGCTCTCCGTGTGCTCTGAATTTTTGGATATGTTTATTGGTTGGTGATGCTATGGAAAAAAACTGTAGCATCCACATGTCTCTGTGAGTGAATGAAACCATATCCATATCAAACTTGTATCTGATCGAGTCTAGGAATTTTGGAGATGAGCTGCCCAGCGAATTATATTAATAGATTTTATTTGTTGTTTGATAATAGAGGCTTTCATTAATCACCATGTTCCTGTTAATTTCATTGCAGTATATATCTTATTGGTAGCTTAGTTCATAAGTTTTCTCTATGTATTCAAACTGTAGGACTTCGGACAAAGTTTCAATTTGATCCCTATGATTTTTGAAGTTTTTTCTTTTAGTCTCTGAAGTTCGGATGTAGTTTCTCACCTTTGTCTCGACACGATTAGAACTGTTTTTAAACATGATGATAGTCGGGATAATAGGGGTTAAATTGAAAATTTTAAAACTATAAGGACCAAAGTGAAACCGACTAAAGGGACCAAATTGAAATTAAGAAAAGGGTATATAAAGGAATTTATTGAATGTAAAGTGAGATGCATCGCTTTTTAGGAGTGGAATTTTGAGTGCCTTTTGTTTGTGTTTGTGAAGGGAACGTTTCGTATGCCTTTGAATATCTAGTCCATATTCTTGGTCCCAACCCCCTCAAATAAACAAATAAAATATTATTTTTTTGTTATTCCATTTTAACTTTAACACTTTATTTATTTTAAATCTCCTATTTTCAATTCTATCCACTATTTTAATCTTTTATCATTCCTTTTTTTGTACCCTTACTTTTATTTTTAAAAAAATAAAAAAATATATTATGATTAGTTTTAGCGGGATACTATTATTATCTAAAACTTTTTAAAACTATCTAGAAAATACTCAATTTCATTTATATCCTTAAACTTTTAAAATTTTCATTTATACCCTTAAATTTTTTAAAAATTTCGTACCCTTAAATTGTTGTAAAAAGTTCAAAAACAACTTTTATTATTCCAGAGTATTTTTGCACTTTTTTTAACCTTAAATTTTGTTTAGTAGATTACTTTAATAGACATTTGGATTTTCTTTTTGAGATTTAAAGCTCAATTCATTAAAGTGTGGTGCTAAACAAAAAAAGAGATCGATTCAAAATAGAATTTAATAGATCGCTCGAAAAATGACCCTAAGAACACTACAAAATCCAAACGACCATAATAAATCTTTACTTATCGCATGGACAATAAACTTATGGATTTTGAAGTCAATTTCCGTTCAAAATCTTAGAACATCTTTCATGGAATAAAGGGAAATAAGAATCCAAAGGCACATGTGGCCCACTACTCTTAAACCTTGCAACTAAGAATCTAATCCAAAAATATTAAAAGGAATATTAAAAGGAAGTGTATATTCTATGTCACACTCATATATTAATACTTTAATCCAATTCATATGGTTAAATTAATCCAATTTTGGAACCTATCTTATATCAATTCTAAATTCTCAATTCACTTTAGTAGATTTGTTAACTCCGATTTAACTCACTATCTTGACTATGGTCATAGTGGGGTCCAAAATTACAAACTTTATGAACTATAATATTAAAACAATTTTAAAAAAGATCAAGGTTTAAGCTTTAAATTTGGAAATGATTTGATTAATTAATAAATTATTTGAAAATTCAACAAATAATAAAGCTCGCTCATCATAACACAAAAATAAGCAAATTCCCACTCATGGGAAATCTATTAATCACAAATTATTTCCCTAATTTCAACTAAAAATTAAAAACTATACTAAAAAAAACAGAGAATATATATATTTAATTAATTATAGAAAGGGTTTTTTTAAAATAAATCATTCATTACTCGGGGATTCCGGCGAGAACCGGCCGCCAAGTTTTCTGAAGCAAGTATTTGTACCGGAAGCCGGTCCAACCCGGTCTAGGAGAACCGGGGTTGCACCCGGCGGATCCAATATGATCAACCTCTTCCTTCTTACAAACCGGAGTCACTTTCCGGATAGGAGCCGCGACCGCCGTCTGGTTAATCCTGCCTTCGGTTCCATCATACGGCGGCGACGAAACGAACAAGTCCTTCAACTTGTTGCCTCGGGACAAATCCTTACGGTCGTCTATCTTCTTCTCAGGCAAGGCGCAGCGGCGAGGAGACCGGCGGCTGAAATTCCGAGTGAGAAGCATCCGCAGAGTGGTTTTCCGGCGGCGGAAGTGAAGAAGAGGACTGGTTCTAGGGCTTAAGGTAGGACTCTGAGCGACGCCGCAGTGCGTCGGAAGGAGCTTGAATTTGAGAAGCGACGCCATGGAAAGAAATTCAGAGAACGAATCGCGAATCGATGAAGCGACTTTTGGAATGGAATCTGAAATTTGAAAAATTGTAATGATCGAAGAGGCGAATTCGGAGAGGGTTTTGAGAGCGTTGGGAATTGGGGTTTGATTTTGTTGGTTCATTTTCAGTCCGAACTTTGAATTGAAAGGGAAATTTTATTGAATTGAAGGAAGAAAAAAAAGAATTTTAAATACAATAATGATATTATTTAATATTATTGAAAAAGAAGCTCTCCTTGACTGGAAACCGAAATTACATTTTCACCCCTATAAAATTATTTACCAACTCTACTTTTGTCACTTTATGCTGGTACCCATGGATTAAAATGTAGTTTTTCTTTTTCTTTCTATCTTTTTGACCATAGTGTAAGTAACTTTTATGAGAAAATTTTGTGAAAATTAAAAAAAAAAAATATATATATATATATTATATAAGAAATATTTTAAAAAATAAAATATTATTAAACTCCCATATTTGATAACCATTTATTTATTATTATTATTATTATTATTTTTAGTTTTGAAAAATTAAGCTTACAATACTATTTTTCTAAAAAATAGTTTTTAAAACTTGTTTTTTATTTTAGAATTTGATGGAGAATTCAAATATTTTAAAAAGAAGGAAGAAATAAATTGTGACAAAATAAATTTAATTTTTTAAACTCAATTTTGGTTTTTAAATTTTAAAAGGTTTCCATTTTTTTTACAACTTTTGATCCATTAAAACAAAAAAGTTTTAATGATTTAAAATAAAATAAAATTTAAAAACTAACATAAAACATTTTTAATTAAGGTCCGGTTTAGTAATTATTTTATTTTTTATTTTATGTTGGTAAAAAATAAGGTTATTTTCTCAATTTTTTTAGTATGGCTTTAGACTTTCTTAAATTGAACTTTAAGCTAAATTTTAAATAATCAAATTAAATTTCTAAAAATTATTTCTTTTATACTTTTTAAATTTTGGTATGGTTTTAGATTATATGTGGAAGTATTTTTTACTATAAAAAAAAATAGAAGACTGAATTTTTGTTATTTAATTGATTTTTTTTTTTTAAATTGATAGGTCGTTTTAAACTAATCGTACGCTTACAAATGAGTAACATGAAACCGACTAACCATCGGTATGGTTGGTCGATCGGTGTAACCAACCTCTCTAAAACCAACACGTCGCTTGAGCCCAAAATTGATGCCAACCCACCCAAGGTCACTCACACCATTTTGCTATCAACTTTTAATATACTTTTTTTTATATTCATTATTAACCGTTCATGGAGTTCTATAATGACTGGGAATAAAACAATCGTCATCCCTTCAGAATTGGATGTGTATTAGTTCTATACACACAGTCTATGTATGTGCACATGGGCCTCCAGGCCAGCTCGTATACGCACGCCTTGAATCTTGACTTCGACTAGTGTATCCAATATACCACTGAGGGAAGGGAGCACACATATAGAATACCTATCATAACATCATGGCGAACATAAATGTCGTAAGGTATGAGTCCATACCAATTATAACGAGGAAGTAACCTGATGCACGTGACACATATAATATGCATGAGGTCCCCATAGTTTAAAACACATCATTCATACTTTAAACAATTCATACAACCTAAATAGTTGTGAATCCACTTGCTTGGGTAGCTTACGCTAAAGTCACTAATTGACCCTTGTAGCTGGGTCGAACCTGTCCCTTAATCTGCTAAAAGCTCACAACTAAAACCCTAATTTTAGCTAAAACACTTAAAGTGGCATGGCTTCAGGAGGGTAAAAAGGTAGGATAGGGTCTAAATATGTCAAACAAGGCTAAAAAATAGGTATCTCGAGTCGAATAAGTCGTAGGAGCCTCTAGAAGTTGTCAAAGTCGTGTTGGGAGTAGTCGGCTCAGCAGAGTCGCAAATGCGCTGCATGTGGAGGACGGTTTCGGGTTGGCATCAAGTCAACGGTGGGTTTAGACAAGGTGTGGGACGCGGGTCAAGGCATGGGTCATCGGGTCGGCGAGTCGATTTGGGTCGTGGGTTGGGTGCAGGTCGTGGGCTAGCTTATGAATTTGGGTTGAGTTTTGGTGGGTCGTGGGCTCATCTGGATTTGGGCCAAGTTTTTGGATGCTGACACGGACTAGGTCGAGTTTGTGAGCTAGCGGATGTGCTCGGGCTGGGTTGCGAGCCATGGACAATTGTGACATATGATCTAGCCTCAAGTCACGTTTGAAAGAAATGTTATAGAAAACATGAGCAAGGAAATGAGTTGAAAACAATTTGAAAGAAAACAATGTTATAGGCTAAAAGCGAATAAGCAACAATCACATCCCTATAGTACATTTTGAAGTATTTTAGCCCTATCGAGTATAGACATGATTTTGATGAATGGTCATACACCCCGTACTGACATAACAAGAACATTAAAGACCTAACTATATATGAAAGCAAGTAAAATGAGTTTGAAATGAGCATGCGGCCATGGACAACACACTTTGAATAAGCATGACTACTTCACCCACGACTCGAGGAGCTTCTATGCATAGGCTCACACATGGATATAAGGCTTAATCGCGACCACACCTCAGTTTGAATCTTGGGGGAAGCAAGTCATCTGATTTTTCTATAGATATTCTCGTATGCTCGACTACACTTAGATACTCAAGAGAAGCAATCGTCTACATAGTTTTTGGATGATTTATGTGGTTGTGACATACATCCCACTTCAGCATCTTAGAGTGCGCGTTCAAGTTACAGTTGTAATAGCTAGGCAGTATGTATGTATGTGCCTTCTCCTTTCTCGAATGCACGACTTTTTAAGTGCAGCGGGAGGCGTCTACAAACAAATTTCAAAAGATTTTCTCAACTTTACCTAAGTTGTTCTATCATTTTTAAAAGGAAAAGTTAGAAAAGTTAGTGTTACATCCCTGATTCCAAAGCCGGAATTGTCGCACCCTTATGTTGCGCCACAATTCTGCCGTCACCACTACCTCAGCCACCACACCGCCACTGTCGTGCTACCATCGTGTGCATTGCCTGAATATGAGAAAAAACAACTTTCAAATAAGTGTCATTATCAAATGGATTACCCGAAACCTAAGATATGGTTTGATTAAAGGTAACTATAGTGCCTCGTTCACAGGAAATCGAGTCAAAGTTTTAGTTGTAACTGTACAGACCTTATCGTTTACTTTTATGATAATTATGCGATATAGTTGTATTCGTCACAATTTGACATAGACATCAATAATCATCCAATTTTATTTTTCTTCACCAATAAAAATGATATAAATGATTAGAGGT
Source organism: Cucurbita ficifolia (assembly GCA_033971965.1). Classification (NCBI taxonomy): domain Eukaryota; kingdom Viridiplantae; phylum Streptophyta; class Magnoliopsida; order Cucurbitales; family Cucurbitaceae; genus Cucurbita; species Cucurbita ficifolia. Next base: position 4,904,531 of record CM066976.1, read on the forward strand.
CATGATTAAAATCATACTATAAAATAAATAATAAATAATAAATGACCTGTTTTTTTTTCATTACTAGTTATATGTTTTCTTCAATTATTTTGAAGAAAATAGAATACAAAAAAAAAAAAAGATAAACCAAATTTAAAGAAAAATAACATGTTTATTTTATTTTTTCTAAATTACTTGTTTTATTTTCCGTCGTTCATTTTCCTTCTCTCCGTACGCAGAGTCGGCCGTCTTTTTATTTTTCATTTTTTCCTTCTATTCAACAACCCTGGCTCTCCACTTGTTTTGCCTAAACCCTATTTCACGTTTTGCCGCCATTCACTCCCATTCCCAGCCAGTGCACCCCGCCCTGCCGCTCGACGGCCGCCACCCCTACCCGACGCTGCACTTCTAGCTGCTGCGGTCTCAGCCACCCGACGAAATTGCCCCCGTTCCTTGCCTCTCACACTCTCTCGCCTGTCCGAGCAACCAGAGTTACTTATCTCTGTTGTGTTTTTTTCCCCAGTGGTTTAGCCCCAAACCTGTGCCGTTGGTGAGGCCGCACCGTCCCCTTCACATACCGCTGCTCCTTTTTCGTACACCTAAGGTTTTGATTTTTTTGATTTTGTTTTGTTGATTTCTTATCAAAATTGAATTAGTTGATTTATTCTGTTCTCCGCGAAGAAGAAAATCGAGGGTATCTTTTTCTTTTTTTGTTGGTTTCTTCTTCAATCAATGTTCAACAACAGATTGAATCAACAAGTAAGAAGAAACAAACAAACATATCATTCTTGTCCAAATCAATTAATAATGAAAAAAAAAGTTTAAGAAGATGAACGAAGCAAAAAAGGAAATTTACCTGTATGTAGTTTTCTCAGCTAAAAAAAAAAAACTGGGTGGAACCGGAAAGCTGTATCGAAAAGATTGAAATTATTGGTATCAGTTATACAAGAACAGAGAAATACAATGGTCAAACAAAATAGAAAACTGTTGTGGAGTTTGCTTGAATGTAGGAGAAACTATGATGCATATAAATTGGCACTGTTTTCAAATTCCTATTTTATTTTTCATCCAAACACGTGGACTGATTAGAATTCCTTCCAATTTCAGGTTTCTAAACAGCGTTAAGGTAGAATTTGGCTTAAAAATCCAAATTTTATTCTGCCGTTTCTCGGTTACTAACAATAGCATTAGAATTTCGAGGTTAGAAGTAGCTTTACCTCAGTAAGTTGAAAATTTGTGGTTGCGTTTAGAATTTTTTGGATTTCAGAACTTGTAACGCCATTAGATTCTTTTAACATTACAAAATTTCCGCGAAACTTGAACCATGCTCCAAGGAAGAGGAGAAGGGAGATTGGTTTATTGCGTTAAATTTTTAGTTCATTGAGGAAGTATCGCTCCATGTTAACTTTTATATCCATATGATACTAATTAGATTGTGTTAATTATTGTTTTCTAAAAGAAAAAGTTAATGTGCAGAGTTGCTGTGACTAAATCTTAATGGCTGGTAGAAAATTGGTACGGGATATATTTCTCTCGAGACAAAGCTTGTTTTATCAGCTTACTTCCCAAGAGGTATTTTTTCTTCCCTATGCTTTAACCTTATCCCATCTTTCTCCACTGTAGTCTTCATAGGATGAATTTCTGTGGTGTAAAGCTATTCAATATCAAGTTTGTTTTAATTTATGGTTGGGTTTTGTTGTGGTAGAGCTCCTGTACGAGATCACAATTGCTCTTACCAAATGGTTACTCCATCAATCGTAGATTCAGCGTATTCAATGAGTTCTCAAAGAAAGTGAAAGGAGAAGCTAACAAGTATCTTCCTTCTTCTTTAGAACTTTAATATTCATGCATGTTCAATTTTATTTTCTCTTGATGGTTTCTTAAGAGATCTTCTTTGGCATTTTAGAGGGTTTTGGAAAGCTTCTAAGGGCTTGCATTAGTCTAATATCTCTTTCTATGCAAGAAGTGTATCTTTGAAAATTCTTTTATTGACTTCATTTTCTCAAGCTGCTTTCTAAGTTTCAAGCCCTTGTGTTATTATTATACTTTCCTCCAGAAGAAGCTTCTGCATTTTGGAGCTCTTTATTTTAGATTTTTGGCTGTATTTTTGTTTGCTTTCTAGTTAATTTTCATTATTTTATCCTCTTGTATTTTTAGGCTTATTTTTTTTCTTCTCTTGTAGCGTCTTTTTTCATTTCCATTGGGAACTTGCGTACTTGAACTTTTTCGATCCTTTTCATATATCAATTAAGAATTTTTTCTTGTTAAAAAAAAAAAAAAAAATTCATGCGTGTATATGTATTTTAGCTTTTCTGCAAGTGTTTCTCTATTCAACACAACAAGTACAAATGCACGTGAATTTTTTTCCATCTTGTACATTGTTAATTAATGCTGCATGAATTTGATCGGAGGAAGATTCTTGAAGAGACGAATCTGTTGATGTATGTCTCATTTCAAAGTGCTCCTCACTTTAGGCAGTGCTCATGTATTCTGCCTGTTCCTGAAGCTAAACCCAAGCAGCTTAGACCCACTAAAAGCAACGAAACCAACCATTTGGTCGAGTGAAACATTAATATCTATGACTATAATATCTCCCCAAAGGGGATGAATGCTTTTTTAGAAGAAACTTGAATTTCTTTTAACTTTTTTTTTATTGGAAACAAGAAATATAATGATATTGATAATGAGAGATAATGCAAAAAAAGAGGGAAATGAGATCTCCCCACCACACCAAGGCCTTACCAGGAAGGCGCCCACTTGGTGTAAATGTGAACCCAGATTATAGTTATGAAAGATCTTGGGGCGAATACACCAAGAAGAAGCATACAATCTAACTCGATCCTCATGAATAGCCGAGCTTGATTCTTGACTTAGAAAGATTCCGTAATAAGGTTTGTAAGGCAAAAATTTCATTGATAAACTAAAAAGGAGGAAAGGGTCTTCCAACCATCAGAGGTGGATTACCGAAAACTAATCCACTGAGCAATAAGGTTTGTAAGGCTATGATTCTTGAAATGATGGACGGTGAATGTTGAGAACAACATTCTCGGATAGTTGGGGTTTAAGAAGGTTTCCAGCTAGTGCTTTAGTAAGAATTCAACTAAATGTTAGAATCTTTGAAGATAAGGCAGTTATAGAGGATTTGTTTTGGGTTAATGTACAGTGTACGTTTTCTTGGTGGTGTTCAAATTACATGAAATTCTTTTATAATTGTAAATGGAAGCTTTCTTGTAGCTCCTTGGGCAGGGGGTCCTTAGGATGTCCTTTTGTATTTAGTTCAAGTTCTTTTCTCTTATAAAAAACAACCGAGATTGAGTGGATGTGAGCTGCAGTGAAGCCATGTTTTAGAAACATAATTTCATTGATGAATTAAATAGAAAAGGAGTTAATACACTCCCAACCACCAATGAATTACAAAAAAGACTTCGGAAATTATAGAGGAAAGACTATAATCTACATGAGACGTAAACAACCTAATTATGAACACAATGGAGATCCAGCTCAATGAGTTTAGTATGCTCATAAAAAACAAGGTTGGAACTTGGAAGCAATTTTAGTGGTTGATTATTACAAAACCAAAGAGTTGATCCCTTGAAAGAAATTATGTAAATCTTGCAATACATAACTCAACCACAAAATCAAAGTTACAATGGTCTCAACTTTAGTTGATGAACGAGAGTGAGTAGATTAACTTTGAGCTTTCCAAGATGTATTTGGTTATTGTTGTTATTGACTCAGTTTCTTTTTTGGGTGATAAGAAATAAATTTTATTGATATATAAAATTTGCAATAGAAGGGAAAAAATCCTAAGTCTATTATAAGCTTCTTCTACTGGACTAAGGAGTGGAGTAGCTATCAAAAATGAAAGGACATTAACACACCACGATATAACTAAAAAAACTACATAATCAGAAAAATGATCAAAAGATCTTCCTTTTCGGTGAAAAATCTTCGGTTGTCCTTGATACAAGTTGCCTAAAAGACATCTCACACTAGTTGCATACAAAGAACATTTTTCCCATCCGAGAAAGGGTAGCTGGCTAGAGTGTTGTGGAAGGAGACTATTTGGATTACATGTGGGCCATATGCTTCTGTGTTCTTGCATCATTTTTGCAGAACAGGCAGCCGTGAGAGGACAGGGACAGTAGCAATCAGCGCTGAAGCTTATCAAAAGTGTTGAAGGCTTGTGACTGGCCCCGTGATTAAGTTCCCATAATAAAAAATTGACCTTTTCGGGTATAGATCCTTCCATATCTATCCATGTAAGAGGCGTTGAGGATCTCCTAACATACAAGCAATGTTGCGCAAGGGATTTTGCTGTGGAGGATATTTGCCTTCCAATTTCCATAGCCTAAGGTCCCTTGTATGAGACAAATGTTTGGCAGATAGACGACAATTTTTCTGCATGGATAAGGAGTTTAAGCGGGAGTAGTGAGAAGCCAAGGGAACATCCGACAACCAACTATCATGCCAAAAGGAGGTGTTTGGCCGGTTGCTCCCCATTGCCAAGTTTGTTGATAAGTCTGTCTTGGATAAGACTTTGATGTTTTATTTTTCCCCAGGCATTTGGTAGAGGCTTGAAGTTTTGAATAGAGGCCATAGTTTTTTTTAGTTCAACAATTGCGAGGGTGGAGAATTGAATCATCGACCTTCGAGATGGTAATTGGTATCTTATCCATTAAGCGATATCCAGTTTGATGTTTAAGGGGCCAAGAGTTGAGAGATAGTCTGCCTCTAAAGGGCTTGCTCTTCCTTTTGATACGTCCAAATCCATTTAGCCAATAATGATCCGTTTTCCCCTCTCATACTGAGTAGACAAGACCTGTAAAATTTGTTGGGTGGAGGATTTTCTCCCATCGAATGAGATGCTTACTTGATGATTATCTCTTCCAATAGAAGTTTCTGTAGCTTTTTGTTGATTTTCTAGACAAATCAACCCTGGAGGGGACAATATTGGAAGAGAGACAAAAAAAATAGGCGGGGAGGTTTAATAGGAGGCTTTGATAAGTGTAAGCCTACCACCTTTGAAGACGTGTAAGTGATTCCATGAATAGGGCCTCCTTACAATTTTCTCGAAGATTGGTGCCCTAAAGGATGTTGATCAGGGGTTTCCATTCAAGTGAAGGCCAAGATATGCCCTTGTATTCTTTCATTTCTTTCCTCCATGAAAATTCAGTTTCTCATTAAAAGGGGTGGAGGCTGAGGTATGAGTTTGGCCATTAATCCACCAAGCTCATTTTTAGAATGTGCCATTTAATGTGGATTAGATTCATCATCAATGATGAAACAACTCAAAGAAACCATAGAAGAATGCAAAGAGCCTAAAGAAAAGAAGGTCAAGCTCTGATATTATATTCAATTGAAGGATGATTTTCAAAACAAACTAACTGCTCATTTTGTAAAATGCATGAAGCTATATTAGAAACCAGATTATGACTTCTTAGCTTCCAGTAGCTTCTTGTATCGACTGTTTCATTGATTTTTCTTTGTGGTTTGTATCCATGGTATTTATTTCTGTAATGAGTGGTCTGGAAAACATTGCAGAAACCCAGAATTTCAACAATCTGTCAAAGAGTGGAAGGAGAAGGCAGAAGAACTTAAAGGTGTGAAAGAAGACCTAAAAGTTAGGTAATATTTTGAGAACTCTGTTCTATGTCTTGCATATTTTTAGTGGTATTTGTTAACAGGCTGAGACATACCCTTGTATGTCAAGGCTGGGTGGGCACTTCAATGGATGGCCTGAGATGGTGAAATGGCGAATGCAGAACAAAGCAGACAACTGAGCAGCTTTACAAGCAGGTGGATGGCGTTTGGTCTGAGGCTGAGGCTACAGCCAAAAAGGTGATTGTTTTTCCCTTGTACATGCTATCTGTATTTATAATTGTTGCCGTTTATCTGTGACTGTGAATGAATATTTAAGTAGTTGGTACACTATGCTAGGCTTAGTGCATTTCCCTTCTCGCATTAATTTTAAAATGTTATTGAGCTATTTTTCATAATTTTTTTAGTTATGGGCAGGCAATTGTTTTTGGGCTTCTAGTTTTTTTTCCTAAGCTTGTTGGGAAAAAAAATCTGTTTCTTTCACACGAGTATGTTGAATATTATGGTGTCCCTGGCAGTCGTGCCTGCTATTTATTTGAGTCTATCATTCAATTTTTTATTTTAATTTTTGCAGGTTTCCACGGATGTCAAAGAGAAAATATCTGCTGCTACAGAGGAGGTTTGTGTGTTTTATGTGATACATCAGTCAAGCATAACCATATCCATGGTATTAATATTCAACTCTATTGGACACAGGTAAAAGAAGCTTTTGGATTCAGTCATAAAAAATCTTCGGGGTCTACTCATTCCTCAACTGATCATGGTGCTGATGCAAAGAAACATGGGAGTGAGGCCCCTTCTGAAGAAGCCAAAGATCAACATCCTGGTTCTACTGGTTCTTCTGAAACAGTATTTGGAAAATTTAAGTCCAGCATTCCTTCAACAGGAATTTCCTCGGCATTTGAACGGTTGAAAAGCACAAAGTTAATTGACTTAACAAAGAAGGGATATGAAATTGTGAAGGATGAGTTAAGTGGAAAACCACATAAGAAAAAGCATTTAGAATATGAGCCTTCCACCTCGCCAAAAGTTGAAAGAAGTACAAGAACCGATGTTGTTGTTTTACCATCAAAGCAGTCTCATTGGAGTAAGAAGTGGGAGGCATTCAAGGCGAAGGTAAATTGCATTAGTGGCCTATGTTTTATGGAGTTTCATTAGAGCTTCTATTAAACCATTATTTTCTTTTTAACCTAATCAGTTGTTTCCATTTTTCTTTTTCTTCCTTTAGATGCATGGTCATCCCATGTTCAAGCGTGTTACTGGTTATAGTGAACCTGTAATGTCAAAGGGTCAGGAGGTATGTATTTCCAATTTATTGCTATATAATAAATTCTTCTAAAAAATTCCGTATCTACTGCTAGGTTTCATTTAATGTGATCAACTGCTAGAGAGACGGTTATGCATTGTGTTTTAAGAAAAATAAGAAACAATTTCATTGATTAATAAAATTTCAAAAGAAGAGAGAAAGAGAATGCCCCAAACCGAAGGTGTTACAAAAAGCATCTCCGTCAAAAGAGAAGAAAAGTTGTGTGAAGAAAACAAAGAATTGAATTTACATTGAGTTGAAGCTATAAAAACAGCACTGTGACAAAAAACTGGGTATTCAGTTTCCTTTTTATTGAAAGTTCTGCAGTTTTTTTCATGCCAAGCCGACCACATAAAGCTCAAACGAGATACTTCAAAAGGAGCTCCTTGGTCTTGAAGAAGGGGTGGCCCAAAAGGAGATTGATAAGAGAAAATGGGCCAGCTGAAAGCATTCTTTAGATCAATCTAGAAATGTTGAGCAAGGTGGATGTGTATAAATATGCGAGATTGTGTCTCCAAATTTTTTTTGCAAAGGGTACACAAATTCGGAGTGAGGACCATGTATGATAGATGCGCCTATCGTTAGAGTTAATGGCTTTGTGAGATAGCTCCCAAATGTAGAATTTCTTCTTTGGGTACTCATCATGCTGATTCGTCTTTGTATAGACATGGGGATTTCTCTCAGCTGACTGATCAAGGCTATGATGGGGAGGGATTTGACAGAAAAACCCATTGGTCTCATGAGGCCAAACCTAACTTTGTTTGAAGTTAGGCGGACGTTTGATAAACGAAAGCTTAATTCAGCCCATTTTGGTGCTTCATGGTACAAAATCTTCTGAAATCCAAGTGCCAGAAGCCAATCCCCAGTTATCTTTGCCTGAGGCCATTTCTCTGTTTCTGGCTGAGACTGAGAATAGCTTGGAAAATCATAGGGCCAAAGGTCTGTTAGTAAACTAGGAACCATGCGAAAACTTGTATTCAATGGTTGGATGGGTCCAAATTTATCTGTCTTGAGTTGGGGCAATTCAGTGGTAGCCGAAAACTTGTATTCTTAGTTCCTTTTTTCTTTTTCCTTTTTTTTAATGTTTAATATAATATGTAATGATATTTTCTTACATTGGAATTGACAGATAGCCGAGGACATTCGTGAAAGGTGGGAGACAAGTGATAACCCAATAGTTCAAAAAATTCAGGAGTAAGTATTTATTGTATCATATTTGTTTGGCAAATAGAGTAACTGGTGTCCTGTGTGGTCATGCAACTTGGCTTTTCAATGTGAAGGCCAAATTACTTTGTTTTCTCGACTTTATTCACTTTGTGAGGCATTTGGTTGGGAATGAATGGGCTATGAGGCATGATATATTACAAATTATGTGGGATATATGGAGTTGGGGAAGGTTATTTTTTGTTTCTTTCTTTGGGGGGGATGAGCTAGCATAGAGATTGGGGAGCTTGGACCCAGTCAAGAATTGGCGGTGGATTAGTGATTTTAAAGAATCTATAGGAAATCATAAATCTTTTCACTGATCCAACGTTATATTAATTTATTCTCTCCGATGAACTAAACTCTACCCTTACCCAAAAAATAATTGTAAGTCTTCTGCTCAAGAGACAATTTAGAAGGTGCAGCGTATATCATTTATATGGATTTCAGATGTTCTTTTGAATAATATTTTCGAAATGAAAAGTCAAACAGTTGGTTATCAACTTATTTCCTCTGGTGCTTTGGGAGGTTTTGGGTATCACACTTAGTTAAGAAAGTCTTCTCAATGAAACTTAATTTTCCGTTATGATTTTATCTATATACCTATATTGAATGCGTTAATTTATTGTTAGGCTTGCTGTGATGAAATTTACACAGGCCTAATGGTTTTGTCAGGAGGGAATAGGACTTATTTCTGGCTTCACTTGTGAGCTCTGTCTCCTCTTTAGGCAAGAAACATGAGATTCCATTGATCGTTGATAAGTTACAAATTTGTAGAAAATATGAAACGCCTTGTACGAAAAGGAAACTAAAGAAACCCCCCCTCTATTTGATCAAATTGCAATAAATCATAGTTGTAAAGGGAGGTTGATTGCTCACCCATAATTTAGTATGGTTCTTGGTTAAATCTACACGTTCATCTACAAAAAAGGGCATTATAACACCTAGAGAATAATTACAAAAGGCATTATAACAAGGAGGCCCAAATGGAGATATGAAAACTGACAATGAATCTTTAGCTCTCAAATCCTTCAAAATTTTGTTGTTCCTCTCGACTCAAAGACCCCACAAAAATGCACAAACCTTAACAAGCCACAAAATTTGGCCATTTCACAAAAAGGCAAGTGAAGGAGAAACCCTTTGATCATAGAATTAATTGCATTCTCTAGGTGGGCAAGGTGAAAGCCAAAAGGTTTAGAAGTGTAGTCACAACTTCCAAAAAGGTGGTCGAGATCCTCAGCTGCCAAAGAATACAACACAGTCCTATCATGGCATGGAAAAGACCGAGGTTGGAATCCCATATATGGTAACCCCCCCCCCCCCCCCAGGGGTAGTTGAGAACTCCGCAATCAAGGCTAAAAGGGCACAGTATCTGTTGTTTTCCTATTGGACAATGGGTGATGGAAACCTAGAGAAAGAGAGGAGAGCTTCCGAAGGAAGGGAGAAAAGCAGAATAGCAGCCACCGAATGGCTTATTACTAATTTTCTGTACTCTTTTGTTTCCTCTACAAGTCGATCAAATTCCTTCCAAATGTTCTAGGAACCTTCTAAACAAAGTAAAATTCTTCTTTTTATGGAAACACCAATGAAATCTAATCTTGCTTTGAACGTTTAATTCTTGTTTTTCTGCCAGCTTCATTCAAACATCCACGTTCCTGCATGCTGATCTCCCCAAGTCCTTTTCAAGGGACTGTTTATGGCATATTACTCCCTTTCTATATTTGTACACCGATCCTTAAAATGCCACTCAAATATTTTAACCTTCGAAAATTTTTAAGACGAACGTACTCTTCTATACCATCGTGTCTTGGAAACAAGAGCATTCCTTAGAAGCCAAAACACGGTCCAACAATGACTGAATTGACTGCTTGAGTTGTGAGCCTGATGATGGCCAATTTGGTATTTTGTCCACAAACTGTATCCTTGGTTATTCTGTTCCGCTTTTGTTCTCCTGTCATGGTTGTATGTTTCTGTATTTTATTGCTGCCAAAATTTTATTTATTTATAGCCAAATTTTTTATTTATTTATCTTATTTCTCACAGCATAAATGAAAACGTCTTCCAAGAATCAGATGCTGCTACATCATTCAAGGAAATTCGTCGTAGAGATCCGTAAGATTTTTCATTTGGAGCTTTCATACTTATCTGTTTGAATCAATGTTCTGATTTGGTTTTTTCCTCTTTAACTCTGTGGATAGGTATTTCTCTTTACCAGATTTCGTATCGGAAGTTCAAGAAGCAATCAAACCAGTGTTAACTTCTTATATAAAGGTTAGCGCGATGCTTATATCTAAGCTGAAAGTTACTTTTCTCACCTTACCAAAGAACATCATTACTATTTATGTTGTGTTTCTTCTAATTATTTCTTGCATGGCATCTGGTTTGATGATTAAAGTAGATTTTCTGACATGGATGTTTTCAAGTCATAACAAATACTCGGTACTTCAGGGAGATGCTGAAATTTTGAAGAAATACTGTAGTGGTGAGGTGATAGAACGTTGTAAAGCAGAGCATCAGGCTTACCAGAGCCAAGGTATCTTCTTCGATAACAAGGTAAGGATATATTGTCTAAATACTGCTCTTTTGTTATTGAAATTTATTGCTTCCTTTTGTTTGGGGCTTGATGGTGGTGCATCTATATTCTACATCTATAAAATGGACCTTTCTCTTGTATTATTGAGTAATTATTATCTACCGTTTTCTCAGCATAGGCTTTCCCTGGAAAGTAGGTTTGTACTGCTGCATCACCATGATGAAAAGGATTTTGCATCACGATACAAACAATTATTTTATAATATTAACCTGCAGTACTCCAAATGAATGCTAGATTAATTTGGAATCAGGGCAGGAGAGTGAGAAGGAGAGATAGTGTTGCGCGCTTAAGAGCCATCTTTCTCCAAAACATAGTTATACTGATACTTTTCTACTTTTCTCATTTACTTATTTCCTTTACTTCTGGCACCTTCTCCAATCTAGCCGAATAACAACCCCCTAATAATATGGAAGTCTGCTTCTTACTTGCCAAATCTAATACACTTCCACTGCCGTACTTTCTCAATGATTGCAAGTATATAAGATGCCCAGCTCATCAGTTGTATGGATCCTTTTCTGCTAATCTCTCCCTTCTTCATTATCTACCTTCAAAAAATATGCTGAAGGATTTGATTCATCCAAATAATAATATTTCTTTTTTCAATTCGATTGGGGTTTAGGGGTAGTTTGAGCCCTTACCACTGGAGATTTGATGATATGGGGGCGAAAAAAGGAAAACCGTGGTGAAGAAAGGGAATTGTTGGGGAAGGTAAGGAAAGTGAGAAAGAGCATCTGGGCTATGTTTGTGGAAGCATTTTGGCATGGCTGACGGTACCCATGGCCAAAGCATTCCATAAAAAAACCATCATCATCATGTTGAGGGTAAACATAGAGTATTGTTGGTAGAAGTCTAAAACTAAAATACTCAGATGGAGTGTTTGTTGGCCTAGGTGCTTTACCAAGAACCACTTATGCAACTGTATGAGTGTAGAAGAAAACATTCAAAGTAATTTGTTATTAAGCACTTTTTTTTTTTTTTTTTTTTTTTTTTAAAGTGAAGTGTTTGTAATTTAAGTACTTGTGCTACAATCACTGTTAACACACCTTATTGTCTGGCTTGTGCTTAACATTGTGAGGTTTGCACGTTGATAGGTTGACAGTATTACAATTAATGTTAGGTTTTCTTGTATGAATACTAATTTCTTGCCTGAATAGCAGATTCTGCACATTTCAGACGTTGAAGTGCGGGAGACCAAGATGATGGGAAACACTCCAATCATCATTGTAGCTGTACGCTCTGACAGTCTCTATGGTTCTATTGTTCTTGGTTTTGTTTTTGTTTCAGGACACGAAATGATGCTAATGCCTCCTTTTTACTTAATTTTTACAGTTCCAAACACAGCAGGTGTACTGCGTACGCGATGCGCATGGATCAATTAAAGAAGGTGGCAAGGTGAGTTTTGGTTTTTTCTATTTCCAATTCTGCTTACATTAATGCACCGTATGTAATGAGAGCTGAATAGGAGAGAACGAGAACAAAATGATCCTGAAGAAATCTGAAAACTTCTAATCTCCAAAAACTTATTGCACCAAAATAAAGTGCGGAGGATAATTTGATGTTTATTGACCCTTTTAATCATAATCAAACTGAATTGATGTGTATTACCCTATCTAACTGTGCATTACCCTATCGAGAAGTTCTAAGAAAGAGATGTGAGATCCGCCAATTCCTTTTCATCCAAATTTCTTCAAATGCATAACAGATTTCACGGTCTAAAGAATACTTGCTGTGTATTTATTGTTACTAATTGCAAATGTCGACTCTTGGAGAAGAAAATAACTATCCTATGGAGGGAGGGAATCATAGGAGTTTTATCGATTGACGTTTATACTTGGATTATGTTTCATATATTTTAGCGAATTCGAGATGGGTAAATGAAATGTTATTGTTATGGCAGGACACTATCCACACAGTATATTATGCATGGGCTATGCAAATGTTGGAACCTGAAGAAGTTGGAGAGGGAGCTCCTCATGCTATTTGGAGGGTTAGGGAAATGCAGCAGTTTGGTGTTCAAGCACTCATCTAGTTGCCTGCTTTGTTTTCTGATCCAAACTCTTCTACTTCATCCGCCCTTGTTTATTTCTTCTCTACACTTCCTCTGGTTTTTGTTAGTTTCCAGAGAAAACCAATCTATTTATCAATTTTGATTCATAAAATCTGGGGATTTGTCAAATTTTCTGAAGGAAACGAAGCAAATCATTCCCAATACTATAACAAATTCTCATTTCTAAATGCCTTTGGACTTGTGAACAATCTAATAATCTTCATTACTGCTTTTTTGGGAGGCTTGAAGTGTTAATAAAGGCTCTGTCATTCAAATGTGTCGAGACAGCGATGTCGAGAGTGAGGACAATGTTCTGAGGTTCTCTTGGAAGATGACCACTTGTTAAATGAGGACCATAAGTTTTATATACCACAAATCATCTTGACCTCTCTTCTATACAGAAGTGAGTGATTGGATTTGTGTTCTTTAAAAATGAAGCACATGAGAAGATTTAGGACGACATTGACGGGGTTTGACACTATCCCACCAGACAAAGATATGCAGGAAAGCAGCAACCATTGCCTCTGTGTCCACATATTGTGTTTGCTGACTGTCCCTCAACATGTTACAGAATATTTAGCAATACTTATCCTATCCATTTCTATACTTTTTTTTCTTGCCAAGCTGAATCATCTTCGTGAATGAGACAAAACCGAAAGAATTTGACAGTTTGAGATAAGGCGAGTGATTCTCTCTTCTCTTTTGTCCTTTCATTATGTTACGACCTGTCGTTGTCTTATGTATGTGGTAGTTAATATTGCAATGAATGAACTCTCATTTCATATAGTTCACGATATGGTCTTCAAAAAACATTTATGTTTATGAAATTAGTCTCTATGTACGCTACAATTATTTCAATTAAGAACTCTATCCAAAAGAGCACAATAATATAACATCATTTTTCATATCGTCCTACATGATATAAACTTTTGTGGAAGAAGTGTAGAAATGTCCATTTAATGGGGTCTTGCCCTAAATGGAGTTGGAAATCCTCGTTTAAACAGGAAATAGTCTTGCCCTAAATGGAGTTGGAAATCCTCGTTTAAACAGGAAATAGTCTTGCCCTAAATGGAGTTGGAAATCCTCGTTTAAACAGGAAATAGTAGACGGAGTGAAGAGATTTTTTCTCATTAGTTAAATGGCGCCTATTTTTCATCTTCTACCCCAGTCTTCCCAAATCTTTGTCCCGCCTCAATTTTTATATATAAATATAAATATATCTACATGTATCAAAATTTAAAATGTAACTTTTCTTTAGTTATTGTCAATATTAAAAAGGCTAAATTTGTAATTTAGCCAATACATTTGTAAACGGCTACCATGGACAAGTCAAATATTAAATTTTGTTTATATCTAAAAGAATAAATAATAAAAAAAATTAAAATATGGTCATCTATTTTCGCGCAACATTCATTTATTTTTCTACAGGCTTAATGTATACCATTTTTACTAATTTTAAAAATGATAAAACATTTAATTTAAATTTGTATCCCAAACAATATAAAATTGTAAAAATAAAAAATAAAATAAATAAAATAAAAAGGTGGTGCAACGATTGGGCCTTCAGCCCAAATAGAAATTAGAAAGCTATATTTAGCTAATGATTAGATCAAAACTCTTTTAAGCTATAAATTTATGGATAAACTTTACAATACTTTTTCCATCTTCTTTTTAATATTTTCGATTTAAGATTAGAATTCACTAAGAAACCCATAAGTTTGGTTATATTCTATCAGCCTAAACCTTTTACTTTCCAAACATTGACGAGTTGTTTGGCTCGACGAGCAAGAGTTCGAGAGTAGACTTTTGTTTGGTTAACGGAGAAATAAAATCTATTCAAACTCTACTCTCGTGACGTTCATGGTAAAATTATGCACATACACTAAAACAATTCTTCCCGACGTACATTTTTCTCTGTTAGTAAAAGAATCGTTTTTCCCTCCAACCGATGTGGGATCACAATCCATTTTCTTGGGGTTCCAACGTCTTTCCTAACACAACATCATGTATCTGACTCTAATATCGTTTATAACAGCCCAAACTCATCGCTAACAGATATTGTCTACTTTGATTCGTTATGTATCACCGTTAATCTCACGGTTTTACAACCGTATGTTAGGGAGAGATTTCTACACTCTCGTAAAGAATGTTTTGTTCTCCTCTCTAACTAATGTGAGATCTCACATTTCTCAATCTTATTGTAAAAAGAAAATAAAAGAATAATATACGCTCATTTAAAAAAGTTACAAAAGTTACAGACTTTCAAAAGTCGTCACGAGAATGGACTAATAACACGGATGTAGAAAAAAAACAGGATTTCATGGAGAAAAGTACACGTTAGTCAATAATTTAAAAGCAACGTTATATATATATAATTATAAAATAAACTTTTAAAATTATAAATATAGTGTGTAAACTTCTATTTTTTTAAAATTCATGGAGAATTAAATTTAAATTGATATCTCAATTTATTTTTATAAAATTTAAAATTTTAAAGATTTATTAAATAAAAAAATTTAAAATTTAGAGATTTATTAAATATAATAGTTAAAATTAAAAATTTATAGACGTCTTAAGAGTTCAAGATTAAATAGATACACATTTTTTCTTTTTTCCACGGCATCAATATTAAAAATTAATATAGCGTGTATTTTCTAATATCTCCATCGTCGAAATTGATATTAAATATTCACCAATATTTTAGTAAAATTTAGACCTCAATATCTACATTGACATTGATATTTTATTCCATGTCGACTAAAGATGGATGTTAGTTGATAAGAACGGAATATTGAATGGTAGTTATTGGTTTGGAATCGGCTAATGATCGTAGTGATCTTAGTTTGGAATCGGGTAATTAAGCTCATCTAAGCTTGTCTTAGTCATAAGGTTCATATCATCTATCTCCTCGGAGCTTATTCCAATCGTTGCATCATCTAGCTCCTCTAAGTTTATTCAATAATACATATATAAAAGCGAGACGTGACCTCGTAATCGTTCCATCCCAATTTTAAACCCATAATTTAATCACGTGGGAGAGACCTCATCTTATATAATTCACATCATTTAGGGCACGAACCCTAATAGGTCATTTCATATACATGTAAGGAGTGACCTCATATGTGGGTTCACATCGTTAGGGTACCACCTAGAGAACCTGATATATACAAGGAGTGACCCCATATGTGTGGACTCATCAGGTAAAGTGTCACAACTATATTACAAAGAGAGTAAGTTACTCTCATAAGCGATAACAGATAGAACATGACATGTGATTGGTGCCTATGTAAGCACATGAAGATCGAGAAAGACAAGTGTCATGATGCAACCAAGGATAACAGTGCATCATCTAACACCCCAAGAAGAGTATGCTAAATGATACACTTTGACACAAAGCATGTCCCACAAATAATCTCATCATACAGATGCAAAGAGTGACCTTGCAATCGTTAGGGCATGACCCTACTATACTCACATCATATCTAGAAGTATGCATGTCCAACCGTGCAATTGTCCGAAGGGCTAATGCATAACCTAATGGAGCTAGGCCTGTTATCGTGCCCTGTATTTTCTCTCTTAGATCCGTAACAAATCGTTCTACTCTCTTAACTTCAGTATCTACAAGTTCATGATCAAAACATGACAATCCAGTAAACTCTAAGTTATATTCTTCAACTGTATAATTTTCTTAATTCAAACTAAAACATTTTTCGTGACGGTGGTGGGATAGTATTTTCGAAAGAATACTTGTTTGAGTTGAAACCACGCGATCGGTCCTTCATAAGACTTCTTCATCGGCCCATGAACCAAATATAGACTAAAATTAAAAAAAATGTAAACAATAAAAGTTAAAACTAAAATAAAATTCCCAAATAAATTGGGACTAAAATACAAATTAGGACTTGATTGGGACATTTGTTATTAACTTTCATTTATTAGAATGGGTTTTAAAAAGGGAATGAAATCATGTGGAGGGAGAAGAAGATATGCCTCATAAATGTGGAGGACAAATGGCTTTCCAACTTTATTATATTATATTATATTATATTATACTATATTATATATTATATGATATGATATGATATTATATTATACAATATATTATATGATATTATATTATATTATATGCCCTTTTTTAGTTGGTTTCAATTTCATTGTTATCTTTTTGGCTCTTCAAAATATATAAATAAAATTCCTTTTTCCACCACCAACCTTCGCATCATGTACATAAATTATTTGGAAAATATTGCTTTATTTATTTCCCATTTAATTTTTAATAAAAAAAATTATAGAAGGTTTTATATATTATTATAAGAAGTGAATATATATATATATATATATAGAATATGCTATCTATAATTTTCATATGGTCTAAAATGAAAGAAGAATAAAATTCTTATTCTTAAGGATAAATTCTGTACCAAAAATTGCTGACCATACAAATCAATGTAACTTTTTTGTTTTTAATGGGTCGATGTCGAAATTACATAAAATAATAAACAAAATTATTATTTATTTAATATTGGGACAAAGTCACAAAAAAAAAAAAGTTATAAAGACGACCCGAGGACCAACATGAAATTCAAATCTCGACCAACTAGGTCCCGAACCCTTTTAAATTGAGCTGAAGTCTACTCACGATCAGATTATAGGTGTTCATATGACTCGATAACTTGGTTAGATTTTGTCTTAGTTTAGGTTTAGTTAAATTTTTGAAATTTTGAAAATTTGGGTCAGTTCACGAGCTAACATTTTTTTTTTGGTCATCTCCGACCAATCCTAAAATGAAGTTAAACTCAACCCTACTTTTAAAATTATTAAGAAAATTATGAATATTTGAGGTTTGTAACCGGTGTTTGACATTTAAGTTTTATGAGATTTTAGCATTAAAACTTACTCCAAACTTAAAAAATCGTCATAATAATTAATATATTTATGATGTATTTATGAAATTAGTAAACTTTATAGTAATAAATTAACACTATGGTTTATTTTCTATAATTTGAACTTGTGATGCATATATGTTAATTATTGTTTAATTCATTTTTCATTTATGAAATTATACTTAAAGAAATAAAAAATAATTGGAGACTTTTTTTAATTTTATCAGAAATCTATCTCCATTAAAATAATTTATGAACCTACTCCAATTTTTCAATTATTTAAATGTTTGAACAATTACTTGAAACTAATCTAATTGACTTTGGTTATCTCCAAAATTCATAATTCTTATATATTTTTAAATATTTTCAAAATCTTAACAAAATTAACTAATTAAAACTGAGCCTCGGTCAAAATTGAAAAGTAAAAACGTAAAATAATGAAACTCAACCAGTAAAAAAATATTTATTTTCCACAAAAAAAAAAAAAACTATTTTGAAGAGATAATGGACATGAACGTGCATGGTAAGACAATAAATAAAAAACGCAACAATTCTTAATATATTTTTTAATTTTTCCCACGCACGTGACCAACTTTAATTATTTCCCTCTCTAGCCTCCGACCGAAATTTTATTATTAATTATTAATTATTAATTCTTACTTTATCTTATTGCTTAGATCCACAATATTAGTATTTTATTTTTGGAGCATGTGAATTTCAACTAAAATAAAACTATAGGTTATATCTGATTAATATACTATATAATCTGCAAAATGTAATCCAACCAAACATCCAAATTTAGAAATTTATTTACTTCCTCTCTATATTTGTTTACATAATATTAATTATATTCGTATATTGATTATCCAAAACTCAATTTGAAATTCGAATCGGTTATAAGAACAATTTATTAATTAAATAAATAGGTAGGTAATGTTCAATTATTTTTTAAATAACGAATATGGTTAGAGCCGAGTCCAAACACCAATTCCATCTCAGGAGCTATGAATGACAAGATTTTAATTAAACAAGTGCACTGTTTAAATCTAGGCTTGAACGTGTAGATCAAAACGAAGATGGTGAATAATTATAATATAATATATTTTTACACATAATTCAACTGACATAAGATATATATTATTCTTTTCCTCCTATAAAAAAAATAATATTTTAAAAAAATACATTCGCCTGTCTTGCACGCGCTCAAATTGATCGCTAGCAAAAAAAAAAAAAAAAAATATATATATATATATATTTTTTACCTTTGTGAAATAATTTAATGAAAATAAACTCTAGCCGGACACGTGTCCAAATAAGATCTGCACACGTGTATCAACCTGTCTTATTTAACTAATCCTCATTTACCCAAAACCGACCAATCACCGTCCTTTTTTAATTAAGGTTTAAGATATTTTTCCAATGAGATGGTTCTGACAAATGGGGCCCTCCAAAATTCTAATTTCCTTTTCATTAATCACACCCGAATGGACCAAATTACCCTCTCAAATATTTTAAGCAAATTATTATAATTTCTCAATTAATTGTTGATTTTTGTGCCTATTATTTTCGGCTTTTTTTTTTTTTTAAATTATGAATTTCTTTACCGTTGATTTTATCAAATTATTTAAACTTTTAGTTGATTCAAAAATAAGATTCTTTTACAACTTTTTTTATTTTTAAAATTTTGATGAATTTTGAAAAGAATAAAAATAGCAAAATAATTAAAAAAAAAACAGTTAAGAAAACAAAGACTATATTATTATGAGTTAATTTTAAAAATATAAATTATAAGACGAGCGTTAGATATAATATTAGTTAAATACCATTTTTAATCGATACATTTTTAGTCTATATACTATAAATATTAATTTTAATTGTTTAAAGTTATTTCATTAAATAATAATTGATATAATGTAAATAGTTTAAGTTTTATAAAGATAATATATAAACTATTTTTAAAAAAATAACAATAAAATTTCATTAAATAATAATTGATATAATATAAATATTTTAAGTTTTATAAAGAGAATAGTAATATAAACTATTTTAAAAAGTAAAAATATGAGAAGTGCTTTTCAGATTCATTAATAATACAAAAACTAAAATAAAACCTTTAACGGTAAGGACTAAAATGAAATAAAATTCAAAATATATAAACTAAAGCATTATTTTAAAATTTTATTTTATTCTTTTAATTTTCTATTAAAACTATATTAATAATGATTATTTAACCTACCGGATGTGAACAAAAATCCTAAATCTAACACGCTCAAATATATCCAATCTACAACATGCAAAGTTTAAAGTGTCGATATTGATAAAGATATTAAAATCTCATACAGAAAGTTCCATGTAAATATCGATAAAAATGTGGATATAGATTAATATTTATAGAAAAATAATAATAAAATTTAAAATTAATTAAATTAAGAAATAAATATTTTTTACTCTAAAATGAATTAAAATGTTTATTATTTATATCGTATATACGACATTTTGTTATTTTTTCCCATATGTATCATTGAATTTTTCTTAATATAATAAAAGTATCGATGTCGAATTCATACAAATGTAAAGATATTGATAGAAATGTCAACAAAAATTAATATTTGATAACATATTAAATTCATCGCTAACAACTATATAGTTGTCCTTTAATGACATTGTCACTATATCACATAAGTTAATGGTATTTATTGAACTTTAAAAATGAAACGTTAAAATTACAAATTAAATTTTACATAATATATCAATTAATTATTTGAAGTTTAAAAGTTTTTAGATATTTTAAAAATTTTCATGGACTAAATAAAAGCAAATTTTAATGTTGAAAGACTAACTTTGTAATTTAACTAAAAATAAAAATAATAAAAGTATATTATAATGATAAAATTTATTGGAAAAATCAACTTGATTCTAAATTTGTATCAATTTCGCAACTTTCTTTCAGTTTCACCAAATTTAACCTTACTTATTACCCATAATTTAATTTCCTATAATTAACACACTAAGTTTAGCAAAAAATAAAAAATAAAATCATCATAAATTCAATGGTTTCAATACAATAAAATGTTAAAAAAAAAAAAAAATCTAACCAATCCACAAATTAACAATAGAATATAAAACTAATAACGTTTTTGTCGGTTAAAAATTGAAATGAAATTCGATAAAATTAAAAATTTGCGATTAATAAATTATTTTTCTTAAAAAAAATATTTCGTAATTTAGTGAAAAAAAATGAAATGACTAAAAAAACCTTTATGGAAAGGGTACAATGGTCTTTTCGATTTTAAAGCAAGCTACTCCTAAATCCAATTTTAATTAGGGCGCATGTTTTGCTTGCTTGAAGACCATAATTATTATATATATATATATATATTATATAATTATTATAAAAAAAAGAAAGAAATAAATAATAGTGTTAAAAATGAATTGGTGGCTATTTTCTTCCTTGAAAAAACCGGCGTACTGGTTCTCTTCCATCTCTCTATTTTTCTTTTCTGCAATAATCGCTTCGTTTTTCTTCCATTGTTCTCTCTCTCTCCTCTCTTTCTCTCTCTGTTTCGACGCCATTGAAACCCTCCTTCTGTGTTTTAGATCCATTGCGTCTCAATCTCTGTAAGGTTTTCGTATTCAAAATCATCTTCTCCCATTCGATTCATCCGTTGTTTTTTTTCTTTCCTTTTTGACGAATCACAGAGGGCTCTGTTTTTCGTCTCTCACATTTTTTCGCCGCGGATTGTCTGTCTAATTCTATCTTGCAATCAATTGTACTCTTCTGTGCTTGGGGATTTTGATTCTTATCCGATTAGTCTCTAGCGAGATTGTTGCTTTTGCATTTCGTTGACTTTTATTGAGGATTCTACGACTGCCGATCGTCATTTTCCGGAGCCACTTTTTTCGTTTGGTTTTCGAAATATAATGTTAGGTGCAGGCTTGCAGTTTGGTCGTGGTTGTGGTGACGATAGGTTTTACAATCCGACAAAAGCTCGTAGGGCGAATCAGGGCCGTCAAAATGATCAGCTCCGGAGAGCTCAGAGCGACGTTTCTGCAAGCCAATCCCCTGTTCTTAAACCGACCACGGTGTCCTCGGTGATTAGAGAAACCGAATACGGCGATGGGTGTGAAGAGCTCCCTAAATCCATTGCGATGTCGGCTTTTGAGCCAGTCGTATCGTCGCTGAGTAATCTCGAGCGGTTCTTGCAGTCCATCGCGCCATCTGTACCTGCACAGTACCCCTCAAAGGTTTGAACCTATCGGAATTTGGGTTTCTTTTTTCCTTTGGCTGGGATTTTTTTTTCTTTAGTACGAAAAAGTTGATTTCCAAATATTTTTAGTTTTTACCTTTTGCCGCTCTCAGTATGGCCCTCCTACCTCTAATTAGCGGCCGCAATTTGTTTTACTGATCGATGTTTAAGTTCTCTGTTACAACTCTGAGCCATATGACAAATAAAAGATTATGTGAAGAAGAAATCCAGTTTGCAATATGGAGATTCCGGTGGAAATTTTAATCGCTTTACTTTTCTTGTATTTCTTAATATTCTTCTCTATCACCTCAAGTTCATCAAAGATCGATGAGGGGTCATTTTTCATAGCTAGGATAAACTTTAACGCCTCAATCAATGACCCCAATAATCAACAGCTCCCCTGATTTCGTCTCCAATTGTATTTCATTGCAGACAACGATGAAGGGTTGGAGAACCTGTGACGCGGAATTGCAACCATACTTCGTCCTAGGTGATTTGTGGGAGTCTTTTAAGGAATGGAGTGCTTATGGCGCAGGTGTGCCTCTTGTATTAAACGACAGTGACAGTGTTGTCCAGTATTATGTACCATATTTATCTGGTATACAGATATATGGTGAATCCTTGAAGTCCTCTGCGAAGTCGAGGTATTCTTGTTCACTGGAAATATATTCTATCTAATATATTAAATTTTGATAAGCTGTTAGTATAATTTACTGGCGAAATATAACCAATTTTTCAAGTGAGGGCCAGTTTCTCTGAATGTATATATGTTTCTTGGTCTAACCATACAAAAGAACTCTTGGAGTTGATAGCTAATATTTGGTTCGACCATGTTATAAGTGGCAATAGGTAATAAGTTAGGAAAGTATAACCTGGTGAAGGTGCTAAGAGCCAAACATTGTCTTAGATTGTGATAAATTCTTTCTGGTTTGGTGTCATAAAAGTCCAATTAAATCCCTCCGTAAGTTCACTGCTTCGGTTTTAAGGATAACGTACTTCGATTTACCGAATGGGTTGGTTTAGTGTATAAAGTTTAACATTGAGTTGGTGCTTAATATGCTGAATACTTTAGTAATTTGAACATGGACCCATGTGGTGTAGGCAACCAGGTGAGGACAGTGATAGTGATTTCAGAGATTCTAGTAGTGATGGTAGTAGTGATTCAGAACCTGAACGAGCACTAAAATACATGGGGAAGCAACTCAATCATCACCATTTGTCTTCTGAGCTTTCTCGTAGAATGGAGAGGTTATCTTTGCGGGATCAGCTAATTGGACTTCAAGAAGACTGTTCTAGTGACGAGGCTGAATCTCTTAATTCTAAAGGCCAGTTACTATTTGAGCATCTTGAACGTGATTTACCTTATAGTCGGGAACCTTTGGCAGATAAGGCAAGTTAATGCTTTAACACAACACCACCCTATTGAAATCAGACGAAAATACAATACCCAAGTCCTTTCTTTTCAGCTCTTGTAACCTTACTCTAGTTTTGATACTTTCTCCAGGTATCAGATCTTGCCTTTCAGTTCCCTGAGCTCAAGACATTACGAAGTTGTGATCTATTGCCTTCCAGTTGGTTTTCTGTGGCATGGTACTGTCAAAGCCTTGAACCTAATAGGACTTTTTATTCATGCACTTATCATTTGTGCTTTGGTGGTTCATTTGTAGGTATCCAATTTACAGGATTCCAACTGGGCCAACATTAAGGGATCTAGATGCCTGCTTCCTCACCTTTCATTATTTGTCTACGCCAATGGGAGGTAATTGAAGATTCTTTCTTTCGTTTTCTCTATATAATGTTTTTAACCCCCCCTCCATTTTCATCTTTATCTTCATTGAAACTATTTTATAAGGAATGCAATTTTCATAGCTAAATTTATTGTTTTTCTTTGTTATTTACTCCAACTTGAGTGGAGATTGGTCTCCGACTTTCTGTTGAAATGGTTTTTATTTATAAACTGGTGCTCTGCATACAAGTATTCATGGACGACTTGGTATCTTAAGAATGGAATGTCAATGTGATATGAACTGTGAAGGACGTTAGATTATTATTCATATTTTATTTTATAATTTTGATGTAATTTTATCCTTTTTATGACATTAAGCAGGGGTGTTTGTGTCATTTTGATATGGTCGTTGATGTGACTTGCATTTAGGATTTCGGGAAGCTATTTAAAGCTTGATTATTAGGTTGTAAGAATAGATAATGATGAATTGAGTTTTAGTCTTTGCGCCCCTTTTCCTTCAAATTTAGCTTAAGAGAGCTTCTTGAATTTTGCAATTCATGTATTGAGTTGCATGCCAAATACATTGAAATATGATTAATTTTCCTTTCTTGTGGAGTGTTTGAATTTTGAGAAAAAGAACTTATTATTGACTTAGGAGTTTTGATTTTAAGGCAATCTATGTCGAACCGAACTCCTCATGTTTCTAACTTTCAGACTGATTTTAAGGCAATCTATGTCGAACCGAACTCCTCATGTTTCTAACTTTCAGACAAGTTCTAGTTCTCCATGCAACTTTGCGAGTTTACAAATATAATTGCATCTGGGGTAGTTGTATCCAGATTGTTGATAAAATGATTGGCCTTGCTTCTTAAATCCTTCGATACTGATCCTTCATATATCTTATTTACAGGGGCACGTAGTGTTGAAGGTCCTGTAGTAACGTATCCTAGTGATATAGATGGTATTCCTAGGATGTCCCTACCAGTTTTTGGTCTAGCTTCATACAAGTTTAGAGGGTCTTTATGGACTCCAAATGGCGGATATGAGTGGCAATTGGCAAATTCACTTTTGCAGGACGCCGAGGATTGGTTAAGAGAACGTTGTGTAAATCACCCTGACTTCATCTTCTTCAGCCGACGGTGAAATCCTTGCAACATCTACAATCCATAAACCTAAAGGTGGGAAATCAAGATATCATAATTCAGTACCGTGTCGTAATTTTCTCTTTGTGACACTGTTCTACTTCAGAAAATGGAAAGGGAAAAGTTAAAAAGAAAAGAGTTTGTGATGGGATGGTGGTGAGATTGGCAGATGAATTGAAAAAAGTAAAGACAAAAAGGTCAAAAGGGAAAAAAGCAATAAAGAAAAAGCAAAAAAAAAAAAAAAAAACACAGTTGGATGAAGATGTAGAAGCTGTAGCA
Organism: Cucurbita ficifolia; assembly: GCA_033971965.1. Taxonomy (NCBI): domain Eukaryota; kingdom Viridiplantae; phylum Streptophyta; class Magnoliopsida; order Cucurbitales; family Cucurbitaceae; genus Cucurbita; species Cucurbita ficifolia. Next base: position 4,929,537 of record CM066976.1, read on the forward strand.
AAAACATTGCCCAAAGTTGGTGATACTTGCTGCTTGTGCTGCCTAGCAGGTTTTATCCTCTCTTTTTTCTCTTTAGTTACTGAAAGTTCTTTTTAAATAAGTTATTAACTGTAGGTGAAATGAAAGGAAAAGAAAAAAAGGAAAAAAGAAAAAGAAAAAGAGGCCCTTATTAGTGTGCTGATGAAGATGTTTAGAGTGTAAACTATGGAGAGGATTTTTGATAGGAAGGTTATGGTAGGAGTAAGCTAAGGTAGAGCTTATGGATCCCCCCCGCTCCAATGTATTTGAATGTTGGTTATGCTCCTTTGTTGCTATTGAAAACTGTATAATCTGTTATGAAGAGCTTCGTTATCAATGAACCATTATTATTCAAGCTCTATCACTGTGTTCCTTGTTTTTGTTTGAATGGGGCTTTTAGGGTGGTGAATCTCTTGTATGCAGCCGGCAGCAGGTTTGATCCCATTGTTTAGGTGTTTCAAACAAGCTTGTTGCCGTCGTTGTTGTTGTATCAAATAATGATAGCTGCCTGCATCATATATTGGCTTGGCTGTGCCCATACTTAAATACTTCAAATACAGTAAAGATCTAATCACTAAGCAAATTAAATACTTGCCCTGATAAAGCCTTATTAAATAATTTATTAAAAAAATGAGTGACAAAAGGTAATATAATGGGAGTTATAATAAATGGTTCAAAATTCAGCACATAAACATTGAATCTTGGAGGCAGTTGAAAACCACAAGAGATATGATATAACAGCTACATTTTTCACACCTGGATTATGTTTGAAACCACTTTACATATTTATAATTTAGCAACAAGAACTTGATATTTTGTTCAACCTGTGTTTTCCCACAATAAAAACTCTAATCAACATTGAGTCTGCAACTTCTAATAATTGAATCGTGCCATGGCTACGCCTTCTCGAATCCTCCCGTTGATCGATCGTGATGCTGCTCGTGCCCTGAAAAACTAGGGGGCACCATGCCAACGCCTTCATTCTGGTGCTTCTGCCAGCCTCCTGTATCAGCTCTGGAGTGCGCTATGTAGTAAAGTATTGAAAACATCAATGACAGAAATGTCAAGGCTGCTGCAGCGGCGAACACCCCGCGCCGAAGCATGGAGCACGACAAGTTCTTGATATGCAAGGCTCCTCTGAACTTGGTGTGGTAGGCATTCCTCACAGACCCAGCTAGCAACAAAGACTCAGCTCCCAAGAAGAGAAGCCTAGATTAAGAACATATAAAACAGATTGGGTTTACCATGATGAATCAACTTAGAATTTTGGATTTGGATTTGGATTCAACAGTCTCAATCATATCCTCATACAAACATTTTAAGCAAAACGAAGAATCCATTTATGGTGAAAGCAACTAAGCAGAAACATAATTCATCAACTCAGGACATATTTAATCGATGATATTCAGTTACACAAGACTGAAAATGAATGCTGAAACAGATATTTGGACAAACCAAGAATCACTAGAATAGGATTATAGTACTTTTCGACAATCAAGAATTTCATTTTCATCCGATCTATGTTGAATTGGTGATGTTCTTCTGAATGCAATTCTATCACAAAATTATTTAGATTTGAGCAAAAGCAGTGGGATCAAGAAATGATCTCGAAAGTAAAGACCATGCCAAGATTTTAGAGACAAGCTCTCCAATCTGCAGAAACTTTAATCAAAACAGTTCAAATTTCTAGGCCAAATGATTCACATAACTAGAAGCAGGATTAGGGGAAGTCTAGATAAATGGATCCGTCGGTAGAGATTCGAGTATAATTTGAGAACCGCAACAAATTCTCACTAATATTCTATTCAATTCGAGATATCGATTTAGGAACAACTAGAGAGAGAAGAAATAGAAAAATACCAAGAAACGACGAAGAGGATGATAGCACAGACGGTGGATCCTCCACTTTTCAAGCCTTTGCCACAGCAGAGACACCTCGTGACAACCATAAGCACTGTGTGGCTAATCAATAGCAAACCAAACGCCACAAGACCGTACATCGTCGACGCATCGGAGTCATAGACGCAGTGAGTAGTCTCGTCGTACTCATCTGGCTGTACTGTTGCCTTCAGGGCCCATAAACGCACACAAACGAGAACTTAGAAGCTTACAGAAGCCTAAATCCACAGAAAAATCAGAAAAGAGCGGAAGAGATACCGTGCTCCGGCGCATTTCAGCTCCGATGGCGAAGACAAAGGCAATTAGATGCAGAGAAGCGATTATAGCTACGGAGGCCAAAGAAGTAGCCATTATTGCCGTTATTGCGGTTCTAATCCAACTCCGGTGAGGTCTCCGATCAGCGGCGGCCACTGCCAGTTCTTTTGTCTTCGTTCTTCATTATTTTGTTGTCCGTTTTTCGAGAAATAATATATCATTGCTTTGGATGCTTTTTGTTTTTACTTTATTTTCTATATTCTACTTTTACTTTTGTTTTCTTTTTTTTTTCTTTTTTTTTCTTTTTTATTTTTTGGGGAAAAATATTATTTATTTTGATATCAAGTAGGAATTTTCTTACCCAAAATTTGGAAGTGTATGAATTAAAAAAATTAAATTAATATTTTATCCATTTATATTCTAAAATTTTCCAATTGAATTAAATTTAGATTTATTATTATTTTCATTTAATTCAATAAATGGTTGGTGTGAGTTCGTGATTTGGATATTTAATGAATTGAATGGTGTTGTCGTTTCAAATAAATAAATAAATTAATATATATATATTATATTATATATATATTACACATATATAGATAAAAGTAATAACTAGATTTTTCTAGAGATGAAGCTAAAAAAATGACATATTTAACTGATAGTACTTTTAATTTTGAAAAATATTATTTTTTAAAATAAAACTTTTAATATCTTAAATCAAATTTCTTAAATTATCAACTAATCATATATTTTATTTTAAGAATGCTGATATTCTTTATCCGCAGAGAAATTTAGTTGGTTATATATTTTATCTTATTTTTAGGATTTCGGTATATTTTCTCTCCGTTCGATTTAGTTGGTTGTATTCTATTTAAAAACATTAATAAAAATTAGACTTTCAATCTCATTTATATTTTTCATTCTTAACAGAATTGCAGGATGCTAACAATTTCATTAATGAATCAAGATACGACTTTGATTATCTCTAATACTATTCATAGTTCGATGTATTAATCACTTAAGAGAGGGAGTTCCTCCATATGCTTCCTTCTCAGTATGACATCACACAAACAACAATAGTCATATCTTCAATTTTGTTTCACACGTCAATTGTTTTTGTTCTCTTATGTTAACTTTTCGGCTTTGTAGTATTAAGTTAGCTACTTTTCGGCTCATGTAGATCTTATAGCCTATGAGCTTCTCAATTCCCCTGGGTTATAAATAATTCTAACTCTAAAATATCTGAGATATTTCTGGTTAATTAGATTTTTTTTTATATATATTTTAGTTTGACCAAAAATAATTGTATGAGTATTTGTCTATATATTTTTAAAATAAATATTTAGATATTTAAAAAAAGATATTTTAAGAATAAATCTATTCTAATTATAAATACTCTTTAATCCATTAAGTTTTTTTTTTTATCTCAAACAATCTTAAATAGAGTAGTTCTCGTTTATTGGTATGAATAAAGAGTATTAGTGTTTCCGATGAGAAATAATAATAATAATAATAATAATTCAATTAAAAAAATATTGTTATAATCTATCTCAAAAAGTTAATGGGAAGAATTGATCTTAGGTTAAATTAAAAGTTAAAAGTTTAGCTTTCATACTTTCGAATTTTTGTTTATTAAATTGTTGAGTTTTCAAAACTTTTTAATAGGTTATTAAATTTTAGTGATGTGTCAATATGTTTTTAAATTTTTAAATTTTTAATTTTGTGTCTAATAATCAAGGATATTAGACATTTTATAAATGTTTATTTCATATAAAAATAAAAATAAATCCACAAATGTTTGATTATAAAAGAAAAATGATTACTTGGTCAAAGACATTAAATATTTCAAAAACTTTAACCATACACTAATAATTTTGAAAAAGAATCTAATGCATGGGCCGATCTAAACCATACCAAATTAATTTTAAAAAAAATAATAATTAAATATTTACGATTCAAATAATTAGATTGAGCCTAAACCATATGTTGTTTGAGTTAAAAAATTTACAATTCGAATAATTAAATTGAGCCTAAAAAAATATCTAACTCATCCCAACCCGCGAATACTACTACAATAATCTTAAACTTAGAACCGAGTTTGAGCCTGTATTTCTTCGGGACACCCTGGTCGGAACCAATGATGAGGCCAGGAAGGGGCCAAGCTATTATTTGCATTAAAAGGGTGGTAACCACATATGCCAAACATCGGCACATTTTATTGATTTTACACATCTATTGTTTGTTGATTGGATGAACAAATGTATGTCCACGTAACCCAAATGAATGAAAGCCATTAATTTTTTTTAAAAAAAAAAAACCCTTTTAATAAATAATTAATGAAGAATCAATGGCATAATTAAAATGACTTGACATCCCAAATTTAAAGACTAAAGTTGAACAATTTTCAAATAATGCACCAAAAATGGTACACTTTAGAGTTTAATAAAAATAAAATAAGTATCAGAATATATTTATAAACCATTCATTTATCACTTCATGAGTCACCACTGAAAATAGTATTCTGGGTATGCTGATAGTCCTAAAACAAGCAATTTAAATCCTTGAATGCCAAAAATGATCTAATCTTTACACCAATGTAAAATATATTTAAGCAAACTGTACATAATATGAAACTAAAAGTATAATAGATTTTTTTTTTTAAAAAAAGAAGTTTAATTGTTCTTACCTAATCACCAAGAAGATTAAATTCCAAGTTGTTTTCTTATTTGGGTGGAGGAAATGTCCATACGAAATTTGTCTGCAGGTATTGAGATAAACATGTCTCGTAGCTCTTGTGGAATCTCAACATCTTCAAGAACCTGAATGACACCATTAAAAACAATGGTGAAGAAAAAGGAGCATCAGGATAAATTCTCCATTTGGAGGCATAGGAAACAAGAGGTATATAAACTTCCTATAAAATCGCTCAAGCTTACGTACTTTGAAAACGCCATTTATGTTTCGACCACCAACAAGGAACGTCGCCCCAGTGTTCTTGATTCGAAGCAAAATTTCCAGCATCTTCTTGTAATCCCCATCATAGTATTTGGGCTGCAAATCAATGGAAAACCATGTAAGCAATGTTGCGTTGCATCAGATTTACACTGCCATTAAGGAGAGAATATACTGAAAAGTGAAATCAAGAGGACCATTTCATAGCGTTTTTATTATTTGTCTTCTGTTTGCAAACATCATTCAAAGAAACGTTTGAAATCCTTGCCAAATTTTGAAAAGCAAAAAAAGTTCTCGAAGTCCCAAAATTTGATTAAAGATTTCAAGAGTATTCTTGAAAAGGGAAAAACTTAACAAAGAACATATAGATTTGAATTGTTTTCATATGCGTACTATTTTTGGACTGCAGTTCTTGTATCTTTCGAACGCAAGGAGACTATTATGCAACTTAATATTCTATAACATCTTCATAAGCTAAATTTCTAAAAATAAAATTATCATCAAACAAACTATAGGAAATAACAATCAATAGAGGAAATTAGTGAAGGCCGCATTAACAAATGGTGCGTTATGACCTGTGCCCTTACATATATTCTGTAGTATTTATGTTGGGTTTCTTAAGACCTGCTTTCTAGCCTAAAATATAAAAAGAACAAAAGCACAACAAAGAACAAGATAAATGTGGGAAAAAGCACCAAACAGAAGTTCAGGAAAGGAAGTAAAGTTATTCTCTCGTAATATGTTAAATCAGAAAACGGTTGGACGAGAATAAACATAAATATAGTTCCACTAGTCAAAACTTACATCTATCAACCTTACTGCAGTGTCAGCACCAATAACAAAGGCACTACCAGGGAAAAGTTCGGCTTTCTTGTAAAAGTAAGGCTGATTAGAAATGATTACTGACTTTCCTGCCACGCAGATTAAAATTGAAAGATAAATATTCACCTCAATCAATGTCCTCTTTCTTTTCCAAGCAATAATAATAAATAAATAGAAGGAAAAAAAAAAAAAAAAAAAAAGAAAAAGAAACAGCTCTAGTACAACTGAAAAGCCACAGAGATTATGGGGTAAATTCTGCAACATATCCCTTTTTAACTTTGAGATAGGTTCAATGGTACCTATAGACTATCATTTTTACTCTCGTCAGCTTTCACATTATTTGAAAAGTTTTACTATTAGAATGATAGACGAAAATTGACATGATGGCTAGTGAGTAAAAAATGGGAAGCATATGAACATTATTTACAACATCATAATATGCAAAAATTGATTTTGTGAATAATACTATGAATGATATCCATGATATTTTGAGTTTAAATGAATAGCAACAACGGTCTTAATAATCTATACAGTTAAAATTGAGTTGTAAATGATGTCACGTATAACTTACAATTTTTAAACATTTATGCTACATCAATTTCCACTCATCATTTAACATGAGGGACATACTTGATAATTGAAACTTAAGAGTATTTGATAATTTAACCTAAAATACAGCATATGAAATAGGAAACATTTTTTAAACAAGACTCACCAACTTTTTTAAATTGCTCGACACGATCTTTGATCTGTGATACTGATAGGGGTGGTTTATCAGCATTCACAGCCGATAATTCAAAACAAGGATACCCACCACCACAAATGCTGTACAAAAATAAGAAAGTTCAGATATCCAGGAGAGAATTATTGACTTAAGATATGGAAAAGAGGAGTTCTTTAAAGAGTCTATCAGCCTCATTATGCCGTCCCTATTCTTAATTTTCTACTTCAATATCTGGTACATTTCATGTGGTTGATGTAGCTTCCCAAAGATATTGGATGTTGGTAAAGAGTGAGTCTAGGCAAAGAGAATTATCGTAAATTTAAAAAATATTAAACAACTCTACATACCTAGTTGCAACCTCTAAAAGCTTGACGTGACCATCATGTAACGGATTAAAAGAACCAGAGAGTATTATTTTTCTTTCTGCATCTGATGTAAAGGTCTCTGCAAAAATTAAAAAAAAAAAAAAAAAAAAAAATTGGTACGAGCTCTTGAAAATTTTAGTTGCCACCATATATAACCCATTCAAATCAATAGAAATTTTACCCCTTAAAAATGGATAGACCTTAAAGCAAACTTCCCCGCTTATAAGTTGCTCTAGTTCTTCATCCTCAGAGAATAGCGTTTCACATTCTTCTACTAAATCAGATCGAGTCAAATCTGAAACAAAGGTTCCAGGAACTTTACATGCGCTAGCAATTGCCTAAGACCAGAAAATAGAAAGGCTGACTAAGATGTTAATGATATTGGCAAGAAAACAAACTAAACGTCAACGTTCAGAAAAATAAAAAGCCTAAGAACTACAGTTTCCACGTTGGCATAAATATGCTTTCCAAGAAATCTATATGAGAAATTGGATGAAGTATATCTGATACAGCATAGCATCAGCCGGAATTTAGAGTCATTTTAAAACTCCAGTTGCTTTAAGGCATCCTACTGACTAGGGTATTCCCAAATTTATAGGCTCAATTTATTCGAACTTCCTGTTATGGTTAGATTTAGCCATCAACTACAGCTCCTACTGCCTGGCGGAACGCTTAGTGATATTAATTATAAACTTATATATGAGGTTTATCTCCTCCTACCTCCTACCCCCTTCAAATTTCAATTCTCTCTCATTGTTTTCTACACTACCACCTCACTATGTAATCTTTTAGCTATATCTCCCAACTCAGCTTTACATCATATAAATGTTCTTATGAAGAATATACTTCAGCTACAATAATAGAAGAATATATAAGCTGTTGAGATGCCTGATGTTAACGATACCATTTGGATCCTTGAACATACCTTAAGTAAAAGATGACTTGAGAGTATCTCCTCTTGCTCCCGAGTACGTAAACCCTAAAATAATCAAGTAATAACTAACAAAGATCAAATGATTGACCTAAAAGCCAAAGGGTTAGATGAATTAGATTCTCTTCCCCTTAAAAAATTACCTTCGATAGTGTGATTGTGGAAACCCAACGTCGGTTAGACAATCTTGTTGACATATGCATCCTACACATAATACGAGAGAGAGAGAGAGAGAGAGAGAGAGAGAGTGAACAAAAAACTTTAAGGTGAAATGACCTTTATATAAAAGACATATATTAAAATAGGGGGAAAAATCTACAAGCAGATATTGTATGCTATTACGCATCATACTACATAAGAACGGAATTGTACTTCATTTATCATTTAGGCCTACTCAAACTGCAACAGCCCATTACCTATTTCCACTAAATTCGATTTTGTGCTAGACCAGTTTTATAAAAACCAAAAATATGATTGCATTGTTGAACACCAATGCTAGACTGATTTGGAGAGAAACAGGTGATTGTAAGAGGATACTGTGAGTATGAGTTTCCTAACTTCTACCCTAATGGATGTCCTAACCACATATAGCATGAAAGCATCCAAGTCAATAGAAACTTTGACAAACTACCTGTGATCACCAAATTTTGGATGAGTGGTAGCCAAAGAACCAGTAAAACCGACACCAAGAACAGGATAACCTGTCAATCAGATCACTAGATAAAGGCAAGTTCATTGAAACACAGTGACAGAATTCCGTTAGACAAATATAGTTAGCATGAAATACTTATTGCACTTTTTGCTGTCACTCATTTAACACATTAGAACCTAAATTTTCAATTATGAAAATCCAGACTTCAAACATTCGTTTGTTGCTGCAATATATACTGGGTCCTAAAACACAATAAAAGAATTCAATTCAACAAATATTTGTGTGTAATAAATTCAACCCATAGCAACTTTTACTTCATTACACGTGCCCCAATCTTCGATTGGGGCAGCCTGCTTCCTTTAAATCCCAACCTCCTTTGTTTGCACCTTTTGATATAAGTGAATATTGAAACAAAGTAACAAGGACAAAAAACCTTTAGAGACGTTGATGGTCAACTTCCTAAGTATCTATCGATATAGTGGTTTTATAGTGCTTCAGAAAAATGCGTCAATATCTCTTTTTGGATTGAAATGAAGGATAGAATTTTCAATAGCATCTCCTTAGTTTGCACCTTTTGATATAAGTGAATATTGAAACAAAGTAAAAGGACAAAAAACCTTTAGAGACGTTGATGGTCAACTTCCTAAGTATCTATCGATATAGTGGTTTTATAGTGCTTTAGAAAAATGCGTCAATATCTCTTTTTGGATTGAAATGAAGGATAGAATTTTCAATAGCATCTCCTTTGTTTGCACCTTTTGATATAAGTGAATATTGAAACAAAGTAAAAGGACAAAAAACCTTTAGAGACGTTGATGGTCAACTTCCTAAGTATCTATCGATATAGTGGTTTTATAGTGCTTCAGAAAAATGCGTCAATATCTCTTTTTGGATTGAAATGAAGGATAGAATTTTCAATAGCATCTCCTTTGTTTGCACCTTTTGATATAAGTGAATATTGAAACAAAGTAAAAGGACAAAAAACCTTTAGAGACGTTGATGGTCAACTTCCTAAGTATCTATCGATATAGTGGTTTTATAGTGCTTCAGAAAAATGCGTCAATATCTCTTTTTGGATTGAAATGAAGGATAGAATTTTCAATAGCATCTAGAACGTTTTACAATCCATCTCTCGAGATGGTGGTTTTGGGATAAAGGAAGAGAGCTTCAGAAAAATGCTTCAATATCTTTTTTTCGATTGAAATGAAGAACAAAAATTTTCAATAGCACCTAGAATGTATTCCAATCCACGCTAAACATGCATATTACCTTCCTTGAGGTTGAAAGTTCAATCTACTACCCCTACATTTGTTGATCCCAAAAGAAGAGGAAGAAGAAGGATGAGTAACAATCTAGACTTTTTCATTTTGATCTGGGACAGTCCAGAATTGCTACTTAAGAGTGTTTTATGTAAGAACGTTTGTAATTGCACCACTTTCTTGATCAATGTAGAATGGGAATGTTACTAATGTACCTCTTTCATTGGGGATTTCTTATCACCCTGATCTTTTTATACACTTTTCAAATAGAAAACTTCACTCATGGGAAAAATTGGATGCCATAGTGAGGAAATGATGTTTTTAAAAAAAAAAAAAAAAAAAAAAAAAGAAAAGAAAATGTTCATCTAACATGTGTTGACATACACAAATAAGCAAAAGGAAACTAAAATTTAATGAAAGATAAATGATAACCAGTTTAAATGTCAACAATCAAATTTTGAATTAAAAAATCAGAGTCCTGGTAAGAGAGAAAACAGGAAATAAATTTTAATTGATCCAATAATTATCAATTATAAGAATCAATATCATGTGATATCTTGTGTTTTTTTCCTAAGCGTATAAAAGGAGAATACTCAAAGATAAATAGCAGAAACAAGTAAGCAAGTGAAATTCCAAAAAATGTCAAAGCAAGTGTCCGGCAATTAAATAGCAATTATGTCCTATGCCCAAATTGATTGATGAATAGTGTACGGGTAATTGTGTTGGAATTTTGATGTATCACGCTAAAAATATTAAATGTGTATAAGATAAATAGCCTTTAAAAGCATTTGATATGAAATTGGACTAAATTTTCATCGTGTTCAAATGAACTTCCATAATTTCTCTAAGAGAAGTATTAATTTATATTTTTATTGTATCAAGATACCATAGAGATGGTTTTCACAACAACAGTTACAAACCTGGCCTAGATAGCTTTAGAGCACGATTATAAGCCAGCAAAGCCATTTCTTCAGCAGTTTTACGGCTACAACATTGAGAGGGGACCTGCAGCAAAGAAACAAAAGTATCAGCATTGATTTTAGCTATATTTGACACTGTTCATTGGGATTTTTCCATTATGATTTGGACGATCATAGGTATCCTAGACAAGAACTAGAATAGCTTGAAAGTGTGCTTCGAAGAACGAGGCTGCCCAAGTTCAAAGCTGTTCCCAGATGATTATTTCAAATTACAAAAACCGTAGGCAAGAACGTTAGGTACATATTGTAGATATTCATGTGATCTACAACTTGGAAAGAGGTTTTAGTTTGTAGTGAAACCATTACTCCCTTTATATATTTGCAATTTGCAAGGATGTTTTGGTAGAAAGCTTAATTTTCCGCCCTTCTATTGACAACATGCTCAAATACAGCCATAGAAAGATCAACAGTCTTTGGCAAGCATTAAACCCTTGAATAGCCAACAGAAGCTGCTTCTACAAATTGATCTAACACATATTTTCTGTTCTTAAATAAACTAATAAAAATTCATCAACTCCTTAAATCATCAAAATTGAAAAAGAAACGATTAACCATACTATAAGCACCAGGACCACCCTTGTATTGGATACTTCATCCATGAGAATCAAATTCGACTGCCGTTCTGAACTCCAGTGCAGGTTAAATATCCAGAAAGATGTCGAGTTAAAATGAGTAAGAATGCATAATTGCAATCTTCTTTTGCAGTCGATTTCATTCAGTTTGTCCCCCCGCTATGACTAGAAATGGTTAAATAAACATTAACTACTGCACAAGTCTTTCGCTATGGCTAACTTTAGCCACCAGTTCTCGCAGATCAACTGAGCGATGACCCAGTCGATGAAAATTTCATTCATCGCACAACTATGAAAATTTAAGCGTCAATAAAGAATTATTTAGGGACAGTGCTTAACCTTGCCGAGTAACTGGATCATGGAAGGCCTAGAGTAAGGTACGACAGCTTCGAGGACTGTGCCGGAAGCTCCAGGAACTGAAAGCAACCATCCTATGGCCTAATTGTTCATATATAATAATCCGAATACAAGTAAGAAGATGGTGATGAACGGAAATCAAAGCAGAAGTGTGTGAAATAAAGAAGTTATATGGAGACCTGAGAAGCGCCGCCGGAAAGGTAGAGAACAGCCTGAGTAGGACTCAAGTGAATGGCATCGACGGCAGCTTTGACCAACGTATCCGCCATCGCTTCTCCTTGCACGGTCCACTCTCTTTCAGCTCTTCCTCCTCTGGAACGATGCCAAACCAGAAAATCCCCAATCTTTTTCTTTTTCTTTTTCTCTTTTTTTCTTTTAATAAATTATAAATTATTAAATTATTTGACTCCAATAAAGTTATAATTTAGATTACATGATTTATGAATTAAAATTCTTCGTAGTTTCTTATAGTAAATTCACCATAGGATTATTTTGCTATTTTTAGTAGATTTGAGAAGAAATAAGCATGTTTATGAAATGCTATTCAGTTTATATCTGAAATTCATTTGGAATATAATTGAATTTTAAAAACTATAATATAAATAGCTATTTGAGGTTCCTATTTGGATCGTGCTTATAAGTTAAGTCCCATTATGAAATATTATTAAATTGATGATAGAAATATGTTTGAATTGATAGAGCATTGTCTTTACTAAGCATGTTAGGAAATGATAGTTTGAGCATATACTCAAAATCGATTGATTTAAGTATACTAAGCATGTTAGGAAATGATAGTTTGAGCATATACTCAAAATCGATTGATTTAAGTATATCAATTGATATGAATCCAGACATCTCAATCATGTAGTATGAATTTTAGGAAGATAAGTTTCATTTATTCTCAGATAGTTACAAAATTTGAGTGGATAATAATTTAGAATTGTGGTATTTCATTAATTTAATTTTTATATCGATACAAATTTTTAGATATTTTTATATAATTCAAAATTTTTAATTCAATAATTAAGAGTGTAACCAACGTGAGCATTAGAACGATGGTATGTGACATATACTCTTCTTTTGAGGTTAGAGTTCAAACTCTCATACTCCAACATTTGTTGCACTAAAAATAATTACGGATTCCAGACTCATCAACCTTTGAAGATGATAATGAATGTCTAGACATTGAATTGCTCCATTTTTGATATTTTGTCATTTCATAATGCTCCTAAAAGAGACATCTAATAATGTCTAATTCAATGAGCCACCTTTAAGCGGTGTTTATCTTGTCTACTCATAGAAACTCGAACCAACGTGTTTTTTTTCACTTTGAAGCATGTAATCGGCATCAGTGCTGCTACATCGGCCATCAACAACAACAAGTGAAGTCATCGAAGGAAGACTTCTGCTTTAAGTGATTCGAGAGCAGATGCGTCTCTATCTTTGAATTTTGAGTCGAGAGATTTTGATATCCATTTAATCTTTGTTAAAATTGGTCGTCAAAATAAACATAATCAACCAACATAAACACATGTAAACTATTTGTGTCCAGTTTTTAACTTAAAAAAAATGGAACCAAACCATAAGTAGTGACCAAAAAATTGAAATTTTTAAAAAAGATGGTCAAACAAACCCATTTTAATTTACACAAATCCAATAAAAATTTGATCACCCATTTGATAATTTGAAATCAGTTCCAAACATCCATCGAGAAGAACAATGCCTAGAAGCCTAGAAGTCACATTCAGCCAAAAGTTACCTATTTTCACTTGGTATCAAATCCGCCAAAAAGAATATCAGAATCATATGTTCCACAGAGCCTTAGATTAGCCAGGAAGCTATGAACTTTTCAGCATAAGAAAACCAGAACAACGAGAAATAACACTAAAACAGGTTAACAAGAAGCATGACTATAAAGACAGAAATTGTTATCTAGTTCAAACTCTATATCATTAATCAGTGCGACCCCTCTTGTGAGGAGGCACTCCTTTAGCTAAGAACTGCCAACAACTACCAGAGCATTACCTCAGACATTAAAACAAAATCAGTGATAGGAACTTGCAAATTCTTGTGAGCTCTAAAGTTTAAACTGAGAACTATAAGTTCTTCAAGCAATAAATGATATAATACATTAAGTATAAAAATAAATACGGTTCTCTATTCAATCTTTACAGCATACTAGATGTGTTACATTTGCTTGATAAAATAAATATATTTCATGTGCAGTCTTTAAATATCCTGGTTTCAAATCTCTATATGTATTATAACGATAAACATTCATGCTCTATACTACGTGTTATCTTGTGTGATCCGGAACTGGTACATTAGATTATCTTGACCTTTTCCACTATTCATTTTCGTAGAAAACAGAATAAGATGGAGACCTGGATTCAGCCTCGGTCAATGAACCTTGCATGAAAAAAGAGTCCTCAAAATTTTCGAACCCTCCTTGCACATAATCCTCAATCCAGCACCAAGATTTACGCAGAATCTTCAACATTCAATCTGCAAGAAAATTTATGATCTCCAGACATGCAGGAACGGTAACCAGCATCGGCTCGAAACCGGGATAAGGACGTGTTACATTTGATCAAATCAAGCAAGAAGAAAATTTATTGATGGGTGGATAATCAAATTGCATCATGCTGGCTAAAAAATTCGATGATACATGGGTACACCTGTTCGGCTGCCTGCATATTTTGGGGGAAGTGAATAATGGCAACATCAAATAGATTTACAGAACAAAAGAATGAATTTTCCGTAAGATATAACTCGAATTGACAGCAAAGTCCATGACAGTGAATAAAAGAAAGGGAAAGAGAATAATACCAGCCGTCCCCCAACTAAATCATAATGAGCATAATGTGGACCTCCTGGTTCTCCAAAACACTTATAGGTAACCAGGTGCTCAGGAATAAGCTTTGCAGTTGCTGCGTCATTTGAATCACCATAAGCAAGATGGAGAAGATCTTATAATTATGAAGATAAGAAAATTATATTGAACATCAGTGCTCAATGAATGTACCTTCTACAGCTACAGGTGGACAAATTAGATCCTGATCTCCAGCCAGCGCTAAGACTGGGATGTTACATTTATGTATATGGTCCTTGTAAAAAAAGGTATTACTTCTGTCTCGTAAACCATCCTCTCGAAAAGCAGTAGTAAGTTGTATGATGAGTTTAGCGGGAATGGTACCTGCATTCATAGATGAACTTGAGCTATTGAGCTATGTGACTTGGTAATTATATTATGAGCACGAGAAAACAACAATAGTAGATAGATGGAGTTCTTGGCCAGATTTGGTTCTCAGTGAACTAAAGTTTCAACAACTGAAATGAACATCAGGCATATTTTCCCAACATTTTTTTTTACGTTACTTAAACTTGCAGTGAGAACATAGAAATTTCTTGGTGTCAAACAGACTTCAAAAATACATCGAACAGGCCAAGGAGCTGCCATGGTTTTTACATTAATAAATTCTTATATATTTGACTTACGTTATCATAACCCATGTTCAATCCTTATGTAAGTATCAGCAAGACTCTTAGAACGACTATAGAATAGATGTTTCCGTTGCCGCCCTCTTTATGCATAAACAAGTGATTTCCAAACACGTTTGCTTTTTTAAAAAAAAGAAAGAAAGAAATAGCCATTTCCATACACACTCAAGAATAAAACTTACTCAAAATGAACATAAGGATTATTTTACCCAAAAAAGAACCTTATAAATGATCCAAGAACTATATTATCAATATTACCTCGGTCTTTATCCAATTTCCTCACTATCGACATCCCACCAACAATAGTTGTATAAAAATAAAATTTACTTCCAAATCTATTTCATAGATGCTCCTCTTTGTATGTTCTGTTCATCAAAGTGTGTGCTTTGCCCGGGAATGAGTAGGAATTGGAGCATTCAGGATTTTCTGGGAAGAGGTATACGACTGGAAGCACAGGGATATAATTTGAGGAGAAATCTTACTTATAGAGAGGTGGAACAGTGGTTGCTCAGGATTTGCAGGGATGAGGTCTTCAACTAGAAGCATGGGGGTACAATTTGAGGAGAAATTGTAGATAGACAAGGTAGAACAGTGGTTGTTCAGGCTTTTGCTGGGATGAGGTCTAAGACTGGAAGCATGGCGATATAATTTGAGGAGAAATCTTATCGATGTAGTGGTGGAACAGTAAAAAATTCCCAAATAAGATTAGATTATTCCTGTGGGAAATCTCACATAGTAGCATCAACATCCATGATGTCGACGAGAAAAGAAGTCCCTTTGCAGCTCTATTATCTGGTATGCTCTCCTTTTGTAAAAAGGATGCTTAGACTCGGGACCATCTCTAATTAACCACTGTACTTTTGCATCTCACCTCTAGAATTGCCTTCTGGCATTACTCGATTGGCTGCCAGCCCAAACAGGTCCATTATGTGAGAAGCCTACTCTCCATATACCTTGAAGGCCATCTGTTTTTGATCGAGAAGGAAATCTTCAGCTTAACTTAATCTCGGTAGGGTTCCAGTTAGGTATTCTACAGCTTGATAGGAATGACAGTCTTCAACAGGAAGTCAAAATCCGATTGGAAATTCTTCAGTCACCTAATTTTTAGTCTCTTTTGGAGTCAAGTTTATTATTGTTCTTTTCTCTTTATTTTTTATTTTTTTATTTTATTATTTTTTTATTTTTTTATTTTTTGATAACTAGGAGTTGAAGCTTTGCTCCCCTATACTCAGGGGCACCCAACTTGTCCCAAGGCCACACCTGGGTACATCAAGGGTTTTTGGTATTAAGTTCATCTCTTGAGTAAATTTTATGCTCCTTTCAATTTTTACGGCTTCTTTTCTATGTGCTAACTGGAACCCCTTTTTAACTACCTTGGCATATGGGCTCTTTGGGCTATCCTCCCTATCTTGTAATTCCATTCTATCAATGCAACAAAATTGGTATCTCTTCTTGTTCCACCATTGGTGGTCATTTCATTCATCAACCATGATCACTCATCAATGATATATCTTTTGATGAAATTGGTTTGCCATTAACAAAAAAAAAAAAAAAAAAGTTAATGCTCCCTATACGAACATGTGGCTCAAGGAAACATTTTTCTTTTGATAACCATAAGTTTCATTGAAAAAGAAAAAGAAGAAGAAAGAAAGAATACAAGGGCATACAAGGATCCTACAATAAAGCACACCACCATAAGAACCCACCCTTTTCATGAAAAGGCAAATGAAGAAAATCTCACTGATCATATCCCTAATGTCCCTCTAACTAGGAATCATGAAAAATAGACTATTTGGTCGTTGAGGTTTCAAAATCGATTTACTCTAAAAATTCCACTTATGCTCTATGAGATGGTTTTGGTTTCTATTAGGTTGTAGTCTCTGAAATTTGAAAAATAGTTCTAATTAGTCCTCTAATTTAATTAAACTGATTGACATCTGACCTAATGGAAATATAATTTGATGATTAAGTTGTGGATTCAATTAAGTTAATAAGGCAGTTTTAATTGTAGTGGCAAACTGCATATACATTGCTCTCTCTTTCCTCCATCTCCCTCTCCCTTCTCTGACTTCTCTCATCCTTCTCCTCCTCCTCCTCCTCCAATGGACTCTGATGTGGAAGCTAAGCTCAACATAATGTAATTAGCAACTTAATATCCCCACCATCTTTTTATTAGATCAATTAAGCTCAAGAACTATTTGGAACTATCCATCTTTTTTCCTTTTAGCAAATAATACACCTTGTCCATTCAATATATCAAGGTGGAATCTCTTTACTAGTTTTTTTTTTTCCCTTTAAAGAAACCATAAGTGAAAGGCCTCCTTGCTTCCACTTGATAGACCAGTTGCAAGGGATAAGTTGTAAGCAATACCACACAACAAAAGCATGCATTAAAGCATTCATGCTACAAGAAGATAAATTAAGAAACTTCATGCATGTGATATCATCATAGACGTGGCTGATTCTTTTAAATAAAAGCTAATGGAATCTCACTAAGGAGAACAATTTAAGAAGGATCACTTACAGAAGTTGTTCAAGACGAGTTTTTTTAACATTTCAGGATGCATCATATCTTCTGCCGATATAAGATTATTTAGCCAAGACAAGGCATAAGGAGGACACGATGAAAGAGGATATGAAGCTGATAGTAGAGCTCCTAATGGAACAACTGGAACATTAAGAGCCTGTGCAGGATCTGCCTGTAACCCAAATACAGTGATATTAATGCATAATCAAGAAATTCATGGATTGTTGAAGTGTTGAATTAACAAAAATAAAGACTCAATCAAAGATATTTGCTAACATTAAAAATTTATGGGTCAAAAGACGTTTGCTAGTTACTCAGTTGAACACATTTTAGCTAGCTTCACTCACAAGGGGCAATAGCAATTTCAGGGCTGAATTTGAAGAAGTATAGTCAAGGGATGACGCCATAGTAACAATAGCAGCCAATCTGGGGTCTCGTCCTTCAAAACCTTATAAAAGAACAGATAAATGCATAAGAAATTACTCATTCCAGATAACAGAAAGAAAAAAAGAAAAAAAGAAAAAGAAAAAAAGAAAGTAGGGTAGCAATGCACAGTAAATGAAAATTTCTACCCAACATAAGTAAATTACATATTAAAGATCTTTTCTCTTTTTTTTTTCCTAGAAAGAAAAAGTGAGATTTCATTGATGAATGAAATTACACGTATTAAAGATTTTTAAGGGATAGGAACAACCTAGCAAATGCTAAAATTAAAGAACACCAATGATAATAAAATCACACATCTTACGACAAGTAAAATATAAAAACTTGGCTTAACTGACTGCTAAAACTTAAGTTACACAGCTAGTAAGTTTAAGAATTTCACAAATAAACACCACAAAATACTTCAATCATATCAAATGAGGCATAAGAGAAGCAGTCATCCTGAGCTCATCCTCATTATATGCAAGAATATCAACAAAAATGTAATGCAAACATCACTCAAAAGAGTCAATAGTTTAGAAAAGAATTTGATAAAAGAACGAAGCTCTAGACTATAGATTTTTAATGGATCAAAATCTTCATCACAAAAGGGGATATAATAATGCCATTAAGACCTTTCCTTTCCATTCCTTTGTTTTCTTTGAAGAAGGTCCCATTTTACTTTTCTTCTGCAACCATGAAAATGGTACAAACAGTTATACCAATTCTCATTAATCGTTCCATCTGCCAAATGATTAATGGCACTTCCATTGTCTGCTTGGACCTTAACATCTAATCTATGATTCATATGCTAGCATCTTTAGTATGTAGAGATAATGTTTATAAATGATCTTGGCCAACAATTATAGTCTTGCATTACATGCAGGTAGGTTAGTATGAAAATTGTTCATAGTAGTAATTTATAAAGCACATAGAAGGATAACCAACTAAAAAGGGCCGAATACCAAAGAGAGTTTAGAGTACACGAAGGCATGCGTGTTAGAGAGAGAGAGGTAAGGGTGCAACATTTCCATAAAATAAAAGATAAAGCACAATAACTTTTGAGGGTAAAACAAAGTATTCATAAATATAGCTTTTAGTCACAGAAACATGAAATGCACGAAAAAGTACACGACTTACCATAACGAGAAAGTTTTGCATAAAGCAAGATACCACCCATTGAGTGCCCAATAGCAAGCAATTTACCATCCTTTGGCTTGCTTATAGCTCTGATATAATCAATCTGCAAATGGAAGTCAACAAATTTTAAATCTCAGTGACCATAAAGCAACTTCACATTTAAATTTATTTAAAATCTAAGATGATATCGGTGAGATCTAAAAAGTTCAAGTTCATTTCAGAAACTAGCCACAATTAGTGACAGAATGACTACAAATGACCACTTCAACAAGATAAAATGTCACCTCACCGCAGTAGGTATATCCTCCAGCAGGTAATGATCAAAGTCCCAGTCATACTTTACAATTAAATCAAGTTGTTTCTGAAAATCTTCAATCGTTGAAGAAAACCGATCTTGCAAATTGACCAATGGAGGTGAAACAGATCGTTGACCATCTTCAATAATTTCTACAAGCCTTTGACTCAAATCCCTGATCTGGCTACCAATGACTGAGGTCTGTCCTGTTTCCAACAAATTCAAAAGCCCTCCCCTCACCTCATTAAAACGTTCAGATAATTGGGAATCAACTAAAAGTTTTGAAATTTGATCAAATAGTTTAGCAGACATAATCCTTGATTGACCTTCACTTAGAAAGCCAGAGAGCCGTTCTGACAGACGCATAAAAGTTTCTGTTAACTCTGAAACCAAACTCGACTCATCCCAAATTGTTGTTATTCCTATGAAATCTTCTTCTTCAACTATAGAAAAGTCAGATTCTTTCCCATTGATGCCACTTTCTGATTTTGCAAGGTCATTTAAATTTCTTGTCGACTCTACTGCCACATGTAAAGTTCCATTAATTTTGCTCTGAGAGACTGCTTCCATTTTCTCAGATTTAACTTTAGCTGAATGTTCAATTTCTTTCAAATTTGGTTCCTGCAAGCTCAATCCTGCGCCTCGAACTTCGAGAATCCATGTATCATACCCCTGGCCAGACATGTACCGTGCAAAAGAACACTGCAAATATGAAAACAGTACATGAAAGAAAGGATCCTATGTCAATCCAACAAGGCTGAAAAAATCATTGTTGTCATCTTTGAAAACATTAGCGCAGACAATCTGATGGATCAAGAAAAACATGACTTTGCAACTTTTCATAGCAAGGGAATATGACCAGTATGCACAAAGAAAGAAAATAGACAACAGAGGAGAAGAGAGAACCTGGCATTAAACGCAAATGTGTGATACAAAACCAGGGAACAAAGTTTCAAAGTTGTCTGAAAAAACATGTAAAAGTAGATGGTGAAATTGACAGTGATGTTGAATCTACAGGAAGTTTTGGCCTACAAGGAGAACAGAAAAGTTTGTTGACAATAAAAAACCCAATCGAAGTACGGTGAGTTTCAAAATTTAGAATTTTTGTTACCTAGCACTTTCTGGTCGTGTTTTTTTTTTGTAATTATCCAACCTAAGATTCTTATTTTAAAATGGATTTGTCTGCAACAACATCATACATTACTAACTATGCTACTACACTTTAGCTAAACAAATTTTGCGACAGATGGAAGTGTTTGATGCTTTTGCTTTCCGTTAAAGAAGCAAGCAGCCAGAGAAGGGCATCAACCACTAAGTAGAGAGAGAAATATGATTCCGCAAGGAACCAAATAAATTTAAAGCTCTAAAAATCTTCTTGGCTTGGATATTATATCAATTCGCAGGAGAACGTATTAATATAGTAATCTACATTAATGGCATAGCAACCATAGAGAATTTACAAATCAGAAAAGACCATAGAAACCACAACCACTTATGAATACAGCTACAATTCTTAGCACAAGAAAATTTACCTCAGGAGCGAGATCATAACCAATGGCATTAGTCCCGACTCCGGATAATAATAACATCGGATGATTCCTCGGAGGCGCCTGTTCAATCGCGCATCACACAGAAAAACAATTCAAACCTAAGCGCCTACTTACTCACATAGTAAATCAAAATCCACAAATAAAAAACCGCAAGTTCTCATCTCAAATCTCGAAGAGTTCGAAAGGAATTAGACACGACCTGAGGGGAGGGATGGTAGCGCCAGAGTGCAAGCCTCCAGTCGGAATTCGGAACAGAGACATAATGAAGTTCATCAGCCGTACAAATCGACGGCTTATCAGGAACTCTCACAGCAGCAGCACCAGTGGAGAATGCTCTCAACTTGAAGGACGGGAAGAGAAGTTTACCTGGAACAGCGGCAGTTCTCCGGAACTTGAGATTGGAGGAGAAGGAGCTGAACGTGGAGGATGCGATGTGATAAGCAGAGCGAAGATCGGATTGTACCGTCGCCATCGCCGGAGACAGTTGCGCGAGGGAGGCGGAGCGACGTCACCGACCAATGCGCTATTTTATTTTTCTTGTCGAGTAAAAGAACAATAAAATGAAGACGAGTCTGTGTTTTCCTTATTCTATTTTTTTATTATTTATTTTTATGGCCAAAAAGAGATAGAGACTTTAGATGGCCGCCTTTTCACGTTAAGAATCAAGTTGACGTGGACTTCTCTACTATGTACACGTGGCCTCCCAGCAGCCAACACGGAATACTATCGTTCTAATCCATTTTAACTCGGTCGAAGGAAGATTAAAAATAAAATGAAGTAATCTTATTTACTTACTTCCCTCAGTAAATTAAATTTACCGAGTCTCTATGGTAGAAAAGGTTATTATTTTATACCGTCTATAAACCCAAATAATTGCAAGATTAAACAAAATTTAATTATTCTCGATTTTACTCACAAGTATCTGAAAGTCCGTTCGTAGTCTAGTAGTGTTATTTTTTTAGTGATATAGGTTGGATTTGAATTTTTTTTTTTGGACAAACCCGAAATTTTGAGTCGGTTGGATTGGTGATTCGAATAACCCGAATAGATAGAATTCACAACCTTACACAACTCCCCTTATATTTTTTATTTGGGTATGATTGAGTTCTCGGGTTGTTCATTTTTTTAATTGTTTTAAAAAGAACCTAAGTATCTACCATACGTGTTACATTGATAACTAAAATCTCATCAATCTTAAATATCAAACATACATAAGTCACAATGTATCGCTAACACCAGTTACAAAGGTCAAATATTCTTTTAATATTCATAATAATCTTAATAGTAGGGTAGGGTAGGGTTGGTCGAGTTGACCCAACAAAAAAAAATGTCAACTTGCAAATCGACTCGAATTTGTTATTTTTAAAAAATGCAACCCATTCTCTCGAGACTCACAAATCACTCTACAAAGCTCATAAAACTCTACAAATAAACATTGTTGCACTATTGCCAAAAAGACCCATTCTCTCTTGCCATTTCTTTCAAACTAAACAAACTCACACAAGGTCAAAAGAGTAAAATTACTTGACCTAGTGTTG
Source organism: Cucurbita ficifolia (assembly GCA_033971965.1). NCBI lineage: Eukaryota > Viridiplantae > Streptophyta > Magnoliopsida > Cucurbitales > Cucurbitaceae > Cucurbita > Cucurbita ficifolia. Next base: position 4,952,294 of record CM066976.1, read on the forward strand.
AATATTCGTGGAGTCTCAACGCTTCGAATAATCTCGTCTTCCACATGGGCTTTTTTCCACGACTTGTGACAGTGTAGTATCGTTACCCTCACGGCCTATAGCTTATTGCAAAACCTCTTATCTCTTTTTTTTATTATTATTATTTCTTTTGGCTCCATTTTCCTCGACACGTGGATTATGATTAACATTTTGAAAGTTCATGCACTAAAATAATTATGTTGAAAGTTCAAAATATCAAAATAAAATAGTTTATAGTAAATGAATAAGGTGGAGTATATTATATTGGTAACAATATTGATATTGGTCATTTTACAATTTTTACAAATGATTTGACCAAAATCATTCGTATGAAGAAATGTGAGCGGGGGTATCATATAATATGCATAAGATTGGACTATGAAATCTTTAATCTCTCTTCATAAATTATTTAATTCAAAAGACTAATATTTCACACGATAATCATAGGTTTTGGTTTCAATAGAACATGACGCTGTCCTATTGAAACCAAAACTAGAGGTACATTAAGGCAAGAAACTCATAAATGTGTCAATTCGTGAAGGGTAGAGCTATTCGAGTTCTAACAGGAGGTTGATTTCGTTAAGAAGGAATAACGAGAATCATCAAACATAAGTAGCTTATTGAAACGCTTAAACAAATTTTTACTTGTTATGTTTATATACAAAGCATGTTAACCTTATGATTACGAACTTAGTTTGATAAACCTATTATGAATGATATGATTTAATTTATAATAATTACATACGCAGTGCGTAAGATATATGTCCCTAATTTATACTTATGAGCTGAGCTGAATATAATATGAGATGCGAATGAGTATTTTTAGTGTACTAAGTTATGCGGATCAATAAAATTAAAAAAATTTAGTTCCAATTTAGTAATTTGTTTTTATTTATTTATTTTTAATTTTTTTTCTCACCATTTTTTAGTCATAATTTTCATTTTTTCAATAAATATTTTAATTTTTAATCGAATTTCTAAAAGCAAAAACTATTTAATCTCAATACTATTAAAGGAGTAAAGAGATTTTTTAAAGAAATAAAAAAAATATTTCAAAATAGAGGAATTTATATTTAATCTCCTAAATTGGGGTGGATTTTGTCAATAGGTTATGAGAAAAAAAATTTTAATTTACCTAATTAAATTTAAGTAAACTTATAATAGTTCAAATTTACCACTAGTAAATATTAACGGTTATAACTCATTTTGAATATAGCTATTTAATATAATAACTCATTTTGAATTTATTATTAATTTTTAAAAAATACATTTTTACTCTCCAAACAATTATATATAAATATATTTATTTAATTTTATAATCTTTTTTAAAATAGAGTTATTAAGTGTTTAAAATAAATAAATATTTTACTTTTATTAAAAACAAAAGTTTGAATAAACGACTTAAATAATTCAACCTAATTCAACCCAAAAAATTAACTGTACTATTGTATTCATTATTTAATGAAGATTATTTGGATTCAAAAAAATTTTACAACCGAATAATCTAGTTTATAAAAGGTTCGAACTCGACATAACCCATGAAATTTATATTTACAAGGGTTATATATTTTATTTTTCATTTTATTTCTATCCAAACAATTTACCAAATGAATCAATATGGGTAAATTGTGTGGAATATTTTGTATTGGAAAATTAAATAAATAAATCAGATCCAAATTCAAAGGTCCAAAAATATTAATAGAAAATAAATATTAATAAAATGGTATCATAGTATACTTTGACCCGATGTCCTTTCTTTTTAATTGCAATAAATAAATACAAAAAAAAAGTTTTGGAACTCTTAATTTATTAGAAAACTTTGTGGGTCGTGTCAAATGATTAGTATGAATTATTCAAAGATAAGATATAATAATAATAATAATAATAATATAAAAAAATAAATAACCGTCACACTAAATATTATTACACATCTGCTCCAAACTTGAGATTACTTATCGTATTTTTAAGTTCTCCGAATTCACACCGAATTTGTAATAAACGGTAATATTTTCAATTTTTATAATCTTGATTCTAAACCTCGTCGTTGAAGTGTTTATTGTCGAAAATCAAATAAATCAGTATATATAGCTTATTAGCAGCATCGTTTCAAATTGAAATCGACCCAAGCTTGAAAAAACTAACCTTTTAATTTAACCATATTTTTGTAATCATAAAATAAAAAATTCATTATTATAAATTCAATTGGATTGAAGCTTTCTCACTCCATCATTTACAATTATTTGACCAAGTCCCCCAAACACATCCCCTTAAAGAAACCTCTATATAAACTCTCTTCCTTTCTCTCGCAAACCCATTCCTCTCTATCTATTTCTCCGTAAAAAGGATAAAAGAAGCCCCAAAATGGATATTATAGCAACCCCATCAGCTCTAAGCTTGAAGAGGCTATGGAGAAGAAGAAGATACCAAAGACTAGGAAGTGGCACGGGCGCTACAAGATCAAGGAGCTTCCACCTCGGGCGACTATGGCAGATGAGACGACGAGCTCCGAAACTACGGTTGAAAATGGCGTCACCGTTGAAAGTTCTAGCGAGGTTCCACAATGCGTATGTAAAGATGATGATGAGGGTCGCGAATAGTGTGGGGAATATGTATGCCATCGGAGGCTTTGGAAATGGGAAGAGGATACCAAAACCTCGTAATCAAGTTTCTCTTGGTTATTGTGGTGGAGAACAAGTGGACGCCAAGTTGGTCTTAGAAATCTATAACAAACTTGCTGCTTCCAAGAACTTGACTACCGTTGCTTATTGAAACTCGTTTTGAAAAAGAACCGACAATTATGTGATTCAAACTTATATTGTTTCGTTTTGATTGTAATAAGGATGTTTTTTTTTTTCATTTTGGGTTTTGTTTTGTTTTTTATTGTGTTTCTAACATTCCTACAAGGGGAAGGGATTTGTAAGAAGCTCTTAATCTTACTTAAAGACACATCAAGTTCTCTATGGGAATGAAATGCAAGTCAAGTTCAAGCTTATGTTGCCTCTTATTTCGATTGAAGATCAAGGAGGATTTTTTTTTTTTTTTTTTTTTTTTATCCTTCTACTTTAATTTTTACTAAGTTACTAATTCTTAATCTTGAAACCAAACTTGAATTACCGACCAAACTCTCTTAGAGGTGGGGAAAGTGACGGACTCAAAGGCATAGAAGAGGAATAGAAGTCCTCCCAACAGAGAGGTAGGATTCCATGGCGGGAACCTCACACCCAGAACCGTCTAAGTCACAACCAAGACCCTCTGTCTTGCTTCATATGCAAGGGGGCCCATCAAGTATCTGAATGCCTACCGAAGGTAGTAGTACGCCTTCCAAGCAAAACTCAGAGTGAATTCAGAAGTTGAGTATGGACAGTAGAAACAGAAAAAACATGGTCTGCTCTCCAGAAGAGAGTGGAAGAGACATAAGAGTTAGTGGAGCATGGTCTTATGTATGTCGAGCTCTGAGTTAATCACAGATCGGTCAAAAACACTATTATTGACTCTAAAGTCATCCACAACTTCATGACGAAAACCAAAACAAAACGCTTGAATATCCTTTGGCATCGAGACGCAGGAAATATGAAGGCTATTAACTCAACAACTTTATCTGTCTTAAGACTCGCGAAGAGAATTCCGATCAAGCTGGGGACTTAGACTGGACAAACCATCTGTGTGATAGTCAAGATGGACGACTTCAACATCGTGTTAGGGATAGGCTTCTTACTAAAACACAAAGTCATTTTCATGCCCCTAACAAAATACTTAGTAGTAACGGAGTCCAACTCGAAGATCATTCAGACAAATGCCCAACGTTCTTTAATAATATGTAAAATACTTATGATTATCGCTAAATATGTAAAGTTTATACTATAGCAATAAGTACTTATTGGGTGTTTCCAATTGGAAAGTTTCCCGCGTTGTAACGGATAAAGCTCTCTGAACCGCTTCTGTTTTCGAGTATAGTACTCCTCAGCCATTCGATGTATTTATCAACATCACTCAGATTTAAGTCACTAACAGAGTTGTACGAATCATCTTCTAATACATTTAAGACATGAGTATATTCTGATAATCGTTGGTTTCCTTCATTTTCAAAAGCTCGAAGACGTTCCTCTTCCCCATCAATAAAATCGGCAGCAACATTCTCCAAGTTGGTTGAATCGGGTAAAGTAGTCTCTCTTGTTATCGATTGAATCTCTTTTGATGTACCACTGTATTCCAATGCTTCTTGGTATTCAATTTTGAAAGCAGTCAAATCGGCTGCTGGATTACGTCAATAAGATTATCTGGGAATTGAGTTTCATCAAATACGTTAGAAGAAGCTACCTCCCGAATCGTTTTCGAGACATTTGGAAAGTTCAAGTCAGATGTTCGAACACCCCCTCCGATGAAAGCAAACTTCCCACTATTCTCGTCAATTCTTGAATATCCAAACTTCGTAGGTTCTGAGTAATATTTAACTCTCTTCTCCCTGTTTATTCCTTCAATGTCATCAGTTAATATATTTCCTCCAATGTACGATCCAACCCGGCTATCATGGGTTAGAATGTGCTTATTCTTATGTTTTTCCTTGTAGTTCATAGGTTGATAATTAATGCAAAAATTATTATTATAACTAACAGCAGTAGTAGACTGAGACAAGACAATCGTGTCTGCAACTTGGATACCTACAGATTCTTTTCCAGGTTTGGCTCGTTCTATACAGTTTGACGTATGGTTTTCTTTGGTTACATTTCTGTTCCTTCGAAACACATGTTGCCACACATATTTGAGATCATCCTTGGAAATAGGTTTCTGAAGAAAATAGCATGCTCCTTCTGCTAATGCTTTCATAGCCACGTTCAAGTTCATCCCCGAAGACATAACTGTCAAGCAACAAAGTAGCTTAAGAATAATGAAAGCATAAATTGTATAACTCTGTAAAATTGAGCTTACAAATGACAGCGATATTCATCTTAAGGAGCACGTGCAAAAAGAAAAAACTGTCTATATCAGGCATGCTAACATTAACCATGACAAGGTCGAACCCGTCACTTTTTTCCTGAATCATGGATAGAGCAATAGATGCTAGTTGAGTGGTGGTAACTGAAGAAAAGAAAAAATGTTAGAAAATTTTCCGAATGTTGCTTGTCACAATAGAATTAGCCATTAAGGTGGTGAAAGAGATAAATGACGATATTGAGATGCTATCGTACCATTGTAAGACTGTTGCTCAAGCAATGAAGCCAAGTGCTTGAGAGATAAGGGGTCATGATCTACCAGCAAGATACGGAGATTTTTGGCAAAGCTAGGGAGAGAATCAGTGACCCAATAACCCATTTTCTCTATTACTCATACAAAGGGGGGCTGGGGAGGTTAGACTTCTAGGTGTGAGTGAGAGAAAAATTGGGGAAGACCATAAAGAATCCAAAAAATAAAAGGATAAAGCTAAAAGCTCAACATACACAGACACACATGCACAAGACACAGAGGAAGAAGAGAGAGTTATGACTGTGCTTAATGAGACAGGGCTTCATCACGACTAAATACAGAAAGAGACTGACAATTGCTGAATAGGTGAGAGAGACTTAACCAAAGAATCTTAGCTTAAATTCAAACTTATATGAATGGTTCAAGTAATTTCACAAAATTGGAAGGGCATCAACAAAAAAAAAAAAAAAAAAATCATAGATGGAAAGGCATTAAATTAAAGGAGTGGGATCTTACATTCCCGATCTTCCAAAAGAGCGATGGGAAAAAGGGGGGTTGAATGGGCAACATGCACTAAAAGGAGCCCAAACTTCGAGGGAGACATTCATCGAACACATAAAGGGCAATGACAAAATGAGGATTGTCGGGATGGATTTTAATGGCGGATGCTTTATGGAGACACAAATCTGAGGCAAAATGACACCGAGTAGCTAGGTGTTAGGATCGCACAACAACACACACTTGACCTAGATGAACACAAAGAATTGAAGAGATAATGCAAGAAGGAATATTGACAAGAGGTTTGTATTGAGGACTACAAGTATGTACGGTAGAAGAGAGTACAGAGAATGTAGAAAGTACATATTCAAAGCATTGACTAAAAGGCATGTATATGGTCAAATTTAGTGTATATAATTATCTATCATATATAGTTTTACCAGAGATAGTGTTTGACTATACATATTTGTTTACTATATATGACAACTCCATAACTTAATAATTCTCCTCCTCCGAGACTGATCCAGTCATCCAAGAATTTCATTCTCAAACGATCCGGTGTCTTCACTGCACCGTACCAATTAAGGTTTTTGCACAATCTCAATTTTTCAAATCAACACATCTTGTCAATATGTTTGTTAGATTTTCTGCATCCTCTATCTTCTCAGAAACCATATCACCCTCTTCCACTCTGATTGTATGTATAAAGAATCTTCGGGCACGTGTCATCATAGAGCACACAATTATAACTAGACACAAGAACAATTAAGGTTTTTGCACAACATCAATTTTCCAAATCAATACATTTTGTTAATGTGTCTGTTAGATTTTTTGCACCCTCTATAACCAGACACCAGAACAATTAAGGTTTTTGCACAACCTCAATACATTTTGTAACATGTCCTCTTCCACTTTGACTATACGTATAAAGAATCTTCGGGCACGTGTCATCATACAACACAAAAATTATAACATGAGTTGTACTAGAAATCAGTTCATCCTCTTGGCAGACAAAGCTACGACACCATTGGATAGTAATCACTCATGTGCATCAAAGTGTTCCCTGCCTCGTTAGTCCTCTCTTCATGGCGTTATCTACACTCTACAACAGTGTCATGGGGTTTCGCGACCGTTCGTCTCCCTCTCTTTCATTCCCTCTCGTTTTCGATATTTCTATGTTTTGCGTTTTTGTGGACAGAACAAGATAGTTGGACTTTGTGAGAAGGGGACGGACGTGTCCTTAGTAGAGGTTGCCCAAGAATTCTAGCAAGTCGCCGAAATTCTCAAGGTCACCGACGACTGGTTAATTTAACAATTTCATTTCTACATTTCATCTCCAATTTCATTTTCTTTTCTCATCATATATTTTCGCGTTAGAGTTCGAATGAACGGTATATAAATAATTTTAATATTATATCTTCATGAAAAAATTATTTATTTAATTAATTATTTATTTCATCTATTCCATGATTAGATCAAGAACGGATACCACCACACTACGATTTTGAATCAAAAGATAGATTTTAAGAAATTATTCCTTTGAAAATTTAGTAACATATTAGACCAATTTTAAAATCAAACCATTAAATAGATATAATGAACAAAACTTATAGTTTTAACATAAAATTAAGGTTGTCTAAATTTTAATTAAGATATTTAATTTATCTTTTTGAATCATACAAACCATAACTATAAGCAATTAAATTGTTTATTGATCAATTTTTAGCTAGCTGTGTCCATGCAGATATCTTAACCTCTTACCAACAACCAATTACATGGATTAGCATGCCCAAACGCTTCTGAAAATGAAAACCAAACCAAAAAAAAAAAAAAAAAATCTCTTTATTTCTAATTTTAACTTGCGTTCATCAACTCAGCTATGAACTTATTTTGATTGAATTTAATTTAAATAAATGAAAACAATAAGAGTTTCATGGTCCCCTCAAAATAGATTGAGTCTAACCTAACCGACCCAAATTTATGTATATATTTATTTATTTTTCAACCACCTTTAAAAATAGTTTTTAATTATTTGAAAGTTATTTTAAAAAAATATATATTCAAATTGAATTTGGATCTAAAAAATGCCTAAACTCAATTCAATCTAATCCAATCTCAGATCAGATATTCAAATTTGTACTGGTTTGAACTGACTAATAATAATAAATAAATATATATATATAATAATAATAATAATATGATTTAACTATATATTACTGTAAATCCAATCTCATTAAATGGATTTTATTCGAAATTTGATAATTTTGGAAGCATTATGAATGTTTTTGGTAACAACCCCTAAAAGAAAAGGATGGATATTGCATTTGTTGTGTGGGAGCTTAAAGGTAGGGATTAGTTGGGTGTTTGGAGCTTAAAGAATAAGAAAACAAACATTAAAAAATAATAATAATAATAAATAAAAATAAAAAACTTTCCCAAATATTTTGTTGTATAACAGTTTTTGGAAATTTTCTATAAAAAAATAATTATTTAATTTTTAAAAATATATATTAAAATTGAATTATATTTTAAAAATAAATAAATAAATATTTTATGAGCTCATGTTTTACTTTTATTAAAAATAAAAATTTGAACCATTCAAACCAACCCAGCAGTATAGTTGGGTTGGGTTGGATCGGAGTCGTTGGAGAATTTTACGAATCAATCCACTTAAAAAGTACATCGACCCATGTGTATTGATTATCGAAGTCGAATACCTGATTATTCAAAGAAAAAAAAGGTAAGTCAATCCCGAAAAATGAGATGATTGAATGAACCACGAGCTTCACCTCACCAAACAAATTTGATGTGTGATTTGGACGTGGGATCTAAAGAAAAGGAAAAGAAAAACATTGTAAGTTTGTTAAAGTTGTAATACATAAGCAAACTCCCAATTATTTTCCTCATTTAGCTTATTTCTTAATCTACTGTTAAAAGAAAATAAATTTGATTTTTATTTCTTAAAAAAATAATAATAAATAAATAATAACCACCAAATTAATCCTTCTCTTTTAAGCTTATAATTGAAGCAACATAATCTCATCATCAAATGCGCTTCTCTAACCGCAACCCGACCTCCACAGCCTTCCTTGGGCCCCCAAAATTCCTCAATTTTTCAATTTTAAGTTATTAAAATTTTCAATTTTGCTTTTCTACAAATAATAATTTAATATCAAACGTGATGAACCGACGTTCTCCTACGACATGGTCACGTTACTTACGTATCGTTTATAAAAGAGGAGGCTATCCTCACAAATCATTACGAATCTTCTCAAGATGTTTTATTTCCACTCACATAATTGAGTTACCGAAAAAGACGGTGTACTTTGTTGATATAAGGAGCAACTTTCAAATTTTTTAAGTCTTTTATAACTATTTTATCTTCAGTATCGCTCTCATTCAGATATGGTCACAGTTCATTCATGTACAACTCATTTACTCGAGTGTCACATTTAATAACTTCCATAATTAATGTAAACTAGAGTTTATCAAAGCATTACAATGTTCATCGGAATATATCGACTTGAAATAGTGTTAATTGAAAACTCTCAACTCGAGTCTAATTGATGCTTCACAATATCAATAGAAAAAATAGATATTTTTGAATATTTAAATTTAGTTCATGTAATTAATTTATTATTAATTTTTTTTCAAAAATAGTATGAATTAGTATTTTTTTTTATAAACAATTTGAAAAATATATTCACGTGAAAACCATTATTATTAAACTAATCCCAACAAAAATTAACTTTGAATTATTAAATTATAATTCAAAGTTAAGGACAAAAATATAAAGACTAAATTTAAAATAGAACAAAAAGAAAGGCGAGGGGTAGCATGGTAATTAGAATGAAAGGTGAGGGCATTAAAGTAAATTAGTATAGATTTTTTACCGGTTCGGTCGTGCGAGTTTCTTCAGCGACGCATAACGACTTGCATTTGATTGTCATGTTCCCTCTCTCCACTGATTCCCATTTCCTCACCCTCAACCAAAATCTAATCATCATCAATTTAATCGGACGGCCAATATTTAATTACAGGTGCCACTAAAAATATTTAATAAATATTTAAACTCTTTTTTTTAATTATATATCAATAAATCTCTTAAAATTTTATTTTGTATTTAATAATATAATTTTAAAAATTTAGAAATCAAATAACATAATATTAATTTTTTGTGACTAGTTTTGTAGTTTAATAAAGTTGGAATAAAAGTATGCTATTAAATTTGGACCCATCATATATTTTTAATAAATTTTGAATATAATCATTTAAATTAACTTTAAATGGCTAAATAATAATAATAATACTTTTATACCCACAGAAAAACCATGAGATTAAATCTTTTAATCTTTAGAAAAATAAATAAATAAATAGCCTATGGAAACCAAACCGAACCAAACCAGATTGGGCCGGTTCAAAAGAATTGGAGAAAAACATTTCTGTTAGAAAAACAGTTTTCTCGAGAACCGGTTCGATTTATTAATATTCTTTTCTTTTTAAATTTATTATTTATTATATTATTATTATTATTTTCCTCTCTGGTTTTGGCTCTGTTTTCCCTCCATTTCCAAATCCCCCAAATCTTCCTCCTATAAAATCACTTCGTCTTCTCCATTTCTCATCTCGCTCTCTCTTCCTCTGCGCCTTTTTCGCCGATTCAGGTGAGTTCTTCATTCATCTTTCTGCCGATTATCACATTAATGGATGCTACCTTTTCCTCTGTTTAATTATCACTTTCATTAATTAGTATTTCAAGTTATTTGATCTTCTATCCCTGATGTTTTCTCTTTGTATGTTCTGAAACTATTTCGATTTGTACTGAAGTATGTTAATTCTGGAAAATATTCTTGATCGATCATTTATTTAACTAGTCTGTTTCTTGAATGATTGCTTTGGATTTTTTTCTGTGTTCGTCTTATTTCTGTTTTTATTTTCTTGTTTTTGTGGAATTGATGGAAGAGAATCCAGAGCTGTCTGTTGGTTGCATGTTTATTTAAGTGCGAGATCGGAAAGAAAATGATCTGTATCTTTCTTTTTGAAGGTTAGAGATCGGATAATTGAAATGATCTAGTGTTTGAATTCGTGGTTGTATTTGATGTTGTTTGGTTTACTGTTATTGAAGAAATTCGCGGACGTGATTTTTGAGAATTTTGATAAATGCGCACCGTAATTTGCAGTTGAAATGCACAAGAGCACTACTTCTGCGTCTAATACTATTGCTGCTGGGACCACTATGTCATCGTCGTCGCAACTGAAATCGCAGCTTCAAACAAACAACGTTTATGCTTCCCTCTATAATTCCTCAATCTTTGCTCCAAAGCAATCCGTGCCTGTCTCTCTTCCATCAACTCTCTATGGTGACTCTACTCACACGGATTCAATCTCCGCTTCAAAATCGATAAACAACCACCTCTATCAAACCTGCGTCGTTCAAGATCACCAAGAAATGGTTAATCGTCATAGCCTCTGTCTCACTCATCTTCGGGAAGCAACCGAAGAAGCCGATGCTCTTCGACAAGAGAATATTCACCTTAGAAGTATTAACCACGAGCTTAGCAAACACCTGAGTCTCCTGATCCACGCTTCGGTTCAGAAACAGTACGGCTCCTCCGATCAAACTGCTCCGTTTAATTTTGTGGAGGGATTCCGCGGACTCAGTGTCGCGGAGAAAGGGGCAAGCAGTTCGACATGGGAAGATATTTCCGATGAGAGTCCGACGAGCGTAATGGAGGGTGGAAGGGTAGAGGGCGTTGAGGTGGAGAGGTTTTCGCTCCCGAAGAGCATCTCCGTGAGGTCCAATGGATACTTGAAGATGGCACAAGGCGGCAGCAGCCAGGGCGGAAAGGTCCGCGTCTCATCTCGGCCCAGAACTGCAAGTCCTGTCAAGGTTACGGTAATGACACGTTATTTATTTTACAAGATTGCCATTCTCATTCAAGAAAAGTTATGTTTCGTGGAAGTGTAATTTAGCGCTCTAATAGTATCTGAATGAATTAATTTTAATCACATTTAATCACATGATTACAAATCTGATAGCACTAGGAAGAAGAAAGTCACTAGTTACGTGGGAGGATGATGACTTCTTTAGCATCTTTGCTTCAATTACAGTTATTAGACTGTATCAGATTCTATGTTACTACAAATGGTCATTGAAATCAATAGGACCAAAGATATTACATGTACATAAAAGGACATAAAATGACGGAATTGAGAGTAACTTTTTTGGGCTGTGAATTTTTTCGTTTCTTTTTATTGCATATATTTATTGATTTAAATTTGAAGTTATCCCTTTCTTACTATATTTATTAGACCTTAAATAGAAGCACATGGTAGTTTTAGATAGTTATGCACAGTTGAAAGCAGAGAATTTATCACCATTGTGATTTGTCGCCAATCCTATTTATTGTAGTTACTATTGAGACATAGGCTAAATTTATTCTTTTTTCTTTCATCCTTTTTTAAACCTGTGTAGTCAACTTTTTCTTATTGCAATTATTCGTTTTCTTTTTTCTAGACCCAGTATGCATTGGTCAGGTGTGCAGTCGAGTTTGTTTTTGGTTAACATTGAATCACATAGGTTGAATGTGTTAATTTGTTCTTCATCTTTGTTATGCTTGGCAGTCAAGTTTTTTCTTCTTGTAGTTTTTTGTAGCACTAATTGAAGTTACTACCGAGTTGCAGTTTGAATTTGTTAATTTCAATTTTTTCTATTATGTTGGGCCTTCTTTAAATTTATGTTTATCAACAATTATACTTCACAGAAAACATGTCGAGTCTGTTCTTTCGCAAATTTGGAAATACTCTTTCATTTCTAGATTTACTTATTGAATTGATTAGAGGTTTGAATTGTTTAGTCATGGTTTGAGCTCAATAGCATTTATCATTTAGACATTGTTGTATTTTGATGACTTTTAATAAGATGGTCAAATTTGATGGAACAAATGGTGTCTTGTTCTGAAAATACAGCAGAAGGTGTACGTTCAAGGAGTGAAAGAAGAGGAAAAGCCACTAGAGCTGGAGGTGTACAACCAGGGCATGTTCAAAACCGAGCTCTGTAACAAATGGCAGGAAACAGGTAGCTGCCCGTATGGAGACCACTGTCAATTCGCCCATGGAATAGAGGAGCTCCGCCCCGTCATCCGCCACCCCCGCTACAAGACGGAGGTCTGCCGTATGGTCCTTGCCGGAGTCGTCTGCCCTTACGGTCACCGCTGCCACTTCCGCCATGCTCTCACTGACCAGGAAAGGCTCATGGGGCCGCTCAAGCCCACCTGCAGGACCGCCCCTAAGCTCGACAGGTGAATATTGTTTTTCTTACCAAACTGATCCATAATTGAACATATAAGAATAATGATTTGTTTGTTTGTAAGCCTCAAATGAGAGAGGTAAATAATATCCCATATAAGTAAAAAAAAAAAAAAAAAGACAAAGTAAGAAGAAGTATATACAATCATTAGAGACAAGTTAGTTTGGTTTGGTACATTTTGCTGGGGAGAGTGTAGGAAGAAAGAGTCCAAGCCCTTGTGCTGCATTTTGCTGTTATTTTTTGTTCTTCCAAACTCCCAAGTTTGAAACTCTGTAGCTGCTGATTGCCTATGCCTTTAAGCAGAGCACATACTATATGTAAAGGCCATACATACCCTTTCTGAGGATACTCTGTTGATTTCAATGGTTTCGATATGCATTTTAGGAATGATAATTGAATCACTTTTTGGGAAGTGCTTCAGACCAAAAATCATAGTTTAAATTTTGCTTTCCACTTTTTACCAATATTTTTAAAAGCTAAGTCTATTTTAATACAAAAAAAAAAAAATTGTTACTGGAATGAAATAAGTATAAATTCTAAAAACAGAGAAAAAAGAAACGCACGTTTTGGTACTTGCATTATTAAACGTACGGATAAAATATGTCCTCTCTCTCAAATGGGTTCAAAGCTGGCACAATGAGATGAAGCTTTTTATAATAAGATCTGGTGAACCCTTGTGGCTGCCCCTTCTCCCTCATCATTTCTGGTTGCCCTACTTTCTATCTCTCTGTTGTCGCCGCCCCATCATCATTTCTGGTTGAGTTCTTTCTTTTTTTAGCGATCAATGGCTCTGGATTCATAAAAAAAGTAAAATTCCATTTCGGTTTTCGAAAGTGTTTCAATCACACCCATCTTCTGTGTGTCAATTGTACCATTTGTCTATGTGGTTTTTGGGTTTGCTGCTACTTTCTTAAGTTTTTTCTTTTGGGATTATGTTTAATTTTCTTCCATGCTGATTTACTTGCAAAAAAAAAAAAAAAAATGAAGCCTTATTGATGAAGGTAAAACGGCCACATAACCGTCTGTATAAAATACTATTAAAATACCATTAACATCTTCTAAGAGTATCCATTGGCATTGGTAGAAAAAAATCAATGGGTTGCGAGAAAACCAATGAGACCAAGTAAAGTTGACACTAGAGAGCAACGTATGAACATTCTCACCAAGATCCTAGCAAGGGTTTAATTGCAGACATGCGAGAGTTGATCGAAATGAAGGATCTCGAACAAAGTCAAAGCTCACTTATGACAATGTGAATTAATAAGTTTGACTTACCAAGACAAGTTATTAGCTTAAATCAATTTTAGGATAATTGTTAGTAGATATATTATTTTTATGTGAATTATGTGAGATATATTCCATTTTGACAATACAAGCAAGAGAACCCTCCCTCTAATTTTTTTTTTCTTCGTTTATTTAAATTTTGCATTTTAATTTAATATGTCTCAAAATTCGAAAGAATTAGGGGAGGGTCGTTTCATTTTTGTATCAAGAATGAAGAGATTCAAGAGATAAGAAAATTAAGGATACCCACCAGAAAAACTAATCCAATCCATATCGATCTACCTGAAAATACAACATTTTTATTTGCCGACCAACTCTAGGAGAAGCAAATGCAACGGGCACACTAACCACTAAGATTATTGAAATAATAATTAATGCGAAAAGAGCCAATTGAAAAGCAATAATTATGTTTCTAATCCTCCATATTATTAAAAAAATATACTAAATAAATTTAGAAAAATTGTCATATTTTATAGGATAGAATTGTTAGGAGTTGTTAATAGAAAGTCGAGGAAATTCATGATTTCACTCTAAATAGTCTGGCTCTATTCACAACAACATATAGAATTGAAAAAAGCTTCTCAATTGCGATTTGAAGTAGATGATGACGAGCTTTCCGAGTCGAGTATCGACGTTTTAACCGAATTTCTTTGTTGTTGTGTACATAAAAACTCTTCAAACTACTATTTTCTAAGATTAAAGGGTTTAGGGTGAGAGGATTTTAGTGGTGGGTTTGATATTGTTCTTTCTTGTGATCGCACTTGGTGTCTCGCCCAGAAGATAATGGTGTGGGCTATATTGAAGGAATAGGTGATAATGGTGTTGGCTATATTGAAGGAATAGGTGATAGAGCAGGCAGAGCTATGACCAGGGAGCAGGGGCGATGGTGACAAGCTTCCCTGGAGAAGGAAGAGAATAAGAGTTAGAAGTACTCATCTCATTTTAAGTATATTATTTGCGTAGGGGTGTTAAAATACCTGATAACTAAAAAAAAATCGAGTTCTGACTCATTTTCCATATCATAAACGATTTATTGAGATTATTAGTGAGTGAGTTTCTTCGTGTCACGAGTAATTCAAGACTCTACAATGTTTGTGTCCAAAACTAGCTTGTTTGGTATCACAAGGTACTGCCAACGCGATGGACGATCTTCAAGTATGTCAATGCTTCTATTATAGAGACAAATTTAAAGAGGCAGAGAGACGTACGAAGAAGCATCATAAAACTTAGACTTGGTAAAAGGTGATGGAGGAAGTAGCCTTAGATCAAAATCAAACCTGAGAACTAGCGTCAAGACTATGAGATGTCAAATCCATATCTTGCAAATGACAAAATAAAGCATCGTCTAGATAGATCAATGGAGAGATACGAGGCTCGACTCGTAGCTCGAGGATTCTCTCAACAATATGAATTAGACTATGATGAAGTGTTTAGTCCAGTGACGAAGATCATTATCATACGAGTCCTGCTAGCACTAGTCAACTAAGTAAAAATTAGAAACTATGGCAAATGGATGTGAAGAATGTTGTCGCAATGAGAGTTGGACGGAGAGATTTACATGAACCAACTAAAGGGATTTGAGAATGCAACTAATCCTAATCATATATACAAGTTAAAAAAAACTCTTTATGGGTTGAAGAAAGCATCAAGAACTTGGTACGGTAAGATTGCTGAATTTTTTACTTAAAGTGATTATTCAATTGGGTACACAAACTCAAGCTTGTTCGTCAAAGAAAGAGAAGAAATTTTTTCAATTGGTATGAGCCCTTTTAGAGAAGTCCAAAACAAAGCAGGAAAACTTATACTCAAAGTGGATAATATCATACTATTGTAGAGAGTCCTAATTCCTAACATGCTTTTCCCTTTTCTTACTAGACATGTATGATTATCAAGAACTTTTGAGCTGTCTGCAGAAGCATAACTCGCAGATGAGAACTGAAAGTAGGATCGAGTAGTTGTGTTGAGATGCTTAACTATGGTTGAACTAAGGTCACTTTACCCGAGTGAGGTAAAGTAGTATTTGGTGTTTAATTAAAAAGTGGATCGTACAAAAACATGAGCTTAAGGCTTGCTAATCAGAGTCTATGGTCAAAAGTGAAAGGCATATTTATGTACCCAACCACTTCTTAATTCCCTTTCACATCTAAACTTTCTGCTTGCCTTTGTTTAGATATGGTTTTAATTAAAAACCAACTACCTCCCACTTATATTATTTTTTCTTAGTTCAACAAAACGTAAACGGGTGTCCTCGTTGCTGCTACTATGAGTGAGTGTGTATGAATTGGGTTGATGACTCGAGCAATTTTAGTAGAGTTTACAACTCAACCCTCTATTGTCGAGTTGGGTTATCGAGTTATTCTTTTAGTTTTAATTCTACTTGTTCGCAGCAACGTTAAATATTATCTTTTAAAAAGTAAGGTTGGGTTAGGTTGTAACTATATTTTTGGATTGGTCAGGTTGAAGGTTGACCCAACAAAAAAAAATGACAATTGACAAATGAAGCTAAATTTTCCACTTTTCCAAAAGTTTAACCCGACTAAGGACTATCCAACCCAAACCGACTTAGAGTGTACAACCGACTCAAAGAACTCAATTAATAATGCAATTCAACCTATACGGTTACGGATTGAGTTATCAATTTATTTAAATTGAATTGAGTTCAAATAAATAAAAAAATTATAATTGGATTTGTTTACTAATATTAAAAATTAGTTTGAACTAAACTTAATTAACCAAATTTATTGTTAATTCATTAACTATTTTTTCAATTATTTATTCTCTATCCATTGGAAAAGTTATAAATGTTCGATCAATTTTAAAATAAATAAATAGATGTCGCACATATTAATATTTTACTTTCACTAAAAATAAAAATTTAAATCAATTATCGGACCCACTCCAACCAATCCAATTCAATATTTTATAATTGAGTTAAATTGGATTCTAAAAACTACTTGAATTAAAAAATAATAATTTATAATCTAAACAATTGAGTTGGGTTTAAAAAAAATATTTCATCCCGACCCAATCCAACCTTACTTATGAACAACGTTTATTTTAACTAGTCGAGCTATATCACTCTAACGTCTGTAAGTTTATTGTATATATTGCGCGACACACCTATATACAATGGTCCATTCTTTGGAACATTTTGGTATATTTGTAGTGAACATTTTGACTGACTTTAGAGGAAACATAAAAAGTGAAGCATCCCCAACAGTAATCTACACCTCTTTTTAATAATCCAATGCCATAAAGCTTTTCAAAAGTCCAATAAAAAGATAGAACGGAATCTCCCAGCCTTCATAGTTTAAACCGTTCCTTTTTTACTTCATTTCACTCGAGTTATATCCCTTGAGTAAAAAAGATGAAATCTCGTTGTTGATCAACCTTTCAATCATTACATTAGATATTGTAATCTTTGAGTTACAGTTGGATTGAAACTCAGAGTGATAGTATTTGAAACGAAGGATTCAACTTAAAAGATCGTTTAATTTCATTCTAATCAAAGACGGAGGACCTAACCACTAATTGGACGATTGTCTCACGAGACAAATACGGAGGACCTAAAAAGTTAAAACGTCCCAATGTGACTCGACTTGACGACGTCAAACAAACACAATCCAATAATTTTCGATTAAAGTGATAGAAAAAAGTACATGTTTGGTTTAAGTGATGCATGCCCAGCAAAACCCGAAACCCTAAAACGCTAAAACGACACTCTTACAAATACCCTAACAATGGCTTTGCTTGTATGCATCTCTTACAGCCCATGTCTTAAGCACTAAAAAAACTACAAAATAAGCAAAAATGAAGCCTTTTTTGAGTTAAAAAAAGCATTAATTTCGGACCATTACCCTCAATTCCCCTCTGCAATGCAATTGCAAAGCTCTGGTCTTTCTCAACAACTTAACATTATTCCTTCTTTATCTACAATTATATTGCAACCCATCTTCACCTTTGTCCCTCCGTTCCCGCCGACGCCGCCCGCCTCTGATGCTCCCGTGTCATTGCTGCTCGGGTCGGTCACGGTGTCGTTCGAGTAGCTTGAAGTTTGCATTGTTAAGGAAGAAAGAAAGAAAAAGGAAAGAGAAGGGACAAGGTTGAGCTATGGGGAGGGCACAGTAGGAGATATATATATGTGTGTGTGTATATATATATATAAAGGCAAAGGTTTAAGCTTTTTGAGTAAATTTGAGACTTTCCTTTTCCAAAACTTGTAAGCTTTTTTTTTTTCAAAAATGTTAATAGAACAAAATGAGATGTTGAGATCAACCTTCTATTTTTTTTTTCTTTCGGGTTAAAATTTTGAGGCGTATGAATTAACTTTTTATGATATCAAAATAAAGAAGAGGTACGATAATGAACGGAAACCACATCCCGTCTTAAAGACACGATGATTAAAAAAAACTTAGAAAAATTGAAAGTTAATATCTATACTAACAACGTGCACATTTTTATGGTAGTTTAATTACACGAACTCTAAAATTAAGCATGTTTTATTTGAAAAAACTTTACGTTGGGTGATATCCTATGACTTTTCTTACAATGCATGTAACTGAGAACAAAATATGTTATTTGTATTAGTTTATAGAGATAGTTGTCACTTTTAAAAATAAGAAGATGTTGAGAAAATCGAACTATCGATACTTAAAATGATAATTAAGGTATCATCCGTTAAACTATGCTTAAATTGATGTAATAAATAAAGTAAAACTAAAAGAAGAAAAAAAACTAACTCGAATTCCGATGCGGTTGGAATTATCATGTGATGGGCAAAAGGAGACGAGTTACCGCTCGAGACAAAGTTTTATTTAATTTCAAATATTTAAAAATAATATTGAGAAAAAAGGAAAAAGAAAAAGAAAAAGAAAAAAGAAAAAAGATGAACGGATAATGTTTCAAGTTTGTGTCTCACGATTTAAAACTTAAAACTTAGTTCGTTATAAAATAGTTTTTTTTAATTAATCTCGATACGTTGTCTAATGTATAAACAATTAGATATATGAATTACTAGATACACTGATGTTTCATATATTAGTGAAAAGTTTTAAGCAAAGTGAAGTCGTTAAAAAAAAAACCGTTCGTGTTTCTTCTAGATGGTGTGAGTAAGAGAACAATTTTCTTCTCATTTCTTAATATTATTTCGATGGTGTATGAAATCATGAAAACCAAATCAAATACGTCCTACAACCATAAGAGTTCATATTTGAAAGAGCATTTGTACATGAAAACGTGCCCTAGTGGAAGAAAAAAAAAGTTTGTACCTAAAGAGAGCAAATATTTGAAATTGACCGTAAAAAATGAATGAGTGCACCATCTTAAATCTATGTCTAGAGCCACTCTCGACCTTTTTAGTCGAGACCAGATTTAGAGAACATATATAAACGAGCTAAGTCAGGTCTAATGAAATTCTCGCTATTTTCAATGCATAAAGATATATGTTTTTTTTTCACTAATTGATAAATTACCAATGACTCCGAAAGTTTAAAGTGATGTATTATAATAATTTAATTATTTCAGTATTTTAATATTAATCTTTGTTTTTATACATGCGTATAATTAGCGTCACAGATCTTTATCTATACATATTTTTTTCTCCATTAGTATTTTATGCACTGAGCTATACTCGAATTGACGTTACATAAAATATTCTCACGCCCAAAAAATAATTATATTCATTTTATTTCCAATAAGAAATGGATGAAAATAGGAAAAGAAAAAGAAAAAGGTAAGAAATCACTTTTGTGTGATTTGTCCATGCCAAAGGAAAAAAAACATATCTATAAAGATAAGTTAATAAGTCAATAGAGAGATTCTCTCCTTCTTTTTTTTTTTATTTATTATTATTATTTATTTCGGGTTTTCTTTATAACACAACTTGAAACTAATTTTATTAAACGTTTGTCACAATCACACTCTATGGAAACTTACAACGCGATTGTGCGACATTTACTTTCCTTCTCGAATAAGTCCGTTAACTAAAATTTTGGTTGTCGTTAGTACAGATGACATATGCTCAAGCCTTTGCTTGGAAATTGGGACAGGAAAAAATTTGAAAAACGTCTCGAAATTGATTTTAAGACATCAATGTTAAAAAAAAAAAAAAAGCGAACAGCCAAAAAAATTCGAGAATGCTGGGCATGATGTCACAATTGCTATCATGAACTTGACTTCACAAGAAGATAGTGTTACAGTTTGCTGCTTCTAAGATTGCTAAGAGATCAAATTTTCGTTGAGATAAAACGTCATTCCTGCAGAGCTTTTTCTGTTGTCAATGTCTTAAGTTGAATCACTATCGGTAAAATCAACTAGTTCTTCAAAACCTCGTCCTCTTTGATACTTCAACCCATAGCTTGTGGTTTCCTTCACATAGCAGAGAATAGGCTTAACCGCTTGATGATGCATCATAGTAGGTTTTTCCATGTACCTACTCATCATTCCAACATCATATGAAAAGTTCGGACGAGTATGAATCAAATACCTCAGATTTCCAATGGTGCGCCTATACTTAGTGGAATTCACCAAGTTTCCTTCAGCATCTTTCCCGAGTTGTAACTTTCCTTCCATAGGATAGTCGGTCGAGTTGCACTCTGTCATCTTAAATTGCTGCACTATCTTCTTAGCACAAGCCGATTGCTTTAGCATGATGAAATCTTTCATTTGGTTCACTTCAATATTGAGGTAGTACGTGAGTAACCCAAGATCAGTCATCTCAAACTCTTTTGTCATTTCTATTTGAACTCTTTGATGTCTTTCTCACTTGTACCAGTGACAATCAAGTCATCAACGTACACTTCGCACTCAAAATCAAGGGGAGTTACAGGGCTTCTAGTGTATGTAAATGACAAAATAGTCGTGAGAGATAATGAAGAAAAAAAAATTAAACTCAAAAGAAAATTGATGGAAGGGTTTGATATCAAAGAACTTGGAAGGCTAAAATACTTTCTCCAATATTGAAATGACGTATTTAGCTCACGACATTTTCATATCACAAAAAATATATGCGAGGGATTTATTGATGGAAATAAGGAAAAGCAAATGTAAACCTACACCAACACCAAAGATCCACATCAGAAATTGGGAGTCAAAAAGAAGAACTTGCTACAAACAGAGAAATGTACCAAAGGCTAGTGGGAAAGTTTATATATCTGACTCACACTCGATTGGAAGGCTAGTGGAAAAGTTTGGAAGGCTAGTGAAAAAGTTTATATATCTGGCTCACACTCGATTGGACATAGCATACTTAGTACGTGTAATTAGCCAATTCATGCATGATCTGCAAGAGCCTCACCTTCAAATAGTAGCACGTAGAGTATCACACTATCTGACAGGAACTTTAGAAAAATAAATTTTGTTCAAATGGAATAACTCCCTTGCAATAGAAGGTACTAACTAGTTGGATCAATAGTGGACCAAATATCTACTAGGTATCATGCAACATATCAACCATTAATATTAGTTATTCACCATCACAACTTCAACGAGCAGATATAATGACAAAAACAACTTCACAACTCAATATTTCATGAGTTGAAAGATTATATCAAATAATATTATCAATTCTATCAAGTCATTTAAAGAACAAACAGTAGTAAGAAACCATAAACCAAGAGAAAGATCATATCACCTACGATTGTCTCCATTATTCCAAAAAGGAAACTTGAGCATAATTAATTAAAATGTTTTTGGAGAACATAATTATTGCCAACAAAGTGGGCTCACTTTACAGGAAGGATAAGATGCTGCATATTAAAAACTACATCTCAAAACACTAAATAACTTGAAAAAAGATGGTAGGATACAATTTGCTTACTCTCTAAGTGAGTTTGCTTCTCACAGGTCTTATTATAAAAAGCTTTCTATAAGGGAAGGAAATGAAAGGCTTTATCCTATAGAGCAAAAAAAAGGTCTTCTTCAATGAAGGAGAAGAAGAAAAGCACACACATTAGCACGAGTTTCGAGCGCATCAGCAATTTACCGAGGCTCAGTAAGTGTATCCCTCCACGAACATTCCCTTCTTGGCCTCATCGCCTTCACCATCAGCAGAGTACTTACCGAGCTGAGCGAGGGAGTTCGCCTCCGCACGCACCAGAAGTGCTTTCTGTGCAGCCTCCACGTTTTCGGGATTTCCTTGCCATGTCTTGAGCACAGTGTTCTGCAACGCACGGGCGTAAGAGAAGGATACATGCCAAGGGTTGGGGCTTTGGTTCATTGCATTCAGGTTCAATGTCGCTTCCACTTCAGACTGTCCTCCAGACAAAAACTGCATACAAAATAAAAGATGTTCATTGTTCTATATCTGCACTTAAAATGAGTTTTTACAAAGGAAACTTCAAGAATCTTTAAGAAGATAGACTTTTCATAATGTTCTTAATTTCTATCTATATGCTGAAACTTAATATAGTTTTTAAACGTCCACTTTGCTCGAAGAGTATTTTTTGTAACAGTCCAAGTCCATCACTAGCAGATATTGTCTTTTTTGGACTTTTCCTTTCGGGTTTCCCCTCAAGGTTTTTAAAAGGCGTCTGCTAGGGAGAGGTTTCTACACCCTTATAAAGGGTGTTTCGTTCTCCTCCCTAACTGATGTGGGATCTCACAATTTAATATTTAGGGCACCAAGAGTGAAACTTCAAGAATCTTATCAACTAAATTTTATTCAAATAAGAACATGTGACCATTAAATATTCTTACCAGTCATGAGAGCTTGCCCAATCAATTAAAATTCAACCAATAAACATACCAACCAAACCACAATATGAATAGGAAACCATCAACAGTTTCTATAGCAGAACAAAATGTAGAGTGACATGTGTAATAATGTTGTGTGTGAGCATAGAAAAATTACGGACGCCATTAAACATCGAAAACAAGTTCAATTATTCATACCATGATTCCAGGAACTGCAGGAGGAACTCTTCTCCTGAGCATCTTTAGGGTGTATTTAGCAATAGTTTCAGGAGAGGCCTTCTCCTTGTGTTCGGCACCGGGCGTTACCATGCTAGGCTTTAGAAGGATTCCTTCGAACAGGACATTGTTTTCAGCCAAATAGAAGAATACTTCTGACCAGACCTTTTCAGCCACTTCAAGTGTCCTGTCAATGGAATGATCCCCATCAAGAAGGATCTCAGGTTCTACAATAGGTACAAGCCCATTGTCCTGCAGTAACAAAGAGATAGAAGAAAAGAATCTTCTTGTAATGAAAAATCTCTTCAAATATATGATCCTGTAATATTTAGAAACAAGTTCATAGAACAACCGTATACCTGAGAAATGGCGGCATATCGAGCAAGGCCCCAAGCAGCTTCCTTAACAGCCAGAGCAGAAGGACCACAAGGAATGCTAACAACTGTTCGCCTGTATGTTTCATATGATTTAGATTATACATAATTAACCGAACAAAACAGGTTAGAAGAGAAAACCACCCTCCTATATAAGAGGGTCTTTGTTCTTTAAAAAACAAAGAACATGCTGACTTACCACTTAGCAAAACGAGCACCTTGCTTATAATATTCAGCTGATCTTGAGGCCAGTCCGTCTAAGCCTTGACACCAGGATTCGTTGTTGGATCCTGGCAGAGGAACCAAACCCTGAAACCCACACAATATAAATATGAACAAAACTCGATATTCAGAAGCTTCACACAGTCAGACACTTTGTAACAGCAATCAAAAATAAATTCTTTGGTGTTGTATTGAAAGGTAAAAGGATAATTTACCTTGTCAACTTTAATACCAGGCATAATTTTTGCCTCTCGCAAGCAATCGACAAATTTCTTTCCCTCTGTGGTTGACTGGTAGAGTGTTTCCTCGAAAAGAATAGCACCAGATATGTACTGACCCAAACCCGGTGTGGTTAGCAAAAGCTGTCGGTATGCTTGTCTGTTGGTTTCGGTATTGTCCAAGCCAATGGATGCTAACCTCTTCCCACATGTTGCATTAGATTCATCAATAGCAAGAATACCACGTCCAGGAGATGCTACTGATTTCTGCAAACCAAGGAAATGAACAAAGTACTGACTTAATGCAAGGAATCCAACCTAGTTAAGACGCAGTGCCATTAACAAAATACGAAGGTGGTTTTGCCATTCTTAAACGTCATAACAAATGATTTCAAGCATATAATAATGTGAGATCCCACATCGATTGGAGAGGAGAACGAAGAAACCTCTTCCTAGCAAACGCGTTTTAAAACCTTAAGGGAAGCCTAGCAGGGAAAGCCCAAAGAGGACAATATCTACTAGCGGTGGGCTTTGGCTGTTACAAATGGTATCAGAGCCAGATACTGAGAGATGTGCCAGTGAGGAGGCTGAGCCCCGAAGGGGGTGGACATGAGGCGGTGTCCCACATCGATTAGAGAAGGGAACAAGTGCCAGCAAGGACGCAGGGCCCGAAGGGAGTGGATTGTGAGATCCCACATCAGTTGAGGAGGAGAAAGAAACATCCTTTATAAGGGTGTGGAAACCTCTCCCTAGTAGAGGTGTTTTAAAAACAGCCCGAAAGGGAAGCCTAAAGAGGACAAATAAGCTCTGACAGAAACAAACACCTGTTTCTTATTAAACATTCAGAATTCATGAGATATAAAACATTGATCTAGTAGTATATTCACATTAAAAAGGGAGGGAGGAGGTACTGTCCAGAGCTGACTTCCTGAAAATCTGCATCTAATTATTCCTTTCTACAAGAATCTATCCATAGTAAGATCAAACCACAAATACAGCAAGGTCAGCCTACATGACGATCAAACTTATCTAACTAGTGAAAAAATACCAACAATTGCAAACATGACAAAACAAAGTAGCCCGCTATGAAAAGATCGCAGAAAAATCAAGGTCAAAGTCATAGAAAAACAAAAATCGAACCCTGATAAAGACAGGAAAAAAACCTCCCACGATCGCGAACATTCAGCAATTACATCACGATCAACTCAAAACTCCAATACATGTAAATCAAATATCAGATCCAAATCCCAACAACAAAAACAACCCACAAGCCCTCCCATATTAAATCCCCAGGTTAATCGCCCAAACGAACAACGATCTAAAACGAAATACTCACCGCGGTCTGAACAAGCTCATCGGAGTAACCCCCAGCACGGATCGGGACCGAAACACGTCGACCAGAAGACGATCCGCGCCTCTGAGAGAAGGATTGTTGAGCGATCCATTGCGAAGAGGAGGCGTTTAACTTGGTGAAGCTCAGGCAGGCCATGGCTTCTACAACAGGAAGAAGAATTGAAGAGGCAAAAAAAAAAAAAACCACAGAATCGAATTGGGTTTGGGGGTGGTTTTATTGTGGGATTTTGGAAAGAAAAATAATAATTGGTTCGTAGTTGAGGTGGGTTGGTGGATGGATCGCGGTGAGCGCGATTGACCAAAGTTAGTATTTAAAAAAGTGAACAGAAAACGCTTCGTATTGGTAAGTCCGCCGGGGGCGATGATGAGGCGATGCAAGTGATGTGCTGCCAAACGGTCCCTGTCGATATTTCCTATATAACCAAATTATTGCTTTTCAATCATATGACACAAAATAGTTTGAGCCCACCTATCATTTGAATATGTTATTGGTTCATTTATATCGATCATAAAACTTGTGGGTATTTGAATATGTTATTGGTTCATTTATATCGATCATAAAACTTGTGGGTTATGGATTAGCTACACTTTTGTTGTGTTACTTTAATTTCTTAACAAAATGTTTAAGTCTAGCATTTATGAAATCAGATTTAATTGAAGCCGATCAAAGTAAATTGAGTTTTCTTTTTTATTATTAGACTATAACATTTAAGTCTTGTTACAATGTGGATGAACAAAGTCACCAGGATTTAAAGATGGTTGCCAAGAACCTATTTTGGAGTAAAATTATAATGTCTTTCGAGTCCTAAATATTAGGATCGGTTTAAGATTATGATCTAAGATTGGACGGAGAAGTTGTGAGCCAAGGAGAAATTGCTTTGATTATTTGAAAGGAGTTGAGGTAAAGATGGAGTGAATTTGATTTTAAAATATTTTGGGACCTATTTTATGTGTGTGTTGAAAATGATTCTGCTGCAAAGATTACGCATTGTGTTGGTCACTTTAAGAGTGACCGCAGATGATTATGATTATTATTATTATTATTATTTTTGCAAAGATTACATGTTGTGTGTTTCGGATAACTAGTCATTGATAATAACTCTAGAGTGATATGTTGATAATCTTGTGGCAAAGATTACACGTCGTGTGTTTCGAATAATTAGCCACCAATTATCATTTTTAGGGTGATGAAAATTATTTTATATGAATATTACGTGTCCAGGTAATTAACCACTCAAGTTTATTGATTTCGTTGATTTAACCATTTAAATGCTTGCATATCTAATAAAAAAAGATTTTTTCAAGCAAGGGTAAAACTGTAACATGGAGTGACGAGTAAGGTGGAGAATTCGGTCATAGACAACTCTAAAAATTTATGTTTTCTCTATTTAAAATATAATTAATTTGATTTGATTTATTTTTTGAAATTTTTAGTTTATAAGGAGTAAAGAATTTGAATAGATGACGTTTTTCAATTGAAATTCTTATCATTTAGTTAAATTGCATGTTTTATAAATAAATAATTTATAAGAAGAATAAAAAAGAGAAATAATAAATATAAATAATAAAAAAAAGTTAAAAAAATCATGTTAAAAACCAACAAATAAAATGAAAGAAAATTGGGATAAATAAATAACCCGAGGAAGAAATAATACAAATAGAAGAAACTATAACAAAAATAAAATAACCATTGAATGTTTGAAAAAGACAATTAGAGGTTGGGAGGCAGAAGTAAATACATAAAATCAAAACCATATAAAGAAGCAAGATTAAATGTGGAAAAATAAATGTACGAGACTTCTTTATGTGTGACCAGACTATATTTTCAGAAAAATAATATCTAATATATTTTAAAAATAGACTACGAGCAATCGAGGTCATCTAACATAAAACTAAGAACTATTCATTCTTTTTTTACTATATTTACATATTGAAGGTTAAATAAATTATATTTATAATTTTTTAGTAAGGTAGGAATTGAAACATTGAACTTAATGTATGCTCTAAAAAAAATTTTATGAGATTTTTTTAGTATGAATATTATTCTCATTTATTTTAATAATAACATCATAATATTAATTAATAAAATAATTTTTGAAAGGAATAATTGGATAGGTCTATGAATTCTGTTTCAGGGAGTGAGATTACAATAAATCAATTTAGGTTATAAATTATAATAAATTGATTTTTTTAATTTTGTTTGGAAGATTGTTTTTTCTTCAAATAGTTATCATTTGATTTTAACTTATTATACATTAATTTGGTTAATAAGTCCAAAATTTATGAAATTTGGGTGAATTTTTTTTTTTTTAGACTTTTATAAATATTATTACTTATATATTACAACAGATTATTAATTATAATATTTAAGTTAAAGAATAAGTTAGAATTTTTTTTATATGTGTGAAAGATTATGTTGGTTGGTAAAACATTATATTATATATTTATTGATAAATATTATATTAGATTTTTGTTTATATTTTTTTAATAAAAATATTTTAAATAGAAATTATATATATATATATATTTTTTGGAAAGAATTATTATTTTTTAAACATAACCCTGCTCGTTTCACAAAAAAAAAAAAAAAAAAAAAAATTGATCAAAATTTGGAGGATAATTGGACGAGTTTAAACGTCCACGTAATCGGTTGGGTCCCACATGTACACGTCAGCAACTAACGAAATAGAGCCTAACCCTAACCTGCAACTTTCACCATCTTCGTCTTCTTCCTCTTCGTAACCCTAATTTCAATCCACTTCTCACACTCTCATCACAAAACATGTTTCTGTAATTCTTCCTTCAAAGGAATTTGACCTCTACAGATGCGAAGCTATGTCTCTGGAAGCTTCTCTTGAACGACGAAAGCAGCCCCAAGCCCCCGGAACTGGCAATGGAAATGGCGTCGTCTCGCCCAGCGCACACTCTTTCTCAACCCACAGGCTTCGTCTTCAACCCAAGGAAGATCACAAGTCGGAGAGCTATGAGGACCTGCAATTGGAATTCAGCCCGCTCCTCTTCAGCATGCTGGAAAGGCACTTGCCTCCGAGCATGCTCAATATGACACGCGACCTTAAGCTTCAGTATATGAGGGACATTCTACTCCGATATGCTCCTGAGGGCGAACGCAACCGCGTAAGCGTTTTAAATTGTTTTATCTCTATATCTATGATGAATTTCAATACATGTTTGCTTGGTTTGGCTGGTGAATGGAGGAGG
Organism: Cucurbita ficifolia; assembly: GCA_033971965.1. Taxonomy (NCBI): domain Eukaryota; kingdom Viridiplantae; phylum Streptophyta; class Magnoliopsida; order Cucurbitales; family Cucurbitaceae; genus Cucurbita; species Cucurbita ficifolia. The sequence goes on from CM066976.1 coordinate 4,980,877, forward strand.
AGGAAGAGAAGATAGGTTATATTTTCTAGAAATTGTTTTATAGGTTAAAATCAATGATAGCAAATGCCGCATGATCCTATGAATTGTTAGTTGGACGCTGTTTGCAGGATAAGGATTATGATTTTTATTCTCATTGTTAAGCGATGGTGAATCAGAAGGCGGGAACATAGTTATTTGAATATGTAGATTTATTAATAGCATGACTAATTAGACTTTGATGTTTATATGTCAAGTAAAAATGCGGATAGTATTTGTTAAATTTTCTCTTATGCTAGTTAGTCGATGATCTTGATTTCTGACACAATTTTGATGAAAGCATGGAGGAGGTGTCAATATTTGTACTTCATTACTCGTTGGGTTTCTTTCTGTTCTTGAGGAATTAATGCATTTGAGCTTCTGAATTTTGGAGGCTTTGCATTTAAATTGCAGTCTGGGAAGGCAAGGTCTATTCCTGTATCTTGTTTCTATATTTGATTACTTCCATGTTTCTTGGAAGTATTTCCAGAACAGTGGATTAAATCTTATTTAGACAAAAAAGGAGAAAGTATTTAGTATGAAGAAAGATAAATATTCCTTCCAAGAATCGAAAGCCCCAATAGAGCTTACTAATAGGTGCTCTAGGTAGATGATTAGTAGCGACGGAATCATTGCTAGAAGTTAAGAAGTGAACTTCAAGTGGATGCTGCAAAGCAGAGTCAGTCCTCATACTCAGTCCAAAGTTCTATTTAGCTTCCATACATTCTCTCATTTCTTTCAAGCTAAAGTTCCAAATCAGAGTGTTAGAAACAATGATAACAGTTTGACATGCTCAGTAACCCAGCATTGCCCGGAGAGAACTTGGTGAGGAATTCATTCAGAGTTCTTTGGAAACACCCCAGCTACTATTTTAAGAACAGCGAATGATTTCTCAGTTATAAAATGCTTGGCTTTCTAAGTTTTACAAACAGTTTATGAACTGATGTTTTTTTAGTTACAACAATTTAATAAAAGCATGAAATTAATGTTAAAATTTACCAAAAATATTTTAAAATACAAATTGTTACTTAGAAATGCAAATAATAGGAATATGGAATGATTTTCAAAAATACTTATTTTAAAAAATATTTCCTTTTAAAGTATAGAATGGAAAAGAGGAAATATATATAAAGTGTGTATTTCTTTCTTCTTTTATTTTATCTTAAAAACAGACTACAAGAATGATTCACAAAAAACAAATAGTGCTACCCCTTTTTGTTATAATTTTTCTTCCAGATAATTTTCATAATTAACTCGGCTTAATTTTATATCATGATAAATAATGTCCCATGTCCATTTTAGCGCTTTCATGGTTTAAATTTCATACCCTTTTAACTCATCATTTCAACTCTGTTTTCTCAATTTGGAAGATATTTTTGCTACTTCCAAACTTGGGGCTTCGATTTTCTTTTCTTTTCTTTTTGGTTAATCATACCATCTGCAAGTTTTAACTTAAAAGAACTCTACTTATTCCATATTTTGAATTTAAGAATCACGACTTTCACTGAGATCCAATAACAACAAACAGGAAAGACTGCAATTAAAAGTACATCACGAGCATGAAAATACCTACAGAGTACTTTTTAGCTTGGACTCTAGTTAAACTCCCATGTCCTAACCAACTATTCTGTCTTAGCTCCTGATACATTTTTATTTGAGTGCGGCATTTTGGTGTGTTGCATGCTGGCAAGCTGATTTCACTTCTGCGTGTGACCATTAAGATTCACAATTTTTCAAATACGTTTTCTGTGAACACTCTAACGTGTTTGTTATTTTTTCTTGCTTGTAAGAGTCATTCTCTAAGCCTTTTCTTCATTTGTAGCTCCTTTTTCTTCATTTCTTTTGTCAGACAGCAATAATACATCTATTATTTTGTTTGTTTACTTTTGTAGAAACTTCTTATTAGTTTTTTTAGCTTATTTGGTTGGTTAGAAAGGTGATGTGAACCACATGTGCTTGGTGGTTAGCCAAGGAAACTGCCTTTGAAAGTTGTCAATCTGTTGCTTTTCTGTTGCATTCCAATCACCTTTTTGTCACCTTCTTGATGAATTTTGTGCCTAAGAAACACGAACTCTAGGTTTTTTCTCGAGTGCATTTAATTAAAATCTTATGTTTTCATTCATTATCTCTTGAAGATTACAAAGAGCATCAAAGCAACTTTCCAAATAAAGACATCTATATGCCTACTATTGTATAACTTATTGCATTTGATTTAAAAATCCTTGTCTTTGAAGCTGTAAACTTTGATGCCTTTATGGTCATGAGTGCAAACCCTGATAGTTATGCACCTTGAATATAAAATATCCTCAAGTCTTTTCTTCTCTGACTCATAACATTGTAAGGTTAGGTAGTTATATTGTAAGATAATCAATGTGTGTCTAAATTGGTCTGAACACTTTTCAATTACGATTGCTATTATTACTTTTATTAAAAGAAACTCCAATTTCAAATTCACATCGTGTTGCAAATGTAATTTACCTTGCATTTACAAAAATGATCGTATATGGATTTTGGACTCAATGCACCTCTCATCTTCATGCAAGCAAGAAGCTTGCTTTCTTAAATTAGATTTTGAGTCTAGAAAACATTGCTTGCTTATGCATGATAAATTTAATAGTTGACTATAGTCCGGCTTAAAATAGCCATCATTTATGAATATAATCTGGAAACCTCTTAATATATGATGCATCTCACTCATTCATTGTTGCACCTCGTTTTGAAGCTTAGGAGCTTTTGTAAACTGGTTTCCCTTGTACTTATCTAAATACTGACCTTGAAAAAGCTGAATGATCGAGTGTCCTTCCAGTTGTTCTGCCACCAGATGGTTTATCATTCTTTATGTGGTTGTATCCAGTTTCAACAGGTTTCTTGAAGCCAGGAGCTTGAATAACTATATTTCAAGAATGGCTTATTTGTCCTATCTCTTTCCATTGATTAAATGTAGTTACACAGCATGATCCTCAACCTTTAGCCATTAGCTTCTAGAAATATACACATGCTGGTGCAAAGCAAAGCATGTAAACTTGAAAGCGATGTTGATAGTATACTGTGCTTTTCATATTACATGATGTGATTGAGTTTCAATGTGCCAAGACACGAATGCTGGCTTATTTGTCTTCTGTGATATGCATTTTGGTGGGCTATAAATATTTTCACTACATTGTAGCCAATTTTAAAGATATACGCTGCTGGGCGTGATGTGATTGTTGATTATTTATATATTTGTTTCCTTTTTCTTTTCCTTCTGGCTCCTACCATGCGTTGATTGATATTATTGGAATTAGAGAAACATGAAACTTTACGTTTAAAAAAAAATAGCCGATGGAAGTTAAATTACTTATTTCATTAACCAATAGAAGTTGTGATGTTTCTATGTATTTTCTTCTTGTGGTGTCCCAAATACTACTTTTCTCATCTGAATTATTCTCTTACCACAATTTCATGCATTTGAATTATCAGATTCAGAGGCATAGAGAATACCGACAAAAGATTATATCGAACTATCAGGTAAATGAAAGTCTTAGCTGTATGTATTTTCAAGGATCATGACTAACTCAGATAGCTGGTGTAAGAATTTATGGAGTCCTTTTTTATATGCTTCAAAATCATCTAATGGCATAATATTTACTTCATAAATTGGAATCTTTGACTTTCGAGTATTTCCAAGGATCACTTTCCTTGGTTTGTCCTAATGTTACTGGGTTTGAATGGAAATTGCCAAAGAAAAAAGAAACAAAAAAGAAAAAAGAAAACTTGCATTTGTTAATATACTTTTTTTTAACAATTATCTTTAGTAATGAAATTCATATAAGTTAGATGAGATCTTGATATTTTGTAATGGATCTCCGTTTACATTTTCTTGATTCCATGAATAGTTACTTGCAGTACATCCACAATATATTCCCTTACTAAGTTGCTATCCTTCTCTTTTCAGCCATTACACAGGGAGCTTTACAGCATGCATGCCGCGAACTTCTTTGTCCCCTCTTTTCTCAAAGCTATCAATGAGAATTCGGAGGAGAGCTTTCGACGCATCATGTCTGAACCCTCTCCAGGAATTTATAAATTTGAAATGCTTCAACCACAATTCTGTGAAAAGCTGTTATCTGAGGTATAATAATTTGAAATTTGTTTGCATGTTTTTTACTTCCCTGAGATTTGATTTCTGCATAATACTACTCGCCTTTTAATTCTTAGGTGGAAAGCTTTGAAAGATGGGTTCACGAGACAAAATTCAGAATCATGCGACCTAACACAATGAACAAATATGGTGCTGTTCTTGATGACTTTGGTTTGGAGACCATGCTTGATAAGTTGATGGATGATTTTATACGTCCTATATCAAGAGGTAACACTTTTGAGTGAAGTGCTCCTTGAAAGTCGTTTCATGTAGAATACGAGAGCCATGATTTTTCACGTGTTTGTTTTTGGTGTTATGTAGTTTTCTTTCCAGAAGTTGGAGGAGCCACACTGGACTCTCATCATGGTTTTGTTGTTGAATATGGAATTGACAGAGATGTGGAACTTGGTAGGTTTTAGTAGGAACTGTTCATTTTCTTGCTTTCCCTCCTATCAATCCTTTTTTATTAATGTTCATACGGAGAAAAACATTTTCTTATGAATGCTTTTGTTAAATACAAAATTGTTAGAGATATGGAACATGGTAGTGATTCCAGTAACTTTTTCTCCACTCGCCAATCTCTTGCTTCTTGCTTAATTTTTTTTTGGTTAAATTATACCATCTATCCTTGTGCTTTTATTTGTGTCAATTTAATCCTTGTACTTTTTGAAAGTTTTAATTTCATTACTGTAATTAATTTATCCCAAAAGTTCTTATTGTTAACTAGTGGTGTCAAATTGAATGGAAATTTGATAAAGCATTAATGTAAAGCTATGTGGACCTACTTCTCACTGTACGTATGATATGTGGGATAATGAGGCGGTCTACACTGTTTTCAACCACAATTGACAACAAGTGCCGTTGGAATGAATTATAAGGACAACTATAAATGTGACGTTGAAACTTTTTTAAGGACAAAGTTGATACAAACGTGAAACTATAGGAACAATGTTATAATTTAACTTACTTTGTTTTTACTTTTAGTTCTCTACTTTTTCCTTTATGGACATATTTTATTTATTGAAAATGGAGATCCAGTAAATGAATAGATGATATTAGACTTTAAAAGATCAACCGTAATCTGTTCTTTCTCTTGGCTCATTGCTCAAGACGATTGTTTTTGCTGAAATTTCATTTTTGGTCCTTTTGATATAGTTTCCTATTTATATTTATCTGTAGTTATTGCAATCTGTAAATTTTTGACATTTTTTGTTTTGTTGCTCGTTTTTTTTTTATATTTATCAGTTGATATCAAAACTATTAATCAATTTTATTTCAAAATGATTTTACTATAGGTTTTCATGTGGATGATTCGGAAGTCACATTGAATGTTTGTTTGGGTAAACAATTTTCTGGTGGTGAACTGTTCTTTCGCGGCATCCGATGCGACAAGCATGTTAATACGGAGACCCAACCAGAGGTATGATAGTCTTCAGAACACCTTACACCTTTATTTTTGTATTGCTTGTTCCTTCCTTTGTGGTTGGCTTGGCTCATATATTTCAAGCTGCTTATTCAGATCTGAGAGTTCTGTGATTGTGAATCTTTAAATTTTCATAAGATTCTTCAAAGATAGATTAGCTTCTTTTGAATCTGCAATCGCATAGATATGAGCTCATTAAAATTAATCATTAATATAAGTCATGAGCTGTTTGGATAATAATACGTTCTTGAAAGCTGCTATTAATATTGAAATATCTGAACATTTAGGTATATGGGTACATGTAAGCAATAGTACTTCATATGTTTACCAGACGATGCAAATGTGTGAATATACATTATACGATCAGTTAGTAGTCATTTCATTTTTAGTAATGCTCCTTGGTGGGTGAATTTTATCGTAACAGTCTCTGTATTAGGAAATCTTTGACTATTTGCATGTTCCTGGACATGCGGTTCTTCACCGTGGTCGTCATCGGCATGGCGCTAGAGCTACAACATCTGGGCGTCGGGTCAACTTACTTTTGTGGTGCAGAAGGTATTCTCTCACTAGTACTTTGACCTCTGAATGATTGTTTTATTGTCCAAATAAGAGTAAAAGGATGTGATATTTTGTTCAACAACATAGGCGCTGACTGGCAGAAAGTGATCATATATATATGTATGTATATATGTATGCATGTATGTGTGTGTGTAGATATATATGAGATATCACATTGGACTGATGCTAAGCACAAAACTTAAGATTAAGAATTAGCTTACATTAGATGAATTGGGTTATGCATATTTCTTTGACCGGAGATGAATTGGTTTACTGTATGCTGAAGTTGTTCTTTTATATTAATATATTATATAGTAAGCCTGAATCTGAGCACTAAATAAATGCTCATGTGATGCTTACTGGTTGAGGTTGCTTGCATTTTTCAGCCAGCTGAAGACAGTTTATGATTGCCCATAAAATTTCTTTTTGACTTGAATTGATCTTTTCTCTTTTTGTTGGCTGGTTTTAAGGTGTGTGGGCGTACTTGTTTTCTTAGTAAAAGCTTGTAGTAAGAACATTTTTACTCGTAATTAATTTAGTAAAAAGTGTTTGATACCAAAATCATGTCAACGTTTGGTTTTATGTTATGTATTCTTGATACTGCTTTGGTGCTTCCTAGTCAAGTAGTTCGGCCAAGAGCAGCCAATATCACCTTACAAGTAGAATGCTTTCTCATAAAGCACTTTTAAGTGCTTAAGGTGCTGTTGACATTTTCTAAAAACATAACTTTTGTTACTTTGAAACAGGGTGTTTTTCAGTAGGAAGCATAGTCGTATTATGTACATTATAGATGTTTATTGGGCTCAGTTGCTTTCCGTGTTTCCTAACCTTTTTTTTTTCTTTCTGAAAAATCTTGTTACAGTTCTGTGTTCAGAGAGTTAAAGAAATATCAGAAAGATTTCTCCAGCTGGTGTGGAGAATGCCAACGTGAGAAGAGAGAAAGGCAACTCCTATCAATTGACGCAACAAAGCAGGTGCGTTTCATTCTAGCTGAATTGAGCACTACTTTTTAAGTTTTTACCTCAAATTCAATCTGGTATATCTATTGTCTCCAGGAGTTACTTAGAAGGGACGTAAAATCTCCTCCTTGAGCCTGCAATGGTTAAAACTATTGTTGTGGAGCTGTAAATTTTACCAAATATGAAGGATGTTCATCAAAACGAAGTCTGCTGTCCTAAAACTTTCGCCATGTGCAGGTAATGGGTGTTGTCCTGTATTATTTATTGTGCTGCATTACATTTTGCAGTTGTAGCTGTACATTTTAAAATGTTGTTGATAGGTGAAAATAGTTGTCAGAAAAATTTAACCAATTAGAAACCCGTTTGTGCCGAATTGGAGTGAACTAACATGTAATCTTAGCTTCTGATGCTCCCTATATGTCAAATTGAATATTCTGTTCATAGTGCAGCAAATTTATTACACTGCTCATCAAGTCGGCGACGGCAATGAGATTGGATTAATGTGGCGAAACAAATTTTGGTATTGAATTTTACCGTTCGGAGGAGTCTTAGTTACTCTTTTTAGCACTGGCACATAAGTATGTGTAGAACTTTTTGAACTTTAGATATCATCTTTGGTTACTTGATTTAGATCCTGATCCCCACCAAGATCGTTGGTGGTCGTTGCTCTTCCTTCTCTCCCAATCTTACAACAAAATCGAGGAAAATTCAAGGAAAACCTCTGAAATAATATCGATGTTTGGACCGTGAAGGTATATAATAATGGCTTCAGAATTCTTGTGTTATTTTGGTAGTCTCAGAAGGGCTTCAAATAGATGGGGGAGTTAAGAATCTTCCTTAAAATTAAAACTAGGACTGTTGCTTGTGTTTTGAAAATTGCCTTTTGAAAGTTTTGATTATATAGCTCCTAAACATTTACTTCTTATTATGCTTGTGAAAATCATTCTCTACAAATTTATGATGTTATGAGCATGAAGAAATTCGTAGGCGATATTCATTTTATTAAGTGCTAATCATAGATTTATCAACTTGAATTTTCCTTGGATTGAGATAAGATTAAAGTAGGGGCTTACATTCAAACATCATATTAGGGCTTCAGCTTTTCATATGAAATCAGATGAAATTATTAACTAAAATATACCATTAACCTTTTCATATGAAATCAGAAAATAATTAGTAGAAAGCATAAGCATATATATTAGAGGACCTAGATTTTCTTCTCCAAATCTCCATTATTGGTGCTTACATTCAAACCGTTTAGCCTACTTTTCAGACCTCCATTGCTGATCCTAAAAGCTTCCAGTTGTTGTGGCAGAAAAAATAATATTTGCCTTCACTCTTTCTTTTTTTTTATAAGGAGACAACTTCACACGTCGTGGGTTTGCAGGTTGGAGCACGAGGTTTTGAGCATGAGGACGCTTCTGGTTGCAAGATCAATCTTCTTCGCATTATAGAGAGTAGCTTATGTTGTGGGTAGTCGAATAGTAGTCGCTCGAGAAGAGTGCTGCTTGAGGCCTCGTTGCTACTAGAGACCAGGGAATGTCATGTGGGTCGAAGAGTGTTAGAGTTGCTTTACAAGAAGACCTTAGAACAATGTGTAGCCTCTTGCGAGCAACTTGGTCAGTATCAATAGTGTTTTTTTTTTATATATATGCGACAATGTCATCTAAATATGCTAAGTGAGTGAGTGTATAGGACTAATTCATGAAATAGACCTGTCAATAAAAAAATTAAATACTTTATTATAAACGAAGCATACATGTAGGATGATATTATTATTATTATTGTGCTTGTGGCTGTGTATGACAAGAAAAAACTTAGTGAATGTGGCAAAGAACAAAGTTTGTGTAAGCAATATTTTTAAAATTTTTGTAATCATGTTGTGTTATGGACTACCTACAATGGATCCAACTTTATTAAGAAGTAGAAAAGCATAAGGAAAATGGGTTTGCAAATCCTCATAAATCTCTCCATGCCAAGATTTTGATCAATCTTTCTAAGATTTTTTTGTCCCCTAATCATAATAAGCATGTTTATATTTATTAATTAATGATACATCACTTAGTGAATGAATGTGTATCAGAATTCAACTAGTATAATAAAAATTAATGAATGTGAATCATAGTTTGGATCTCATGTTCTACAAATCAATGCTACATGCATGCATTCATTCTTAATATATATATATATATATATATATATATATGCCCCTTTAAGCTAAATGAAGGATAGTTGTTTTACTTCACCTTCACCAAATATTCTTTACGATTGTAGCGGCGACCACTCACCCGTCTCTAAGAATTTTAGCCCTCTTTCAACCTAAGCTTTTCAAATTATTCTCATTCTCTTCAAAATGCTCCCTTTATTGGATAGGTATACAAGTTTGCTTAGTGGGTTCATGCACACGTAAAAGAACCGTAAGTAGAGAAGTACTATGCAACCGACCTTATAAAAAAAAAAAAAAAAAGAGTCTAAGGAGTCATCATGAAAAGTATGTCCCACCGGTCATAAAGCATGTCACATGTGTTTGCATTTCTCGACCCTAACAATGAAGTCAATTATAGAGTATTTTTAAATACTCATCTTATGTCTATCATTTTTCTAGGTAAGCCAAGAGTCTCATGTACGGATGATGATAATAGTGGTGGATACCATGAAATAAAGTCACGCTAATTAGTTTTCTATATTTACATCATAGTTCCATTGTTAGGCTACTAGTGACATTTTCATGTTTAAACTTTGATTGAAGATGTTCTTTCTTATTTTAATTATATTTTTTTTACCATGTTTGCATGGTGTATTAACGTTTAAATCCATGTCAATTTTTTAAATGAAATGTTTTAAATAGTTTTTTTCATACGATAATTATGACATGCACGTAGTAATGATCTTATTTTAAAAGAAAAAGTAGAGTATGTTACATCAAATTAAATTTAATTAAATTTTTTTATTTCGCCCAGTAAATAGAAGAAAATAATATTATAAAACTTTCAATTATAACTTATTTTCAGTAAATAATCACTAAATTTAAACATCTTTTTATCGACTTACTTTGCAATTTTTCATTTTATATTTCACTATTTAAAATTATTTTCTTAGCTAAATTTTATATAAAAAATTGGAAACTCTCTGAATAAATGTTTTAAAGTTTGGTTAGATTTATTTATTTATTTAATTTTTTTTTTTGTCTATTCTTTTCGATTGTTATATAGAAATTACATCAGAATAAATAATTAAAAAGAAAAATGAAAAAGAGCAAGTTTATTAATATTAGTCTTTCAATACCTTCAAAGATTCCAACTTTACGTTAATTTTAAAAATTATTTATTAGGTATTTCAAATTTTAATTTTGTATAAAATAAATTCTTTTAACTTAAAAATGTGTTTAATATATTATTAAATTTTTTATTTTGAAGTCATTATATTTAGTTTAACATCAAGTCTATTCACACCTTTTTTTTAATTTAAAAATCTACTAGACAAAATTAATTGTTCAAAATTTTATTAGATATAAAATTTAAATTTATATTAAATATATTGATTTAATTTTTAAAAAATTCAAATATTTTAGAAATATATTAAACACAAAAGTTCAAAGACATTAGAGGTCTTACGTAGAAGGATCTAATAGATAACGACCCTAGATTTCTGATAGTCTAAACTCGCTACTGTATACATAACATATTCATTTGTGCGGAAATAATTATTCGAAACTTCAACATAAAACACTGACATGGATTTACGTGTTTGAAAACGTCTTTAAAACGACATAAAAAATTTCTAAATAAAATAAATAAACATTAAAGATAAAAACACTCTATTCTAACCTGAGTCTAAGAAAATAAATACAACTTATCTGCATGTGCAATGGTCTGAACTTGCGATGTTGTCGTTAGTCGTACAGAAGTGTCTTGTCTTTGCCTGAAATAGAACTAACACGTGACTTGAGTATTTTAAGAAATACTCACCCCACTATTGGTGTTAGATGCATGTGCAATGGTTTACATACAATCATGGATGAGATCTATCATTTCAGTCCATATTCTCTTAGGCGGTTATCCTAAACGGGTAATTAGATGTGTATTTACTATTCTACACACGACACACACATGTGAGTATGGGCCCACCAGTCGGTTCACACACCTCCTTGGTCAGACGAGCATTCTCTGGAGCTGTTGATGCCGAACACCCATTAGGTATAGCGACCATCACAACATTATGATAAACATAATGATCGTTTTCCTGCCTCGTAACGTATGCGTTCGTACCATCATAATGAGGGTATATTCTCCGATGTATGAATACACAATGATGCATGAGGTCTCAACATTTACATTCATTATCATGTAAAACAACCCCCTTTCGTTTTCTTGATATCATATCATTTTTCAACATAGCCTTTAAAGCATGTATTGGGGTTGAATCTTGTATCATTCATAACATACATGGTCTTATGGCATATCATGTACATAACATATCCTTCGAATATCATATCCTATCATGCACGTATCATATCATAAAACACGTCACAACATGTTTTGTATCTCAAACATGTTACACCACAACATATATCGTACCATCAGCACGTCACCTCATAACACATGTCATAACATTAACATAACATATCATTGACATTTTATAGTCTTATCATTTCATAACATATCTTAGCATGTCATTTCATAACATATCTTAGTCATGCCATTTCATAAATATATCACACATATTATATCATAACCATATCATAGTCATATCATTAAAATTAGCAAAATATTTTGAGCAACTTTTGAACTCGATATTTAAAATCATTTACTTTCCACCAAGTTCGAAAAAATGATGGATGGAAAGTAAAAAGAATTCTAAAAAAAACTTTTGGTCGCTTTCCAATCCACACAAATATAGAAATTCTCGATTTCAAAAAAATTACTTAAAAATCCGTAAAATAAAAATAATATACTTTAAAATTATTTAAATATATGTATAGTTTGAATATTAAAAACAATATGCTTTTATTTCAACAAAAAAAAACTAAATGCAGGTATAAATCATAATCCATCAAACTATCATAAACTATATTCTTAAAAAACACAAAATTCATGAAGGTTGTTTGTTAGGTTATTCATGAATTTAAAATTAGCATTAAATGTATGAATAATTGTTTGATGTTTTTGGCTAGAGTCCAATTTGTGCATGAATGGTTCTAATAAAACTAAAGTATCACTCTAATACCACTCTAACGGCTAAATTTCTTAATAAATTTTATAAATTTTTATTTATTTCAAGTCAATCTGAAGTTTTTTGTCCTATGAACTCGAAACCGAACCACATCAGTTCGAGTTTAGAAAAATGAACCCAACCCAACTCAAAATCTTAAACCAATCTAATCGTCCTATAATTTGAGTTGGATTGGTCTGGATTATCGGGTTGAATGTACATCCCTAGCTGTCGCGTTTGGAAGAAAACCGTTCGTCTTCTCCTTACTTATCTCTGTGTAACTCTTTTCTCTCTTGCATGCATGTTATGGAAGGCATACACCGAGTGGAGCATGCTATTGCGAAGTGGTTTCGTAGGTCAGTTGGGTGGGCATGAAAATTCCGGCGATCGATTTTTTTTCTTTTGAATCCTTAAAAAATTACTTAAAAATTCAAACCCTTTTTAAACATAAACTTCAAAAAAGTTTAGAAATACTATTAATTGAAAAAATATTATGGATATTTAAAAAGAGAGCCCCACATTTTATGTTATTTATTAGAATGTAAGTGAGGATATGAAAGGGAAAGAAGTTTTGATTTGATGCATCAACCTAACCTAACCTAACGTGTCAATGTTACACTAAAACCCACAAAAAAATGTGTTAACACCGTCCATTCTACCTTTTTCACAAATCACTCCTCCATCAATATCAACCATTGTTTGTTTAAAAGATATTTGCAAAAGTAGTAAATGTTCTAACACTTCGTCGTAATAATTCGTTGGAAATTCGGGACAAATTTAAAAGTTGTCGGCAAAAAAAATTATTTCTACACACAAAAATTGTAGAGATTTACAATGATAACGAACATCGACAACACCGACAACAAGAGAATTCAAGATTTAGAGAATTTGTGACCTTACAAGATTACATAATTCATATTTTCAGGCTTGTTTACAACACATAAATATTTAGTGTCTTTCATTAGGACAACTACTTATATCAAAAGCAAATCTCGAACAAATTATTCTTTTCATACTGGTTCAAGCTAAACTAGGTTAAAATTGAATAAATGAAATTTAATAATTAGAAGTTGGGCCAAAAATATTTATTCGAATTCATATGGGTATAGATTAAGTTGTTACCAATTGCCCTTTACCAAAAAATGGGGCGGTCCAACCTATTTATCGTGTTCTAACCCACAAGTGGGTATTTAAGTCCATCCTAGCGCTGATGTCTGCACATTGGTCATGAGCCAAAAGCCAACTGATCATGGCGAATCTACCAATCGCTTAAAGTACTGTTGTGGGATGCAAATCTATTCACGGTGGGTCGATCTGACGTATTGTATAGGTGGCAATGACAACGTTGATGGTGTGTAAGCTGGGTTCAAACGTCTGGGGAGCGACAATAATAAGCTACAAGGTCAACCTGCTCCAAAACTTCAAACATACCAACGAATTATGGGCTAGGTTTCTTCTCCGTTGAGAGAGAAAATATGTTGACTTGGTGAGTTTGTCGATAATGATCCATATTACTGTGTATCTTTTAGCTGTTCTAAGCAACCTTGTGATGAAATAAGCATGAATAAAATATAATTTCAAATGTATTTTGCGCTTAGAATCATATTATTGTTGTAAACAAGAGCTATCAGTTATCAATTACATAAAAGATTCAAGGCTATTAGTGTAATCTTGATTATGTCCTTAGAGGTTTATGTTCAAGAAATAAACTAGGAGCGTATAATATATCGATAAGATTGGGTATCTTATTTGTGTAATACGATTAATACAACCTGTTTTGTAATAGTTACAAATAACTTATCGAATTCGTTCATGTGGAGACATGTGAGTGAGACGTCATATACTGTTCCTATCGTGCAGAAGGCTACAACTCTATGTAGCTGTCTTTTATGTTATCGAAGGCAACTGAGGGGAGTATAACCATTGTTTCACCAATTGAAAGTTTGTTAAGCTAAATTAGAAGATTATTTAAGACCATTAGACACACTAAACCCTTAACATAATTTAACTTCCAGTGGACCCATATAAGTTGATTCGTGCTTGTTTGGTATCGTTATGTTATGTTATAATATGTTATGCTATGAAATACTATGTTATAGTACTATGTTATGCAGCCATGTTATAAGTTATGCTATAATATATTTATGTCATGTTGTGGAATCATATTTATGATATTCATAACCTATGATGCATAAACGTTCACACACCACATCATGTAAATTATGTTAATTATGAAAGATATGAGAAGAATTACATGCATGTTTCATAGGCTTGTAATGCTATGCATGAATAAAGTTTGACTTGCAACATAAACTTATGCCACGATTTTAACCTATGGAGATCTCATGCATTAATGTATGTCATATGCATTGGGATACTTTTTCGTTATGATTAGTACAGACGTGTATCTTGCTAAGCGTGTGTTAGACCGATCAGTGAGGCCCAAAGAGTGTATACGAGCCCGCTTGGTGGACCTATGCATGTGTGCGTTAGCTATGCATAGGGAAGTACTACACATCTAATCCTACCCAGATTGGTAAGGAACCCCAAGACCATGCCATAATATTTTGTGAAAGGATAGATCTTCTAAGCCCAACCGTCTTTGGGATACTCCATGTGTCTCTACAATGATATGATTTTATTTTATTCTAATATTTAGTTGGTTGGGGTGAGAAGAGATTCGAACCCCTAACAATGTGGTTCGTAACCACGTGCTCAAATCTTGCGAGCGATAGACCCAACCTCATTTTTTTCGATTAAGATATTCTTTCAAATTTTTTTTTGGAAAGAAAATTTGTGTAATATTTTTTTATTACTATAATGAGGTAGGATTTTGAAAATAAATAATTTCATTTAAAGGTGATATAGTTATTTTATAATTTTAAATTGATTTATGTATGATCACTTTCTTTGTGTATGTCGTTTCTCGACCTTTCCATTCCATATCATTTATCCACACTTTTATGTTTGTCTTTTCTGAATCATTATTGGAATCTAGATAAGCTCATTATTATTTTTATTAAAAATAAAGTAAATGTATTATAATTTCATAAATTATTTTGCTTTAGTATTTAGGCTAAAATTTATTTACCATTTAAATTAATAAAAATTCATTAAAACTTTACATTTTCTCGAGAAAATATAAGTTTAAGAATTTCAATAATATCCTTAACATTTAAAACAAAATTAAAAAATATACCCACGGTTAGTTTTGGGTAAAAAAACATTCTCTTAGGAAAGAATAAGGAGACTTGAATTTGGAAGAAAAGAAGCCTACTACACTATACATACGAGCTTAAAATCGAAACAGAGATCTGCCGCATGGTGGAAGTTATAGACCCAAAGACGTATGAGGAGGCACTGAGAACGCCCAAGGCCCTAGAGAAACCCAGAGATGAGGTGCGTCGAGAGCAAACAGTTACAGTCAGGTGTAAACGACCATATGACTCGAAGGACCTAGACCGTCAGCCACCAATGCGTATACCTCACTATGTCGACCGCCCTCCCCCTAGACATGTTGAGAGGTACGCTCCCCGACGTAATGATAGAAAACCCAGGAACCAAGATGGGGCCAGAGGAAGGGGAGAGATAGGGTGCACGATATGTGGAAAGCTACACGGGGTAGATGCACAAGGGCTTGTTTTCAGTGTGGCCAAGAGGGTCACATTGTCATCACCTGGATGACTAAGAATACTGAAAATCCACCTAAACCACCCAGAGCATTGAAAGAGGCTGATAGACCTATATATAGACTCGTTCTCAAGCTAGGACTTATGTGTCCACCAGCAGAGATACGGGAGGTCCGACACCGTGGTGACAGGTACACTATCAGTCTTAGAACATTATGCTTTCACTATATTTGATTTAGGTTCTACGCATTCTTTTATATATGTTTCTTTTGTTACACAAGTAGTGTAACAGTTACAAAAAAAAATTATATTAACTAATCGCCGGCATCCTCGAGAACTCCGGCGACTCGCGATTACAAAAAAAAAATGTATACGTTCGTACCTCGCAATTTTTCATTCATTTTCTCTCTTCTTGACGTTCTCTGACGCTCGTTTTCGTTGGTCCTCCGTTCGAATTACGATTGCCGAGACCTTCCTCTTGCCTTCTCTCCCACTTTCACGACGTCCCAAGACCTCCAGTGTACCTACAAGCCTCCATTCGAATTACGATTGTCGAGACCTTCCTCTTGGCTTCTCTTCCACTTTCACGGCGTCCCAAGGTCTCAAGTGTACCTACAAGCGCAAATTCGTTTACATCCTAACTTTCAACAATCCGAGTCTCGCCAGCAAAGAGGAAACAATGCGACGGTAATATGAAATAAGAGTGGTCTACCTTCAGTGTACTTAAGGTCATCGATGGTTACTTTTGCAGCACTTCTCGTTCTCTATTGAGCATGTAAACTAAATCGATACTAGAAATGGTGTCATGCATTTCTTTACACCCTTCATTCACAGCTAATTTAATTATGTGGGCACAATACCTCATGTGTAATATTTCTTCATCTAAGACAAGTGAATTCAACTTCTAAGCCTTCTTATCATCTACAAAATAACTATATGATTGGAACTTGCATTATCAACTATGATAGAGAAAACCTTATCGCCCTCATTCCAATAAAAAAAAAACCTTTAATAATCTTACCAATAGTCTCCCTTGTGATTAGCAACTTAGCCAAAGTTGAGAATTAAATTTCTTTATGAATCAATAATGTGTACAATGATTACAATGTAGTTAATGTTTTGCATCGGAGTCAAGATATTAGTGGTAAGATTAACCCTTGGAATGACTGACTAAAAAATATTTTAATTTTTTTTTTTTAGAACAGATTTGAAATATATCTCTAGATATGGCTACTATCGAGGATGGTCAAACTTAAACTTATGATATGTAGTACTACAAAACAATCTGAAACTCTCAGAATTTAAATGACAACTCATCCATAATTATCATCTTGGCACACCCTCTATTGTTTGACTAAATAATGTAGTAACAATATTACTAACACATTTTCCATCTATCGAAGGTTGAAAACTTAGAGTGGTTAGTTCCACAAGAATTAGTAATTAGGCCTAGCTCAATCCTTTCGGTTTTTTTATGTTTTCGAGTTGATCCAATCATTTTTTTTTGGAACTTGAACCCAACTCGAACGGGATCAGAGTTAAAAAAAAAAAAAGAATCCAACCGAACCCAACTCCGTAGTTGAGGGTTAAAAGCAAATAGATTAAGGCGACTGATCTCTTTTATTTATTAATTAATTAAATAAATAAAGCATACTAATCATCATTAATTAGCATAGCGTAGTGGGTGGGATACGGAAATCTTTTCGGACGGCGGTGATTGTATGATGAGAGGTTAGAATAATAAATCATGTGGCTGAAATTAATTTACTCCTAATCTCAGTCCCCCCGGAGATCTCGCCGAATCTCTCTCTGAATTTTATATCTTTAATTAAGTATTTGTCTTTTAATTTAATCCCTTTCACCGTCCAAACCGCTTTTTTCACCTTTTTCATTTCTTTATTATTATTTTTAATTCGAATTAAACTCATTATTTATTTAAATTTTTGTTTTTTATAAACCATATCTATTTATATATTTTCAAATATTTAATTTAGATTTAAAATCGATATATTTTAAAATATTAATTTTCAAATAGTTAAAATTTATTTTATTTTTTTAGAGTTTAGTTCAAAAGAATAATTATGATATTAAATATAAATAAAATAAATATATGTTTATATAAATGTATAGTAAGAAAAATGTATTTTTTAAACTTAACAATAAATTACAAAGGCATAATTAGGAAGAGAGAATAACGGTGCTTTTTTGTTTACAATTTTGAAATAAGTAATTCATTAATTCTTCAAGTGTATTAAAATTTATCATTGTTTATTTTGGCATGTGAATTGTTTTAAATTAATTTACTTTTAAATATGTTATTAATTCAAGCCGACTTTCATTATTCAAATGATAATTGAAATTCAATTTTAATTAACCACGTTATTGATATTAGTAGATATTGTCTTCCTTACAGTTTTTTTTTCGAGCTTTCTCTACAAAATTTTAAAACGTGTCTACTAGGGATATGTTTCCACACATTTATAAAAAATGTTTCGTTCTCCTCTTCAACCAATGTGGGTTCTCACAATCCACCTCCCTTCAGGGTCCAACGTTTTTGCTGACACTCGTTCTCTTCCCTAATCAATGTGGGATCTCACAATCCACCCTCTTTCAAAACCATAAATGTTGAATTGAACTAAATTTTTGGGAAATAAAAAATTAAGGTCGATTAACTAGTTGACATTCTTCTAGTCAAGTCAACTTAACAGCATGACCAACTCGAAAATGGGTTACAACTCAACCGAACCCTACAAGACTATTATAAAAATTAATAATATGAAGTAAAAGAAAAAAAAGAAAAGAAAAGAAAAAGGGCATTGGGAAATGAAAATTTAGGTGGAAAAAGAAAAAAGAGGTGCAATAAGGTCCACAGAAGGATGGAAACGCGTTTTGGTGTTTAGAAACAAAACAACAGCAACACATTTGTTCCACTAATAAAATAGGTTCTAAAGATCTCTCTTTAATTCCCTTTTTTTTTTTTAAAGCTTCATCCAATGAGACCCAAAAGACATGCACATGCTTGTCTTCTTTCGACACTACACATGCCATCCAATCCATTTGGTTTCTGTTCAATCTTTATAACAACTTTTACTTTTAATTTCCTATCCCATACAATTTAATTTATAAACTTTCATTTTGTTTTTTATCATTTTTAAAATTTATTAGAGGTTGATGATCTATTTTAAGTCTACATTGGTTGAATTGAATTGGATGCAGAAAATCTTCTGGATAAATTCTAAATTTTCAATTAGCCCCTAATTTAAAATTTTAAGGAAGATTTTAATATTTTAAAAATTTTAAAAATTTGTTAGACACCGGTTGGAAAACTAATAATTTGACTTATACAATTTTGTAAAAATGCAAATATTAAGATTATAGTAAATTTGTGTAATACTAAGCAAATATGAAAATAAAGACTTTAATATTTTTTTCCCTTTTTTACGATTAGACAATATTTATAAATACATAAAAAAAAATAGTCTTCAATGTATTATTTGAATTTAATCCTTACATTTTAAAAATTAGAAATTTAATAATTAAATTTAAATTTATTTGAGATTAGCACAAAACTCGGACATCTCTGTTCGTGGGGCACTTATCAAAACCCAACCCATTTTATATCCTGTGGCTCTGAAAGCAGTTGAGCATTTTGAACAATGGGTTTACAGAGCCAACTCAACGACTTCTCCTCCCAATCTCTCCCTCTCTTCTTCCTCTCTCTCCTCCTCAATTTCCTCTCCCTTCTCCGCTCCTTTCTCTACCCCGCCCCTCCTTCTCCCGACCACTGCCTCCCCGATATCTCCCCTCTCCCCCACCACCTTCACCTCAATCGCCTCCTCTCTCACCCCTACCCTCACACCCACGATGCCGCCTCCGACTGTATTGTCTGTCTCTCCCCTCTCTCCGCCGGCAACCTCGTCCGCCGCCTTCCCTGCCGCCACATCTTCCACAAGGACTGCCTCGACGGCTGGCTCCATCATCTCAACTTCAACTGCCCTCTATGCCGCTCTCCCCTTCTTTTAGATCAGCGCGTTTCGTTCACGCGCCACCACTTCCGTTTCACCGACCACGTCATCTCCTGGTTCTCTCTTCGATGATCCCACGGTTCCGCTTTTGCCACGCGTTCGTATCCTTCTCATTCTGATGCCCACTTCTTGCCCTTCCTTTTCTTTTTCTTTTTTACCTTTTTTGTACGAGTATCATTTTTTCTTTTACTTTTACCATTTTTACGGGGTGTTTCTTATCATCTCTTGTGGCAGTTTTGACCTTGGCCTTTTTTTTTTTTTTTTTTTTTTTTTTGTTAAAGTTTACCGCTGTAAAATCTGCACAGTTTATGGTGTTCATTGATAGAGAATTACCCGCATCTTTGTTTATTTGTAACTCTTGGAATGTTTACTTTTGTAATTTTTGTGATAATTAAATGAATGGATATTTTGGATGTTTACTTTAGTAATTTTTTAGATTTTTTTTTTATTAATTTTAATGGTTTTTTCAACCCAACCAAAAACTATTAATTTTTTTATTATCATAAAATTTAAAATTCAATTTTATTTTAAGTAGTTATTAGAGAATAAATAATTATAAAATAAAATAATATTAATTATAAAATCGAGTGGGTTTGTTTTAACCTAATTTAATTTAAAAAGAAATTGAACCACTTTAAAATAATTTTGACCCATAAAAAGTGTATATTTTTATTGCCACGTGGATAATAATAATAAAACTTATATTGCATAAAAAATTGTTGAAGAAGAATTAGATTTAGAAAAGAAAATTGTATTATTTTTAGAGTATGATTAAAACTATAGGAAAAATGTTTATCAAGGATTTAGATATAAATATTAAATGGATGTTGATTTTGTGGTAATTAGAATGCGAAACACAAGAAAGTCAAATGAATGTAGATGTAGGTAGTTTGGTATATTTATATTAATCTTACTTTAATTCAAATTTAAACAATATACTAAATTACTTACTTAATAACTTAACTATATCTAACACTAACCTATACTATACTTGATTATTCCATCATCACCTATACCTAAAAAATTTGTTCCCAACATTTTTGCAGTTTTTTCATTCAAATCTAAATAAAAGTGGAATATATAAATGAATTAGGACCACATCCGTATGAGAGTAATTCGATGATAGGGTAACCTACTTTCTTAGAAAAAATGTAATGGCTCAAGTCCATCGCTAACAAATATTGTCCGTCTTGGCTTCTTACATATCACTCTCTGCCTCACGATTTTAAAACGCATATACTAGAGAGACGTTTTTACACCCTTATAAACAATGTTTCATTCCCTCTCTAACCGATGTGGGATCTCACAATCCACCCCTTGGAGCCCAGCGTCCTCACTGATACAGTATATGATATTTGGCTCTAATGTCTTTTGTAACATCCTAAGCCCACTGTATTGTTTGCTTTGGCTCATTGCGTATCGCTGTGAGACTCACGGTTTTAATAATCGAAATCGATTAAAGCCATTTTCTTCCCACTTGATGGATTTTCATATTGTTAAAAGTTAGTCAAAAAAAAAAAAAAAAAAAAGCTTTATTTAATGTTTTGCCATTTTTGAAACTTATCCTTTCCAACCAATCCCTATCCAAGAACAACAGAAAAACAAAGCAATAAGAAGCAAAATTTTATAAGGAAACTCCAATTGCCAAATTGGAACCAAATTTTGTTATTCTTTGCTTTGAAAAAATTCAATGGCAACGTTGATCAATGGGCCTTAATCGTTAAAGCCCACTTTGATATTTGGTTAAAATTGGATCGAATAAGGCCCAATCAAATTCCATATAAGGAACTTTCACAAATATTAAAAATATTTGCAAACTTTAAAATCATAATCTATCTTCATATGCTAAAAATAAATAAAATTACGTGTTCCTATACTTGCTAATAAGATAAAATTACGTATGAAAATAAATAATTAATGAAAAAATTATTTCATCAAAAGTTATTAACAAAAAAATAATAATAATAATAAATTAAATTAATTTTATATAGTCTTGGTCCATGTGTTAAACTTCATACGAGCAGTAGAGAGTGAGTTATAAAAGCTCCAGCCTATTTTGTTATCTACCTAACCTTAATGTATAATGTTCTTATTCCGACACAAATATCGAAATCAAAATTTTATTAAATATTGTTCGTTTGTATTGGCCGAAGGATATACATGACAATCAACATTAATTAAAATATATTATTTTTTAACTTGAAGAGCATTATTTTAATTAAAATATTTTTATAGGTTTTTTTTCGAACAACATCCATTTTCATATATATATATATATATATATATATATATATATATATATATATAGATATAGATATATGTTTAAGTGAATTCTATTCG
This sequence comes from Cucurbita ficifolia, assembly GCA_033971965.1. Lineage (NCBI taxonomy): Eukaryota > Viridiplantae > Streptophyta > Magnoliopsida > Cucurbitales > Cucurbitaceae > Cucurbita > Cucurbita ficifolia. The sequence goes on from CM066976.1 coordinate 5,003,157, forward strand.
AGAGTTCGACTAATTCAGACTACTCAACTCAAACCATAAATGTTTGGTTAGATTTTTTTTTTTTGTTGGATCAACCCGACCAGCTCGAAAATAGAGTTACTACAACTCAATTCTACCCTACCTTACTTTTAAGATTATTGCAAAGATTAAAAATATTTAACGTGTGTAATAAATGTAACTTGACTTTTATGAACGTTTCATACTTGAGTTTTATGAGATTTTAGTGATTCATGTGATATATATAATAAAATAAAATTTTAATTTCCATTTTTGTTTTCACACAAGTGTATAAATAGTTGAGAATAGTGTATTCTTTTTAATTTAGTTGTAAATTACTTACACTATTGAATTAATCTCTATCTTTTTCACCGATTAATTATTGTTCTTTTATGTGTCTTGCATTTAGGTGATTATTTTTATTTTAAGTTATAAATATTGAAATGACTTTTTTAAAAATAAATTATATCAGTTAAAAATTAATTTATTTTTCCTAAGCTTATAAATACATTAGAAAATTAAAGATAAAGAGTTGAATAATGCACGTGTATTATTTATTTATTTATTTTATTATTATTATTATTATTATTTTAATTACCACATGTAGTTTAACCTATATGCAAATATTGTCCTCGTGATATCAAATTTTTAATTATTATTAAGAAAAATTAAAAAAAAATTCCCATATTAAATGTATAATTTAAAGGGGACAAGCAACTTGAATTATCCCCTCTTAAAAAATTTAAAAATTTCCATTAAATTATAAGTTTAACCTTAAACATTTAAATTTGTTTATAAAAAGTTTATAAACCTTTAAAAAAAATTAATATGTATTTAAAATTTTAAAATGAGTAATAAATTTATAAAATTTAAATTTTGTGTTTAAATTTTTAGTGTATAAACTAATGTAGTTTAAATTTAATAGGATTCTAAATTTTTAATTTGTATTTAATATTTAATAGGTTATAAATATTAAAAAAAAATGCTAAATGAACTTGAAATTCAATTTTAAAAATATATTAGATGAACAAAATTGAACGTTTAATATACAAGCACATTTAAAGTTTTTGGAATGAAATAAAAAATATATGCATATTATAAAATTGATAAACTTTAGAGCTAAAATTTTGTTAAATTTTAAAGTTATGTAAATGTTATTTTATGATTAATTTTGTTAAATTTGTGCAAAACTTCATATTATAAAAAATTATTGAGTTGGAGTTTTCTTCGTGAATTTTGTTAAATTTATCGAGTGAATTAGCGAAACTTGAATAATTGTAAATATTGCAACACTTATTTAAATTTACGGTCTTATTTGATAGAATTGAAAATTTAGGATTATGATACTAGAGTAAAGGAAGGGTATATGAATATACCAATACTATATTCGAATGTAAATGATCTTGAACATATCAAACTATAGATTAAGAAAGATTTAAAAGAATTGATAGTTACTAAATATACCAACAAGGTGTACTTTTATTTTCGATGACTCAATCACAGAAAATTCATACGTAAGCATGCTTTTTTTTTCTAAGAAACATGTGAATGAAGACTAAACATGTCGAAAGAACCCGACGAGGCATAAAGATTACGAAAATAGTATGAGTCTAGTGAGTCCTGTGTGTACGAAAGAGGGCCTGGTCGTCTATATGTACCATCAAACATATCAATCATAACTTTAAGTTTAACTAGTCTAGTTGTACAACTAACTAAGACGGTGACAAATCCACTACGATTTCTATGTGGGTCAACTATAAATGACTCCATCGTTCTAGAGATAGCGGGAAACCTTCTAGAGTCCCATCATAATAGAATCATAACGTATGAGAGCAATCTACTTGCCTATCAACTAAGATATATATGTGGGCTAGTCATAAATGACTTCATCACAACTAGGGGCAATTGACAACCCTCTAGAGTCTCAATACACTATATCATTACGTGTCGTAACACATACAATATCATAAACCCTTATGCCTATACTAGATAGGAACGACCCTGCCTACCAATTTCTGTAATATCCATATGAAATCTTACCTTTAATTAGATAAGTATACTATTAGAGATGGTTGGAGACCCCTAACAGCCCCCACACATAATATCCTATTATAATGACACACATATCATATACATGAAGGATGCAAACTCGTGCAACCAACTACTTCCATTACTTTTTCCACTCTGGTACCTTTATCGTTGAGTTCTACTCTGATACTCGTATTGTCAAACTAGACATGGGGCTGGTTAGGGTTGTGTGACCTAATAGTTCAGATAGATTGCCTTGCACGGTAGATTCTTCTTATGGGGGACGTGGACCATGCAAATAATGTAGATATGTCCTATATGGGGATGTGGATCATGCGTGTAATGTGTTTCTGTCTTATGGATGGATGTTGATCATGTGGCTAGTCTTTGGAACTGACACATACAAGGGGTCACAACTCTGACTTTGGGAGACTGTATGGTCCTATTAGGATGAGTTCGCCAGCTAACCTACCATAGATCACGAGCAGTCTAGCCACACACCATATTGTCCCACGAGAGAGAGAGTTCTACGGGGTAGTGCCTCGACCTAGGCATTGATTTTACACTGCATAGGTAAAAACAAGGTACCCTAAGCCAAAGAACAGAAGATTAGTTCACCCTAAAGATGAGACTTGTGGCTCGACCGATCTACGATGTCATAAAATGGTGAACCACTTCCTCCGAATCCAAGGTGTGTCCATGAGCAGTTAAAGTAGTGCTCGAAACTTCGAAACAACCTAGATGATCGTATAGCAGTAGAGATTAGGTTGGAATATTCTAGAATTTTGAGTAAAGCCCGTAGATACTACTAGGTTAAGGATGCAATGATAGCATACAAATAAGTTTCTTACTAAATATTTTTATACTCACCATTTTCCCCTTTCTTTTTAAGGAGATTGTAAGCGGGCAGTCGAGTTGGAGAAGTGTTCAAGAGCGGTTGTGGTCACTGAGGGAGTCGTTCTAGAGCGTTAGTCCATCTTCATATTTAAGTTTTTCGTATTTAATTTGAGTGTTGTTGTCTCTATTAAATTAGATAACAAAAATTCCATCCAGTAGGGCATTAAATAAAATTTTAAACTACTTTACATTTAATTATATTATTAGAATGATTAATTCTTATCATTATCCTCAATTCCAATTCATTAATGAAGCAGTCATGATTCTCCAAGAAAAGAAATGGTACTATTACTTAAAGCTTTATAATTTGATAATTATTGTTTCATTTTTATGTGATGGGATTGATAAAAGTTTCAACCACATTTTACTCTTAATATGATGTCACCTTTATTTTATTTTCTTACCATATGAGAATATTAAGAAATTGAATAAATGAGAATAAAAAGAGTAAGGGAAAAGCAGAGGCTATGGGTTGTGTGTACACATATCTATGCATAGAATTCGAAATGGATGACATAACAAGGGAAGAACACGAAGGCCCCCCATTTGTGTGAACCATAAATACACAAAAGGAGCAATGAAATCACCCTTTCTGCTTAACCTCACATCATCCTTCTATTTACCCTTTGCAATAATGCCCTCATTCTTTCCTCTATTTGCATATTCATCCTTCTTTTTTGTTAAACTTTAATCCAGCTTACTTTCACTCGTCCTAACCGTAAAAAAGAATAAATGAGAGGTTGCCTATACTCAAATTACCTTAATTCGTAAGAATTATTACATGTTTGTCCGCCATTAGCTATATTTTGAAAGAATTAAATTTTATTATGGAAGGGCAATTTGGTAATCTTTGATTTTTTTTGTTTTTTTTTTTATAAATGTTAACTAAATGACATCATGTGTATGTCCATGCACATGTCACGTTAAATTTTGGTTATATGGAATACTATTTATCTTATTAAAATTAAAAAATATAAGGATAACGAGTTTAGCTTAAACTTAACTACAATTGTAATTTATTTATTTTTTAAATAATGAGTGAGATTTTACGAGTGTGACGATTGAAGATTTTTAGTAGATTTTGCAATGGTTCGGTATTCATTCTCAACACTGAGTGAATCAAGCCAATTTGGATTTACATCGCCTATGATCGGGTAATGTATGCTCAACTCTCTGGCCCGCTTTGAGAAGAAGATTTTAAAAAACGGGGCAAAAAGATTTTTGAAATTAAGTTTAAAAATAAGAAGGAAATAATATTTGAAAACGACATTATATAACTATAAGCAAAAATGCAACACTACAACTTAAATAACATATAACTTTCTAGGTAGGGAGAATTTGACAACTAGTCGCTCTCTATAATACATTTTGAGACGATTCAGGTCTGACAGACCTATACATGATTTCGTTGAGTAGTTGTACAAATAGAAAATACAATAGCAAGACAATACAACATGAAATTAAATAAAGGGTTCAGTCTGACATGGGCATGCGACCACGGACAACACGCCCTAAACGAGCATGACCGTGACACTAAAAAACCATGTAACAATTAAGGAGGGGATCCTTGGAGAATGCTTTCCAATATTGATAATTAATCCTGTCGGAATAAAATAAGTAAATATAAAATGTTAGTAGTGAATATTAGAGATGTCCACGGGCCGAAAAGGGACGAAGATGTTATGTTATGGAGCTTGCTGCTTATTTATAACTTAGTCATGGGTTATAAATAATAAAACTATATATGGTAAATGACATATAATAAAAAACTATATTTGGTAAAGTTATATATGGTAGATAAGTATATATAATAGATGACTATATCTGGTAACCATATATATACCAGTAGGCAGTGCTTTGGAAATATAATTTATGTATTCTCTATACTCTCTACATACTTCAAATCATCCATATAAACTTCTAGCCAATATTTTTTCCTTGCATTATCTCTCTCTTGTTGTTTATGTTCATCTAAATTGAGTGTGTGTTGTTGTGCGGTCCTAACATCTAGTATTAGAGTTAGACGAGATTCACCATGATCTATGAAGATGAAAAGCTAAAATATTGGAATTGAGAAGTTTGATGGATCCGATTTCGATTTGTGGAACATGCAGATTGAAGATTATTTGTACTAGAAAGATCTTCACGAACTCCTGTCGAGAAACGAGATACCATGACCGCAGAGCAATTAAAGCTCAAGGATCAGCAAGCCTTAGGGTTGATCAAAAAGACAATTAAAGTTCATGCATATTATAATTATGTTGTTATACGGGGACAATTAGAGGTTTGCCAACTAACCCTTAAATGTGAACCTTGCTCGATTATCCATGATATGTATAACATTTTTAGAACTGGTTACGATGACTTGTTCGCTGTGGGGACTATTAAGAGTTCGCTAGTTATTTCCTAGTAATGAACTTGCTATGCAATGGGGGTTTGTAGCGATTATGAGTTGGTAGATTTAGGGTTGAGTCTTGAAATGTATGAACCTTATAAAAACTTAATGAGTGCCTAGTGGGTGCGGTTAAGGGGTCTTCAACTACTCCCTAACTGTAATCTTGTTCGAATGAAAGCAGGGGATCACAGATAGATGAGTGTTAGTTAGCTTGAGAATCGCCCTCTCCTTTTATGATTTTTATGTTACGAGGCCTACTAAAAAGATGTCAACGAAACCCTACTATAGAATGTAAGAAGAGTGTTCATAACGGTATGATGAGAGCTATGGACTCTAGACTCTTTTTAGATAAAGAGTTCTAGAGTTCTTTATAGCGTGGCTCGATTACACCTTGCCATGATTAGATAAGTGAAATTAGCATGAATATCTAGACTTTCACGATGTCATGGACCCGATGATTAGGATTGATGTTAGGCTAACCTTAACTTCTTGCATGATAAGATGATATTGAAAGCGATTGAGAACAATATCTAACTTGAACTTGTTCGAAAAATGGTAGACTATGCCAGAGAAATGTCACTACTTGAGGTAGGTACAAAAGAAGAAAAGGATCAACTCGAGAGAGCAAAACCCTAGAGAGAGGGAGGTATGATACAAACCACCATTCACGAGGATGATGATGATAGTACCATGGTGATAGGTACATTCCTGTATTAGAGTGAATTGAATTTGAAATTATACATTCTTATAAGTATGCATCGCATCCAGAGGATAAGTACGACTAGAGCTTAAACACTCTTAGAGTTTTAGATGGTCAAGTATCCACTTCGATCAAGCCCAATGTATGTGCCAAAATAGAAGACTAAGATTACTTCGATCAAGCCCAATGTATGTGCCAAAATAGAAGACTAAGATTACAAGGTAATAACGATCAAACAGTAAACACCCATGTAAACAACATGGGTGTAGACCCAAGTACCTCTAAGATGATACGTTCATACTCTTGAACCCCACACTAAAGAACCTAAGCTCACAAATATAAGGGAAAAGTAGTTGTGGTAACAAGTACAAGTACGAACGTTGATCATTAAGAACTCTTTGAGACAATTTTACGCATGAACGTTGATCATTTTATAAGATTTATAGATCTTTTGATTTCTCGTTATTTACTGTAATTATACGCATATACAACCCATAAGAATTTACTTAGCCTATTAAGAAAATCGAAAACTAAACCGTAAGTATTCTAAAATAAAATATATAATTCATTTCCAAATGGAAATATTAATTTGAAGATTACATAAATTACCAAAGAAAAATAAAATGATTGATCCAAAAATACACCTTCACCCTCCCTATAAAACCATTTAAATAAATAATAATATATATATATTATTTTATTTTAGTAGCACCTGCGTTTCTGCAGCTGTTGCAGAGGGACACTCTCTCTCTCTTCTTTTTCCCCTGGTGGGTTACTTTCTCCGTTTCTCTCTCTACTGTTACAAAGCCTAATTGCTTTTCCATTCCCTCTTTTTCATATCTGCTAAAGCAATCACATTGATTTTATGGATTTGATTTCTATCAATTTTATTATATTAATAATTCAATTGGGTTTTTCTGTAATCCTCCCTCTTTCTCTTCATCTTCTTCATTCTCTCTCTCTCTCTCTCTCTCTCTCTCTCTCCTCTGCTTTCCATAACTTCCATTATTAGAACTTCCATTCTCTCTCTAACACACTCTCTCTCTCTCTCTCTCTGATCTGACGGCTACGATTCTTTTGTCCTTCAATCGTACGGCCAGGGCTCCCCTTCGTCAGCACCCCCTTTCCTCCTTCACCCTCTGTACGTATACAACACACGAGAGAGATTTGTATAACTTATTCTCTATACCCAAATACGCTTTTTCCTTCAACGCCCTTTTGCCCTTTTCTTATTTTTTGATTTGGGTTTCATTTGATTATGATCATCAATTGTTATTCTGTTTGATTTTGTGATGAATCCTTCTCGTTTCGTTTGGTTTCTTAGAGGCCTCAGCATGTCTTTGTGTTGTTTTTTCCTTTTTAGGCGCGATTTCTGGGCGATTCTGAAATGGGTTTTGATTTTTACATAACTTTCAATAATGGGTTCTTTATATTTTCCAAGACATGCAACGGTTCAATTAAGGAGGGGTGGGTTTATTTCATGGTGGGGTCCTTCCCCTTTTTGCTTTCTCTCAACACTCCTCTAAGATTCTTTTAGTTCTTTGTTTTTAATTGCTCATTGACTTCTCCACGCCTTAATTGCACTCCACACACGCCTCCAGGTTTCTAATTTGTATTTGTGTTGTCTATTTTCACTGTTTTTAGATTTCTGCCTTCTTGTGTTTCTCCAAAAGCTTGAATCATAGGATTTTTGTTGGATCCATTTGTATATATGTTTGATTTAATCTGTTCCATTGTGATATTTAAGCTGTGGAATGGAAGGGTTTGTAGTGTTAAGTTTGTTGATGATCTTTACAAGGCTATGAAAAGCATAGGTTTAATGCATTATTATAAGCAAACAGTCTGTAAAGTTTGGAGAATTGTGTGGGATCATATTTGTGTAAAAGGGGTTTGGCTTGAGATTTGAGTATCTCTTTTTTGGACTTTGAAGAACGGGCATTCAATTGATGGATGAATATGTAAGTTTTAGTGATTGGATTTCGTTGAATGTTCATTGTTAGACTATTGTGATTCGAAATGATTGTCGCAATCAGCCGAAGGGCAATCTGTAGGGACCATTCATTTGGATAGAATGTTTTTGTTAATCATATCACCTAATGGCTCTTTCTGCTCACCTTTTTTGACTGGAGCACAATTTTCTCTAGATTCTGTAATGATTTCGAGTATCGGATTTTCGTCGCTGAGAAGGTGTTTAATCATGTGAACTTCCTCCGACGAATATTTTTGTTCATCCATTGTCTATATATCTTATTGTTGGCTTGATGAGTTTCCATGTTTATCATGATTTGCTGATTAATTTCTAGAATTATGTTTATTTTGAACACAATAGTACACAAAGTCATGGACTATGACCTGAAACTTACAAGTATATGATTTGGAGTGTTTCGAGCGGTGGAGTACTTTTTGATGGTCCAACCAACTTTTGATTTTCGTACTAAAATATTTATGTTTGAGGTGGACGTGCTTGCATCGCCAAATTGTATGCTCTATATGTATTGCCTTGCCAATTTATAGGGATGATATCTCTGTGTTCTGTCCATAGTTCTGCTTGTTGTTCCTAAAGGTGCCCTTGTTCGGTCGTTTTTCTAATGCCTTTTCACCCCGTTCGTGCTCTAAGCCATTGATTGCTGTACGAGGAGGCAGCCTAGGAATCCTTTTTACTTATAACTCTGTAATATGGTTATGGTTACACCGTTTTATTTATGATTTGCAGTTAGCAAGCTGTATCGTTTCAAGAAATGGCCATGGGACCTGATGGACAGAAACGAGCAAGGAAAATAAATCATTTGGTTCAAGAAAATGGTGATTATATTTCATTAAGCTTGGGTGAAGATCTTGATCCTTGGACTGCATGGGCGTACAAGCCTCGTACTATATCGTTGTTACTTATCGGTGCATGCTTCCTTATGTGAGTGTTTTGTGCAATAGGTAGTTTCTTATCGTTATATTCTCTCTCTCGTGATAGTTAGTTCGTTATGTTAATTTACGTCCTTTCGGGGTAGCGGTGGAGGTCTTTCTGTTTTCCTGGTTCTGTTTACGAAGTTTGGTTCTGTATGTTCAGTCGATCGCTCGAACGGAAGCTTTTCCTTCATTTCTTTTTATAGTTGGCAGCATGGAGCTAGAAATATGATGTTATATTCTTCAGCTGTAAAACCAACACTTATTTTTAGTACTTTTGTGAACTTATGTTTTATTTGCCTTGTTGTTTGTCTGGGTTCTTGTCTTAACCAGCTGGGCCAGTGGAGCCCTTGATCCTCAAAAGGCGGCGCATGAGGATAGTGCTACATCTGTTAAAAGGTTTGTGTCGATAAGAATTATGTTATCACTGCTTTGTTTCTGCCAGAAGCTCATCCTACTAAACGCTATTCATGTAGGGGCGTATGGGCTATGATTTCAGTATTTCTTGCCTATTGTTTGCTGCAAGCCCCGTCGACGTAAGTGGTTCTTTTTTGAGCGTATGAACATAGCTTATTGACATCCCCGTCTTTTGTATTGTACATAAAGAAATTTCAATGGTAAAGACTCTAGATTTCCTTTGTTCCTCTTGTGCATGACAAGATGTGTCCTTCATTTACGAAGTGTCACGAGCTGATCGTTGTTTATGCAGTGGAAGATTACTAATCTAAAACTTGTTATGTATACCCTATCTTTTCATTGTTGCTATCTCCATTTTATCTTTGTTGCATTTTGGACTCGTTTTTCAGCTCGCTTTGGTATGGTTCGTGATTAGCGAAGTTCTGATAAAGTATTTTCATGAAATTGTATTTTTACGCCTCTCGCACGTGGGATTGTTTCTTGCAGGATTTTGATTAGGCCTCATCCAGCAATTTGGCGTTTGGTACATGGAATGGCTGTCATTTATTTGATAGCGCTTACATTTTTGCTTTTTCAGGCACGTCTCCCTCAAAGTGGTGTTTTTCCCTTATTTTTTTCTCTGCTATGATACTTACTGTTTAATTGTGGGTCGGAATTCGTTTACTTGTTCTGAGTGTTGTTGGTTTTTCGAAGTTTTTTATTGTATTGTTAATCAGAAAACAGGATCTTAGAAATTATCATTCGTTAACATCACGATATAATGATCTTCCAGAGTCGTGATGATGCTCGACAGTTTATGAAGTTTCTTCATCCTGACCTCGGTGTTGGTAATGCTCTTCTCTTTTGAACTGTTATCCGTGAAAATGTATAAGCATGGATTCGGATTCGGATATGTTATAATCCTGCGATTTCATGCAGAGCTACCGGAAAGATCTTATGGTGCTGATTGTCGTCTTTATTTACCTGAAAATTCCAGAAGCAGGTTTAAGAATGTTTATGTACGAAATCATTTACCTATATACTCGAGATGTACTGTTTTTTCGCACCTACGATACTGAGGGAAACTCATCATACTTGCTTATCCTTACTTCTAGGAGACGCTTTTCGATGAATTTGTTCCAGCTCATATAATTGGATGGTGGGGCAAGGCTATAATGATTCGTAACCAAGCTCTACTATGGGTGTTGTCGATTGGGTTTGAAATGATGGAGGTTCGGTTATTCGTTACCTATGAATTTCATACTGTGATCCCAACTAAAGCTCGGCCTTCTTACGTGCGTTTGTCCAATTCATTGATGTACTCATAACTTAATTCTCTTGATTTTCAGCTAACCTTTCGCCACATGCTACCGAACTTTAACGAATGCTGGTGGGACAGTATCGTTCTTGATATTTTGATTTGTAACTGGTTTGGTAAGATCTCTCTCCCGCCCACATGCCCGATTTTTTTCGATCGGAGTCAAAATGAGCTATTATCCTTCTTGGTCTGTTATCTTGTCGTTCGAGTCCAATTTTTAATGTCTGTTGACGGTTTGAAATGGTTAGATTATCGGTTATTGGATCTTCTTGCATAGACAAGGATAGTTCAAGTATTCTTCATACTTGTTTGCAACTAATAGTACATTTTAGAATTAAACATGGTTTTTTGGTCTCATGTATGACAAATTTGCAGGCATCTGGGCAGGAATGCGTACTGTTCGATACTTCGATGGTAAAACATACAAGTGGGTCGGTCTAAGTCGTCAACCTAATATTATTGGGAAAGTACGTTTCGATTAAACCTCCATCTTTTGAATATTATGCTAGTTTAGGAGGGAGAACAGATCGTGTTGCTCGATCCAGGATGAATATTTTCTCTTGGCCGATTCAGGTTAAACGGACATTGGGACAATTCACACCGGCGCAGTGGGACAAAGATGAGTGGCACCCATTGCTTGGTCCATGGCGTTTCTTTCAAGTTATAAGCCTTTGCATCATCTTCCTGACAGTAGAGCTCAATACATTCTTTTTGAAGTTTTGTCTTTGGGTACCCCCTAGGAATCCTGTGATCATATATAGACTAGTCTTGTGGTGGCTAATCGCGATCCCAACAATTCGCGAGTATAATTCCTACCTTCAAGATCGGTACGCTCTCCATCTCTGCCCTCCCTGAATTCGTGTTCCTACGAACAAATTCATCTTGACTGATAATATATATTCCAGAAAGCCTGTGAAGAAAGTCGGCGCATTTTGTTGGCTGTCGCTTGCAATTTGCATCATTGAGCTTCTTATTTGTATAAAGTTTGGACATGGTATATATATTTTGAGATCTTCTGCATATCCAACGGTTTAGTTTCGAGCTTGTTGACGTTCTATTAACTGGCTGCCATTGATCTATTCTTCATTTCAGGTTTATATCCCAAACCAATGCCCCTTTGGCTGGTAATCTTCTGGATCGTTGTCGGGGCTGCAGTCGTATTATTCCTTCTAATTTGGTCGTGGCAATTGCATCGAAGTTTAGCAAGAAAGAAGCTATGATCTCTCAGCAGTGGTGGTAGGCTATTCTTTGGTTTCTTCTTGTCACAAGGGGTATTCCCATGTAAATATTTTACCCACAGTGATTGTACTTGAGTTTCCTCTCAGAAAATGGACTAATTTCCCAGATGAGCAAGAATTATGTTTCTTGAGTGGAAAATTTTCTATATATTATTTTTCTTTTTCTTACGATGCAAGGTTAGAGTTCGTATTTTCTCTGTCCTTCTATCTAGTTTTTGTCCCTTTTTTTTCTTGGGAGGTATTGTGAGATCCCACATCCGTTGGAAAGGAAAACGAAACATTCTTTATAAAAGTGTGGAAATCTCTCCCTAGCATACGCATTTTAAAAACCTTGAGGGAAGCCCAAAGAGAACAATATCTGCTCGCGGTGAGCTTGGGCTATTACAAATGATATCAAAACCAAACACCGGGCAGTGTGCCAGCGAGCACACTAAGCCCTAAAGGGGGATGGACACCCAGCGGCTAGGACATTGGGCCCCGAAGGGTGGTGGATTGTGAGATCCCACATCGGTTGGAGAGGGAAACGAAACATTTTTACAAGGGTGTGGAAACCTCCCTTAGCAAACACGGTTTAAAAACTTCCCTTAGCAAACACGGTTTAAAAACTTTGAGAGAAAGCAGTTTAAAACCCTTGAGAGAAAGTCCAATGATGACAATATCTGCTCGCGGTGGACTTAGGCGGCTTAGTTGCAAAATTTGAACCTTGAAGCACAAACATCCAAGAATGCTGAGTCCTGGAAATCTTCAAATATATCCATGATGGATCATCTTTTTTCCAAATGATAATCAATATATTACAATTTACATTGTTTGTTTATAGTGTGTTACATATAGTTCTTGAACACTTTAAAGGGATTCTCTATGTTTTCTACTGAATTTGCAGGAGCGGCTCCATCAGATGAACTCCCTTGTGAAGCAGAACGACAAGACTGATAAATCTTGATTGTGGATGTCGTCTTCTTCATAAAGAGGCATGAAACAGCTATAAATGAAATTTACTGTGTGGAAAATGGTATAGTAGTAGTAACCTTCTTCTTCCATGTGGTTCTTCCCCTCATTATCTCTTCATTCTTAGCTTCCCCTTCAATTTGTAGAAGATGTGTATACCTCAGTGTTCCATTGTCAAAGGATCCCAAGAGCCCACCACCTTTGAGAATCTCAGATGCCAAGGAAAACCCATTTAGTAGACTGATTTCACTATCTTCTACCATGTCAACGTCCCTAAGGATTCCATTTTCCTCTGGCTCACATAGTGATTGAACTATATCAGAGCTTCCGCATTCCCTTCTATACTCTAATATGATACTAGAAAGTTGCTGAGACTCCAAAACATGGTCAGGTATCGTCTGTCATAGGCAAACGAAGAAGCTCAAAACTTAACCGAAATTCTCGTTTTCTCGTTAATGGTAAGATATCTATTCCCCCTAGGAAAAACCAATCTACAGATAAACGATCAAATGTTGTTTTGTGTATAATACCTCTAGCATCCATCTTAGATACTTCACATTGTTGACATGGTGGTTCATGTCCAGATCACTTCTCTTTGGCTGGGGATAAACAGAAATTATCAGCATTTCTTTCTAAATCCTAGTGGATACCGAGTAGTAGTTGAGTTTAAAGGATTTTTACCTTCAAGTCAGAGTTCATGTACTTAGCTTTGTCATCTAACTTGGAGATTTTCTCGTAGGCATCTTCTTTGATTGCATGTTTTTCTATAAACCATGGTGAAATCTCCGCCCTTACCTCTTCTGGCATTTTTGAGAGTCGTCTTGTTTGCTGATTCATCATCACCCATGTGCTGTTATATGTTTCATCATTTTAGTACACCAGCAGAGATGACAGCAACTGAGTACAAATTTGGAAGAAATGTCATCTAGAGATATTAAGTTCTTACCTTGTACCTCGGGCGTAAACATGACCCGTGGCTTGACTTCTAATTAGCCAGTCTCTCCTCATTCCATTTTTGCCAGACGCCCCAACCCATGTGTCGATTTCAACAATCTCGCCCCTGCAGAATGATTCATATGCATAATGCATATGAGTAATATTTCAAGTAGTTCGAGTAGATAACACGTTTAATTTGAAATTGCTATCAGCATGACCAAAGTAGGAAGAGAATCACCTCAAGGCTCAGGAGTTTTCTAACATCTATAGAATTGATGGTACAATGTTCTCGTATTATTAGTAAGTTTACCCATGGGCATGTTCTGTTTTGGACAAGACATCAAACAGGCAGGACAGTGGCTCATTGTTCAAGAAAAAACCAGAAAGCTGACTGTTAAAATGGATTCACAGCTATCTAGATGAATCCACAATTGAGTTTATATAGAGCACCACAAACTTCAAGTTCAGTAGGATTACTCTTTTGATTGTTACAAGAGAACATACCATATCGGATAGTGGTCTACTTCGACGAGCATTCGTGAAACTACCCAGATAAGATTGTGCTTCATCATGCCATGAGTGGCCCCAAAACCATTGCTGAGAAGCCCAGACATCCAAACATGATTAAGTGCTGTTTCCTACATGAATCACAAATGGTACCAACCAATTAGAGCGAGTCCCAAATTCAAAAACTTCTATCAGGCATTTCGTCGAACACAAGTTGGGCATCCTGACCTGCAGAAGATTCATGACGCTCTCCATAGTTGCAGTCTTATCAGGACCAACTTCATACGATCTAATCACAACAGTTTGTCTATAACCAACACCCCCTTCAATGATCAGCCCTTGCCGATGAGGATCAACCAGCTGCTTCTTCGTGGGAATTTTCTGACGAACATCTTCTTTAACAACAAACCCATTTTCCGCAACAGAGGGGATGAGAGCCCTCGAAGCTTTTGCCGATCGGCTCAACAAATCAGCTTCAGAAATAGACCTAATAATACCCCCATTCACTTTAGCATACCTCTGCTTGTTAAAATCATTCCCTTCTTTGGCAATGGAGCACCTCACAACATAAGGAACAGGGCAAGAGAAAGAAGCCATTTGTCAAGCTTCTGAAACGGAGAAACAGCCATCGCGATCTTATAGTTGCAAATGGCGGATTAGCCTAAGAAAGAAGCGAACAATTTCTTTTTTTGTAAGTTGAGAGATGAACATAACAAAGAAATAAATGAGAAGATTTTGGTATTTTTGTATGAAATGGCGATGGAATCTTAGTTTTGATCGACAAGTGAGTGTTGAAGGACGAATGGGTAGTTTGGATTTTGGACGGTTTTGGGTGTGTTGAATAGATAGGGATGATTTTTGATCTTTTCATGGAGATGTCTTGTGGGAAGAAACAAAGAAAATTGTTCCTTTTGACTATGGTACATTGAGTGATCGAGTGAAGACACCATCAGAGTGGAAATGAGACAAAAATCTTGGTGCCAAAAAAACATTGGTTCCTCTACCCATTTTCGCTAAATTATAGAAAATACTCCTAATATTAAAAGGAATTTTAAAAAATATAATTACCGTGAATTCTTAAACCTTCAAAAATATAATTTTGATTTTTGGGAATTTATGGGATATTGCAAGACTTTTTGTGAGGTCTTTCATTGATCGGAGAGAATCGAAACATTCCTTCTAAGAGTATGAATACATCTCCCCGGTAGACGCACTTTAAAATTGTGAGGCCAACGGTAATACGTAACGTGCTAAAACAGACAATATCTGCTAGCGGTGGGTATTATTAGAGTGTTCATGTGACCCGATCACCCAAATAACTTAGACTACTCAATCCAAATCGTTGGATTAGTTTTTTTTTTCAATTTAAGTTGCGTTTAATTTTATGAAAATCGAAAAATTCAGTTTTGTTTGTGGGTTTGAACTTTTTAGTAGTGCCAACTCGATCGAAAAATAGGATTCACAATCCAACCTTACCCTACTCTACTTTTAAAATTGTTATAAAAATTAATAATATTTGACATTTATAACACATGCTTAACTAATTATTAATTATGACGTATGAATATTTGATATTTGAGTTTTATGAAATTTTAATTATTAATGTAAGTGTGTATATGCGTGAATAAGTATAATTATGATTTGATTGTTTTTATTTGTACTAACTTCGATAAAAAGGTCCTAAAATAAATTTAAAATAAAATCTAAATTATATAACTAAACACGTTAATAATTAGAATTCGAGTCTCCCATAAATGGTTTTGGAAGGGTTTAAAACTCCAAAGTTGCTTAGTTATTACTTATTTTATTTTTAGTTTGGTTCAATTTATCTGATAGTAAACCAAATGAACATGTTTTTAATGTAACAAATTGTCCAAGTCAATAAAATCTTGTTGACTTAAAAAACCTAGTAAGACAAATAATACCTAGGTAATTATGAACAACATTTGTTTGCTTTCATCAAAACAAGACATAACATCACACTCTCTTCAAACTTCGAGCCTCATTGGAATGAAAAGAACTTAGTCGGGTCCGTGATTGAATTTAAAAAGATCTTTAAAGTATAAACGAAATTCGTCCCTTATAGCTCAAAGACCCTCTAACAGTGTCCATTTTGAATATAAACTCTCCTTTATACATATACTCGTGATCTTCCCTTTAATTAGTCCATGTAGGACTCTAACCATATTCAACAATCCTCCATTTGAACAAAGTAAACCATTGAGCCTCCCCTGACAACTCTTTATTTGGAGCCCTCAAATAGAGTAGAGCTCTACCATGGATCTTCAGTATGACTACACCTTTGAGACTCACAACTTATTTGACACTTGAGTGTCCGGGAGTTGTGAAATCACAAAGGGGTCGTCCCCAGACAATCCTTTGTGTATAACTCTGAAACAACACTTTGATTTGTATATATTTTGGGATTTGTCTTTTAAATACAATGTTTTTGTTTTTAAATTACACAAAATTTTGTCATAATTTTAGTCTTAGCCCACATCATGCTTCAACATCATGCTTCAAAGCCTAGGTCTTCACATTAATTGAAGGCTAAGTTGTCAAGTTATGTGACAACTTTGAAAACATATTGTCGGGATGACAAAAAAGATAAATAGGTCAAATTCATGAATTTTAAAATAGAGTCCATGTACTCGTTCTTAATATGAACTTGTAGATCAACGTATGAATATGGAAGGATCTATCAAAAGAAAAATACGTGTAGATAAAAAGATATAGATCTTGAAAATAAGATCAATGACAAAGAGCTGAACTTAATTTATATCATGAAAAAACTCACCCAACCGAGAAAAAGAAGCTTGCAAGATAAAATATAAGGACATTTCTTTTTTTCGTAAAGGAACGCTTTGTATTACGACAAAAGAGAGGGAAGAGAATTCTATGCAAGAGAAACGCTCTCCTCCAACGACATACATACATACATACATACATACATACATACATACATACATACATACATACATACATACATACATACATACATACATACATACATACATACATGATGTTTGATAAATTGGGAATTTCTGTAAAGAGATTTGGAGGAAAAAGAAAAAAAGAAAAGAAATTATCTTTAATATTTTTCTTTAAAAAGTAAAAAAAAAACGGAAAAAATGGGAATATCCAATTTGGAGTACTGTAGCTATGCATATAGTGGCGTTCCGCTCTCATTTATCGAACCCTATGCTGAGTTTCTGAAGCCCTAGCGAGCGATGGCTTCACGCAGACTATTATCTTCTCTGCTTCGATCGTCCGCACGGCGGTCTTCTTCCAGATCTCCGATCTCATCCCCCAACCCCAGGATTCCATTGTCTAACACTTCTCGCGCTTCCCCATATGGGTACCTCCTCAACCGTGTGGCTCAGTACGCTACCTCCGCCGCCGCGGCTTCACCGCCGTCCCCACCGCCATCCACTAATCTGGACGCGGGAAGAAGTGGCAAGATCACCGATGAGTTCACTGGAGCCGGTTCGATCGGACAGGTTTGTCAGGTGATTGGAGCCGTCGTCGATGTCAGATTCCATGAAGGGTTGCCTCCAATTTTGACGGCTCTCGAGGTGCTTGATCACTCGATCCGTTTGGTGCTGGAGGTGGCGCAGCATTTGGGAGAGAATATGGTTAGGACTATTGCTATGGATGGGACGGAAGGGCTCGTTCGAGGGCAGAAAGTGCTCAACACTGGTTCTCCTATTACTGTAAGATATGGTTTTCACTGTGCTAATGGTACTGATTTGATGAGATTTGGGTTGATTTTGTCGATTATTGTTGTCTATTGTCACTATCTTTCTAGTTTGTCTGGATTGATTGAAATTGAAATTGTGTTTATCTGGGATATTGAATTGGACATGGCTAACGATTTGTAGATCCTTACACTCCCCACACGCTATTCTCTTCCACTTTGTATCATTGTCTTTTTCATTGTTAGCATCAAATAAATTTTGCAAAAAATCAGTTCAGATTCACCTGCTTGAAATTTAAAACACCGATAAATCTATCACTTGTCGATAGGAAGAACCCGAATGGTATTGGTAGGTGTAGACACCTCTATGTTGTACTGTTGGAATTTTAATGTGTGCAACGCTAAAAATCTCCCCGCTGTTATATCCAATCTGCGCATTTTCATGTGAATGATGGTGGAAAAGTGATTTTATCTCGACTTGTTTCTCAAACGGACATAATATGGCAATTGGTATATACTTGAACTGAAGATGGTTTTCATCATTATGTGGATAAAATAATGTTCTTAAGACAATTAGTGCGTTTGAATCTAATCTTCTTATCATACTTTCTTCCACTTGCAGGTTCCTGTTGGTAGAGCTACTCTTGGACGTATTATAAATGTCATTGGAGAACCTATTGATGAGAAAGGCGACCTTAGTAAGAATCTAGGATATACTATCTTACTTTTCAATGTTTTGAGATTACATGGTACAGAATTTGACATCGTTAAACTGTTTGAACAGAGACCGACCACTATTTGCCTATTCACAGAGAAGCCCCAGCCTTTGTTGAGCAAGCAACTGAGCAGCAAATTCTTGTAACTGGTATTAAGGTAAGTTTCCCTGGATGGAGTGTACTTTGGTTATATTTTCTTATTCCGCTTGAACTCAAAACTAGATTTGTTGTGTATTAATGTAGCCATGTTTCTCAGGTTGTTGACCTTCTTGCTCCATATCAAAGAGGAGGAAAGATTGGGCTTTTTGGTGGTGCTGGTGTGGGAAAAACTGTGCTTATCATGGAACTCATCAACAATGTTGCAAAAGCTCATGGTTTGTTTTTGTTATAACAAAGAGCAGGTGTTGATTTGATGTGTCCTTGACGTATCTGATGTCACATTCTCTATTTTAACAGGTGGTTTCTCAGTGTTTGCTGGTGTCGGAGAACGCACTCGAGAGGGTAATGATTTGTACAGAGAAATGATTGAGAGTGGTGTCATTAAGCTTGGTGATAAACAGGTAACAGGGGGCATTCCATTATAATTCTTTTGTCTGTTGCATCTTATGACTCACAAATTATACCTTCTTTTACACTTGAATTATTATTTTGGTTGAATCTGTATTGATGGTTGATTCATTTCTTCTGTTTGACTAGGCTGAGAGCAAATGTGCTCTTGTGTACGGTCAAATGAATGAGCCCCCTGGTGCACGTGCTCGTGTTGGTCTTACTGGACTGACCGTGGCTGAACATTTCCGTGATGCTGAAGGACAGGATGTGCTTCTCTTTATTGACAACATTTTCCGGTTTACCCAGGTAAATTTGCTAGAACAAGTGATCTAACAGGAAATGTCTATTAATTTGAATTAGGCTGATTCGTGGAATTATAACACGTCATCATGGCACTTTCACCATCTTGCAGGCTAACTCAGAGGTGTCTGCACTGCTTGGACGTATTCCATCTGCTGTCGGTTACCAACCAACCTTGGCTACTGATCTTGGAGGCCTTCAAGAACGTATTACCACCACTAAGAAAGGATCTATTACTTCTGTGCAAGCTATTTATGTGCCTGCTGATGATTTGACTGATCCTGCTCCTGCCACCACTTTTGCTCACTTGGATGCCACAACTGTGTTGTCGCGTCAGGTATGACAATTTAAAGATTCTATTCTCTATGATAAATGAAGATTTGTCAAGTTTCGTAGCTGACTTTTCAACTGTATTACTATTATTGTTCTTTGTATAGATTTCAGAGCTTGGTATCTATCCTGCTGTGGATCCTCTTGATTCTACATCTCGTATGCTCTCTCCTCATATTTTGGGAGAGGATCACTATAATACTGCTCGTGGAGTACAGAAGGTTCTTCAGAATTACAAGAATTTGCAAGATATTATTGCCATTCTGGGAATGGATGAGCTCAGTGAAGATGATAAGTTGACTGTCGCACGTGCTCGTAAAATCCAACGGTTCCTGAGCCAGCCTTTCCATGTTGCTGAAGTATTTACTGGGGCACCTGGCAAATATGTGGATCTGAAAGAGAGTATTGGCAGTTTCCAGGTACCTTCCTGTTTCTTTGCATTACCTTTCTCTTGCATATTTGATCTCTCAATTTTCTTATTTGACTATTAAATTCTTGGGTCTTTGATTTCTGGCGTCTCCTATAGCAAAGTTTTTAAATCCCTAATTTTTTTCTCTTTTTATCTATGAGTAGCCCAGTCGCTAAGTTCTTTTTCTGAAAAAAGAAAATTCGGGCTCTAGCTTAGTAATTTCTTGGTCGTTTTTCTGTTGTTCTCATTTGAATCCATTTCTTGATTCACACTAGTTAATTTATGGTCTTCTTTGAATATTGTACGTACGCATATAAAGTAATTTTGAATATTTGTCTAATGTGTGAACCCAATTCTGGATTTAAATGATATCGGGTTCTAGAGAAATTTCCAGCTATTCATTGTGGGAAATAATCTTCTGTCATAGCTAGAATGAGGAGATTGAGCTTGTGGTTGCTAGTTTGTGTCTGGTAACTAGATTGTTTGATAATTTGTTACATAAATCTATAAAAGCTACACAAATTAGCCCATTGTCTCAGTAACCAACTCATGTACCAAACCTAGGGTACATTAACTCCTTTTTTTTTTCTTTTCTTTTTCCAACCAATCAACCACAAGCTCCATAGTCCCGATTTTGTCAACCCTTGGTCTAAAAATGCTTTACAATTTCAAGACATCTTCTGGGTTTTATGGTGTAGGAATAGGTATGTTTCTGTCTTGTTTGTCTGGGATTTTGTGAATTTATTCTTGCTTTTTGCACCTTCGCTCGGAGATACAAAAAGTTATGAACCCAAACCCGGAGGTTGTATCATATTTTGGAGGTTTCTTTTTGTAAATAGTTTTGGATTGAAAAAAAAAAAAACCCTGAAAAGGGCTTTGTCTGATAATAGTTTCAAATCCCCCATCTGGAATGTGTAACAATGCATGCCAAATTCATTAGTAACGGGTGCTCTTTTCTACCTTTCTTGTTTGACAGGGAGTTTTGGACGGTAAGTACGACGACCTTTCCGAACAATCGTTCTACATGGTTGGAGGCATCGAAGAGGTCATTGCCAAGGCTGAGAAGATCGCCAAGGAATCCGCTGCATAAGTATCATCGATCATCGTCGTCGTGGTATTTCACAACTCCCCATTTTTCTGTTTGTCATGGCGTAGATCAATAATAATGTAGTAGGCGATGTTGACAAATGTTGTCTGTCTATCAACAAGATTTTCATTTATATATTTTTTTGGAGATGCAATGTAGCAAGGTCTTCCCTTTGCCATTTTAGTGTGTTGAAGAGAAACGAAGCCCCACTGGCCTGCCCCTTGTTTTTATTGTTGTTTGAATAAGGGGGAAAATGGACTCAGGACTTTGTATATTTTCTTTTCCCGATCAAAATTCCAAAACATTGGATGAATGCAGTTCACAAGTTATTATGTTCATCTCATTGTTGCCACAGAATAGATGTTCTTTCCAATGTACACATCTTTGTGTGTTTGGAAATGTTGCTGAATCGCAAATTCCAACGTTCATTGCAACTTTTGAATATGGTGCAATGGTTATTTAAACTACTTTCTAGACGGTATTCCAATCATATTCTAATTTATTATTGATATTCTTATTTGGCTATGCACCCTTAACTAAATTCGATGTGAAAAACTGTAAATATTTTGAAACATAAGCTCAATTTAAATATGTTTAAATACCTATTTATTTAAATTTTGTCATACTTTTTTAGCTCAACCATATTTATGGTAGATAATTCCATCTTCTTACTATCAAGTTTTATATCTTAATTGATAACTCGTGTCCTACTTTAATTATGCTCAAATTAATAAATATGTTTTCATAATTATTTTCATACTACATTCTACCAAATTTTTCATAAAAAATCTATTCACAAGATTAAAAAGAACAAATATTAAGGGAGGGCAGTTTAACTGGTTAACACTTACACCGACCATTTTAGATTTAATTCTTTACCTTATCCCTTGTTCAACTAAAAAGAGTTTTGAATAATAATACTTGGAAAAATTAAAAAAGAAGTTAACAAAAGAAAAAAAGGAAAATTAATTTATTCTAAAAAGCTCAATTTTTTTAAAGAAAAGAAAAAAAGAATTTCTAATTTCCTTCGTCAAGAAGAAAATTAAAAAGAAAAAAGAAAAAGAAAAACAATAAAAACGAAGGCTTTGAAGAAGAAACTAGAAGAAGTAGATTCAGTCAATCAAGAGGCCTCTCCTCTGCCTCCATTTCCGAAGCTTAGAATTTATCGAATCGGCAAAAATGGCCGGTTCGGCCTCATCCTCATCGGCCGGCACCAGTTCCAACATCATGCTCGCCATCTTCGAGAAGAAAACCACTCAACTCGATCTCTACCGCCCTCTTCGCAACTTCATCGCCTTCAATTACTCCGAGCGCGACGCCCAGAACCTTGAAGACGACCTTCAAACCCTCAAGGACTACCGCTCCGATCTCGAGCGACAGTCCGATCCTTCCCCCACCGCCCGTCGCGATCTCCTTCAGAGCTACTTCAAAGCCCTCTGTCTCGTCGAGACCCGATTCCCGATTTCCCCGGATAAGGACCATGTCAACACCATCACCTTCGTCTGGTACGACGCCTTCAAGCAGAAGCAGAAGGCTTCTCAGCAAAATATCCACTTGGAGAAGGCTGCGGTTCTGTTCAATTTAGGTGCGGTTTATAGCCAGATTGGCCTCTCGTTCGATCGCGCTACCGTTGAGGGGCGTCGCCAGGCGTCGCACGCGTTTATTGCGGCGGCTGGGGCGTTCGCCTTCTTGAGGGACAATGCGTCCACCAAAGCGTCGATTGGTAGTTCTACGACTGTGGATGTTTCGGTCGAGTGTGTCGGTATGTTGGAGAGGCTGATGTTAGCGCAGGCTCAGGAGTGTGTATTTGAGAATACGATTGCGAAAGGCAGTACGCCTGGTGTCTGCGCAAAGATCTCTCGGCAGGTGAGTGTGTGATTTTGCTCGGTGTATGCTCTTGGACTTTCTGATTATCCGTTCGGTTGCAGAATGTTCGCACTTTGTTGCGAGTGATCCATTCAAATCTATTCATGTGGAGAATATGATAGATTTGAACCCAGTTAGATTTTGTTCGATGTTTCATTTTTGCTAAATTTACCATACTTGTGGAATGAATTAATTCTTTCATTGTCATTTGAAAAGGGGAAGAACTTAGCTTTTTTTTTTTTATAACTCCCGATCTCAATCTGTTCATTAGCGTGGCGATTTGCACTTGAAATGTTTTTATTATGCATTCTGCTGAAGTAATTATGATTGATGTGTTGGCAGGTTGGTTTATACTATGAGGAAGCTTTGGCAGCCCTCAATTCTCCACCTCTTAGCCAGCATTTTGATAAGGCCTGGATAGCTCATGTGCAGCTGAAAGCAGCTCTGTTTTTCGCGGAAGCTTGCTACAGGTACAGTTTAGAGTTGCACGAAAATGAAAATATTGCTGAGGAAATTGCTCGGTTAAGGAGTGGGATTAGTGCTTTAACTGAGGCTAAGAAGTCATCAAAAGGTGCTGCGATGCAGCTTCTTGATGCTATTAACAAGTTAGAGGCCAATCTTAACCGTAATTTGGAGAGAGCTGTGAAGGAAAATGACAGGGTCTACCTCATGAGGGTTCCTAATCCTAGTACTCTGCCTCCTCTCCCAGCTTTCTCCATGGTGAAGTCAATGGCAATGAATGAAGTGTTGGACGCTAGCAAGGAAAAGATGTTTGCTTGTCTTATTCCAGATAGCAGTGCTAAAGCTCTTTCTAGGTACACTGAAATGGTTGATGACATTATACGAACACAAGCTGAGAAATTGCAACAAGCAAGTGAGCTCACCCGCGTAAGGCTCAAGGAAATGGACCTTCCGGAATCTATTCTTGCCTTGGAAGGAAATTCTTCCTTGCCAACAGATCTTAAAGAGGATGTTGAGGCAGTGCAAATTAGTGGAGGCCCAATAGGTTTGGAGGCCGAGTTACAACAACTCAGGGACCTAAGAAGAGTAAACAGTGAAATGCTAGTGCAGATTGAGGAGCTCCTGCAGAAAGAAGCTAGAGAGGATTCCCAATTCCGAAGTCAATTTGGGACTCGGTGGACTAGGCCTCAGTCCAGTACATTGACAAAGAACATACAAGATAGATTGAATAGATTTGCTGGTAACTTGAAGCAAGCTGCAGAAAGTGATGCCAGGATTGAGCGTTCAGTGAAAGATCATTCAGCTCTCTTGTCAGTTCTTGATCACCGTCCAGTATGTTCTGTTCATATTCTTATTTTCCTGTTCATTTCGTGAATTCTCTTTTTAAGTGCCTGGCTTATTTTGTGGCTCCAAACTATACCCTCTTTTAATAGAGACATGGACTCCTCACTGAATATGTAGCTCATTGACATTTGTTAACTAATTATAATATTTGGTGAATTTACTATTTTGTCGTTACTTTGTGAAACGAGCAATAGACTTCTGGATTTTTTTTTTTGAAGGAACTTATCATCTACTTTCTTCTTGTCATTTGCTGTCAGTAATCGTTATTTTTGGACCATGTGCAAGTTTTTTGGTTAATCAGTGTTGTGGCGTTTTTATCTCAGGTAGAGTCTGCTCTCCCAACTCTTGCTAGGCCGATAATGTCTTTGGATGCCAATGAAGATGCTATTCTTGGGACCCTAAAGCAGAGCTTGGTACCTTATTCTTATATTTCTTTTTCATGCTTTCTATTTTCCTTTACCTGGTTTTGAATTATTTTATCCAAGTGCTTATGCATAAATAATTTTTTTTCCCCGAGTTTCTTGACCTGTAGATTTTTTAAGATTAGACAGTAGCTCCCAGTTTTAGCTCTGACAGAAGATGTTTAGCTAGTAATTGCTGGATGTAAAACAGAAGTCTTAGGTGTATTTTTCAGTTTGTCAAATGCTTGATTTTTGTTTCCTGCGCATATATTGTGAATGATTCTTCTGTCTGAACCGATGGTCAAAAGAGCAAGTTGTAAATATATCTTTGGAGTAATAGGTTGAAACCATGTGGCTCCTACCTAAGATATTAATAATCACAAGTTTTTTTGACGTCAAGTATTGTAAAGGTAAAGGGTTATCCTTTGAGATTAGTTGAGATTGTGTACCATAGTCCAAGCACCCATCAGTTATGGAAAGAAAACCACACTTTTCGGAAACTTGTCAATTTATGTCGTCGCATAAAAGAATTAATTTTGTTTACTCTTGTTTAATGTGCATTGTAAATGTTGCATGCTCTGCTATGCAGAGGCAGTTGGAAAATCTTGGTGCTCAACGAGCTGGTCTTGAAGACATGCTTAAAGAGATGAAGAGGAAGGTATAATATCTGCACTTCTTTTCTCAACATATTTGCTTTTGAGTCTAATTGTCTGCACTAGAGATGGTCAATTCCTTGTGTGTGCACTTTGTTTCTCAACATATTTTCTTTTGAGTCTAATTGTCTGCACTAGAGATTGTCAATTCCTTGTGTCCCTCTTATCTCAATAGCTAATGAGGCTTATGATTTCACATTGTTAATTGTACAGTTTGATACAAAATAAGAATTTTTTCTGAAAGGAAATAAATAAGACAATGATTGGATGAAAAGAACTTTAATGTATATGAGTGTGTGTATGTTTGACTTGTGAGAAAGTGTAGTGACAGAAAAATATTTCTAGAATAATATAAAGAAGGTACATGCTTCCTACGCTTGAAAGATATGAAAATTATATCCTTGATACCAGAAAAATATATCCTTGATAATAGATGGCTTAGAGATTTTTAAGTATGAAGGGAGCGTTTCCTACGCTTGAAAGCTTTAAGGAAGGTCCATGCTTTAGGCGTACCTTCCCGACAAACAAAGCGATGCACAAAGATTGTGCCTAGCTACTCTCAAAACATACCAAGGACCATCTTTATTGGGGATTTTTATCCAGGAAGGAGGGATCTTCGTGCTTGGAGTTTGAAGTTCTAATCCTTGTGAGGAGTCACATGCAAGTTCCTTTTTTTTTCTAATTGTTTTGTTAATCCCTCCTCCAGCATCCCGGTTTTTTCCTTGTTGTAGAAAGTTAAAATCTCCAATAGTAGGTTCTTCATAGCTGACACCACGGATCAAAAAATTATGGGGAGGTCATCATCATCGATAGGATTGCAATGCTGTATCCTTTCTAAGAGAGTGGTAGATGGCCTCACTCATATTTTGTGGTCTTGTGATTATGCTTCGACATTGTGGATTGGTTTATTTCATACCTTTAGCATTAGTACGTTTCGTCTTGGAGTTTTCAGTTCTCCATGCTTGGGGATACAACAGTCATTCGTCCTTTCATTCAAAAGAGTTGTTTACTGTGGTGAGCGGGCATTTGTGCTTTGCTTCGGGGTCTTGGGGGGAAAGGGACAATTAAATCTTTAGAGGGGTGGAACGGTCTTGGTAGGAAGTTTGGTCTCTAGTTAGGTTTCATATCTGGTGTGAAAGGACTTTTGTAATTATCGTTTAGAGTTTCATCTTGCTTCACCAAAGCCTTTTCTTTTGTTTGGCTGGGTTTGAGTTTTTATTTATTTATTTTGTAATGTCTCTTGTATTCTTTCATTTTTTCTCAATGAAATCTCAATTTAATAAAACAAGAGGGAAAAAGAAGAGAAAAGAGAACCATAGTATACCAAGAACCACAAAAAGATCTTCCCGCTTTTGGAGTCGTGAAATTCCAAACAAGGTTCACTAATAGGAATTTCCACTTCAGAGTTGTATAAGTAAATTGTAGACATTGTGTTAGAGTAGTGTGCCGCTATATAGTTATAATGCTGTTCATTCAAGGAACAAAAGTCATCTGAGATGGATCTTCTACCGAAAAATGGATCTACCTAGCTGAAGTCAAATGCCTCCCAACTTTTGTTTCCACAAAACTATGGGCAAACTGGCATCTAAATGCATGATTTATGTTGTTTCCACCATATCAACTCCAATTCTGAATTTGCACTAGTATGGCATGCAGTTCATAGTATTAAAGAATATTACTTATTCTTTTTATAAATTTTGTTGCAATACAATTATATCCTATTTTGGTTTTGTCTAGTGTCAGATTTAAGGCTTCCAATTGGGTGTTTGTTTCCAAGTCGTTTTTTTGTATTGTTAGTTTGTTTCTTTGGATGACTTCTTCCTTTTATTGCACTATTTTTTTAATGCCATGTGTATACTTTCATCTTCTAATTGAAAGCTAGCTTCTCTTGAATAAAAGGAAATTATATTTTACTTCGGTTATTTTCTCTCAAATCCAAGTTTGTATATGAAAGTAATAAGTTGTGAGAGGGCAGTTTGAATGTGGGTGCTGTTCTTATTTTACCCTAAAAGATCTGTATTCTTTCATCCTCTTAATGGAAGCTGGTATCTCATAATAAAAGGAAATTTGTATTTATTTTTGGTTGTTTTCTCTCAAATCTCAGTATTGATATGACAGTATACTAACTTGTGGAACATCTGCTAGTTATTCTAAGTTGTCAATAATTTTGCATTGATGTGTTCGTCAAACAAATGATGACATTGTCTCTTTTATGCTGCTTCAGGATGATATACTACCAAAGTTGATGACATCAACTGGGTCCTACGAGGATCTTTTCAGGAAGGAGATATCCAAATATGACAATATCTGCGAAGAGATTTCTCGAAACATTGAAGCCCAAGAACAATTGTTGTTGCAAATTCAGGTTTATTTCTCCACCTGTTGTATTTTCATGTTTTTAGAATTTACTTCAAGCTGTTATCGTGAACGAATACCTTGTCAAACCATAGTTCTATGCAATGTTGTTGGAATATAGATAAGACCTTGTTGGATTTGTGATACTTTTTCGTTTTTATATCTTTGAAAATAAAAAATACAAGGAAAATGATAAATTGTTTGGTGTACTTATTTTCGAAAATAATTTTAAAAAAAGCTCGTAAAATAGCCTATTTTTGAGAACAAAAAGTTATTGTTTTCTTTATTTTGAATTATGTTTTAAAAAATTATGGAAAAAAAAGAAAAAACACTCCTCGTACAAAACCTCCCCCGTCAAACAAGGAAGATTTCCCTTTTTCTTCAAAACCCAGTTGCCCACTACTCTATGTACGGGGGTGTACCTCATCAATTTCTATGAAGAATTTTTTATTATAAAAGCTAAAATAACAAAAATCAACGAACTGAAGATACCAATTTTTTTTGAAAGACGCATGGGGCTGAACGTGTAATTTAACAAAAGCTAGAGGATTAAAATTGAAAGTTTGGCAGTTTAAAGTTGAAAGGATCAAAGGTGAAAAGTGGGTAATAAATTAATAACTGGCTTTTAAAAAATCAGGCTCAAAATATAATATTGATTAAAGTTGAGGGACCAAAATTATATTTTAAATAGGTTTCAGTAAAAGGTTGATCTGAAATATAAAATTTTGAATATTGTATGATTAATGTTGTATACGGTTATATGATTTCTTAAAGAACATTATCCAGAATATGGTTTATGTAGATGTTTGATCTGAATTAGTAATTGGTTCTGTCATATTGTTTTCCAGGGCCAAAACAATGAGTTTTCTGTCATCTTTAATCTAGAAGACTACAAAGGTATGTTTTGTGTAGTTGAGGATTTATTAACTCTAAATGATATTTTCCTTTCAACTGTGCATATTAGAAACTATATTTTTAGAACTTAATTTCGTGGTTATGGATGTAATTGAAGTGAAGGATTATTCTCTCTTTTGTTCTGTGTTTATTCGTGGTTGGTTGTGTAAAAACTCTTTCGTATTGTTTTTAAGCTCTTGGAATTTGGAAAATTACTGGGTAGATTTTTACTTCCTTCGTGTGTCTTTAGTTCGCAGGTTCTGAATATTGATAATGATGAACCTTTTACTTCGTCTATTTTTCATCTCAATTCAAAAAGATCTAGTTGATTTCGCATGTTCTCACGTTCTGATACGTGTTGCATCTCATGAAACTGTGTGGAATGTTTTTTCTTTTTGATGAGAGCTTCTCTGCTTATTGTGTTGGCTCTTTGTCCTTCATAAATTCAATACTCAATTTCTAATCTTAAAACGTCCATTATCCTTGGTAACTTCAGATTGCTAGGTTCTAAATAATAAAGAACTTAGCTCGACAGTTCTTTATTATTTCATTTTTTCTCAACAGAAGTTTGATACTTTGTCCTAGAAGAAAAAAGTTCAAACCTTGTTAAAGTCCCTAATCTTTTAAGTTTCAAGTTTCTTCTACTTTTGTCATTCAAAATGTCTATTTAAGTCCTTTAACTTTCAAGTTTGTTCTATTTTGGTCCCTGAACTTTTGAAATATCTATTTTAATCCCGAAACTTTTAAAAACAATTATTTTGATCCTTGCTATGTTACTTTCATACCTTAAATCTGCTTTGCTCCATGTTTATTTTTAAATTATGGCTTGAAATTAGGCTTGTATTAACATAATAGTACACGTACTTGAAGCCAAGTCAAAATTTAAATTAAAACTAACGACCAAAATGGTTATATTTTTTAAAGCTGAGGGAGAAAAGTAGACATTTAAAAGTCTGGGGATCAAAATAGAATAAATTTGAAAGTTTAGGAACTAAGAAGACATTTTGAAAGTTCTAGGACCAAAATAGGATTTATACCAAAAAATATTAAAAGACTTGGAAGAAATGGGTTCATGTGATAGTGTGACTACATAACTCTAATTTAGTATTCTATGAGTTTTCTTGCAACCAAATGTACTTAGGGTGGACCATGTTGTTTGGTAAGAGTAGTCGGAGTGCATGCAAACTGGCGTGTGCACTCAAAGATGTTATAATAAATAAATAAGAAAATTCAAATTGCCAGGTCATATTAAAATGTGAGTTTTGCATGGCTACGATAACTTATTCGTCTCGAAAGAGCTCTCGTAGGAAATTTGGAAGTAGTCCCATTGATTATCAGACAAACACCCTCGAACAGGTCCTCAAATTTTTCTTCTTTAGGGCAGGCAATGTAATTTATTACTCCACTTGTGGACAATTTTGATGAAGTTCTGAAGTTCTTGTTTTGTTACTTAATTGTTGCATCTTCTAGTTATTTTTTCATGTTTTCTGGAGTCCATATCTGCTGTTGCAGACGTTCAGTGATTTGATTTCAGTCGCATTTATGGGTTAATTTAATTGCTTCCATTTGTGCCGTAGCTTCTGATTTATAATGTGTCAAATTGCTCAATCAGCCACTAGTTATATTCTGTTTCTTGCCCTCTGGTTTCATTTCCTACCTTTCCGTTTGTTTCAGCATCCCGTGAAAGATGCTACAAACAGATTCAAGCTGCAGTAGCCAAGTACAGAGAAATCAAGGAGAACATCAATGAGGGATTGAAGTTTTATGTGACTCTTCAGGTAAGAAGTATCTGATGTTCTTCCCTTGTGTTCCATTAGACTGATGTTCCATTGGGACAAGGTTGAGGTTTTCTTTAGATATTAAACGTAATATCTTTTAACTGGTTTCGCATTGGACATCCTTGAAAGAAAGGGTATTGTTAGGCATCTCTTTTTGTATCGGTTGTCTTGAGCTTAGACGTTGATCAACTCTTACTTGACAGGATGCGATCACAAATGTGAAGCAGCAATGCAGCGATTTTGTGATGACGAGAAACATCCAGTGCCGTGAAATGATGGAAGATGTCCAAAGACAAATGGCTGGCCTCAGTTTTCAGGACAGTAAAACCTCAGGTGGTGGCTATAACACTAACTATCTTTCTGTAGGATCCCAACATCAACGGTCTCACTCGTCACAATCGGATGTTCGCCCACCTCAATCTTACTACCAACCACCACATGAGCAGTCGCCCATTGGTGGGTATGCTCAGCAACATCCCCAATCCCATCCCCAACCCCATCCCATGTACAGTTCCCCACAGCAGGCACCCCCTTCTTACCACTCCCCTCCTGCTCCTACACCTACACCAGGTACTAGTCCCTACCCACCGCACCCCCAGGCACCTCAACAACCTTCAGCGAACCACGAGTATGGCCAACCTGCGTATCCTGGGTGGCAAGGGCCATACTACAACGCCCATGTTCCACAGCCTGGATCTATGCCTCGGCCTCCTTACACCGTCCCGAACCAGTATCCACCACATCAGCAAGGTGGTTACTACAAGCAACAATAATCGGCATCCCATACCCTCTCAGCTGTATGTTTTGTCTGGAAAGTGATTTGTTTCGAAACAATTGTCTTGTCCCTTTGCTCGGATGGATTTCATTTTAGATTGTTTTTCATATAGCTTACATCTTTTTCGATCTCCGGTGCTTATCGTCTATTTCTTTGCAGAAGGCGTATGTGTATTCTGTATTTCAGTCGAGAAATTTTTCTATGTATAGATTACTATTTTCCTGTTGAAGATGTAAAGTACAAATGACTGGGCATTTTAAGTAATAACAACAATAACAGAATGTGTTGGAACGAGTTTTATTTAATGCTTTGTTTGAGTTGCATCTTTATTAAGGATAAAAATGAATAATGCTTACCTCTACAGATAATTTCACTCTTCTATTGACACAGATTTGAGATTTTGTATGTGCTTTATGGAAGTCTCTATTTTCAAGTTTACTCATCCAAAAGGTTTTCTTTTCTCCTTTTCTTTCTTTGTTTCTTTTCTCATGAGTTCTCATCAACCTAGAAGTTTATGTGATAAGAGCTCAAAATGAGGGACAGTTTACTGTGTAAGGATAGTTCATTCATGGTAAGGGGATGAGTTTTTAAGAGGTAGCTATCGGGGAGTACGGTTCATAATTATATTTAAGACGGTTTGAACATCGGTCTTATCAAATAGCTCGTAGCTCTTATCCAAGAGCCAGTTTAAGAACAATACACAGTCAAAATTTAACTAGAGTGAATTCGGTCTAATCCATAAGACTCTTTACTTCTAAATACTATGTCACATTGAGGTTCATTTGAGCTACGTCTAGATTAGTTTGTTTGGTTAGTTTGTTTGGTATGTCAAATAATAATTATCAAATCAATTCATCTGACAGACCAATTCAAATCAGATGCAAATTTTCATTTAATAGCATCTGATGTACAACAATAGAGAAAGTTCGGTTCTTAAATTTTAATATTTTATTTAGCGGTTGATATGTCCCATTTATATTATTCATAATTCTCAAAGAAAATATTTTTTTTGAAAAAAATTGAGTTTCATAGTTTAAAGTCACTTGGACTAATGGGTCATAGCCAAACAAGACCTAATCAAAGTCAATTTGAACCAATTCAATCCTAATGGAAACAAATACGCAATTGTCACTCAATTTCCTGGAAAACAATCAATGAATGTTTTCATTAGAATTGTGGAAATTTTTGTACGAAGTTTTAATATCTTTTACCCTACATTTTCTATTATTATTTTCCATGTGCAGTTTTTCTTTTAAAATTTAAACTTTTACCCGTTACTATCTCATAAAGTTCAATCAGGTATTATACAATCTTTTTAAAAACAATGAAAAAAATGCAAATTTTAGCGGTCAGAATTATTAATCGGCGGAGAGAGAGAGGAAAACAGAAATTTTTTTTATAAAAAAAAGTATGATGTCACGGTCATGATTGTCCAAAGCCGGTTGTCTATGGCCACATGACAGATGTCCTAGTCTTGCTTATCCGAGTCAGTTGACAGAGATGTCAACCAATTGAGTCAGGGAGGATGTCACGGTCATGCGTGCATGTCCAAGGCGTATTGTCTATGGCCGCATGACAGATATCCCGATCTTGCTTGTCCAGAACGTGTTGTCTATGGTTGCATGCCCGTTCCAAACCTCTTTTACATGCTTTCATCCTAGATAGGTATTTACCATTTCATATTGGGTCAATGTGGGGTGTATGGCCGTTCGCTAAAATCATGTCTCCACTCGCAAAAGCTAAAATACCCAAAATGTACTATAAGAAGATATGACTAATATATATATAAATAAATAAATGTATGTAGTTGTAATTGAGACCTAAGAAGAAGTAGGCCAAAGGTGTGAGCCATGGAGAAGACATTGGTTCCCTCATGTTTCTTTGGACAAACCACACACTTGGTCCCACTTTAGTTCCCCACTACTCCAACATTATCCACGTAGGATCCACACTTAATTGCCATGTCAGCAGCATCAGCATCCGTGTTCATCACTACTTTGACCCCGAGCTCACAACCCAGAAATATTATTCGAAAAGACCATGACAATAAAACTATCGATTTGATTCTTTTTATTCTAAGTCTAGCAAAAAAAAAAAAAAAAAAAATCAAAATATTAAGATAAGAAGTGATAACTCAAAAATCAATTAGGGTATATTCCATACCATTTAAAAATTAAAATATTTTTAGACAATATATATATTTTTTATAAAGAACTTGATTTTGAGAATAAAATTAATAATTATATTTGCATGCCATAATAAATTATGATACAAATAATAGTATTATATATATATATATAGAAGGTGGACTCAGTTCCATATTTATTACCACCATTTTCTATGCGACCAATAAAAAAAGAAACGGTCAAAATTTAAAAGTAATAATTTAGTATAATGTAATTTTTTTAAAAAAAAATAATAATAATTGAAAATTGATTAATTCTTATGAGCAATTGCATAAGAAATTGGAGTAATCCAATGAAGTCAACCCTATTTTCACTCAAATACAAAACCTTTGGTTTTTCTTTGTGTTTAAGTTATTGGATTGAAGTTTCCTAAATATATTTATTCCTACTTAAACTTACCAAATTATTTTATATGATATAATATTTAAATACCATATATTATAATATGGTTTTACATAAACTTTCAAACTATAGATTATGATCAAATTTTGAAAATATAATATACCAATTAAGCAAAATTGATTGATATAGTTCATTTAAGGAAAAAAATTGGTGTAAAAATTTGGATTTAATTGTAACAATGGGATCGTGGGATCTCACACTCTACCTCCTTCAGGGTCCAGCGTCCTCGCTGACACTCGTTCCTTTCTCCAAGAGATGTGGGACCCCACCAAATTCACCTTCTTTGGGGCCCAACGTCCTTACTCGCACACCGCCTCGTGTCTACCTCCTTCGGGGAACACGGTTCACCCTCCTTCAGGGCCCAGCGTCCTCGCTAGCACTCGTTCCTTTCTCCAAGAGATGTGGGACCTCCGCCAAATCCACCCTTCTTTGGGGCTCAACGTCCGTACTGGCACACCGCCTTGTGTCTACTCCTTTCGGGGAAGAGCCTCCTTGCTGGCACATCACCCGGTGTCTGGTTCTGATACCATTGGTAACCGCCCAGGCCCACCCCTGGTAGATATTGTAACCGTCTGCTATGGAAAGGTTTTCACACTCTTATAAAGGGTGTTTCGTTTTCCTCCTCAACCAATACGTGGAATCTCACCTTTTTTTATGATTGAAATGAAAATTTTATAATTTAGTGGTGATTTGTGCATTTTTTTTTAATATTTTTGAAGGTTTGATTGCAATAATTCCTTAGGTGTAGTATTTATCAAATTATAAGTTTTAGGATAGAACTTTAACAACGCCACTAGAATTTAGGTATAATTATTAAATTATCAATCAACTCAAAAATTTCGCTTTTGGGTTACTACATATTTAATTATTTGAATGTTTTTAATGCTTTTATTATTGTTGAAGTGAAAAAAACAATGGACCTTAATATATTCGGTAAAATTACCCGAAATAGCGTATCACTTTTTATTGTATAATGTATGGTCATGCTTATCCAGAGTGTTACTTGTGATCGTATGTCGGATGTCTCGATCATGCTTGTCTAAGACGTGTTTTCCATGGCCGCATGCACGTTCTAAACCCATTTTTACTTGCTTTAATCTTTAGATAACAAGGGTGTATAATGAGATACCAAAATCATGTTTATACTCGTAAGGGTTAAAATGCCCTAAAGTGTACTATAGATGATGTGAGTAATTTTCAATTCTTTCTAACAGGTATTTTAAATTATTATTTTTGTTCGTTAGTAACTTTTCAAACCATATGAAGAACGTTTGAATCCAAATCTTTCGCACGTAATAATATTATGCACGTGTACAAAAAAAAAAAAAAAATAAATAAATAAAACATATATATTGTTGACCAAGTGCATGAGATTCTCTTCATTTAACTTTTCCATTCACATTTCATCGTTAATGGTAAAAAAGAGTTACTCTTCGCTGTCACCATTTATATCATTCTTCCAAACCCTAATTTGTATTTATCAAAGCTCTTTTGCATGAATTTAAATTAACCGTATTGATGATGTATTCACGGGATACTTTTCTATTATGATTAGTACAAACGCGTACCTATATGATATTTATGTTCGTCATGATATTATGCGAGTTCTTTCCCTCCATGGTGTTCAATAGCACGAGTGTATGTTAGCCCGATAAGTGAGGCCCATGGGTATGTATACGAGCCCGCTTGGTGGGCCCATGTGCGTAGGCGGTGTGTAGCGAAGTACTACACATCCAACCCTTCTCGGACCAGAAAGCAGAGCCCAAGACCATGTCATGATATTTTTGTGAAAAGATAGGTCCTACCATATTTCGTGTGATTGTATTTTCTGACTCCA
Source organism: Cucurbita ficifolia (assembly GCA_033971965.1). NCBI lineage: Eukaryota > Viridiplantae > Streptophyta > Magnoliopsida > Cucurbitales > Cucurbitaceae > Cucurbita > Cucurbita ficifolia. The sequence continues at coordinate 5,038,955 of CM066976.1, forward strand.
ACAATGAATTAGTTACTGAGTATTTCTTAAAATACTCAAGCCATAAACACTACTCTTATTTTTTGAGGTAAAAGTAAGACACCCTTGTACGGATAATGACATTACTGTGAAGACTATGGAACCGAACCTGGGATAGTTTCATTTATGTTTAACTTATAGTCCTTAGGTTAGATTAGAGTGCTGGTTTATTGTATTTTAATTCATGTTGTCGATTTTTCCTACTATGTTGTTGATAACAATATTGGTTTAAATGAATGTATTATGAACGTTTAAGTTTATTGCATCGTTTATGAAATATTTTTTTACAAACTTTTCCTCACATAATAGGCATGCCATGCATATAGTGATGTCTCTATTTTATTAAGAAAAATAGGGTCGTAACATACCATCTCTAAAATAATATTATACGACATTAACCATTTAGGTAAAATTTTGAAAAATAATCCTATTTATTCCATTTTCAAGTAGTCGATATCAAACCTCGATCAACTTTCAAACATATTAAACATGAATTAACATATTTTGTATTACACAAATATTCCACTAAAATTTATATAATTACTAGACACGACATATCTATACATATATTTATCGATCTATTTTTAAAAAGATAACCATCCGTGTATCGATTGAATTATGGAAATTTAATTTATACAATCTTAAAACTTTATTGATTACTATTATTATAAAAGGTTAATTTGAAATGAGATTGTGTGCATGTTAAAGGTGGAGCATAAATGATGAGATTGCAAATCAAGAGGTGGAGAAAAAGGGTCCACGGAGCAGTGATTTGTAGGAGTAGCACCCAATCATTTCTCCAGCTGACTTTATTTTTTTTAACTGACAACCAAATTTCAAGGCCCAACAAAATCTCATCTGTTTATTCTTCCCCCTATTTTTTTTCCACACCTATCATTGTTACACGTGGCATCCATCAATGGAGCTAATTCCCAATTCTTTTGACTTTGACCACATAAGTCAATAAAACCCTAACCCAACTCTTTAACCCTTCAAGATTTTCTTCTTCATTCTCCCTTTTACCTTTTACCTTCCTTCTTCTTCCTCTTCCTCTCCAACTTTCATGGCGTTTTTACCCATCAACTCATCCAGCTTGGAACTCTCCATTTCGATGCCTGGCTTTGCTTCTTCTCCGCCTCGTCCTTCAGGTAAGCACTCGACGTACGTTTAGATTTGTGATTCTGTTGCATGTTGAGTAAAGTGAAAATGAGACGAGTTTATGCAGTGAAAGAATTGGACATGAACCGGGTACCGGTGGTAGGAAAAGCGGCGGAAGAACGGGCGGTGGCGGCGGCGAGGACGGAGGAGGAGGAGGAGAGCTGCATCATTAATAATGGAGGTCAGCCAAGGAAGAAGCTTAGTCTATCAAAACATCAATCTCGTCTTCTTGAAGACATCTTCAGGCTTAACCATTCATTAAACCCTGTGAGCAAAATCATCTCAATATTAATTAATGATTTTCTAGTTCCTTAATTAATTAATTATTATTTTTATTTATTTTTGTAGAAGCAGAAGGAAGCCTTGGCTATGGCACTTAAGCTGAAGCCAAGGCAAGTTGAAGTTTGGTTTCAGAATCGTAGGGCCAGGTAATTTTTATTCATAATTATTTTTCCTTTTAATAAAATGAGACCTTTAAACATTTAATTAGAATAAATATAAATAAATAAATAAAATAAAATAAAATAAATAATTTTCTATTTTGTTTTAAGATACTTGTTCATGAAATTGTAATATATTGTATCCATTTTGTGAAAAAGAAAAACAAAAATTATACCATTTTGTAAAATTTGGTTATTAAAGAAATAAATAAGGTTAGTTATTATTAAAATTTAACAATAATAATAAAAAAAGAAAATTATTATCAAAACAATCAACTAAAAGATTACAACTATTTGATTTTTTAAAATTAAACTTAATTATAAATACTATTTTTATCTAAATATTTTTATAATTTAGATATAATAATTATTAGTTAATCAAATTTTTGAAAAACATTAAAAACTAATAAAAGAGTTGTTAAAAAAAAAAATACTGAATTAAACTTAATAAAATAAATAATTTTATAAAGTAAAAATAATAAAAACACAAAAGTTTTTTTTTAATAAAATAAAATAAGAAATATAAGTAAATTATTTTAAATAATTCTTAATTAAGAAAATCTAAAAAAATCAATAACTAATATTCAATTAGCTAATTTAATGGACAACTCACATCCAAATTTTTATCTAATAAACCAAAATTCGAAAGTTTAGACCAATAAGCAGATTATTGAAAGTTGAGCTCGCCTTGTCTAGACTTAAATTACCTTAATTTGTTTTATTTTTGGCGTGACCCGACACACAATGAATATAATGACTTTCATAAATTTCTTTATTTTTTAAAAAAATTATAAATGAAATTGTTATCCAACCAAACCTAAACCTTTTATAATGTATAGAACAAGAGTATATTTTGTTGACTTTGAATTAATTATCATGGCCAAAAATATACATTTATTTTTTTTGTTTCTTACCTTCTAAAATTGAAAAATAAAAATTTGTTTGATAACTTTATTTTTTATTTCATTCAGAAAAGAACAAAAAAAAAAAAAAAAAAAAAAAAAACAACGCGTATATGTTTTTGATAACGGTTTCTTGTTTCTTGTTTTTTTGTAACATTTTTATTAATAACGTTGAAATTCTAATTTTTTTTAAAAAAATACTCTTATTAGATGAAAAATTTAAAAAGAGTAATTATTTATTTTTTCGACACTATATCCGTTTTTTTCATAAATTTCTAAAATTTATTTTATATCATTACAACTTTAATAAAAAAGTCTTCTAATTTGCTTGAGTATAAATATAAAAAATTTCAATATCCAAACCATAAATTTGTTCGGAAAATAATTATTTTGAGAGATTTAAAAAAAAAAAATAAATACTAATAAAATCTATCATTCAAATTTGATGTGCTATGTCATTTTTATTTGTTCTCTATTCAATTTGTCTTAAATAATATTGACTTGCATAATTATTTGAATTAAACTAACAAATTTTGTAAATTATTAACGATCAACATGCTAATTGATATATATTTTTGTATATCGATTTGGTAATGTGGCATTTAGTTGGTAAGGTTTGACATTCTAGCATATTCACATTTCTCTAATTTATTAATATATATATATATATATATATATATATATTTTGGACTTGATTTGGGTTCAGGGTTAAGTTAATTTTTGAAAAACTGATAATTCGGTTCGGTTTGCCGGTTGACATTATTTTATCGGGTCAACCTGACCGACTCGAAAAGATAATATTTTATAAAATTAGTAGAGGGTGTTTATATTTTATCAAAATTTGATCTAACAAATGACAATAATATTATAGGAGCAAGCTGAAGCAAACTGAGATGGAATGCCAGTATTTAAGGAGGTGGTTTGGCTCATTGACGGAGCAAAACCGCCGGCTGCGGCGGGAACTGGAGGAGCTCAGAGACATTCAGGCTGCTCTCCCAGCCGTCGTCTCAAGCCACGGCCAACAGCCACCCCTCCCGGTGTCCACTATAACCATGTGTCCCCAGTGCAAGCGCGTAACCGCTTCCACTATAACATCTAGTAGGGCTGCAGCCACCCAGACCGCCATGGCCACCACTGCAACGCCACCGAAGGCGGTTCGGTCCGCCCTGAAGTTGCAGCAGCCGTCGCAAGCTTGATGATCGGCCAGAAATGAACAAATGACAACAAACCATGGTTAAAAAATGACCATAGGCTGTTCCTCCATTGAAAACATAATCTGCATAGGTTCATTTTTTTTTTTAAAATTTTAAATTTTACGTTTAAAAGTTGGTGAATTTTCTTTCTTATTTACTTATTTACGTAAAACAAACCAAATGAGTTTTAGATATGTTTTGTGAGGCCTTCATCTTTTGTAAGACCATCGACATGGTCAACAAGGTCGGCTACAACTAGTTCATTATATTCATGAATGTTACTTTGTTGTCATTGTCTTTTTTCTTGTTCCCGTCTACTGAACTTCCTAACTTTTACTGAAAAAATAATTAAAATATTCTGTAAGCGACTTACTGTTAAGATCAGAAAACATAAACATATGTAACTATGATTTTTATATTTGATGAGACCTAAAATAATGTCTGTAGTCTTAAGTTCAAATTTGATTACAGTTCGAATGCATAGTACTTCTCTACGTGCGGTTCATGCACATGCACGTATTAAATTTTGCTTTTTAGTTGTTTATTTTTGTTCTCTCAAACATAGGTTTGTATTAAATTTAAATCAACACCCTTATATTATATTTTATATCCCTTGCAATTTCAAATTTTGTTTTATTTTATTTGTATTTGAATCTAAGATTTAAGTTACTTAATGTTAAAATATTACAATATTAAAATTTAAAATTTAGCTTTTTATCTGGTTAACCCTTTGTGTTGGTCGTTTGATCTTGGAGACGATGATGGCAAAGAAGCCCATCAATAAGGCCCATCATTCTCAATGCACAACCCATAAGCCCATTTTATGAGATTGGTCTGAATTTTATTCTACTCGAGTTGGGTCCGAAAAATCTTTTGAACCATTATTACATTGTGGGTTAGTTGGGTTGGTGAAGCAACATGAATAGAGATCACAACCTAACCCAACCCAACCCTCTGTTTTTGGGTTGAGTTGGATTGTCAGATACTTATTCACAATACATGTTATATTAACAATTGAAAAATATCAAATATTCTTAATTTTCATAATAATCTTATAAGTAGGGGTATGATAGGTTGGATTGTAATCCTATTTTCTAGTCGGTCGAGTTGACCCGATAAAAAATGACAACTCACAAACCGACTTGAATTTTTAGAAACTAAAAATTCAACCTAACCCAAATAGAAAAAATCTAACTCAACTCAACTTTTATGGTTTAAGTTGGGTGCTCTAAATTAAGTTGGTTTCAGGTGATTTGAACAACTTTATTCAAAATTTGTGTAATAAGAATCCGGTTTCGAAAATTGCATGCCTTTTTGTAATAGTTGAATATAAATTCAAGATATTTAGTAATTTCGCTCACCGTTCAAAATTGTTAGTCACATTGTGGCGGCTTGACATGAAAGACTTAGCTAATTAGATTTAAAATCCTTAACGCAGTGTATCACAAATGCTAAAACCCAATATTAAGATAATTTCATTTCAAATGATATAAAACGTATTCTTTGAAATTCGATCTAACCACTATATTAAAGAACAAGACATTTAGATCTAAAAGATTCAAAAATCCTAAAACGATAAGAAATCACTTCAAAAGAAAGTAAAATTTTGATCTTGTCGATCAAATATTTAAAGTAAGAAAACTTGTTCGAGATTCGAATCACTCTACAAATAAAATTTCAAATTTTAAGGCGACAACCTAAGCTATTCATTATGTAACACCCAAAACCCATCTATTATCTTTTACTGACTGTTCATCCCAACACATAAGGGTCCTGCCATACCTACTCCAAATAAGTCATGTTCTCTTTATAGAAATTAGAATTTAGATATGAACATATTTAAATTTGTATTATTTGAATATCCCTTTCTTATGATACTCATTTAGATTAGAGAACGGGCCGAGATAAGGACAGAGAAGCCGACTCATATTACGAATAAGGTCAAGTGTTACTCTTTGACATTGTCCTACACCACGTTATTGTCGTCGATAGAACGAATTCATCCTATAGCAAGGAGGTCCCTCTTGCTATAGAGAGAAGGGAGGGAAAAATTTTGAAATTATATTGCATGTCGGACGTGAACATTAGTTTTAGCATGTACTACATTTAAAAATAAATATATAACAATATTATCACAAGTTTAGATAAAGAAATTAAAGAGAGAGAAAAAAAACCATTCTATTCAACTCCGATCGTAAAAACATTTATTTTTCTGGTGAATAACGTCTTACGTAAGTTAAATAAGAGGAAATTCATAGGTATATAAGTGAGTATAACTATTTCCATTGAAATATGGTCTTTTGTATGAAATAAAAAGTAAAATCACGAGAGCTTATGATCAACGTAAACAATTTTGTAACCTTGATGAAGATAAGTGAGGTTTGTGGTACCTATCAAACAGTATTAGGGTCATGCACTTGACTAAGCGATGCATGTGTGTAATCTTGAAGGACGAACCAAAGTTATAAATCTCGATGCATAGTCATGATGTCAGTGGTTAAGCTCTATCAGACAGACTAAGTGCTCCAAATGGCAAAAGAGTTAGCCTCAATGAGAGTAAACTCATAAAAATTTTCGCCAAAATAGAGAATTTCATATGATTATAAAGATTGTGAGGTCCATTGTCTGAAACAATAATACAATGGAGGGTCGTGTTATAAATATAGAAGAAAGTTTGAATTGTTTTTGAAAACCAACAAATCAACAGGGTATTGACAAATTATGTACGGATACACGGTTTGAACAATTAATTTTGTTTCGGTTTACATATACATAACGACTACTCGAAAAACTACCCATTTTGAAGGCGTTGAAGACGACAATCAAATCAAGGATGTCCCTAAAATGAATAATCAAAACCCTCTAAGTATATAGTTCCAACAAGAAGAAGGGGTGAGTATTAATGGTGGGTTTGTTGTTAACTCCCTCCCAACCGAACATTTGGAATAAATTCTGAAAGAGGGCCTAAACAACATCACATGGGTCTTTCCTAGCAGCCAAAGAGAGAGGTTTATTCAAAAGAAACATAAAAACAATGGTCGTGAGGGCCTTGACATTGATTGTTTTCCTCACTTTGGTTTTCTCCAAACCCTAAAAATTTTGTATCAAACATGCATTCAACATGTCTTCCATCCTCCATTAAAATGCCTCCTTTTCTTACTTTGCTTCTAGCTCCATTTGCACCTACGAATCACCCATATATATGTATATAGATAAAATAATTTTTGAATGATAATTGATATCTTATCTACTGATCTGTGCTTGGATCGACAATATTACGAACATAATTGATAATTCAAAAAATTCCTATGATTTGAGTTGTGCAAGGTTGAGATATAAGCTTGTATGAATCCATTTGAGGATTAGTTAAATTCATAGTAAGATTGTTTGTCAATGACATATCTTAGAATTGGATTAATTAAAAGTTTTTTTTTAACCTTAATTTTAATATATTTAAATTTATATATAAAAAGGGAGGTGGGACACGAACGGGAATGTAATCCCCCGCTCGTTTAACTAATGTTAAAAAATTTCTTCCTACTCACTCATTCGTTTTTCATTTAAAATAGGAATTCTCTACTTCGTTTAGGATGGATTCCCACATAACTCCGATCCTACAGCTTAAATAGATATCTAAACTTAGTTTAATTTTAATTTTACTTGTAATCAATATTATTTTTATAGTGCTGTAGTTTTAAGAACATATCAAAAGTTGAAATCAAAAGTTGAAAAAGTCCAGACGCAGATCTATCTCGATCCCTATAGTTTCCTAATTCGTAGATCGCCTTGTCACGATCGTGCTACTTATCTTTCATATAAAAGGAAAAATGTAGTAAAAATGAATACAAAATACTAAAAAAATAGCTTGCTGGTAAGTTCTTAGTTTGTTCTTAAATCGTATGTCATTCATGTTCGTTGATTTATCGGTTTCTTGTTTCATACTCAATTATATCATATTTAAGTCATAGTCTATCATCTCAGATCAACAAATTACCCAAGCTCAACTTAGGGTTTTGTTTGGTAACTTCAATGTTCCTCGTCTTTAGATCCCGTCAAGGTTCAACTTTTCAGAGCTTACTACCTCATGAAGTATATCTTATGGTCCTAAGATATCTTGGTAGTAATTTTCTAGTCACTTTCATCATTATCATTTTCAACCTACGTATCATAGGTGATCGAGACACGACCTTGTCATAATCCAACTCATTGTTCTGATCATTCTTCCACTAAGGTTTAGTTGACATCTCTTTAGTAAGCCCCATAATATCAATAGCTGTCAACACTCATATTTACCTATATAGTCACTTGCTCGAACCAGAGCAAAAGATGACAGGAGATCCCTTAATCCTACTCACAAGGCACTCATATCGCACTCATATGGATATGACTCCATAATCTCTCCAAATCAACCATTGATTAACACAAATATCCTTAAATTGGGGATTGCCATGCCCTTCCTTATTCAGGAGTCTAAACACTGCAGAAAAAGTTCAAATTTGTTTTGGATAGAGTTAAACACAAATTAATTAAGAAAACTTCAATTAATAAGTAGTTTTAAAAAGGCAACACCATGATAAAAGAATGTTTCTCACGTGGGGGTGATCTAATCTCCAGAAGATTATGTTGGTAACTGCGATTTTTTTAAACACTAAATCCATTGAAAAGTAACAATTTATTTCGATTAAATAATTTATGTTTTTGATAACTCAAGCTCCAACAAGGGTCAAAGCTCGAGAAAGGAGTCCACATTTTTCAAATTAATAAAACCCTAATCCTAACCCTAACCCTAATTACGAGATTAATGCAAAGCCTTTTTTTTTAATTTCTTGTTGGGGGAAATGAGTGTTGACCATGTTTGAACTCCAATGGAGAAGAAATGAAGGGGAATTGCTTAACAGGCAGGTTGAGAAGCATAGGGATTTGGAGTTTCAAAGCTTTTTTCAATCTTTTATGAGATTTGAGACCTTTCTTGCTTTGCTTTGCTTTATAACATATAATCCTTTTGTTTAGGATTGAGTATGATTGAGTGGATAAGCCCATCATTCTACTACGAGTATATTCTGGCTAATGTAAGTAATATCATGGGGTTGAAAACACAATCCCATGGGTTACAACAGTGATAAAGTCATTGGATTGCTTTGTCGTCGAATGCCACTATTCGTCACCCAATGGTGCCAATGCTAGTATAGCTTGGTGACTACCATTAAAAGACATTGTACACGTACGGATTATGGGTGTTGATTAAAAATAAGGCTTTTGTAACAAGTAAGTAAGTTTACTCGGGATACCAATTAAAAGACATTGAAAGGAGATCCTGTCATGACTCGGAATTCGAGGATTTGAAAACTAGATTCGAGACGGACGAACTATGCAATAAAAATATGTATTCCTATGCAGCATGTGGAACTCTCACACCGGTTAAGAATTGGGTCAATTCAGTCAGTAGGTCGATTCTATGATAATTGGTTCGAGTGTAGATCTTTGGTTGGATGTGGATAAGGTCGTGTTGACTTGCGACACGCATAACTGCCTTAAGTCGAACGTGATTCTCCACCCAACACCTGATATGTGTCAATCATCAAGTCAAACGCGCTTACGTTGAATGGAAGAGCCTAATTTTGGCTGGCCATTTCGGCCAACTTTGGGCGCAAGTTTTTGCCCACTACTTTCCCTTTTTAGAATTAGAGTTGTTATTTAAAGTATTCACTTGAATGATAAAAATAAATAGGGTCTTCATTCAATCTCTCTCTCCTTTTACTTTCAGTTATTTTTTTTCCAAAGAAACTTTCCTTCAACAAATGGTATCAGAGTCAACATTCACCACCTGCCGTTCGTCACGTGTCACTAATGTTTCTTCTCTATAGTAACGTTTTCTAGAACTTAGTGAGTTTTTGGACTTCAACCAAATTTCATCACATTTTTGTTTCTCCTTACACAGAGTTCAGATCAATTTGATATGAACCACGACCAAGGAATTTCCATACCTCAAGGTCCAATTACAAGGACGAGAGCCAAGAAGCTACAACAAACCTTATACACTTATATTCAAGCTATGGTGAGCTCATCAAAGGAAATTCTAGAAGACGTTGGAGACCTCCCTTATGTGTTGTGCAAAGTTGAGCTTCAAGGAAGAGATGAATTAAATGCACTTTAAGTTACATTTAATGAACTCAGCTGAATTGATGAGATTAGTCCAAAGATGACTAATAAGCACATTTCATTCAGTGCACTATTTAATTATAATTTAAATATTTGTTGGTCATATTTAAGCTAGTTTTAAATATAGGAGTTGGTTATATTGTAACCCACATAGGTTACCATATTCCACCATTAACTAGCCATTTTAATATAGAGGTTATGGGTATTTCTCATTTACTAGCCCATTTAATTTGGGAGTAGGTTAAGGTTGTAAAGGCTATATAAAACCTTCTTTTCTTTGATTAGAGACATCGGATTTTAAAATTAAGAATATAATTTCTACTTTAGTTTTGTTGAGAGCTAAGTTTTTCTTTGCAAATTCTTGTGTTTAGAACTTGCATGCTAGAGTCATTCAAGTGGTATTGATCAAACTTCTTGTGGAGTGATTCGAATCACGAGTTTAGAAACGAGTTTTCTTTACTCTTGATCTTGATCATCAAGGTAATCCGTTCCATACTTTCCCTTGGGTTGATTCCATATCACTATTTGTCTTGCTTGTGTTTCCCTAGTTATCTTTATAAAAGGCGGTAGTGCCTCCAGAGTGAACGTGATGGTTGAGTGTCGAGGGGGCGTGATTTGACTTTGGGTTAGGCCCTTCAAGTCCCTTATTTTAGGCCTTGCTAAACAAAGGGTATTTGTTCTTAACTGTTACCCTATCAATCCCCGAGTTGTCTATACATTTGAGTAAAAAGAAATTTTCTTTCTTCACAAATATCACTGAGGCTCCTTATGATTACAAACTTGGGCATATGAATCCCTTATTCAGTAACTCATGGATCTATAAATTTAGTTCCTTCTACTCATAGGGATCTTCTTATATAAAGTTAGAGTTGTTTTTCGCTCGATTTTAATCTCGAACTCCACGTCTTGCTCTAGGGTAAATTGGGTACATGAATGAACTGATACCACATCCAGATAAGAGCAATTCTAAATATATGTTGGTTGAGAAAAGTTTAAAAGAATTGAAAATTACTACCTGTATCAATAAGGTGCACCTTCCTTTTTTGTGACTGCTTAGGTATTCCAGAATTAAGTATGTTTTGCTTGGTAAAATTTATGTTGTGTGACCTCTTAAACAAATTTCACGAAGCTTGTGAGCAAGAACAAAGTATGCTGAAACAACCTATGTTGTTCTATGGGGATAGTCTTTACTCTTAGGAGAACTTCAAGACAAATAAGCAATGTGACCATGTCGCAGAAGAATTAGGAGAATATCAGGGTCAACAAGTTCGAATGCGGATTTCAAATCCTACTCCAAATCTAAGATATTGATTTTACAAAATGGTATTAGACCATGACCTCTTCGAATAGGCTGTGGTTCAGAGATGAACTAAAGTGAAAAGGGTGGACACGTCATAGTCTAGTAAAGTAGGGGTACATGTGACATAAGAAGGAAACTTCTTCGAGTTAGAACTCGTATTTAGAAAACTTGGCAAACAATCTATTAGTCCTTAGCATAGTCAAAACTTCTCTTACATGTGCGTCATGCTCCAATCTATCTTGGAATACGTCAAAATATCATCATTGAATATAATCACGATGTGTCAAGGAAGTCCCTAAATATCCTATTTATCAAATTCATAAACGTTGTATGAAGATTTGTCAATCCAAAGGATATGATTGTAAATTCGTAATGCCCATAGCGTATCTGGAAAAAAGTAGTCTTAGGTATTTCTTATTTACTAATTATTAACTATTGATATCTTGAATATAGATCCATCATTGAAAACACGAGACTCCCTTTTAACTAGTTGATTAAGTTGATTAAGCATACATTAATGGCAGTGAATATTTGTTCTTTATTGTACTCTCCGTAGTATATGCAATACCACATAAATCCATATTTCTTCACATATAGCATTGGAGTTCTTCAAGGTGACATGCTTGAGTGTATAAACATCCGCCACACTAGCCAACAAACCTCAAGCCCCTTGATTTATCAATGATTTTGCCTTCAAGGCTGAAATCACTTTGAGGATGTTCTTAAGCTCATATTCCTTAAATTTGAAACTATTTCTAAATTAATATTGTCGCTGATGTTCAACATGATTAACATTCTTTAATGTGGCGTATAATCGAAATATACCGAAACAAATAAATGAAGCATAAACAACAACTTAAGGGGAGATTTTATTGGAACAAAGAACTTTTGGTTTTATAAGTATTTATAATGGAGAAAACACTAACCAACAAGTTAAAAATTCTATTTAGGTCCAAATTTTTGCTACTAACAATTCTCCAAAATTTGCTCGGTAGTAACCTTTTCTACCTCACAGGAAGATAGTGCCACATTTCGCTTCTTCTAAGATTGCAAAGAGATAAAAAGTCATTCCTGCCCTGCTTTTTTTGCTTTCCCTTTCGGACTTCCTCTCAAGGCTTTAAAATGCGTCTGCTAGGGGAAGGTTTCCATACCCTTATAAAGGGTGATTTGTTCTCCTCTCCAACCAATGTGGGACATCACAATAATGTAACGACCTGGAAAAAGAAAAAGAAAAAAAGAAAAAAAGAAACTCAGTCGCCTTCGGTGACCGCCGAGTCTCGTGGACCGCACGCGAAACGACAGCCACACTTCGCTCAGCCTTCAGCCCACGACTTCCAAAATCGATCAGAATACCTGCAAACAGAGAAAAGAAAGAAAATACGAGAGAGAGAGAGAGAGAGATTTCGGATAACGTCGGCGAGTTTCCAATTTCTCCGACGAGTCCCAAACCACCCGAAAACCGATGCCAAACGCTCAGTTACCATCACGAGAAGGATCCCTAACGAAAGCACAATAACTCAAGGTACGTTTTGTGCCTTTTCGTAAGCGGCGTCGTCGGTAACCGAGGTCGAAAAATTGAGTTTTCCTAAACGTTCTTAGATCTGTGGTTTTAGGAACTTTTTGGCCACTAAACTTCGAGGAAGGAAAGAAGGACGACAAACAGAGGGGAAAAGGAAGAAAGAGGATTGAAATCGGCAACGGAAACGCCGCGGGAAGGAGAGAGAGAACGCGTCGAAAAATCAGCCGAAGTCGGGTAAGAAAGATGAGATCCACGGATCTAGGTCAACCCGAACCCAAAACTCGAGAGAGCCAGCCCGACTTCTTTCCCCTCGGCCTCTGCCTTCGACCCAGCCCAACTACAGCGGCCCAAACCTCAATCCAGCCCAGAAGCCACGGTTCAGCTGAACCGACCCGAGACCAGACCCACAGTCCAATCGAACCGGCCTGCAACCCAAACACTTGCGGTCCAATCCAGTAAACCGAGGCCCAACAACCAGCCCGACCCAGTAACCTTCTGCAGCATTCGACCCAAACCGGAGTGCCGCGCCTCGACCCGACGCTCACCGCATGACATGGTGCGCTCTGCTTCTGCCACGTGGCACACAACGGCGCAGGCGGTCCCTCGGCTTGGCTCGGTGCAAACGGCTCGACGGCTCCTCTGGCGGCTGTTCGGCTCGGCTCCCCTGTTTTCGGCCCGATTTCCACTATTTCAACCCTCCTGGACCTATTTTCTGCTCCAATTAAGGTATCCGAGGCCGTTTTAGAGCCGTATTTCACATTTATTAAATTATTGATAAATTAATTGTGAAATACTAACGGAAGGTGGCGAACGGTATGATAGGAAACAAACCCCCGGCAACGTAGGAAGCAACTCTCATGGAACGGGAGCTTACGTTTAGCTAATTAGGGAATACTTCGACCAAGGCCAACCAAGTAAGTGGCCTTACTATAGGATAGGCTAAAGATTGTTTGATTTATGATGATGTATGAGTATGACGTTGTGTTGTGATGTATGTTAAATGTACGTCATTTATGTTTCGATGCATGACGTACATGTTATAGTTGATGCACTTAATGGCTTCTATGATGAGTATGATGTATGCATGACGATGTTATTAACATGATGATGTTTTTCATGTTAAACATGCCTTATGATGTTGTTTGCCATATTGCATCATGTCGTTAGATCGACATAGGACACAACCCTAAGAGTATGAAATGATATTAATGTAAATATCCACGAGCACGTGTTACATAGTGTAACCAAGAGATGAGACTAGAGGGTTGTTTCAGAAGAGATGTATAATTGTACTTAGAGGGACCTCATGCATGTTGTATGTTCATAAGCACAGGGCTACTTTCCCTAGAGATGTTGAGTGCGGACGCGCATCGTATGATGAGCGCGAATGGGCACAGGTGCGAATGCACACAAATGAGGGTGTTCATGAGGTGCATGACACTATGGAGTTCTGCTGACCTCCGGACGTCACTACAGATTAGCTTGACCAGAGGGTCCAAGGGGTGTGCGAGCGCCCTGGAGATTCACACTCGCACGTGTGAGTCATGTGTATGGAAGTACTACACATCCAATTTGTCCGAGACTGGAGGTCACCCTTAAGATGATTAGAGATAGGTCCCTAATTCATGATTGCATGTGTTTGCATTAGCATGGCCCCTATATTAGGGTCACTTACTGAGTATTTCTTCGAAATACTCAGGCCGTGTGCCATATTGTTTTTCAGGTAAAGGCAAGGCGCCCATGTACGATTGACAGTGACATCGTGATCAGAGACTATGGCGCGTGCATAGGATAGTTGCATATTTAAAATTCCTAGTCTTGGTTAAGATGGAGTGCTTGCATTTCATTTATTTAAATTATTTAATTTGTAAGTGTTTTTATCTTATTTTGAACTCTAGCATGATGTTTGAAACACGCAAGTCTGACAGTGTTTTCTAGTGTTTTAACGTATTCTGAAGTTTTAAATTTTTCGCTAATAAAGATGAGCATTTTTAGAGTTATATTCTGCATTAGAGATGAGCATGAGACGTTAGTGGCGACTCTAGATATGTGGAAGTTTAGGGTCGTTACACTCACCCTCTTTGATACTTCAGTCCGTAGCTTGTGGTTCCCTTCACATAGTAGAATATGTTCTTAATCGCTTGATGATGCATCGTAGTAGGGTTTTCCATGTAACTACTCACCATTCCAACAACATAAGAAAGGTCTGGATGAGTATGAGTCAAGTACCTCGTACTTCTGATGACACACCTATACTCAGTGGAATTCACTAAGCTTTCTTCCGCATATTTTGCAAGTTACAAATTTGCTTACATGGTGCAATATCTTCTTAGCATAGGTTGATTGCTTTAGCATGATTCAATCCTTTCTTTCGTCCACTTCAATACCAAGGTAGTACATGAGTAACTCGAGATCAGTCATCTCAAATTCTTTCATCATTTGCTGCTTGAACTCTTTAATGTCTTCCTAACTTGTACCAGGACGATCAAGTCATCAACATACACGCCAACTATGAGTATTTTAGCTCCATTGTTTCTTATGTACACTGCTTTTTCTTTTGAACACTTCATGAAGTTTAGACTCTTTAAGCTCTTGTCTAGATGTATGTTCCACGCCCTCGGTGTTTGTCGTAAATTGTAGAGGGTCTTTGACAATTTGTACACTTTATGCTCTTCAGTTTTGATAATGAAGCCTTCAGGTTGGGCAACATATACTTGTACACTTTATGCTCTTCAATTATGCAATTCAGTTTTGAATGATGATTTGACGTTCAAGCGATGGACCTCCCACCTGTGTTGAGCTGCGAGGGCAAGAATCGCCTTACATTGTCCAGTCTAGCCATAAGCATGAAACCTTCTCAAAGTCAACTACTTACCGCTTGCACGTATCCCTTTTCCATGAAATAGGTGCTTTATGCTTGATGACATTTCCTTCACTATTCTTCTTCAACTTAAACACCTATTTCAAACCGATGGACTTGTCTTTGTGTAGTAAGTTAGTGAGTGCCTACGTCTTGTTCTTCTCAATAACTTCAAGCTCTTTTTACTTGGACTCCTGCCACGTCGTCTCAGTTACTGCCTTGCGGTAAGTTTTCATCTCCTCGAACTACCGCGAGCAAAAGTAACTCATTGTTATCCAATTCTTCTTCAAGTGTATCTGCATAAATTTCAGCAAGAGAACAAAACTTCTTTGGTCAACCCTCTGTTGTGGATCCTCCTATTCTCTCAACTGAGCTCTCTTCTTCTAGAGAATTTTTCATGTCTTTCGATATCACCGGTGATGACATATGTGAACTTATTGGTGTCGTTGTTGGTGCACTTTTAGGTCCGTCGTGTCTCCCTCTTCTTTTAGACCAGTGAACTTTGTAACACTCTGATTTTTGTTGCTGACGTTGTACCAATCCCACTTCTTTTCTTTGAATACGACATCTCTACTTACATGAATCTTTTAATGTTGCGGATAATACAACTTGTGTGCCTTGGTCCCATCCTCTATGCCAAATTATACCATCTTTTGGCTTCTGTTCTCAAGCTTTTTGATATGTTGCCTTTCAGTCTTAACATATGTTGTACAACAGAAGAATCTTACATGCTCGAAGCGAGGTGTCTTACTAAACCATTCTTCGTAGGGGGTGAGAGTGTCTAGTACCTTTTTCGATAAGCGGTTTAGACGATAAATCACATATTGTATTGCCTCCCCCCAGAAAATTGCTAGGACTTGCATGCTCTTGAGTAAGCTTCTTGCAGTGTTCGATATGGTGTGGTTTCTTCGCTCTACCACTCCATTTTTTTGTTGAGTGTACGTTGCGGGGAATTGAATTTTGATACCTTCTTCTTCACAAAACTTTAGGAAAGTTCTGAAATAAGAATTCGTCACCTCCGTTAGTGCGCAAGGTTTTTAACTTGTGATCAGACTTGTTGTCAATGAGTCTTTTGAAATTCTCGAATGCACATAATGCCTTTCATTTTTCTCTAATCATGTACATCCACATCCAACGGCTATAATCTTTAACAATTAAGAAAAAAAATACTTGTTACCATAAATTGACGATGAAGTGATTGGACCACATAAATTTACATGAACCAGTTGCATTGGTCTCTCCGTACGAAAACTGGTTTGAGCTGGCAACGATAGTCTCACTTGTTTTGAGACTATGCAACTTTCACATAGCGATCCGTTGTCTAGGTACCACATGTTGGTCTCCATTCGCTCTTCTCCTTTTGTGAGAAGGTTTGCCATAACATTCTCTTAGTTGAGTATCAATAGGTTGGACATCTTCTCGGCCAATATCAGTGTAGGCTCTTGATCATGCGTGAGTGTGAGGTTTTCCTCCTCATCGCACTTCTTCTTGCGACACTCTACCACATAGTGCTCGTATTTTCCACAAGAATAACACTTGATCATACTCTTGCCCTTCCAAAGGTTGACATTTTTATGGATTTGTAAGGTATTTTTACGACTTTCTCTACCACCATGTTCGCAGCCGCGTCGACGAGCTCACTTTCCTTGTTGTTGTTGCCATATTCATTTGGACTTGAAAAGGAAGAATCATCCTTATCTTTCTTTTTCTTTTGTGCGAGCCACTCCTCATGTGTCAGTAAGAGATGCTTCTCCTCCTCTCTGTCGTCGTAGCCACAAAGTCTCTTCTCATGAGCTTTGAGATGACTAACGATCTCCTCAACCGATTTGTTATTAAGGTCGTCGAACTACTCAATAGAGGTAACAATATCTGCATGAATCTCAGGGGACAGTTCGAAGGAACTTCTTGACGACGAAGATTTCCTCCACCTTGTTGCCTAACAAACGGATGTCACTGAAGATCGTCGTTAACTTTATGGTAAATTCAACTATTGACCCACCTTTCTTTATGGGGATAGCCTCGAACTCACTCTTCATGGTCTGCACCTTTGCTTTCTTGACACACTCCACACCTACCTGCATTGTTTGTAGCGTCTCCACGTTCCACACCTACATTCATGTTTCTAATAGTCAAATTAGTCAATTTCATCTCACATCATCCATATAATTAGTCAATTCCATCTCAATTCATCCTCATAATTCATTCCTATATCATGTTTCATCCTATCTTACCAGAAATTCTTAATCGAAATTTCTAAAGTGCTACTTACCGCATTATTTTTTCTATTGAATTTTTTTTTTCTCGCCTAATTCCACTCACCTCCAAATTTCTTAAATAAGCTATAAAATAGGTGAAAAAAATAGTAGTATTGAAATTGAATAAAAAACATTATGATAAAGTAGGTTAAACCATGCAAAAATTATAAAGCTAGTTTGATTGGATCTGTTCGGCTAGTCTAATCAAATCAGGTCAGATTGTCTAACTAGACTAGTCTCGTCTACCTCAATCTCGATCACATTCACCTTCCACCGAACATTATTTCTTGCTTTCAATCTCCTAATTATGACCTTGACGACTTTCTTATTTCTTCTACAAAGTTGTAGATCACTTCGAGACAAATCTAATAACCTAAAAATCAATCAAAACTATCATCAAACGAGGAAGATATTAACCAAAAAAAAATCAACCTTATCCTCTCTTGGATGAGACATTTATCCTCTAATCGACCTCAATAACTCCTAATGTCTTCACCAAAGTGATTGGGGTTTTCAAATCGAACCTAATGAGGGCAAAAAATCAGCTCAAACCATCAACCAAAGTGATTGACTCTCTACTTGGGCATGGTCCAAAACCATAGCTTCAGCCGTTACGTGAGGCTCAATTTGACGCAGACGATGACTCGAAACGTGCTGCTAATGGTGTCGTAGTTAGTACAAAGGTTCCTGAGTTCCGATTGTGGCAGATCATCATGGTTGGGGCCATATTAGATTGTTCTTTTTTCAGTGTTTTGTACTTTCTTTACCGTCTGATTTCTTGCATTCTGGAGTCAGTAGCTGCCGATGGGGAAGAAGAAACAGGGAGGACGGAGAGAGAAGAGAAGAGACAGAGAGATAATTAAAAAAACGAAATCTTTTAAAATTAACGGTTAACTGTAATTCATCAATTATTTAGTTTTGGTATTTCAATCACTCGTCAAAATAGTCTATTTGAATAATAATAATAATAATAATAATAATATCTTTTTATAAAATAAGATATTATTTGTGAATATGTTTCTAAAATTTATACAGAATAAGGGTGAAATGTTAATTTTTATGTCTGATAGAAATTTTTTGTAGTCGATAGACACATGAATTTGTAAAAATATAGAATATTTTAAAAATCTATTAAATGCAAACTTGAGAACTATTTTTCTTCGTGTTTGATTGCCAAAAATTTGAGGTTCTGGAGCTGAGTGTCACTGCCATATTAAGAAGATAGTAGGTTTGTGAACCCATTGTGTAGACAAACAAGGTGGCAACACACCAACATGTAAGATGAGTATGTAAGATGAGTGTCTTGGATGTCTTTCTTTAAAAATAAGTTCTCAAGGACAGTGTTAGACGACATTGCATCCTTACCCTTAAGTAGGTGGTTGGTATATGGAATCGTTCATCATTACAACATCCGTAAATGACTCGGTCTTGACATGAGAGGGTTCCTACCTTAATAATACCTAGATGGATGGATGTCCGAGATGTCCCAATGATATAATTGACTCAACTAATAACATCGCGAGACTTAGGATGGCATCACAAAGTGTAGCCTATGTTACTGAGAATCAAGATGATGAGATGAGATACAACATTGTATTTGAAAGACCTTGGCCTGGTCAAGCAGAAAGACTTGGCCTAGAGTAGAGACAAGTCGACTAAAGTCGTAAGCCAGTGAACAAGCACGCATGAGCGACGTTAATTTTCACATGAATGGTATTCGGTTGATGACAAAAAGCGACGTTGATTTGAGACATAAGTAAGTTTATTAGAGCTACCAATTCTTGGATTTTAAAAAGGAATAAAGAAGAGGGCATCCACGTCAGTGAAAGCCGACGCCACATGAAAACTGCCACTTGTGCATAACCCTAGTTGGGTTAAGTTAACCATAGTAGGCGGTTAACTTCCTCTTCCAAACCAAACCAAACCAAAAACAACACGTCACTTCTCTCTTCTATATATACTACTCCACTCTCTCTCCCTCCTCTCCGCTCTTGTCTTTCATCCTCTAAATTATTATTATTATTTGTTTTTTTAATTTTCTTTTTTCTTATTTTTTTACGTCTTGTCGTCCCTTCCCTTTCTCATAGTTCCCATCAGGAAGCTTTAGCAGTCGATCGCTGCAGAACGACATATATTCCCCCTCTTTGTTTAAGTTCGTTAACTAACTGAATTTCCCCATTTTTTCCCTCTACTTTCCACTTTTACCCCTCCCCTCTCATCTAATTTATCCTCCACTGCCACTCTCACTACCGCCATGATTTCATGGAAGGATCTTTACACCGTCTTGACGGCGGTTATTCCTCTTTATGTCGCTATGATTTTGGCTTACGGTTCTGTTCGGTGGTGGAAGATTTTCACTCCCGATCAATGCTCTGGAATCAACCGCTTCGTCGCCATTTTCGCCGTTCCTCTTCTCTCCTTCCATTTCATTTCTTCCAATGATCCTTACGCTATGAACTTCCGTTTCATCGCTGCCGATACACTTCAGAAGATCATCATGCTGTTTTTTCTTGGGATTTGGACTAATTTCACTAAGAATGGGAGTCTGGAATGGATGATTACTATTTTCTCCCTATCCACGCTTCCGAACACGCTAGTCATGGGGATTCCTTTACTCATTGCTATGTACGGAGATTACAGTGGGAGTCTGATGGTGCAGGTGGTGGTGTTGCAGTGCATTATTTGGTATACGCTTTTGCTTTTTCTGTTCGAGTATCGTGGTGCGAAGATTCTCATCATGGAGCAGTTTCCCGAGACGGCCGCTTCGATTGTGTCGTTTAAAGTTGATTCGGACGTGGTTTCGCTCGATGGCAGGGATTTTCTTGAGACTGATGCTGAAATTGGGGACGACGGAAAGCTTCACGTGACGGTGAGGAAATCGAATGCCTCTCGACGATCTCTCGGTCCTTGTTCGCTTCCGGGATTAACGCCTAGGCCTTCCAATCTCACTGGCGCGGAGATTTACAGCTTGAGTTCCTCTCGAAACCCTACTCCTCGAGGCTCGAATTTCAACCACTCAGATTTCTACTCTATGATGGGATTTCAAGGCCGATTGTCTAATTTCGGACCTGGAGATTTGTATTCCGTTCAATCCTCCAGAGGTCCCACTCCCAGGCCGTCTAATTTCGAGGAGAACTCCGCCGTTCAGCCTCAGACCGCATCCCCGAGGTTCGGGTTTTACCCTGCTCAAACTGTGCCCTCCTCTTACCCGGCTCCCAACCCGGAGTTTACCAAAACTGCTAAAATCCCTCAGCCACCGCCTCCTCCTCCGCCGCTGCAACCGCAGAACACAAAAGCGAACCATGACGCGAAGGAGCTTCACATGTTTGTTTGGAGCTCGAGCGCTTCCCCAGTCTCTGAAGGCCGCGGTGGGCTCAACAATTTCGCCGGGAATGAGCTCGCTGGAGCCGAGCAATCTGGACGGTCAGATCAAGGCGCCAAGGAGATACGGATGCTTGTGGCCGATCATCAACAACAAAACGGGGAAAACAAAGGTAATATTCATAAATAATCACTAATAATATATATATTTTATCCTCAATCTCAGTAACTCAATTCCATTTTTCTTTAGCTGTTCCAGAGAGTGAGGGCTACGGAGGTGAAGCCTTTAGTTTCAGCGGCAAAGAAGGGGAAGAGGAAAGAGATGATCAGAAAGAGGGACCCACAGGCTCGACCGGTGAACTCCACGGGAAAGTTTCGACCGGAGCTCCGGACGGCGGGAACTCGAAATTAATGCCGCCGGCGAGCGTGATGACCCGTCTGATTCTGATCATGGTATGGCGGAAGCTGATCAGAAACCCCAACACATATTCAAGCCTCATCGGACTAATCTGGTCGCTCATTTCTTTCCGGTAAGCCAAAAATCAAGTCCACAAATCACAACGCTACTACAATTACAGTAGATTGATTGAAACTTCCATTTCAACTAACTGTGTTCCCTCTTATTTGGGCTGTGTCTATGAAATTGCCTTTGTATTTATTGTTTGTGTTGTTGGTTTGTGATGAAATTTTGCAGGTGGCATGTGGCCATGCCCAAAATAATAGAGAAATCAATCTCCATACTCTCTGATGCAGGACTTGGAATGGCTATGTTTAGCTTAGGTGAGTGGTCCTTATCTTTTATTTATTCTCTTGATCTAAATAATTAAGCACAATTCTCAAGAACTTAGGATTAATACTTGACAAAACTAAAAAAAAAATTACTTGTTCTTATTCTTGTTCTTGTTCTTTCAGTCTGTGTCCGAAATATATTATCGTGTTGTCACGTAAGTATCTCAATAATGGGGGAAGGGAAGCGTAATCTAATCATTACCAGGGGGAAAAACAAATAATTAAAGAGTTGTTTTGTTGGGTAATCCGAGAATTAAGAAAAAGTCATTGCCCACCTTTATCCAAATAACAAATGCATTGAGAGGTTTATTCTTTGGTAGTGTTGTGAGTATCTTAGGAGATTAGGTTGATTATGTGGTAGAGAGGCTGGCAAAGAATGGGTATTGTTTCTGTGCATTATTTTTCTCACATTAGGTGTCTGAAAAGGGCTGAGAAGGCTTTTAATCTTGAGCCTTTACCACCCGACATGTGGGTCCAAGTGGGTAACGTCAACTGGGTGGTCCAAAGATAGGTGGGTCGGAGTTTAATGCCCTCTATTACACTCCAAATTAGTGAAAGTAGTTGAACCGTAAATTCATGTATTTTTCTTTTGATGGGAAGGGCTTGAGAATTGACTGGTGTTTGTTTACCGCTGAAAAAAGGTATATTTATGGGACTACAACCAAAGATGATAGCATGTGGGAACTCTGTTGCTGCTTTTGCGATGGCCATTAGATTCCTTACTGGGCCAGCCGTTATGGCCATCGCCTCCATCGCTATTGGCTTGCGTGGAACCCTCCTCCGTGTTGCTATTGTGCAGGTACTTCTTTTCATCCTCGATGCCTTGAAAAAATTTCTCATATGAAATCAATATTGAAAAGCTGGTGTGTGCTATTGTAGGCGGCACTGCCCCAAGGAATTGTGCCCTTCGTGTTTGCAAAAGAGTACAACGTCCATCCAGCAATTCTGAGCACTGGGTAAGCAAAACCCACCTCTCACAATGTGCCATTTTTTCTTTCTTTTTTTGTTTTGCAGCTTTTTTGTCTTCGCATGATTTAGAGTTTGGTTCCTTGGTGGCATTGCAGGGTGATCTTTGGCATGCTGATAGCTCTGCCCATTACTTTACTCTACTATGTTCTGCTGGGTCTGTAAATTTTTCAAGTTCAAATGGATTTCCTTCATATTATATTTCTTAATGATTTTGAGACGAAGAAGAAGAAGAAGACGACGACGAAGGCGAAGACGAAGATCATAGGGTGTTATTATATAGAAGAAGTTTGACAAAAGTTGAGAGAGAGAGAAGGCTCAAATGTTTGGAAAAGGCCAAAGTTAGAGAAGAAAAGGCGTTGATGGTATAGTGTTGAAGGAAAAGGGAAGGTTGGTTGCCATTTTGGGTGTAAATTTGAGACTCGAGTGGGAGGCCAATAGGCAATAGGCAATAGGGGGATTTGAAGAGGTTTGTTAATTAGATTTAGCAATTATTTTGCGTTTGTCGTCTTCTCTCTTTTTCGGGTTTGTAGCTTTATAATCTTATATTTTAGGGCTGCTGATTATGTTTCCATTTTGTCACCTTCCCCTTTGTTCATACAAACATTTTTAAGAATGTATTAATGTGTCACACCACCTCATCATAATCATAACTCTCTACTTTTATGTATTTTTATATTTTTATACTTATATCCACGAACTCTTAATAATAATTAATCATAACAATTACATACAATTAATATTAGTTATTTATAAATTGTTATATTTTTACTATTTCATGTGAAAAATTTCATGAATGTTTTTTTTTTAAACTACCTCGATTGATAACCTACTTCAAAAAATCGAAACCTGTAAAACGTACAAAGATAATAAATATATATCTACAAATTGAGAAGCTTATTCTTTAGATTTGATCATATCATAACGAACAAATTGAAACTTTTTGAAACTGTGTCCCGCCACTAAGTTTTTCGAAAGTTGATTGAATGGCCTAACTCAATACGAAATTAGTAATTTCCCATTAAAAAAAGAGGACAATCCTTATTTCATTAATTGGGTGGAAATGTGCATATAGAATGGGCCAAGGTTGATCAAGTATCCAAATTAATCATATTAGGTTAATTATTAGCTTCCAACCAACCAAAGAATTACTAATACATTGCACAGCGTTCTAATGTGATACAAAAAAATCAAATAAAAGACCAACCATTGGTTACCAATAAATTTCGATCTAGAACGCTGTGGACATCAAAAGTGGTAAGGAGTCGTGCGCTTACATAATTACAAAGAAAAATAAACAACTAGCTAGAATGAAAGATATACAATGAAGCAAAGTAAAACGGTTCAGAATGGACATGCGACGTACAAGCAACATGCCATGGATAAGCATAATCGTGGCATCCTTTCCCACTTAATTGATTGACGTTGGTATCAATCTACTCTTCTTGAACTCATAATGTATTATGCTACTAACTTCTGGTCTTTCGTCACGTTTCCAATTGATCTCAACATTAGGGAGCTCCTTCCTTTTTATAAGGAGTTCTTGTACATCTCCTCTCGATTTGCTGACTCATTGTATCTTCTTAGTTAGGATCTCTTTCACTTCTTTTTCGGCGATATTCTTCATCGTGGTAGGAGATCATGTCACCTTGTTGTGTCTAGTGTCTTCTTTGTCTAGGTTGTAGGCTTTCAAGTTACTTACGTGGATAATGAGGTGAGTCTTCATCTATAAGGGTAAATGAACGTTGTATGATGCCTTTTTTACCTTCTGAATGACTTCAATTGGTCCTTCATATTTCATATTTCAGCACTGGCCGTTGATCCCTATTACTTCATAATAGAACTTGTTCTAGTCTCAGCTTGATCAAAGCCTTATCTCCGACTTGGAATTTTAGTGGTTTGTGTTTTAAATTGGTCGATTTCTTCATGTGTCTAGATGTTTTCTCCAAGTACGCACAAGCTACTTTAGATGTTGTCTCCACTCTTTGGTGAAGTTGTATGCTTGAGGTCTCTTTCGTGCATACAGGTGGTAAATAACATGAGCCTAATAAACCTAATATTCAACCTATTGTTTAGCTGCTTTCCAAGTTTATCCAACTCAGGTTAAGCTATACATCACATATTTTTAGCAGGTGATCTCTCTTCGATAGTAACTCAAATTCATATTTATCCCTTTAAGTGGGGTTAAATCTTTAGTTAGATTTTCTGGCATTACATCGCAATATTTTTCTAGCAACTGTTAGATATTTATATGAATTGGTTCACTCGAGCCATCATCTTGAACCACAGGAATGGGTATGAAAGTGGATTCGTCATGATCGAGACCCATTTCAATTGTAACACCAATATCATATTTACCTTTTGGTTGTCGGGCATAAGTTTTGACAATGGTAGGGTTGAATTCCATAATCATTAAGCATTTTGCTAGACATATGTGATTGATTTTGTGTTCAAGTAGGAATTCTATCCTAACAGGATGTCAAAATCATCCATCTTGATAATCATGAAATCAGTCTATCCACTCCAAGTTTACAGTTTGATCGTAGTTTCCCTTGCAATTTTTAAGATGGGTAGGACGATTAAATTCATAATTTTCATCTTTCCTATATCTTAGTGCTAAAATATTTTCAAGTATTTTGCTTTAATCTACATCAATCATGAAGATGTGGTAGCCCTAGAGTCAACCACAATGCTCTTGGTGATCGGTGGTAAATCTAAATCTCAACATACATAAGCTAAATCTCAAACATACATAAGATTTCGTTCCACTAACTCGTTTATCTTCTCCACTTTCTTCTAAAGAGTAGATAAGAACTTAAGAGCTCTCATATGAGATTTATTCATACTTTCAATTAGAGGGGCTTCAACTTCCATAATTTCATATTCGGCTTCTGAATTTATTTTGAATTCAACTTAAAAGGTTGGAGGGCCACTCTACGTGGGTATTCCAACACTCATTGGATCTCTTACATATGAAGTAGGACGAGTTTCCTTGATTGTAATAACTTTGGTTCTACAGCCTTCATCAAATGTTTATTATTATGTTTATTTGACTCAGTTTGTAAAATAGGATAGTGTATCAAGGTTATTTTCTGTTAGTACCCTTATCATTAGTGGAAATGATAAGGGATCTCTAACTAGGGCCTCTGCCCCCATAAATGTGTCTAAAGTGGGGTGAGAGACCACACAAGTAGACTCATTAGTTGGCGGACACACGAGGTTGCACCCTCATTATAGGAGATGTTATTGCTTTGTGGAAGAGAGTTATCTAATATTTTATGGATGAGGTTCAAATCTCACTATCCCATATATTCTTTCATGTTATCATGCTTATTGAGGCCAGTCCTCTTCAATTCAGGATACTAATGGTTCATTTCCTCGGCAATGTAGGTTAGCTAAGCAAGAAGATCAATAAAATTGGTTTACACTAGTATTCAATTTAGCCATTTAGGAGATTGTGCGGCGCCGTATAAGTGAACAACTTTTAGATCTCAATTGGGTTGTGACAAACATAAAAATTGCCTGAGGAACTCCGAGACTTTCTAGAAGTTCAGATAGTTGTAGAACTTAGGCCTAAACTTCATATTAAAGTTTGTGGTAACTAACTAGACCATGAACACATTAGATATTACCCTTTTTGTTGCTAGTCAAGGTGGGTAGCGTTCGAGAGATGTGTAATCACAAAAGATGGTTATCCTAAGACGTCTGTCTTTCAAGTATTTTGTATCTCGTATCCTCATCTTCATTTATAATAAAAATTGAAATGATATTTTAAATTAGTAAATATTTTGTTTTCATCTTTTAAATGTTGTGTTGTTTTTAAATTCACAAATTTTTTTATTGTACTTTTCGATGTGGTCTGTAACGACCCTAAATTTTTACTTATCTAGAGTCGCTACTGTCATCATCATCTATACTCATATGCAGAATTAAACATTTAAAACTTCACCATAAAATATAAACCTCATCCTAAAACACTGCCATGGAGTTACGTGTTCGAAAACATTTTTAAAACGAAACAATGAAATACTAAATGAAATAAATAAGCGTTAAAGTTAAAAACATCATATTCTAACCTAAGTCTAAGAAAATAAATGCAACTACCCTATGCATGTGTCAGGGTCTCGAATTGCGATGACGTCGTCAACTGTACAGAGATGCCTTGCTTTTACCTGAAAGATAAGTATCACGTGACTTGAGTATTTTAAGAAATACTCAGTAAGTGACCCCACTATTGGGGTCAGAGAATGCAAACACATGCAACTCATGATCTAGGGACCTATCATTAAAACCATCATAGGGGTGGCCTCCACTCCGGACAAAATTGGTTGTGTAGTACTTCCCTACACATGACCCACATGTGCGAGTGTGGATCCTCAAGTGATCCTCACTCCCTTTGACCCATCATAGTCGAGCTAGCTGTCCGTAGCAACGTCCGGAGGTCAGCAGACCCCGAGTGTCATGCAAGGCATGATGATCATCATCATCATCATTGTGTACGCGTCCGTACTCATCATCGTAAATGGGAAAGTATCCCAATGTATATGACCACACAAAATGCATGAGATTCCTATAGTTTTATCTTTAAATCATCTTTATGACACAACCTTATAGATCGTTCACATATTACTCCAAGTAACATGCACGCATTGGCCTTCATACATTCACCATAATTAACATTAACTAGGGTTGTGTCTTTGAAAACTCGTCGTCATAGTGCATCATGACATTTAATACATGCACATCATCTTAGTATGGAACATCATCATATTAAGTCATTTCATCATCATACGTCTCAAATCATCACATCATCATATAACATTATCAACATCATTGAATATCATCACATCATCATATAACATTATCACATCATCATTTAACGTCATCATGTCATCATATAACATCATCACATCATCATATAACGTCATCCGATCTTCATATAATATCATCACATCATCATATAACATAAAACATAAATGGGGCCATAAAGTCAGGTATATAGTCATGTAAGTGTTCTTATCTTTCCTTTAGCCAAAGGCTAAGTTCTTTGCAATTCTATGTATTTTAGGTTGCATGTTTAGAATCGTTCAAGCTTGACATGATCGATCTTGCTTGTGGAGTGATTCAAATCTCAAACAAGTGTTCTTAGATATTCGATCAACAAGATAATCTGATTCTTACTTCCCTTGTAATGCTTCCTTATCACTTATAGCTTAGGCTGGTCATGCATTTGAATTAGTCACTTGCACTTATGATTTCGATATGCTACCTCTCATGCAACGATCAATCATATTGTTAACAAACTAGTTTGTGATGAAAGTAATTGTGTTATACGCTGATGATTGAAACGTATGCTTCAATGCATGGATTCCCTAAATTCAGCATAAGGTGTTTTAGCTTATCGATGTATCAATACTTATTGTAAGAATTTTTAATAGGTTCACATAGAGATGATCCTATTCCCCATGAAGAATTAACAAAGAATCCAATTCGAAGAAGAGCCATAAATTGAAGCTATAGAATATAATAGAACATGACATTTAACTAAACTTCTAGATGGTGCTAAAAGGATCGATGTCAAATGGGTCTTCAAACAAAGCGTGACGAGAAAGGAGATGTCAGCAAGCACAAAACATGATTGATGGTTCAAGGATATACTCAAGAATATAAAGTAGATTACAAGGAGATGTTTTCTCCTGTAGCTCGCAGCTCGCATGGAGACTACTAGATTGGTCATTGTTGTAGCTGTTCATCATGGATGTTCCATTGACCAGTTAGATCAAATCTGCCTTCTTGCATGGGGAAGTAACTGAAGATATTTTTGTAGCTATAAGAATTCGAAATAAGGGTAAAAAAGAAAAGTCTACCAGCTGAATCGTGCTTTTATTGCCTAAAATAAGCATCTCAAGCTTGATACAGTCATCGAAAGATATTTTTTGGCCTATGGATTTATAAAAGGTGGAGGAGAAAGAGAATTATGGTTGTAAGTTTGTAGGTGGATGATTTGAATTTTACAAGAAATGATGATGCGTTGATGATGGAGTTCAAGAAATCAATGATGTCTGAATTCGTTGATGATGGAGTTCAAGAAATCAATGATGTCTGAATTCGTTGATGATGGAGTTCAAAAAATCAATGATGTTTGATGATGGAGTTCAAAAAATTAATGATGTCTGAATTCGTGATGACTGACATGGAAAAAATAATTTTTTTTCTTGAACTTGAAGTAACATAGAAAGTCAATGGTATTTTCGTGTGTCGAAAGAATTATGTGACTGGCCTTTTGAAGAGATTTGGAATGAGTAAATAATTTTTTTCTCGTAATCTAATGGTTCAGGAAGTAAATTGGGAAAATATGAAGATGGAAAAGAAATTGAAATGGTTGGATTTTTAATGTATGGAACAACCACACGACTAGACACCACGTACAATGTGAGTAAAGTTAGTCGATTCATAGAAAATTCAAAAGAGTTTCACTTTCAAGCAGGGAAGAGAATCATACGTTATCTCATATCTCAAAGGAACCTGTGAATTTGGATTATTTTACCTGAGGAGTGGAATAAAAGATCTAATTAGTTGTACCGGTAATGACAATACTAATGACCTTGAAGAGAGAAAAAGTACGACCAACTATATATTCATGATGAATAAGGCTCCTATCTCATGGAGTTCTAAAAAGTAACCGGTGTAAGTTTATCAACAACTAAAGCATAATTCATAGTAGTAGCAATAAGCTATTGTGAGGCAGTATGACTTAGGCGTACGCTTGAAGCAGGGGGAAGAAAGCAAGGAAGTTCTACGGTTATATATTGTGACAATAGCTCTACCATAAAATTATCAAACAATCAAGTTATGCATGGGAGGAGCAAGCATATTGATGTACGCTTTCACTTCCCGAAGGATCTTACAAAAAAAAGAAAAAGTTCAGCTATAATATTGTACGTCAGAAGATCAAGTAGCTGATGTCATGACTAAACGATGTCATGACTAAACGACCCTCAAGTTGGAAACCTTTGTTCAAATGAAAAGCAAGTTAGGAGTTGTAGCTAATGTAAACCGAATGTTTGAAATGATTTAAGGGTGGGAATGTTAAACAAGTTTGAATTAGTTCCTTGTTTGGTTGTTATTGTCAATAGAATTCTCGAACAAATGAGTTGTAAGTCTTGAGGTGTAGTCATAGTAACTCAAGTGTTGAACAAAGAGTGTACTTTGTTCCGGACTTCAGAGAAGAGCCATTTCTTTGTGAGCCTCGAAATTGTAGTCATAGTGATTCAAGTGTTGAATAAATGGAAGACTCTATGGTATAACTTATTCAAAGGTAGGATTGTTGAGGATGGTCGGAGTCCCATATTGACTAATTAAGAGGAAGATGATAAATATATATTTTTTAGGAAGAATTTAGAAATGGGAATTGTTTGGCAAAGTAGATATTGAATAAAAAGGTAGCTTTCTTGAGAATTAAAGAGCAAGTAGTTGGCAAATTTATTTGTTTGGAATAAATAGAATTGAAAAAGAAAGTGGTGAATAATGGAGGATATGCAATAAATAAGGAAAACCGACATGCCTTCAAATGGGAGAGCGACGTATCGGTTTCAATGAGGACAGAGTTCGCACCTTTAATTCAAGTTTTGTTCGACTTGTCGTGTTCTTGTGGTAAGGACCAATTTTCTTCCCATTCCCCACTTTTTTTTTTTTTTTTTTTATGATTATTATTATTATTATTATTGGACAAAATCCATTATTATTATTTTTCCATTTCTTTTAATTAAGTATGTGATAGTAAAAATTCATGATAAATATATATAATTATAAATACATTTGTAGTACTAAAAATTGGTATTTATTGGCAAAATAATGATGCAATATAAAAATATATTTTAATTTATTTATCTATACTAATTATCTTAATGTTTAATCTAATCCACTAGAGACATTCACAAAAAAGAAAAAAATAAAGTATTACAATTTACTTACTTTCTATTAAAAAAATATTATTATGCCATATAATTAATTTGGTGGTAATTACACATTTTGATCGGATAATTAGCTTCAAACTCATTGGAATGGGTGAACTAGATCATTGAATAAGGTGAGCCTATTTTTTTTTTTTTATTTCTAGTTTTGGAAGAAGAACCAAAGTTTTGATGGTTCATGATTTTTGGAAACTAAGCATAGGCTACACGGTGGTTGATCAAAGATCTCTAGTGCAAAATTTTAGTACGTGTATAGTAACGGTGCATGTTGCATATCTACTAGTGCTCATACGAAGTACGAGCAATTCCAACCACATATTTTTTCAAATTTTGAAATGATTTTAAGGATAAGAGAAAGAGAGAAAATTTGAAAATAATTTGTTACAGCTAGCTAGCTAGGTATCATGTCTCTCTAGTTCCCATAAAAGCTCAAGAACATTATCTGAAACCATGGAAAGCTCCAAGGTTCTTTGTTTTGGAGTTTTCCCCAAGCATACTCTCAAGTATAAGTATGGGTCCATCTTTTTGTTTCCCCTCATGGCGTTTTGTTATCATTGAATTTGCCATAATGAAACATTCAGAAAATGAAGCTTGTAAATGTTGTCAAGAATGAATATTTGAAAATTTGATTGTATCCAATAAGATTTATCCTTCCACCATCACCATTAAAGGTGTACATCAATATATAAAATATTAATAATTAGTGTTTCGAATTGAGCTAGATTATTTTTTTAAGATATGATCTAATTTGGGTTGGGTATAGGTTCACTGCGTAAATAACTGAGTCAACCCGACCTAACCCGATAACATAGAAAAGAAGAGGAGGAGTTAAAGATTGTGACAAAGTCCAAGCTGAACGCGCGCTCAACCCACCCAATGGGTCAACCTTGTTTTTGAAGCTTATTGTGTCGAGTACATGTCATGTCTATCATAAGTACACTTGGATGCCAGAGTTCCAATTTCTGGATTTCAACTTCCTTCCGGTAACCCTAAAAAAGTAGAGTTATATCCAATATTTTTTTGTCACACACTCACCATTTTCTCATTGTCGCTTCATTTTCTAATTAGTAAGCGAGAAATAATTCATTATGGTTCAACATGAAAAAGTGATCCAATTGCATGAATGTAGCCTAATTGTACATTTAATTGGATTATTTTGTAGAAAGACCGAACTTTTATGTTGAATCATGATGCTCTAACAAATTTGGAGCAATCTAATTACAATGTTCCCCAAAAAAAAATTCAACCAACAAAAAGAGGAGAAAGAAACACCCTAATGGAATAGGCAAAAAGAGAGTAAAAAGGATATTTGCAAGGAAAGGGACAAGAGAGTTAAAAGGAGGGGAACTTCCAATAAAGAACAACATCAAGCTTAATGTTTAAGATGTTGATTACTATGTACAAATGTGTATATGGAGAGCTAAATCTTATAGAAGAGACATGAGAGTTTTATATAAAACATGTTGACGGTGTAATTTTAGTTTATTAAAGAAGTTGTTATTAGTAATCTACATGTTTTTTAAGTTGACCACTTTATATACACAATTGTTTCTCTTACTCTAAAGAAGAGAGGGCAAGAAAATCCTCTCTAGTCCCAAGGATAATTGAAGGGTTAGGAATAATCTTTCTTCTAGAGCAGTTCGACAACCTCAAGAACATGTAGTTGAGGAGGTCGTTGGTTGTCTTAAAGTTCATTAGGAGAGATTTCGTGGCTACGAAGACAAAGAAGAGGAGAAATACCTCTTCTCACACATGAGGAGTGGCTCGCATAGACAAAAAAAAATGATGTGCCTGACTCTTCTTTTTCAAGTACGAGGGGACGTAGCAGCCATAACATGGAAAATAAAGGTTGTGGACGTGGTCGCGGACATGGTCGCAACGTGGTTGTAGAATAGGTCGTGACAATATCTCACAAACCCATGACAATGTCAACCCTTAACAGGACAAGAGTATGATCAAGTGTTACTCTTGTGGAAAATATGAGCATTATGCGGTAGAGTGTTGCAAGAAGAAGCACGACGAGGAGGCAAGCCTCAAACTCATGTAGGATCAAGAGCCCACACTGATGTTGGGCGAGAAGATGCCCAACATGTTGATGCTCAAAGAAGGGAAGGTTATGGTAGACCTTTTGACAAAAGAGAACATCGAGTGGAGACCAACATGTGGTACCTAGACAACAGAGAAGCAACCACATGATCGACGATGGAGCAAAGTTCAAGGAGCTTGATGAGAAGCTCATTGGAAACGTGAAGTTTGGTGATGGATCAATTATACTGATCCAAGACAAATGATCTATCTTGGTCCAGTGCAAGAATGGCAACCAACGTCTACCGACCAAGATATATTATATCCCAAGCTTGAAGATAATATTATCAGTCTTGGTCAGATGACAGGAGAAGGAAGCTCAGTGGAGTTAGCTGGCTCGTTCCTCAAGATGTTCGACATTAATAAAATCTTATTGATGAAGGTAAAATGATTGCATAACCGCTTGTACAAGATAATATTTGAGACCAGCCAACCCACCTCTCTATTGACTGCAATCATAGACCCAGCTTGGTTATGGCGTGCAAGACTTAGACACGTGATCTTTCAGGCGCTCAAAATGATTGGAGAGAAAAGTATGGCTACGAGGCTACCCAAAATCATACACCCAAACAGGCTATGTGTAAGTTGTCTAGTCTCTAAACAAGCAAGACTGTCGGCTCCATCTCAAATCAGTTTTCGTGTTGAGCGACCACTGCAACTGGTTCATGCAAATTTGTGTGGGCCTGATTACCCCACCATTCATTGTTGGCAACAAGTATTTTTTCTTACTTGTTGACGATTATAGCAGTTGGATGTGGGTGTTCATGCTCAAAGAAAAAGGAGGGACATTATGTGCATTTAGGAAGTTCAAAAGACTCGTTGAAAACGTGTCTGTCACAAGCTAAAAATCTTACACACTGATCGAGGTGACGAGCTCTTATCCCAGAATTTCTTAAAGTTTTACGAAGAGGAAGTTTTCAAGCGTCAACTCACCACACCATATGCTCCACAACAAAACAATGTGGTCGAACGAAGAAATCGCATCATAATGAATTCTATAAGAAACTTACTCAAGAGCATGCAAGTCCCAACTATCTTTTGGGGCGATGCAATACGACATGTGGTTTATTTTCTAAATTGTTTACTGATAGAGGCGCTGGACAGTTGCACCCCCTACGAAGCATGGTTAGGCAAGACACCTCAGTTCGTGTACCTAAGAGTCTTTGGTTGTACAACACATGTTAAGATTGCAAATCTATATATCAATTGATGACAGAAGCCAAAAGATAGTGTACTTTGGTGTAGAGGATGGGACCAAGGCACAGAGGCTATATGATCCACAACATGAGAAAATTCATGTAAGTAGAGATGTCTATTCGAAGAAGAGAAGAAGTGGAATTGGTGCAGCGTTGTCGATAATTACCAGACTGTTATAAAGTTTACTGTCCTTGAAGAAGAGGGAGACACAACAGACCTAGAAAGTGCACCGACACCGACACCAAAAAATCCACACATGTCATCACCAGTGATACCAAAAGGCGTGATGAATTATCTAGAACAAAAGAGATCAGGCGAGAGCATAGGAGAATCCACAATAGAGGTTGACAAAAGAAGTTCTGCTCTCTTGCTTAAATTTATGCGGATATATTTGAAGAAGAATTGGATCCCGACGAGTTAGTGTTGCTCATGGCCGAGGAGCCAACAACTTACCGTGAGGCAGCAACTGAGAAGATGTGGCAGGAGACCATGCAAAAAGAGCTTGAAGCCATTGAGAAGAACAAGACCTAGGGACTAACTAACTTAATGCTCGAACACAAGCCCATCAGCTTGAAGTGGGTGTTTAAGTTGAACAAGAATAGTGAAGGAAATGTCATCAAGCATAAAGCAAGACTCGTGGCGAATGGATAATCTCTATGTTGAGCGAAGTGACCATAAGTGAACTAAAGTCGGTAACTCTCTATGTTGACAACAAATTTGCGATTGTATTGATGAAAAATCTAGTATTTCACGGACGCAACAAATACATTGACACTCGTTATCACTTCATCCGCAAGTGTGTCGAGAAGCAACAAATCGTTGTGGAGTTTGTATGCACTAGAGAGCATCGTGCGAATATTCTCACCAAGACCCTAGCAAGGATTAAGTTTACAGAGATGCAGAAGTTGCTAGGAGTGAAGAATCTTGAACAAAGACAAGCTTACGGGGAGATTATGTGTCCAATATACTTTACTTAGGAAACTTGTTAGTGCTTTATTAAATACTCATAAGAGGTATGCTTTATTCACAATAACAAAGAGAATTGAAAAACACTTAAAGTTCTTCCATTCAAAATATCTCTCCCCTCAAGTTGTTCCTCCTGCTTCAGTTGCTTGTTTTGGCATATTTACATCGTGGGTCACATCCAACACTGACAACCAACCCAAACCTAACCTGAAAATAGAGGGTCGTGTTGGGTTAGCAATCCAACTCACTTGAACTTTTGGGTTCGTCAAAGAAATTCCTTTAACCTGACCCAACCTGATCCATGCACACCTCTAATCATTGCAATGCCTCCATCCATCATCCACGAACCGATCACGATCCACCATCGACCATTCAAATAAAAATGAAAAATGGAAAAAGATTGAAAATGAGAGGTAGCCGAAGACAACTCCACTAACAGTAAGTAAAGAACAAGGATGATAATTAACCATGTTTTTTAGACGCTTACCCTCTAGACAATGTTGGTGACTTCTTTGATGGAAAAAACAACGGAATTAGGGTGTAATTGGTTGGAAAATCGGAAGAACAAAATGTGAAGGAACCAACTTCATTAGAAGGCTCCAACTTGTTGGTTGAAGACAAAGCGAAGGAGGTGCAGAATCAGTTAACACGCATAACTTCAAGCTGCGAGAGCTTAGTGTCTGTCGATGACATGCTCGTTTCAACGATCGATTTAAGACTATTTTTCAATCTTCTATCACCAGTTGTTCTATTTTAACTTGATTTATGACCCTACGGTAAAATTTAGAGCTATATTAGCTATAAAAGCATGGAAAAATCGAGGTTCAAAAACTTCCCAAACTGAATAAGTAACAAACTTTTTATTGAGAAATATTTGTAGGAATCGAGCTAGGTGAACTTTGAGCATGGATTAGAATAGAAATTACTTGACATTGAGAATTAAAGGTCGTAAAACAGAATTTTAAACTACTTATGATTGATTTATGACCTTTCACACTTCTTATTGAAAATTTAATTGACTTGTTTGAATTATTGGGACTCCAGCTAATTGGATTATACTTTACTATAATTTATATATTTGATATTTGGTAGAAATACCTATTATTGATTGCTAGAAATCATGTTGGGTGATTAAACCTTTATGTATGTCCATGATGATTGTATTACCATTTTGATTAAGTTTGGTTAGTCTAATTCGATTCCATTTAATTCAAATAAATTTGTAAGCACTCACGCTATTAAAAAAGATAAATAAATAAATTCTACGAATCTATTCAAAAATAATCTCAAATTTTCAAGGACTAAGCTTATAATTTAACCAAACTTCACAGTAAAATTTGGATGAAAATTCATAAGATAAGTAGTTAAATAATGAACCCATCTCAATTCAACCATAAATTTTTCAACCCAACCCAATTGTTCAAATAAAAAAAATTCAACTAATACAATACATACCACAAATTCGAGTTGGTTCAGTTTAACTCAATATAGTTTTAGAGAAATACAGTAGGAGTCGAGTTGAGTTGATTGAATTTCTTGAGTGATCGAGTTTTTTTTTTCTAAAAACTCTCAATCAATCAACATATTAAAAAACAAATTCTCTTCTTTCAACGCAGCAAAAGAAAAAAGAAAAAAGAAAAAAAAAACAAACGAAACGAAGAAACACCATAGCTCTCAGCAGAAACCAAAACGAAAATGAGAAAGAAAGAGAGATTTGGAGGGAGGAATGGCATGGAGGGTTATGCGTTGTGTTGGGAAAGTCGATGGCAGGAAATGGCAATCACAGCGACAAAGCAAGGGATATTCAACCAAGTGGGTCTTGGAAAGGGTCCTTTTAAGATGGGACTACGAGTTTTGATTCTTGGGGCTGCACACGTGAGACCTAACCCAATACAATACTTAAACTCGGAAGTTGAGGGACCGAGGGACCTCCCTCATGTGGACTGCCATACTGCCATCATGTGCCTCTCTCAAACAAACACACCCCTACGCTTCAATACAATGAATGGTGTTTTGTGTCTGCACGTGTGCGCTTAATCATTGAAGTTGTTCCAGAGAAAGGGATCTCAATATCTTTATACATATTAATGCTTATGTCTTTCTATTATTGGGTTTGGGTTCAGTATTCATTTGGGGTTTCAGTTTGGTATAGATTTAATGAGAATCTTGTGTATCCCACCCACTTTTTTGTTGGAAACTTAAAGGGATTGTAAAGCTACCATATGTGATTCATCATTATTTGTATGCTCCCTCTTCAATCTCCTCAAAATAATATTTTTTAATTCATAATATGATACTCTTTTACGTTATACCAACGGCACATAAAATTGAGCATTCTTATTTGAGATTGATATCGTGCTTTGTGTACTATAGAATTCTCTTTATTCATGATATTATGCTTGAGATCCATGAGATCTGTGAGGTCTATGACACCCGAGTAAACGAGGGGTACATGAATTAACTGAGACGAACACGACTCTCCACAATGGTATGATATTGTCCACTTTAAGTATAAGCTCTCATGATTTTGCTTTGAGCTTCCCAAAAAGCCTCATGCCAATGAAGAAGGTATTCTTTGATTATAAACCCAGGATCATTTCCTAAATTAGCTGATGTGTGACTTTTATCATTGCAGTCATAAAAGCTCTAAAATTATGAGTTGTTTGCACTGTGAAATGATTTAGTTTGATTTATGGGGATAGTTTCCACTCTTAGAAGTAAGAAATAAATAATCTAAGTATATCAGACCTAATATGAAAAATATCGAAACTATCAAATACTAATTTTAAATTTCGAATTAAGAAAGGAATAGTCTTATCTAAAATATATTTATGATTTGGAAGAAATGGAATCCAATGTCGTCCACGTGCGGGTGGATGTATTCTCCACCTATTATACATATTTATGGAGGAGAATATATTAATTATATTAATTATTTTAATATTTAATGTATCAAACATAGATATACTTTTTCTTATTTTATATTTAATATCTCTAATAAATATTAATTTAAGCCCTTTCAAATTTAATATATTTGAATATTTCAATTTTATCTTTAAATTAAATTGATTTTTTTTAGTATTATTATGAGTGATTGCTCCAATAGTACGAAATTAATTAATCAATTTTCAATCATTAACTATAGGTCACTCTACTGTTGTATTTCTATATATGATAAGTTGTGTCCATTGGTATAATCATTACAAATATGTCGATTTTTTTACGAGTTGTCTATAATTACAGCTAACTCAACAAACCGTTTTACCCTTGTAATTACATTTTACTCATAATGTATTGATGATTATCTAATAAACAATTGGTGTATGATCTAACCATAAATCAGAGAGTGGAGCTTATTGCTCAAATCCCAAAATTAGTGATTAAAAAACTACTAGTCTGTCTTACCATATATGAAACTGAGTGAATTTTCTCTAATAAAGTTAGGTTTTTAACTCTCTATTTAGTCAAACATCAAAAATAGTAGACATATTCAATCCGCTTCAAAAACTCATTCTCACTCATACAAATCAAAGGACAAACGCTCACATACAAGAGCTCATAACTCACTAAAAATTAAGTTCGAGTCGTATATAATCATTGGGTAAAATATTAATCATCTCAATTAATGAATTAATGAAGAGAAATTAAATATTTCTTGATTCAGTCTTCTATGAACTTATTGTAATAAGACATGTTCACTCATATGTTTCTACAACGAAGTCAAAGCTAGTCGATAAGTTGTCACGATCACCTTTTTTTTTCTTTTTCCTCCCATTGTTACAAGCAACGACCTACCAAAGTACCCTAAAACTTCGAGATCTTCCTTTTTTATCCGTAAAAGCATTAAGATTGGTTGCAGAGTACCAAACACTCGTTGTTATGTTATTGAACTTTAAAAGAAGCCTCCTTTAATGGCAAAATTTTCCTTTATAATTACGGCTACGGCCACACACAAAAGTGAATCCCATGTGACCAATTGGACAAAGATCTACAAATCTTTACTTTATAGAAATATCATAAAATATTCACATAAATATCATTCAGAGTATTTATAAAATAAAACTATGAACATTTGATTAAATTGGTATATTTATGTTTTAAATAAGTTCAGAATTTTTTTACTATAAGTTGTTATGTTTGTAAGAATAATATTTGGTTGATATATTTTTTTTTATTACAAATTACATAATTTTTTTAAGTAGTTGAAGGATGTTGAATGAAAAATATTTTACAAAAGTTAAAAAGTTGCTAAAAATAAGAGAAAAGGATACTCATAATTTCTTCCAATAAGCTTTTAACACCATGTCACATTATTTTATTTATATTCTAAGGACCTTATTACAAGATTTCCAATAAAGATTTTCTTTCTTTTATGGAAGATTTTTCTCCATTTGGGTACACACGATGAGATTCCACTCGGTGGGTGTAATCGAACACGTTGATAATTTGGTCCACGAAAATTATTGGTTGTGATAGTGTTTGTTTTGATTTAGATTAGGTTGAATTTTTAAAAAATTGAAAATTTTGGGGCAGTTCAAAAATTGATATGTTTTTTGTTAGGTCAACTCGACCCATTCAAAAATAGGTTACGAACCCAACTCTATCTTACACTAATTTTAAGATTATGGGCACTATAAATTTATTATTATGTCCTTCGGCCGGACAAACGCCCCTACAGTATTTATGTAACTGATGAACCGACTGCTTAAGGACTTTCTTGATACATTCATCATTATCTTCATTGGCAATATACTAGTGTACTTTAGTGGTATGCCAAATATTTAAAGTGTGAGTTTTGGCTTCAGTAGGTGGCTTTTCTTAGGCATTTAGTATCGAGTAAAGGGATCATATTGAACCTATCCAAGATAGAGGTGATCATGAGATGACCCAGACTGACCTTAGCCAAGTGAGAAATTTTCTTGGACTAGCAAGCTACTACTTGAGGTTTGTTTAAGAAATCTCCAAGATATTACCAATGTTGACCCATTTGACTAAGAAGGATAAGCCTTTTATATGGACAACAACATATGAGTAGAGTTTTCAGGAGCTTAAGGAAAAGCCGGTGATTGAATCAGTTCTCACAGTGCCATATGAAATAGGTAATCTCGTGGTATACAATGATACCTCAAAAAAGAATTGGGTTGCATGTTGATATAAAAAGACATTGCCTATGCTTCAAGATATCTTAAGAAATATGAAGTTAACTACCATAATCATGACCTAGAGTTGGTGATCGTAGTGCTCACGTTGAAGATCTAACGACATTACTTGTATGGTGAGAAGGTACATGTATTTACTGATCATAAGAGTCTCAAGCATCTATTTATGAGAAAGAGTTGAATATGAAGCAAAGAAGATGGTTGGAGTTGGTGAAAGACTATGATATTCATATTCTTTAATACCCAAGGAAAGCTAATGTACTAGCAGACACATTAAGTAGAATCTCGTGAACTATTTACGAGTTAGAGAAAGTTGCAAGATAAGATATAGAGACCTGGGATCAAGATTATGGTTAAAGACGTCACCCCTCAGTTAGCTCAGTTGACAATCCAACCCACACTCAGAAAATGTATCATAAATGCTTAAAGGATTGATATGTACCTCAATAAGATCGGGCAACCGCAGTAGATTGATAGGCCAATAGGATTTATATTCTTGTTGGATGATTGTTTGGCATGGCAATATCGTTTATGTGTACCTCAAGATGAAGATATTTAGATCATAATTGAAGCCCATGATACTTCTTATCATTTTACCCTAAAGGTATGAAGATGTTTTAAAATTTGAAGGCCTGTTATTGATGGTAAAGAAAGAAGAAAGACAGACGTAACTAAGTATGTGAGTCGAACCACAAGAATTTGTGCTACAAAGCTCATTGAACAACCTAGAATCTGAGAAAAAGAACCTCTATTGAGTGTGGGTCTGTTCTACCTTTGTTTGGTAACCAATTCTCCTTCAACAACTCTTTTTCTCTCAAACTTCCTCAGTCATCCATTCTGAACCAGCTCAATCTTCCCTTACAAGCTTAAAATATGGCCAACTCTCCTCTTTTCATTTTTATGATTAGTCGCTTAACGTGTTTCATGTCACAATTGCACTTTTTCGACAGCAAGATAATGATTGTGCAACACTTGTTTTAACCTGGTAAACAAGTTAGCCCTATAAAAATCAAATTTTGCAAAAAAATTTAAAGTATGATCGAGATTTGAGTTGAAAATATTTTATAAAACGTGAGCGGAGAGAGAAGATGAAAACAATTTGAAAGAAAATAATGTTATAGGCTAAAAGCGAATATGTGACAACCACAGCTTTGATAGTATAGATTAGGAAGAATTAACAACTAGTCACACCCCCCGTACATTTTGGGGCATTTGACAGGTGTAGACATGATTTTGGTGAATGGTCATACCCGCTAATGTTGACATGACAGAAAAAGTAAAGATCGAAGTACACATGAAAGCAAGTAAAAGGATTTGAAACGAGCATAAGACCATGGACAACAAGCCTTGGACAAGTATGATTGGGACATCCAACATGCGACCACAGGCAACACGCCTTGACAATTATGACTATGACATCCTCCCCCATTCAATTCGTTGACGTCTCGATCAATCAACTATTCACGAACTCAGTGATATAGGATGAGTGTAACTTCATGTCTCTCGACGCGTTCTAGCTGATCTCGACATTGAAAAGTCTCTTTCAATCAGCCATAAACCGTTGAAAATCACTTCTTAGTTCGTCAACACTTCACGTCTTCTCTATTAGAATCTCTCCTAATTTCTTCACGGTAGAACTCTTCTT
This sequence comes from Cucurbita ficifolia, assembly GCA_033971965.1. Lineage (NCBI taxonomy): Eukaryota > Viridiplantae > Streptophyta > Magnoliopsida > Cucurbitales > Cucurbitaceae > Cucurbita > Cucurbita ficifolia. Next base: position 5,080,860 of record CM066976.1, read on the forward strand.
CGTGGCATGAGGTCGTGTCACCTCTTTGTGTCGGGTGTTTTCCTAGTCATGATGCTAACATTTCAAGGTATAGACGTGGACAACAAGGCTAGTCCTCATCCAGGGTTATAATTGGGTCCTATATAAGGTCATCCCGACCTTCTGGATGACGTCAACTAGTCTATAGTATTTTCACACCAATTTTTGGATTTTGTTGCTTTTAAAACTAAGTTGTTCTGACATCAGCTTGATCCGAACTTTTTCTCCACTTTGGAATTGTCATGGTCAATGCTTTCAATCGACCATTCTCTTTATCTGTATGGATGGTTTTCCCAAATAAGCACAAGTTAGCTTCAAACGTTTGTCTCCCCCCTTCCGTTAAGATGTTTTCTTGGGGTCTCTCCCCAGCATTTGGGTGATCATTTACAATAATTTTTGCATGTCTAGTGAACCCAAGTTTAACAAGTCATTGTTGTTTGTGGTATTCAACTAACTCGGGATGAGCCATATGACAAAAATCTGTGGCACGTGATTTCGCCCCATCGTTATCTATCTCCCTATGTGGGGATAAATCTTTTTTCTAATTTTCGGTCTTGCATCGTGGTGTTCTTGTAGAGACCGCGAGGTTTCTGTTGGGGTTACATACTCAAGCTCCCATCTTCAACCAAGATAATTGTAACGAGCGTGGGTAAGCATTGGTAAAATCCCTTCTCAATTCTAGTACTGACATAATCTTCACCCCTTTTAGTTGATGAGTGTTAGTCTGAATGATTGTTGGGTTGGACCCCGTTACTATTAAGGAGTTCACTAGGCGCATGAGGATGACTTTGTGTTCAAGTAGGAAACAAAGTCGTTGATCTTGACAATCACAAAATCAATTTTTCTACTACAAGTCTCCAACTTGATCGAATTTCTTGTTGCAACTCTTGAGACATGTAGGGCTATCAAATGGTCAGCTTTCATCGCTTTCATCCGTACTGTGTCTCGATGCCAAAGTTTGTTAAAACATTTCGCTTCGGTCTCTGTTATGAAGTTGTGGGTGACTCAAGAGTTGACAATACTGCTTTTGGTCACTCTGTTGTTAATCTCCAAGCCTCGATATACTTAAAACCACGTTTTACGTGCTCTTCTATCTCCCCCACTCTCTTCTAGAGAGCCAATAGATACTTTAGGGCTCACATCTAGGGATTTTTCATGCTTTCGACTAGCGATATTTCAACTTTCATCATCTTGTACTTAGTTTTTGAACTCATTCCAAAATTTTCTTGGAAAGCATAGAGTGCCATATGAAGCACGACGAGAGACTGTTACTTTGACTGTGATTGTTCTGGCTGTAAGGTCTCCGCCATGACGTTCTACCTTTCTATTGGGAGGACTTGTATTCGCCTCCTCTGCACTTCAAATTTGTCAACTCCCCTACCTTTAGGGGAGTTGGGTTGGTAATTTCTATTACCCCACTTGAGAAAGTCTGGTTCCGCCTAACATCATAGGATTCATCGTTGCTTAGGTCAAACATTGGTTCGGCTGTAGCAAAGAACATGAAAAGGTCATGAAATCTTTGTTCGTAGAACTTGATTTTTGTCCTCGGCTTCAACCACTCAATAAAACTGAAGACCTTATCTTTTTCCAACATATTAGGAATATCCAACATAAGGCTAGAAATTTACTTATCTAGTCTCGGATATTCCCAACATGTCTCAACTCCCTTAGCTTCCTTCTTGTTATTATCTCGACATTCACTGGGAAGAACTGCAAGCGGAGTTCCTTTTTAAGCTCTCCCAAATGTCCACAGTACATCGGCCATCTTAAATATCCATGTACTTAGATCTCCACCACAACTTTGCATCATCAGCTAGATTTATGACCAACGTGATCTTCACCTCTTATGCCATGGTATTTATGACTTGAAAATTTTGTTGAGGTCAAAGATAAGGGCTTAGGATTTGGGACCTTCCCCTTGTTAAATTAGATTGCACCCTATTTGGAGTTTTGTTCCCCATTGCTCTCATGGTGAGGTTTAGCTTGGTGCTCAGATCTGCCACTTCAGCCCTAACTACTCTAATGGTTGCTATTAAATCTCAAACATTTTTTAGACCATCTGAACAATCGCTTGTTGGGCATTGTCTAGGCCCGTGATACATTCTTCCATATGGGAACACAGCCTGTCGAACTATCCCCACGCTTGAAGCCAGCAAAAATTGTGGCCTTATCTTCTTGGGCCTTGACCCTCGTTATTAATTCACAGACGGGCATGGCTTCACGGTGACATGTTATTTCGTCAATTCTATAAGCCTTAGTGGCAAAAAGCAACCCTAATCCTCAGCCCAACGATCCAAGCTTTTATTGAAGCAAGAACCCTTGATCAAAGTAATTAACACCTCCTTATTCGAAATTTAGATCAACCAAGAGATAAGGCTAGAATTAGATTACCTCTTACGATCGAAGATCTAGAAGCAAGATTTGGAAACCTTGTTCTAAATTGAGTCACTCCACAATCGAACTCGATCAAGGCTTGATTGAATGGCTCAGATGCAATTCTACCACAAGAATTGCTTGAAACTTAGAAATGGCAAAATTGATGCTCGGATTTCTAAGGGAAACGTCTCAATTTGAGATCTGCCTTTTTACATAACATATTGTCGGTATTTATAATCTCTCGACAAAAGACGTTTGTGGTCGAGATTTATTCCCGATCCCCTTTAATCTCCACAAAAGACGAAGTCAAATTGACCATTTGACTTTTACATAATTTATCAAATTAAAAATAATTTTTCTCATCCAATGTTGATGTGTTTGAGTGGCTAAGGAGAAAGACTTCAAATCAATTAAGCTTTGCCCGCATAGGTTTGAAACCTATTGTTGACATTTTTTAATCTTCTTGACATTTTTCTAATCTTCTTGGCAATAGGTCCATTTGGAACACCGATTCTTATCACCTCATTCCATCAAGAACTTCACTCGGGTAGGACAACTGATCTTCGATCTTTACAAATCGGTCAGCTTAGGACTTGCCCAACTATTTTGCAGTGAACATGTTTGCTTACGATTCAAGGAGCCGACATGACTCTGATACCACTTGTCACAATCACTCTTTTGCGGCAGCAAGACAAGATTGTGCGACACTTATTCTAACTCATCTTTATGTATGATCGAGTTTCGAGTCACGTTATGCAAAAAAATATTATAAAACGTGAGGAGAGAAAGCGTTGAAAACAATTTAAAAAAGAAAACAATGTTATAGGTTAAAAACGAACAAGCGACAACCACAACTTTGCTAGCATATAACCCGGGTATGAAGAACTGACAACTAGTCATATCCCCCTATAGTATATTTCGGGTCATTTTAGCCCTGACATGTATAGACATAGATTTTGGTGAACGGTCATACACCCCGATGTTGACATGACAAGAATAGTAAAGACCTAAATACACATGAAAGTAAAGACCGAAACAACATAATTTTCCAAGATTTGGATAAGCCTTCTCTTCAACTTTGAGATGATTACAATATGCATACGTTGTTCGTATAGACGAGACATAGATCGTGTGCTTTTGTTAATATCAATCCAAGGATAACTTGATAGATAAAAGGCCTCGACAACTCAATCAGTAACCCAAGTAATCGTTAAACTATATAAAAAAGAGTGTATTAATTACCAATGAAACCCTAGTACATGCATTCTCTCCATTTTTTCTTTCCCTAAAATACAAAGAATAAGAAGAGAGTACAGGGTGGGGAAAAAGTGAATTAGTTTGAAGACAAGAAATAAGGACAAAATAAGGATAACAATGCATGTGCATCCATGAAGGAGGACCAAACTATTTAAAACGCCTGGCTTTGTAATGCTCATAAATAACGATGCATCCATACACAACAAGAGTAATCAATCCACATTACGAATAGAAAGAGAGAAGGGGTGATGGTTGGTGTAGGGTGAACCACGGACAGCAGCTGGGCCACATAAAAGGGACCAAAACAACACACTCGCCATTAATGGTGAATTGGAGTAGAAAACAGATCCCTTCTCACAAACCAAGTCTGCAACACACTCTTTACTTTGCACTCTTTTCATATCATAAGTTAGGGTTTAATTAACTTCCAAAATTCCGAACAATCTAAATATAGTTCACAATCCAATCCTCTATTTTTTCAGATGGGTTATGTTGAATTGTCAAGTTGTTTTTTATAATTATTTTATAAAATACTACTTATTATAATACTTGTTATATTAATAACTAAAATTTCATCAAATTCAAATATCAAATGTTTACAAGTCAGAACCCAATTCTAACCTAAGTTACAAAAGTTAATTGTTAAATATTTTTAATATTGGATTAGGTTGGGTTGTAACGGGTTGGTTAAGTTGACCCGATCAAAAAAATTTCAACCTGCAAACTGCACCCAATTTTTAATTTTCCAAATATTCAACCCACACAAACTGGAAAAAAAAAAAACATCTAACCCAAACCATCCTTTATAGTTTAGATTGGTTGGATTATCACGTCTTCTTATTTCCCACCACTTTATTTATTAAAAATTTTCCTTTTGGAGGGTTTCATATCAACTAATCCTTTTCAACAAGTGGCCCTCTTTAAAAGAAGCCTCCAACCCACATGCATACACAATACCTTTTTCTTTACATTCAACACAAGTTAACATCAAATTCCCTGTATCAAACTGTTCAAAGTTGAAAGCAATTTGCTATAATTATTACCATACCTATAAATTTAAATTGTTATGTTTGAATAATCGAGCTATGCCCTTGTACGATCTCACATGATAGATGGAGTTCGGGTTACATAATTGAAGCGAAGCATAGGACGTGGGAGAGAGTAGGTAGTCCAAACACAAACCAACAAGTTTGAGGGTTGGAAAGGAAATGAAAGGAAAATAAATGAATTTGAAAGGCATTGAATTAGTAGATTTACTTGTGTTTTCAATTGTGGGCCTTTTTCTTTGCTATTAGTTTCACATCCTTTTCACTCCTCAATTCAATGTATGATCATATAGATGAGGATGGAATTGGTATATATTACCTAAATATTTAATTCCATCCCAAAATTTTCAATAACTTTCAATTCCATCTTTTATGAACCCTAAACAACAAACCAAAAAAGAAACAAACTTAATTTTAGTTGAATCTTATCTCTAATCTTCCTAAATATAGTATTTTAATTTAACATATATACTTTTTTTTAACTTCAACAAATCAAAAGTTGGAGGTTTGACTTGTAACTGCTTAAGTCCACCGTTGTATATGATATTAGAGCCCGACATTGGGTGGTGTATCAGCGAGGACGCTAGGCCCTGAAAGAAGGTGAATTGTGAGATCTCACATCGATTGGAGAGAGAAACGAGTGTCAGTGAGGACGCTGGGCCCCGAAGGGAGGTGAATTGTGAGATTCCACATCGATCGAAGAGAGGAACAAGTGTCAATGAGGACGCTGGGTCCCAAAAATGGGTGGATTGTGGGATCCTACCTCGGTTGAAAAGGGGAACGAAACATTATTTATAGGAGCGTGGATATCTCTCCCTAATAAACACGTTTTAAAAACCTTGAAGTGAAGCTCGAAAGAGAAAGCACAAAAAAAGATAATATCTACTAGCGGTAGGCTTGGGTTTGGGCTTGGGCTTGGGCTGTTACATGACTTTTAAAAAATATACCTAATATCTTATATATACTTTAGATAATGTTTTTTTTTAAAAAAATCTGGTTAGTTTTCAAAATATATAATATGTAGGGTGTCCATTTCAATTGTAAAAACCAGTTTATTATTTTGATGATTAACTTTGAAATATTAAATCACTAATTTACATTATGAAATCTAAGAACACCAAATAGATGTTGCAAATATGAAACTATTATCTGTAATTATCATTAATTATATAAATTTACTTTTTATCATATTCACAATTAACTTTGAACATTGAAAAAACTCTCTTACCAAATTTGTAAAAACGATTACTCCATTATGGTTTAGAAAAAGCAATTAATGGGCTTCATTCTCAAAGCCCAATGAATATTGGGCCTGAAAGTTATGGTGATAGAAAAGTCCAGCCCACAAGGGGACATATTCTGGGCTTTTAGCTATGTTCTGCTGGTCATAATGAATTGCCAAAACTTGCAGCCCATAGATAGGCCGTAGTATTCTAGTGATCGTGTTATGATTGTTTTAGAAATTTAAGTAATTAATGTATTGAAAAACATAGCAGAAAAAAAGGGTATTTGAAGGGTTATTTTCTAAGTCAAAATGGTGGGGCAAGAGGGTAAGAATGAGAAATAGAATTGGGATGGAAGGTGTGTATTTTCATTGATATTCATAACCTTTACATAGGATACAAGTTACCAACTAATACGTACAAATAAGGAAAATATAAACTAATTAAATATTTAAAATAAAATAAAATATACTCCAAATCAAATCGAAAGAATATTAAGATATAATATCTGAGATATATTTCATAACTAAATATATTCTCCAAATATTATATATCAACACCCTTATCTCCCATCTGTTTGTGAATCTGTTTGTGAATTGTAGCCAATTATGGTAAGAGCTTGTTTGTGAATTGTAGCCAATTATGGTAAGAGATTGATGTTTTTTTATGGGTTAGCTTATGAAGATGTTGAAGGTCTTGGGATTCTCTTTTGCTTCTCTTTGCTTCTCTTGTAGTGCATTATCTTAAGCTTCCTCTAACATTGACAAAGCTCACATACTCAAATTGTAAGCCCCTATCAGACTCGATCTTTGCTCGTGTGAGAAGCTGGTCTGCCAAAACTTTCTCTTATCTAGGAGGGTTATAGCTTGTATGTTATAGTTTAAAAAAAGAAAAAAAGAAATCTATGGTTTGGAGTAAGTTGATTTGGTTTGATAATATTTGGACAATTCTTGAACCATTTCGATTTAGTTAGGTTAGAAAAAGTTAGTATAATTGTTGTTTTATACCGTTTATGTATGAAGTACGGACTAATTTTAAGATGGTTAAGTGATGTTGGCTCATGGATAGATTTTTTGAGCTTGATTTTTTGAATTGATGAAATATTGTACGTGAAATTGGATTATGTGTAGCTGAATGTAGGAACGTTTGGTCAAAGTAAGCTTATGAGTACCAAGTTGAGTATGAAACTATAAGTGAGCTAACTATTAGAATGCTTATGGACTAAGTTGGATGAATTGATTGATGCATGAATAACACGTAACCTTTGATTTATTTACGTGATATTATTTATGATATGATATTCTAATGAATTATTGTGATGATTGTCTTTATGTTTGTTATGTAAATACGATCACCTTATCCCCTATTAGACACCATGATGTACCATATTTGATAAGTATGAATTAAATACCACAAATATGTATGTAGGTTTCATAGAAAATTATTTCATGATACGTAAAGAAGTATTTTGTGCATCATCTCATTGAACCATGATTCTTAATACGGAACCTCATATATATTGTATGCCACACGAGCATGGATTGCTTCTCCAATATGTTATATACAGATGAGTACACCATGGTATTATAAGCGCTTTTTTCTTTTTGGTTAGTTTACAGTGGTGTGAGTGTGCACTAGCCTAGTCAAATAAAAGAGGTATGTATAGGAGCCCACTTAGTAAGTTCATGCACTCCTGTGTGAACCATGTGTAAAGATGTAATATACATCCAACCCTACATATAATTATATTTTCAGACTCCAAAGTTGGATCACTCACTGAGTATGTTTAAATATTCATTTTTTGTTTATCATTTTTCTAAGTATTGGCACGGACCTCATGTATGAATGGTGGTGCCAATCGGGGAGGTTATGGAATAAAGTTACCTTAGACAGTTTTCCGCATTTATGTCATAGTTTCATTGTTAGGATAGTTTAGTAGCATTTTTCATCTTTCAACCTTGATAGGGGATGTTTTTATTTTATTCTAAATTTTAGCATGTTTACAAGATTTATGAACGTATAAATCCATGGTAATTTTTTAATATGAAATATTTTAAAATAATTTTTTGAAGATAGTAGTATGACGTACAAAAAGTAGAGTCGTTACAGTTATGGATCACTCACCAACATTAATCCCTTTCCCTCATCTGAACCTACGTCACCAGCGACACATGCGGCCCAAACTACTCCTCCCTACACTGCAATTGCCAATCTAGCCCAATGATCTATGTAGTCTAGCCTAGATGCGCCTCCAACCCAATAATGTGCCCTTGGCCTAGTCACCCGCCAACAACTCATCCTCACGTAGGCCAACTCAAGTGTTAGTCTAGCGATCTAAACCGACCCATAACCTGATCCACGAACTGATTTAGAACCTGAACCGACCTAGAACCTGAATAGACCAAAAACCCAAACTAACTTGCTGACCCACAACTTGACCCGCTGACCCGTGAGCTGACCTAAAGCTGCGACTGAGTCCCATCCTCGTGTGGTGCTCGTGCCCGAGTCGTTGTTAGATCTCGACTCACATGTGACTTGGTTGAACTGCCCCTACAGTCAACTCTCTATCGGCTCAGCGACTCCAACTTGACTTATCTTGCTCAATTTACCCATTTTGAACTCCGTTTGACTATTTTGGATCCTCTCGAAACCATTTTTGATGTTATTGACGGTATTTAAGGTGGAATTGAAATTCAAGGAGTATAATCAAGTTAGCAATAAGGAGCTTTAGTAACTTTGGCTTAGGCTAACCAAGTAAGTCATTTTACTATTGGATTCCCATGGAGTTGGTTGGATGACTTGTATGTTGTATGAATGACACGTACCCTATGACCTTTGTACGTGTCATATGATGCATGTACTTCCTATGTGAGACCACGTATATTATGTGAGAGTGTGCTAGCTCACAGGCCTAGGGGTACGTATACGAATATGCTTAGTGGGTCCATGTGCATGTGTGAGTCGTGTGTAGAGAAATACTATACATCCAACCCTACCTCAATTGGAAAGCAGAGACTAAGGAAAAGTTTTATGAAAAAATAGGTTCTGTCATGATTACATGTTATTGTATTTTCCGACCCCAACAGTAGAGCTACTTACTGAGTATTACATACTCAAAATACCTAATCCATGTGCTACTTTTTTTTTCAAGTAAAGATAGGATACTTATGTACGGATGATGATATCACTATGCAGACTATGGACTTAGAAGTTTATAAAAATTCATATTAAACATGTCATTGTAACGATCCTATTTCTCCACATATATTAGACATGTAGTTCTAGAATCGTTTATGTAACATTTGATAATTTTTCTAAGACTTTTGAATGAGGTCCTTAATTTACGTTATAATTTACAATTAGTCTGATCCCAAGCATAAAGGGCCTCCTTTGGGTCCCCCAAGCTTACACATTTTTTCTGAAAATGGGAAAATGGCAAGAAGTTGAGAAAATAATTGGTGTGGGTGAAGCTTTTATTGGAAGTGGAACCCACCAAAGACTATGATATTGTTTTAAACTTTAAAGATCATCAATTTTCTTGTTACAAAATGCTTAAAATTAGACATAAATACTTTATTAAATATGTTTTAATCTGACACAGATCACAATCGGATCAAATCGTAAGGATTGTGGAGAAAATGAAAATTTCTAATTAATTCATTACATCAAATTGAAGGAAAGAGAGAGAGTAATAAATAACAAACTCCCGGCGATCATTCCGACCTCCGATTTGCGTCCTACGCCGGCGGAGCCACTGGATTCATCGTCCGGTTTATGAGGAGGCTTCTTGAAGTAATAAGGGAAGTACGGCAGAATCGGGTCCGGAGGCGGTGGAGTGACGCCATCGAAGCTGTTGCCGTTGGACGGCGGCGTGTTATATGGGTAGATAGCAGCCGGCGGAGGGTAGAAGGCTGGAGGAGAATAGGATCCATAGCCTGTTTGCGATGGCGGAGATGGAGTGGTGGGAGTAGCGGTAGCGGGGCCGGTGGGCGGAGGGTAGCAGGGATATGGGCAGGTGTCTTCGGTCCTTGTCGGCAGCGGGAGGACGGCGAGGATCAAGGACAGGAGAACGGTGGCGATGGCAGCGTTTGGGTGGGAAGCCATTTTTGGGAGGAGAGAGAAAAGTTGGAAGAAAAAAATGAGTGAAGTGAAGTGTCAATGGGAAAGGAGGTTTTTTCGAGGGGATGAATGAATGAATGTGGAAAAAGAAAAGGCTTTTTCTTTTTTATTTTGTCTTAATAATCATTTTTGGAAATAATTTAATAAATATTTGTGGACATCTTTTAAAACGGAAAGAAAAAATAAGTCTTTTTTAAAAAATATATTATTTTTTACTTAAAAAGTTGTTGAGGGTATGAATTGATAATAAGTGTTACCTAAATATTCCATTTGACAAAGTCTCCCAATTCATAATTCTTAGTTTCAACAAACTTTTATTACAAAATCTTAAGAGGCGGAATATTGAAAATACTTTGTAAGTAATTGATGGGATTAGATATGTATACACTCCCCCACAAAGTTGAGGGCTACAAACCTTTTAAAACGGGTCAGCTCTCATCTACCGATGAACACGTGCCACAAGTAAAAATCATGAAAAATAGTACAATGGTACAATTCTCAAGATGTATACAATTCCTGTGCACAAAGATAGTCCCAAAGGCATGTATTTTACTCTAAATAGCAAGAATAACTTTTATATCGGCATAAATAGAAGAAAAACCAATGAGTCGAGTCAATCCAAAATTGAAGAAACTCAGCTTGAAAATCGGAGAAAACCTTCGAACAAACCCTGAATCGGTAAGAATACCCTATCCTAAACTGCAGTGAACCGCATGGAGATGAACCAAAGCTAAATCAAATCATGTTGACCGAACCGGCTTCGTTGTTAACTGTTGATCGAATCGATTTAAGTTGTGAACCAAATCGATTTAGCCGCCAAATTACCAACTTAATACCAACCGCGCATGTTCAGAGTATTCTTTTCCGTCGACTTATCGATGACAATTTGATGTTTCAAGTGTCGAAAATGTGTGGAGGTATTGGATGTGCCCGCGATCGAAACATGTCAAAACAAATAACTGAAGTAGAAAGAACAACATGAGAGAAGAGATCTTTTGAATGAAAGAACTTTAAACAATTATACTTCCCAATTCTCTTGGTCTGAAAAGACATACATTTAAGAAGTATTTACAATGGAGGAAGCACTCGCTAGTTTTCTAAACTTTTTTCTCAAATTAAAAACCACTAACAATCTTCCTAATTAAAATATTAAATTTGGTCCAATTTGACAACTACTCACAATATACTTCTCTCAAACAACTTTCGTTCTTGAAAGTTTTCCTTACCTGAACCTTCTTAGCTTGACCTTACATTTCATGGAAGAGCATCGCTTTCGTGGCACCTCCTCGTATGGATGATTCGGCCAAAAAAAACCTTGATTAATGCAATATCCCAACTATGTGAATGCTTTACTTCCCTTAACATAATTTGCACTAGTCTCTCACATCATTTAAATAACCATTCGAGTATAGAGGCTCATGGTCGATCACATGAGTCAAGTTTGCTATATACTTATGTAGGGGTGAGATTCATATCAAACATCTGCTCGAAACTTTGAGCTCTCCCAAATTGCTTAGGTAGCAATAGAGACTATGGTCGAACTTCCTAAAGCCTGTGGATTCCTACTACACTAAGGATGCGATGATAGCTTACAAGTAAGTTTGTTAGTGAGTATTCTTATACTCGCGCCCTTTCTCCTTTTTTAGATGTTGGCAAGCTACTAGTTGAGGTGGGAAGCATTCGAGAGCTGCGTAGTCACAAAGGGGGTTATTCTTGAGCATTAATCTGTCTTTGTATTTTGAATCTTTTGTATTTCAATTTGTAATTGTATCTCGAACCCGTTTTCTCATTTGTAATAAATATGAATGATACCGTCTTGTAATTGGATTTCGTTTTGTAATTGGATTTCGTTTTGTACTTAATTGTGTTGTTCTTTTTTTAATTTGATTTAAAATTTACCATATTTTTCGTATTTTACTTTATTTTACTTATTTACGTTTATTTACTTTCGTCTTGTGTTTTTTGTCGTGGTCCGGGATTTGAAGCCTCAAAATTGGATCGTGACAACATAATTGATAGATAAACATTGGTAGGCACGAGGTTCACTCTCTTCTTGATGATAGTGACATTATGGGGCCTACTAAAACGACACAAACTAAATACTACTAGAGAATCTATCTCGATTGATAGTGTCCATTATGGTATGATAAGAATCATGAATTTGAACCATGACAAGATTGTGCCTCGAGTACCTATAATATGTAGATTATTGATGATGAAAAGGACAATTAAATAGCTAATCAAAATCCCATAAAATCTAAAGATATACTTCACAAACTTGTAATCTCCAACGTGAGAGCCTCGAAAAGGTTGAAAGAAATGGAACTTTAAAGTTACTAGATCAAAATCCTAAGTTAAGCTTGAGCGATTTCAATTGAACCTAGATGATAGCCTAGAATCTAGGTATGAAATAATGTGCGATAAAGGCGAGGGCGAGCACGAGCTACAGACTCTTTCAACTCTTAATGATTATATGAACTTGTTTTCATGATGTATAAAAATCGAATCCAAACATGCTCCTTGTGAGGGTAAAATTCTTGAACTAAAATAAGACAAGGTAACTTATTTTAGTTCCAAAACAAATGAAGTTTGGAACCAAAATCAAACCAATTCTCATCATTAAATTGGACAAATGAAGATTGAAATTGAAGGGTTGAGTTTGGATCAAAAGGGGTTTACATAGCTTTGCTGAGTTTGGAAGGGTAATTAAATTCCCAATATCCCAATTCTTACGCCAACACCTGCAAAGTAGAGTGATTTAGACGTGTAGTGCAGGTTAAGTTTTGTTTATATCCCCATATTTTATCTATATATTTTCACCTAATTTACTTTATTTTATTTATCTTTTACTTTATTCAAAAAGACTAATTGACTTTATTGACTTCAAATATTTATTCCCTTTAGAAAAATAATAATAAAAGGGAAATGAAAAGCAGCCACCGATGGAAAGGGAAGTGTAGATAATAGATGCATTATTTTTTCTTGTGATATGCATCATTTTCGTGCACGTTGGTAAATAGATCACAAGATTGATGTTATGTCGGGAGCGAGAACGCCTGCCATAAATGAATGTCATACGGCTCAACCTGAACTAGCTAAATTATACAAACAACTAAATGACTTGCTAACAGTCTAGTTCATTAGATCCATAAAGATCGTTGTGAGTGATCACCAAAACAGTGGGGAGAGATACCAAGCCAATACCTCCATTAAAAGAGGGAGACGGAGACAAACCTTTGAAGAAACACATGTTCACACACAAAAAACCATCCAGATGGATGAAAAGAAGGGTTGATCAAAAGCGTCGGCCACGAAAATTTCAAGATGAAAAGAGAGTTCTGATCAAATTGAGGTGAGATCAACTTTGAGGTCAAAACAACAAGAATCAAAGATTGGTGTGAAAATACTATGGACCAGTCAAAGTTATCCACAAGGTTAGGAAGACATCATATAGGATCCAACTACTCCCATTGATGCGGACTAGCCCTATTGTCCACGTCAGTAATTTGAAGCGTTATTATCCTAACCAAGAAGACGTCAAGCACAAAGAGGCAACACCACCTCACGCCTAGGAAAAGATTTTCTAAGCGAAGAAAGTAGGAGAGACTCTGACAGAGAAGACACGCAGAATCAACAAACCGAGAAGTGGTTTTCAACAGTTCTTTGCATATTAGAAGAGACTCCTCAATGCTGAGATCATCTGAAAACGCGTCGAGAGACCTGAAGTTAGCCTTACCATACATCGTTGAGTTCACGAAGAGTCGGTTGACAAAGATGTCAACTAATTGAATGGGGGAGGATGTCATGGTCATGTTTGTTTAAGACGTGTCGTCTATGGCCGCATGTCAGATGTCCCGGCCATGCTTATCTAGGACATGTTGTCCATGGCCACATACTCGTTCCAGACCCCTTTACTTGATTTCATGTTAGATAGACATTTATTATTATTGTTGTGTCAATACGGGGGTGTATGATCATTCACAAAAATCATGTCTACACCTACCAAGGCTAAGATACCTCAAAATGTATTATAGGGGATGTGACTAGCTGTCAATTCTTCCTACCCAAGTTATATGCTATCAAAATCGTTGTTGTTGTCTACTCGTTTTTAGTCTATAACATTGATTTCTTTAAAATTGTTTTCAACATATTACCTCACTCAAGTTTTCTAAAACATTTATCTCAAACGTGCACTAATATTATCCGCGAAGTCCGAATTTCACATGGCTGACTTGTTCGTTCGGTTAGAACAAGTGTCACACAACTGTTGCCCGGTTGTCACAAGAGTGTGATTATGACATAAGAGAAAAATCACATAGTAATAGCCAATTTGTTTTTTAAAAAAATAAAAAATCATTAGGGTCACCATTGGTTGCACAAATTCGAGCCACCAACGGTTATGATAAATAGATTCTATTAGTCATGTCTCAGATTTAGAATGGTTGCATTTCTCTGCCAAGAAAGGAAAGTAAAGCTTAAGAAACCGTTATGATAAATAGATTTTATTAGTCATGAACCATGTGGCATGTGATTGCATTTCCAAATCTCAACAATGGTGTTACTTACTGAATTTTCTTAAATATTGTCTAACTTTTCTTTTCAGGTAAGTCAAGAACCTCATGTACGAATCTCAACTCATTCTAGTTGAGGACGATATAATTTTAAATATGTATATTAAGTTTCCATGGTTGGAACAATCTAGCCGTATTTTCACTTTTTGGACATCCAACATCATTTGTGAGTTGCTTAACATAGAAATTTTTTATACGAAATATTTTAAAATAATTCTTTTTGCAGGCAGCAATCATGCATGTTTGTAATAACAAACTTATTTTTTTAAAAAAAGTAGGGTCGTTATACACATTACTACAGTTATTGGAAGGAAGGAACATGTCACTCAAACGTCTACTACCACGAACCAATAGACGTGTTGTAATAGACGTTGAAGGATGTTGATGAAGAGAGAGGGATTGACAGTGATTGTGAGAGAACAAAAATGATAGGGAGAGAGTAAGGAAGAAATAGTTATGATAAATAGATCTGACCATTCATAAAATATTGAGACCCTGACAATAGAGTTACTAAATTTTCTTAAATATTCCTCACATGTCTAACCAAGAGCCTCATGTTCGAATGACATTAACTAAAGCTCGAGATATTAAAATTCACTTTACCTTTACCTAAAGTTCGAGATATTCCAATAACTAAGATCTCCTTATGGAAAATAATTCCAAATTCATCCATCTTTAAATATATGGGTATTAAATATAATGACGTGACATAATCAAAAGTTTTAAACTTTATATAGAAAAAAATATCATCATATTAATTTAAACAAGAGGTTAAGGTTTGTTTGGACAGAACTACAAAAATTCGAGATTAAAGAAGTATTGGAAGAAAGAAAATGAAGAGATTTAAAAATCCTTGATCGAAAGATTAGACAAAGACATCAAGTTAGTGTCGGTGGAAATAGCATAAAGAGTTTGGTTTCCAAATGTCTTTGTTTTGATGATGTTCATTGGAGTTGTTACACCTAACATTGATTCTCATACCCATTACAAATCTTGTTTTCTTCTTCTAAAAACTCATTTTCTTTCAGTCATGAACTTCATCAATATATATATATATAGTTTGTTTTTTTAATTTCATAAAATAGCTTATATTATAAATGATTATAAATAGAACATTATTGTTAAAAAGAATACAATTTCATTATTTCATTTCAATTCACCAAACATGTTTTATATAGAATACTTTATGAAAAAGATGCCCAAGATTCCCTCAAACTATTAACATATAACTAATAAAAATATGAAATTTTTATTACAAAAAGATATGATCATAAAGGATTTATATGGACATCTCTCCCTCTCATGTGAATATTCTTATATTTAAAGGAAAGAATGGAAGGGATAAAAGTGAAAAGCTAAAAAAAAAAAAAAAAAAAAAAGAATCTTTAGAGCTCAATTTAAATGAAAACCCTTTTGTATAATTTTATTGAGAAATTTGAGGGAAAAAAAAAGAGGAAAAACTTCAATAATAAATTAAAAATAGATATTTTTCTAATGCTTGTTTTCTTTAAAAAAGTGAAAAATATTCTTTTACATTTTTTATATATACTTTAGATGAAGTAGGGAATCTTTTCTTTCCTTTAATTAAATTACATATTTGGTGTTCCAATTTTCCTATTGTAAAATCAAGTTATATTTGAACCAATTTCATATATATTTCTAAAATATTAACTGAAAAAAGTGTTTCACATTTATAGTTAATTTCATTCCAATCTTTTAAGTTCCATTAAATATTCATGTGCTTTCAATCAAATCTTTGCTGTGAATAATTGTTAAAAGACGTGTGGATTTATTATTATTTTTTTTTTGGATAGTTTTTATATAATATATCGAGATGTTTTAACCTAATTTCATGTACACGAGAGAATTAATGATATGTTAAATGAATTATAATAACTTAACTTTCTAAAAGTCTAGACCGATCAGTTTATTACATAAAACATATCGACAATATTTTTAAATTCATCTAAATTCATTACGAAACAAAAAATATATATATATATATATATATTGAGTTTTCAAACAAATTAAAAGGTTCAAGACAATCCGAATAAATAAATGATATAATGTGGAAGTACGATCAAAATATGATAACAATCTCTTAGTAATCCCTAATTGTCACGGTCCTTGTTCTTATCTAAAAAGTAAGAGAAATGTTTAGCGTTGAAAACACTAGTGATTGACTCTTCAAGTTTGATAAGCATACACACACAACATTAACTATTAAAAAATAATTTAATAGCATGTGATCTCAGGTGAGATAGAACAACCAACTTATGCCTCTGTTCGAACTTATAAGCAATGATCAGAACGTGACTAGATCTACAATATGACCAACTACCTTGTGGCTTTGAAATTCGAACCCTAGCCAACAAGCCTATGATTAAGAACCAAAACGGGTTAACAAATTTGTGACCCTGGTGTGGTACAATTAATTTATACACTAGACATTAATTTATACACTAGACAAGTAGTTGCTACAACTTCATTTAGTAGTACCATGTCATTCGAACACATGTAAGAAGTTTCATAATCGAGTAATACAAACACATCTACCTGATATATATGAAACATAGAAAGAAAAATCAAAGAAAATTCACTTAATCAAGTTAAAGTAAAAGGAAAACCTACCTAGAAATGTAAAAGACTATTGAATTGAATTGGGAGTAGAGAAAAAACGTTCGAACTAAACCAAAACCAATAAGAAAACTTATGAACCAGACCTGAACCGAAAAAAATGTATGGAACCAAATTAAACCAAGTTAAACTGAGGTGAACCAGTCCAAAATATGTTGAAACAATCAAAAAACCGTTGAACTGGCTACAAACTAGAACCTACTAAACCTTACATAGATGTTGAGCTGGCAGGCATGCAGGTCACTCCCCTAGATGTTGACGGTATGGTATTTCTTGTGGAACATAACCGTAAATGTATTCAGACTATAATCCATATTGTCCTATGAGATATAATGAGATCTCGGATACTGGTCATTCACAACTTTGACTATGCAAGCTAACTAAGTATGACAAAATAAAAGTCAATTCATCTCGAGATGAGATTCACCATCCAATAGAACAGTGGCACTAGAACTCAATGAACAACTTCAAGTTCCCGAAAAGGGTATGTGATTGTAAGAGAATCACTCATAACTTCGAAGTCTTCCCGGAAGCTCAAATAGTTGTAGAATTAGACTCGAACTTTCTAGAGCCTAGAGAAAAATCCGTGAAAGCCTATTAGGATTCGATGAGAACCTACAAGTATGCTTACATTAAGTATTTTTATACTCTTCCCATTCCATTTTTGTTTTCACTCATGGTTGTCACAACCCAATTGTTGAAGCTTTGAATCTTGGACCATGATTAGAAAGACAAACATAAAAACAAATAAAATAAGATATAAAAATATGTTAAATTTTAAATTAAATTAAAACAAACCAACCATAATTAAAATCAAATCGAAATCTAATATAAGTTAGTAGATATAAATTCAACTTTAAGTGTAAAATATAAAAGACCTAAATTACATGGACAGACTTGCATCGGACCCTATGTTATTCTTTCACTCTTTTACTTACTCTTCTCCTCCCTCCTGTAAGAGAAGGTCAAGCTCCGGAACCTATTTATTCTTTCTTTAACTGTAACCGAATCAAAAGAAGAAGATATTCCTTTCTTTACAGTGGAGGAGAGTCTCACAAATGAGATTAAGCGAAGCTCCTGAACCTGAACCTGATTGAACTACTGAACCTATCATTTACTGTGTTTGAATCAATGAATTAGCAGCTTGACAGTCGAGTAAATTCATTCAATCCTGAACCTATCCGAGTTTACTGTGTTTGAAAGAAAGAAAATCATAAGATTTCAGATAAGAGTAAGAGACTGAACAGGAAGGAAAGACTCTCGCTCGATTAATTATCCTTTACAGTTCAATCAGGGGGAATCAAGATTCTGGGATGACCCTCTTGTGATCATGAAGTTCTCGAATGCTCCTTCACCTCAACCAACAACTAACGAACACCTGATACGACAAGTACCTGATACGACAAGTAAATAAAAAAAAGTTACTTTTGACGATTGAGTAAAGGTGGAGAGGAGAAAGATGAAGAGACATGTGTATAATGACGTGTAATATTAAGAAATAAAATAGGGGTAAAAATAAATTAGACTATAGGGAGAAAAAAATCCAGTGGGGCCGCACTTGGTGAAACCGAAGATGATCATCCTAGGAATTCAGAGTTGACCCCACATTCGATCAGATCGCAACACAAAGAACTCTCTGACACCCGATCCAATGGCTCAGGATCGGGTTCCCACTTTCAAGTACACTACGCAATTCCACCTCGTAATTTGAACCCGGACGCGTGTCATCACCACAATTGTCAGCCCCACATCTCGGATTTACTCTTTTGCCCTCCACACGTTTTGGCCGGTGCCACCTCCTCTCCCTCTCCCTTTATTCCACTAACATTCATTTTTATTTTATTCTTTACTTTTTAAACTTTTTTTCTTTCAATGTTTTAAGTAACTAATTAAAAAAATTGTATGATTAATTAGATAAATAAAATTTGATATTATATCGAATGTGTTATTATTTAACTTCACGTAGTTTTATTTTTTAAATATATGAATGTGACATAAATTATGACCGTTAAATTGATTAAGTTTGATAAATTAAAATTTTTTAGCTAACTTAAAAAAAGAGGCAAAATGACTCGTCCTAACAACCGAGGGGCCCGATGACAAATTAATTTTTGGAACCATCTTTTCTTTTTAATTTTGTCCAAAGACTTGGTACCAATAGTAGAATAGTATTTTTTAATTATATATTCAATTATATTATTTTTTAAATAAAAGAAAAAAAAGAGTAAGCCATACTTCGGTTAATTTTTTCCATTAATCTTTTTTATTTCTATTTAATATAAAATTTTAAAATAGGTGTTAGTATGTTCTTGAATTAAATCACTAAAACGTAATCAATTTTACTATTATTAAATTACAATAAAATTCAATTATATGGTTGGAGGACGACAGCAATTGAATTGAATTAAATCCGTTCATATAATCGCACAAAAGATCTGACCTAATTTTTCTTATTTTGATTGAGAAAAAAAAAAGAAAAGAGAAAATAAAATTCCAAAGTATTCTAAACAAAAGCACAGAAATTTTCTTGTCTGATCACAAATTTGTGGATAACTCAATATTTAGTACAAATTACAAAATTATTGGAGAAGAAAATGATGATGATCCATATAAATTCTTACAAACCATTCCCAAATCAAAAATCTCGTAGACAATTCGTTTTACCTTACGAGAAATCCGATTGAGAGCCTGCGGCTTAAACCAAGAGAAGGCCGGCCAGAACAAGCCAAACCACGGCGGCGGTGGATCTCCGGCCGGCGGCGTTAAAATTCTGATCGATGGGATAGAGGTCGCCGGGAGGGCCGGTTATGTACATGAACGCGGAAGGCGGAGGCGGAGGGCAGTTGGGGTTCTTGTGCTCCTTCTTCTTGGGCGGTGGGGGAGAGTAGTAGGGGAGGAGGTCGGGGGGCGGAGGAGACGGCGGTGGGGGTGAGGGGTAGATCGGCGGCGGGAGAGATGGGGGGTTTTGCTCGCATGGGGTACACTTGACGGAGGAGTCGTCGAGGCGGCGGAGGTTGGCGGCGGTGGTGGAGGAGGGGGAAATTAGGAGGAGGAAATTGAGAGAGAGGAGAAAATAGAGAGGGAGCATTTTTGGGTTAGAGAGAAGTGAGTCAGGTGATGGGTGCATGTAAACTGTATAGAACTTTGAAGAGTTTTAAGAGAGAGAGAGAGAGAAGGAGAGAGAATATTGGGAGTCCATGTTAGGGGCCCCACCATCCGCCTCTCTCCACCGCCGTCTGATTCACATTGCTTTTTCTTTCCATCATCAATATTAAATTAGTTGGACCAAACAAACAAAAATAATTGAGGTGTTAATATGGCTTAATAATTATTTATTTTGGTGTAGGTTACATTTTTTTTTTTAATTTGATTTGGATTGAAATTTAAAATTAAAATTTTGATTTGGTTTACCAGTTGAGTCAATTCCACCAACTCGACCCAACTCTATCCTATTTTATAAATTACGAGGGGTCGATAGATGGTTTTCATCTATATATTGACTATAAAAACTTTTTTAATTTTTTTATTAAGGTAAGGAGGATTAATGCTACTTTCAAAATTTTATTGTATTTTTTAAACATAGTAATAAAGATAATAAAGGTATGAGTGTTTTTTCAACTTGTTTTTAAAAGTAGAAAGGGTATTAATAACTTTTAAAATTTAAGGTTATTTTTGAAACAAAATACTAATATTTTCGTTATATTATAATGGTAAGAATATTTTTTAAAAGTTTAAATATATTATTAAATTTTTAAAAAATTTAAAGATATATGGAAACAAAATAGAAAGTTTAAAAGTATTTTTTTTATTAATTTAGCATAATGTTAATCTAATTGAAAATTTATTTGGTAATCCTATTCTAAACATTTAATTTCATTCAATTGGGTAGCAGTCGGAAAAGGGGGACATTTAATTTGAATTAGTGAATGGATTTGGTCGGGAATTTGAATGTTAATAAGAAGTTAATATGTGACAATGGTGAACAATATGAGTAACATTGGTTTCTTTTATCGAAGTTAAAACTTTTTCACTAAATTGAATTTAATCAAATACAAGTATTAAATTGAAAAAGATTATTTTGTTTAGTACCAGAATGTTGTCACCATTTTATATGAATAAGATGTTTATATTTATTTTATAAAATTAATCATGGTAACATCTTATCATTTTAATTCACTAATTAATAAAACAATCAAATCTAGGTTACAATATTAAAGATAATTTAATTAGATTATAACTACCATTCAAAAGTGGATACTTACGCTTAGTTAATTTAACTAATACTAAAATTAATTAGTTAATATTTTTAACAAATACCTCTAATTACATTAATTTAATACATTTTTATTTTTATTTAGTACAATAGAATACTAATTAATTAATTATAGTTCGACATTATTTATTATAAATTTAATCTCAATTAAATAATATAAAGAACAACACTTCAAATTAAATGGATATCTCCGACCTATTTTTATTCTAACAAAAAAAGAAAAAAACTTATATCGAAGGGTTCATGAAAAAGTATTTATATAGAGCAAAACAAAAAGTACCCGTTCGATACTTTTAGTCTTTGATCGAAAAATATTCCATAAAATATTTAATCATTCAATCGAATATATATAAGTATTGCTCTTAATTGTATCTCAACCATCCATATATTACATCTTCTAGGGGTAATATGGGAAAAAAAGTGTATAAAAAAGTAATTATAAGGAAAATGAACCAAAAGAAAAAGTATTAAGAGAATATATCTCTAAGGAATAAATATAGATGAAAGAAACTTTATAGAAAGTATTCGGCAATTTCTTAATAAATTATTTAATATCAATCCACAATATAAT
Source organism: Cucurbita ficifolia (assembly GCA_033971965.1). Classification (NCBI taxonomy): domain Eukaryota; kingdom Viridiplantae; phylum Streptophyta; class Magnoliopsida; order Cucurbitales; family Cucurbitaceae; genus Cucurbita; species Cucurbita ficifolia. The sequence continues at coordinate 5,102,951 of CM066976.1, forward strand.
ATCTGAGGTTGGTCTTTGAATTCGAGTTGGGGAGGGAGCCGACCACCCTAAGGAGGTCAACTCGGTCGACTAATCAACTAGGTTTGAAAACTCGCTTAGAATTTGATTGTGCTAACACTATTGAACTACTAGACGGATCAATTAAAAACGGTAATAAAACATTATTATAAATATAGAAACTCAATTTCATAATAAAGATTGCAAATCATAATAAACTCGGTTCAACATTCTTTTGACTCGATATTAATTTAAACATTAGAGTGTGTTGGATAGGCTATGTTCCACAAATTTGTTTATGCTTAGATAAAAATCATCATTATATTATTAATAATATGATTGATTAGGAGTTGAGTTGTGTCGTGTCGCATGGACCCTGCCACCATCAAATTAGAGGGAGGGAAATTTTGAGGTGTACACATGATCATGTCTTTCTTTTGGAGATATTATCGAATACTAGTCGGTCATTTTAAAGTCAATAATTGAACTGCATAATTATTAACACTTAGAATGTAATTGCAACTTTCTAGATATATTATTTATTTTGTTTCTAATATTTTTTTGATCCATAAAAGGATATCATTATTTTTTTTCTATTACTCAAGAATAGGAACCATGCAACTTGGGCATTAAAAATGCATGTTAATTTAAAGGCTCAATGCATATGGGATGCTATCGAGCATGGAGATGACTTCGAGGAGTGCAAGGACAAAATGACTCTTGTTGCTATCTACCACCATCTAAAAGACGTGATTCTCATGTTGGTAAAGAAGGACTTGGCAAGGCAACGTGAAAAATGTTGTGAACAATGCATATGGGTGCTGAAAGAGTCAATAAAGCAAAGGTGGAGACTTTGAAGAACGATATTGAGGCTATCCACATGAAGGATGGTGAGTCAGTGGATGACTTTTTCATGAAGTTGATGATAATTTTCACCGACATTCGTACATTAGGCGACAAGGTGGAGGAAATCTCCATTGACAAGAAGTCCTTCTTGAGTCGTCCCCCCAAGATTCATTTAGATTGTTACTTTCATCAAGCTGTTTGGCGACCTCAAGAATATGTCGGTTGAGGAGGCCGTTGGTTGTCTTCAAGCCCATGAAAAAAGACTTCGTGGCTACTGGGATAGAGAGGAAGAGAAGCACCTCTTACTCACACATGGGGAATAGCTTGCGCGAACAAAAAAAAGAAAAATGTAATTGATTTTTACTTTTTAGGTACAAAGGGATGGAGCGGTTACAACATGAAAGCAAAGGTCGTGGGCGTGATAGCAGACGTGGCGAAAAAAGAGGTCGTGACAATATCTCACAAACCCATGACGATGTCAACCCTCAAAAGGACAAAAGCATAGTCAATTATTCCTCTTGTGAAAAATACGCGCACTATGTGGCCAAGTGTTGCAACAAGAACCTTACATTTACATATGTCTAAGTGCCCGCACTATTATTGGCAGAAACAACGCCGAACCTGTTAACAAACAATGAAGAGAAATGTTATGACAAACCTTTTCGCAAACGGAGAAGATCTATTGGAGATCAACCTGTACTACCTTCCCAATGGAGTAAGCAACCATATAACCGTAGATCTAACCAAATTTAAGGAGCATGACAAGAAGTTCATTGTAAACGCAACGTTTAGCGACAGATCAATAATATATCCTAGAGAAATAATCCATTTTGTTCCAATGAAAAATGACAATTAACGTCTACTAATCAAGCTACATCACATCCCAGTTTCGAATAATAATTAGTCTTAATCAAATTACATAACAATGCAACAAAGTGGAATTAGTCAGCTCGTTTTTTTAGGATGTTCGACAGAAATAGAGCCTTGTTGATGAAGATCGAACAATAGCAAAATTCTATTAAATACGCTATAGCTAATTAGTTAAGATATGTAGCATTGACAAGAATCCCTTATACTCTCATCAACGAATTAAAAGAATATTAAAATTAATGATAATAATTCGTAAAGAGGGAAGGTATAAGGAAATATAAAAAAGTAAATAAAATAATAATAATAATAATAAGCAAATGGAATTGTAAGGTAAAGGAGAAGAGAAGATTGAATTATATTAAAGTTCCTTCTTAATAATGGTAAGCACATGTATATCTAAAGGGAACTAAAAGTATTTTGTGTTGAAATGAATATAATATTCAAATATTAAATGAGAATTTGGTGATATTATGTATATCCAGTTTCTAGACCTTACATTTTAATTTGACCTTACATTATAAGAAATATATATTTAAAAAAAGTGACAAAGAGTATTAATTGATGCTAAATATTATTTAAACAAAAATGGAGAATAATGAAGAAACGTAGAGAAGAAGGAAGGTAGAGTGGATGCAAGTGCACCGACATTCACCAATATGGAAGCCACTCCAATTACTAGGGTGCCTAGTTCCAATCACCCCACTTGATTTATTGTTATTAATTATTATTATTATTTTCTACCATGCATATTACAAGCATTTTAAACGTGGGCCTTGTGAGGCCTCATGGAAGTAATGGGCTCCAACAAACCCCGAAGTAAAGCCATTTTCCAAAATGGGCTTCGCCTAATTGGACTACTAAAATATGGGCCGAGATGAAGCCCACTAGAATCAAAACCCTTGGGCCATCTCCGTGAACATTGTCTGCAGCTCCTCCACAGTGGCAGACTTGCAACCCTTTAAACAAAGATAACAAAAGTTGGGCATAATTAAGAAAGGGAAAGGAAAAGGAGAAGAAAAATGGATCCATACCTCACTCCTTACTTCGGCCATTAGAGACACCATTTCTTGCATGAACTCATAAAATGCCTGTTCAATACCCAGCTACAATTATTCACTGGAACAACGGGAATCAAAGGAAAAGAAGAAAAAAAGATGAAATTTGAAAGACCCAAATGAAAGGTGAGACCTCATTGTGTTCATCATCATCGTCTTCATCATTATAGAAGCCAGCATCGTACAATGCTCTCTTCCTCTGGTCCGACAAAACTGCTCCATAATCAAACCATATGATGATCAACCAAGAACCCAATAAGAACAGGAGTTTCGGATTGGTTAGTGAAAGGAAATTACCCGAATAAGCTTGTTGAATCTGCTGGAATTTGGCTTTGGCTTTGCTCAACAAAGCAGGGGCCACTCTTCTTCTCGCCCACCGATCCGGATGCCATCGCTGCACCGCAACACAACCAAAATTAGCCATTTCATTTTGTAGTTCAATCTAGCTTTACCGGAAAATGGTATCTCAGACGGTACCATGGCCAGCCGCCGGTAAGCCCGCCGAATCTCTTCGGCTGAACAATCCGACCCGACTCCTAGAATGCTGTAATAAGAATCCGACCCGAGTTTATGCCGCTCCATTTCTTCGTCTTCGGATTGCGACACAATTGGAATAAATGCATTTATAGAGACGGAAGATGGGTCCCATAGTCGACCATCCGGAAGGTTCTTGATCGATTTTGCTCGATGACGTGGAGGATCGGCGGGAACAGATATTTTTTAGGCTTTTAGATATTTTTATCCCCTCCTTCTCGATCATCCATACTAATCGCTTCCATTTTTTTACTTTATTTTGGTCTCTCTAATTTTCAATTTTATTTTATTTTGGCTTTTTTAATTTATCAAATTAGACTCAAATTTTAAATAAGTGTCACAATTTTAATTTTAAATTTAATTTTCGTTCATTGTTCCTAATTTGTTGTTATTATCCACTTTTAAGTTAGACTCTCATAAATTTGCTAGTCTCATCCGGTTGAGGAGAGAGTGTTTCTTACTTATAAATATTTTCTCTTTAGTTAGTCAACTTGAGACTACTCTTCCCATTAGCTGAAATAGTATTCATAAAATCACTAATTTAAATAAAATAAAGTTTATTTTATATAGAATCAACTAAATCTATCACGGAAGAACGAAAGGTTAGTTTTATGATAGAATTAGACTCTTGAAATTTAGTATGTTATTCTAGGTAAGTTTTCACAGGTTTTTCATGAAAAAATTTAGAAGGGATCGTGCCTAAGGAAGGAATTCATGAAAGTCTCCACGAATAGTAAGAATGTTAATTTTAACCAATTCTGAGTGGTTTTATTTCATTTTGTAGTTGGTTAAAAATTATAACAAAAATATTTTTGTAAATTTGGATTAAAACTCTACAAGTTTGTTGAAGGAACCGGTTGATTCTGAGTTTTCTATAAAAAGTTATGAAATTGCAAAGAAATTAAAAAAGATTGGAAAACTCATCCAAAATCTGAAAAATTTATTGCATAGGCGAGTAAACGAGCGAAGCAACACGTAGCGGAGGGCAATTGAACATGGCGAGACTAGCGGTTGCCATGTGTCAAGCAACAAATTGAGCAACATGTCGGCTTCCTTAGGAGATGTGTGTCACTTGCTCGATCTGACTTGTGACTATGTTCGATCTAATCATTAGTGTTCGTCCGCCACTTGCATACCGAGACCCTCAACTCGAATTGGTGTTTGGACTGATCTGATTCTGTTACAATCTTTGCGTGCGTGCTATGTGTCACGCATAGACTGCAACTTGGCATAAGTCATCGATTCAAATCTAATAAGGGACTTTGGCTTTTTCATAAAAATTCAACCTTAATATTCATATTTGATAAATGGGAGAATAGACTTAGTATATTTTTTATAATAATAATAAATAAAAAAAAGGTAAAAACCGTATAGTTTCATTCCAATATATAAAAAAAGTTATTATTATAATTAGTGATATAATAATAATTATAGCTAGATTTTGTTATCTCGTTTCTTAGTTTTTCATCCTAATTTCAAGATTAACCTTAATTTTATTTGATCTAGGACTTACCAGTGAATTTTTAGAAAATTTAGAGCCTTCAACAAGCATAAAAGCAAACTTGGAGGGGCACGTTATATAACGGTAAGTAACTACACATACTTTAAGCTAGTAATATTTGTAGAGATCGCTAGGACTTGCTAGCATGCCCGTGTATCTTGCCTTTGGTGGTTAGATTAAACATGAATAAGACTCTGAATGAGCAAATTGGATGAAAATGATACGTTCGTTATAAAAATTACGAAAATACCCGTAAAATGAGAAATTCAGATGCATGCATATTTAATGTTTTCTATTGTATAAGAATGAAGGATGAGATATTGTGATCTGTACTATGGGGGATTGATGGATGTTATCTCCCCCAATGACCTTGCTTGAATGTATGATTTATGTGCATTAGGTGATTGATAGAAATATCTCCCTATTAGACATGTATAAATGAATAGAATATATTTTCCCTGCTTTAAGTGATCGATAGGAATATCTTCCTAGTAAAGTGTGCATGGGTGAACCGAACTAAGATTAAAGAGCTAAAGCGGTTTACACGTTAGCCTAGGTCAGAACATTTCCAATAGACCTAGTGTCATAGCCGTACTTTTTCAACCGTGTGGTATCGTGATCTTGACATGCTCACGACAAGTTTTGAGGGGGAACTCAAACCCCATTCACATTTTTCGTCCAACTTTGTGGCTACATCGGACCTTAAACAAGGTTTACCTTCACCAATCGAACACAACTTGTGCGGAATCCAAGCTTGTTCAGCCACACGTCGCTCGTGCATGCATATCCAATCGTCTGCAACTCTAACCAATTGCCTCTACACTAGGCCAAGTCATCCGGCTCAATATTACATCTACTCTAGGCCAATGTCTCCCTAATATGATTTACCTTCACCTATACTTGAAAAAATGATCGAAGAACAAGAAGAAAGGAGAACTTGTTCCATTTTTCAAGATTTTGAACTCTCCACAATCTAATTCAACCGACTAGATTGAAAGTTCCAAAAACGTGCCTTCTAAACACAAGAATACAAAGAAAACATAAAGCTTGAGAAAGATTAAAACACTATGAGAATTTTCATTCACCTCCCTTTTACATATCGTTTTGTAGGTATTTATAGCCTCCTCGTAAAAGTAATCTTCAACCCTTCAAATGCACGTTAAAAGAAGTTAGTGATTATTATTGGCAAGTTCTTTCCACTATCTTTCAAATGTCTACTAATAGAAGTTATGGCTAACAAGTTTGACAACTCCACTACCGTTTAATTGCTCATTACAAGAAGTTATGAATTTAAAATAATAAATAAAGTCTTCAAAGAAACTAGCAATCAAGTGCGATTTGTGACAACACCACACTACATTTTAACCTTGCAAATATTAACTTCCAAAGCTTCAAATGATCTTGTAGATGAAGAACGAACGCTTGCTGAATCTTTTTGGCCTTGAAACATGTAAGAGATCCAGTTAAAACTTGTGGAACACTATGATTCTTATCACTCTCGTAAGCAACGTCGCATCTCATAATCATCTAGGTTCCCATCAAACGATCCATACATCGTGTTGTCGTCCCATGTCTAAAGCCAACTAGGTCATCGCGGCTTGCTCGAAAATATCAATCGAAACTGACCCATGTGTCATTCATCTCATTCGAACATCCATCTATTCGAGTTCTATCGAGGCATTGGACCCTCCCGTGTCCGTGCTATATCATTTACGAAATCAATTATGGATAGTAGGTGCATAATCTAACCTCCGACATGGGTTGGTACGCAATGTCAGCACACCCTTTAATGTCCTTAAAAAACCTTTTTCAAAGAAAGACGCCTGAGACACTTGTCCCACAATACTCACCCACGCTGTGACACACATATATGCCATAGGATAGCTAGCTTAGGCCACAGGGCGTAGGGGTGGTGGAAAGCTGACACCATGCTTCCCCGTGTAGTACATTTTGAGACATTTCCAATTTTTTTCGAGTAGATGTCTTTTTGGCGAACGATCATACGGTGTTGTAGAGCATCCGTCCGATGTCCAATTAACATCAAATTTGGTGAACTTTCATATTTCATATGGACAAACTTGACTCCAGAACCACATGCCCAAATTTCCTCAAAAACCCCAACTTTCGAGGTTAAGGCTCGAGATCCTACCCAGCCCTTCAACAAGCCTACCTTTGAAACTCATGCTTGCTTGTCGCCTCTGTCTTGCTATGCCTCAACTTATCTTTCCTGCACATCTCTGTGTTGTGTTAGATAATGCACCGTCTCCTCAGTTGCATCATTGCACTCGTCTACGTGACAGGTTGGGTGCCACTATCGTGCCACCACCTTGTCTTGTCGGCACGTGAGGGTCATAATCTTCTCTCTTCTCGATAACGTTTTTGGACACAATCCCAGTGTGGATTATGACACCGATCTCCCTACAATCATGAGTGGAATTAGAGTTCTAGACATGAGTGCACCTAGAGATCATATTAGCCCAAAGAACTAATCTCAAGCATCAAACTTGAAAAATGGATTAAACCATTTAGACGCCCTTAAAAATCTAATAAATCTCCACGATATCTAAATAAAATTAAGGAATCTTAATAAAACTTTGAGGTCACCTGAGTGACTATTTAGCATAGAGTTGGGATAAGACTTACGTCGCAATCCTATTAAACCAACTCTAAGGAGGGACTTGAGAAGAACAAATCAGACTTGAATATGATCAAACTCAAAAACAAAATAAAACAATTCACATTCTGTTTCTGTAAATGAATCCAAACAAAAGCTACCCCAACTCCAAACAAAAAAAGGCCAGAAGGTGAAGCTCTCAAACCACACCACAAACTGTGTTTGATCTTGGCTCATGATTTCCTGAGTTGGTTCAACAATGAAGCAGCCTTCCGCCTCGCTCTCTCCGTGCCATCCTCGGAAAGTTTCATCAATGACACTGCCGCGCCAAGCCTGGTTAACCATTCCAGCTTCTCCCAATCTCCCTTACACAACGCAAGCAGAACTGCCACTGCATTTTCCCTGCTGCGAGACGACCCCTTCTTAAGAACATTAGTCAAAACAAGCAATGAATTCGCATTCCCCATTGCAGCCTTGGCCTCCGGATGGCTGCAAAGAACTGACATTATATAGAGAGCGTCATCAGCCAATGTGCCATTTGGATCAGAGAGCATTTTCAATAATAGTTTGACAATTCCAGCCCTGAAAGCTCTGCCTTTGTTCCCTTGGTACATACACAAATTCAACAGAGCTCCTGCAGCATCTTTCTGCCCTCTTGGGCTCCCAATCTGGAGGATTTCTATAAGGTCCGGGATCACGCCCGACGCCCCGATTATCGCCTTGTTCTCGTCAGCTAATGACAAGCTGTAAATCGTCCCAGCAGCACACTCTCTCCCTTCCATGCTCCCAAATTTGAGGACTTGGGAAATGTAAGAAAATGCACCATGAAGCATTATAAGTCTCTTGTTTGGCTCATGAAGTGAAAGGTTCAAAATGCATGAAATTGCATTCTCTTGTGTTGCAACATCTTCTGAAGTTAAAAGGATAACCAGCTGTGGGATTGCTCCTGCTTCTGCTATTTCAACTCTGTGATCTGAGCTGCTTTTTGATAGCTGTCGGATCTCGGTCACCGCCGCCTTCTGCTCCTGTACCGACCCGAAAGAAAGGTGTCGAACCAACGTTTTGATCGGTAACGTCCTTTGGCAACCTTCCTCAAATGATCTATACTTCTTAAGTTTCCTGTTGGTTAATCCTTTCTCTAGATTAACATTGTGCTCTCCACACCATTCTGAGATCAAATTTCTCATAGCAAAATTTGGAGTGAGGATCAGAGATTGAAGCTGCTCTTGAGTCTTTGGACATGTTCTGTTTCCTCTGTCTATCCATTTTTGTATGTTGGATCTCTCATATGTCTACAAATGATCATAACTAAATCAGTCCCGAAAAGTTGTTTTCTCGAACGGAACAAATCAATGGCGATCGTACCTGTCCAGTCGAGACGATGATGGGATCCATCATCAATTCAAGGGAAATGGGACATAAGAAATTCTCAGGAATTTCAATTACATCAAGCTTCCCAACTTCATCTTGGCTCTTGGTGGATAGAACATCTTCCATTTCAGAATGAACACTTGAACACTCATTGAAACATGAATTCGAGTTCTTTAGCTCATCTGAATCGAAACGGATCAGATCGTCGCGGTTCGGAGGACGATGTTGAGAGTCTTGATCTCCATCAGCAACACTAGACATGGTCTTGACATCATGAAAGATCATCCCTTTTGCAGAACCTCTAGCTTCAAGCTTCTTATCTGAAGGGACAGACATAGACTCATACTTCATTGATGCTCTCCTCAGCTGAGCTCTAACCAAATCAACCTTAAGAAACAAAATAAGAACTTCCTCAAACATTACGGTAAGGATTTGAAACTTCAGTGGAGGAATGAAGATGTTATGTTTACCTGTTCTTGTACTTCGTCTGCTACACAAAAGTGGTCGTATGGCAGATTTGAGAGTGCCGTTTCCAATCTGGTTGTCACGTAATGGAATTGCAGAACCAGTTTTTTGGTAGCTCCCTCCTTAATTTAATGGATAAGATTCAGAAATTTCAGTGTCCAAATCTTGAGATACCATGAACATAAGCAAAAGTCCATTTTTTTAATTAAAAGAAAATATAATAATTTTTAACTAGTTGAATCGTGTTGAGATTGGTTTAAAATTAGTCTACCGAACATGCTTTGATTACCACGTTTATAAAAGACATGCGAAAGCACAATCAATTAAATATAATTTTATGTTTCATGTAAATGTTAAACTTAGAGACATGCAAAAACACGATCAATTAAAATGAGAATAAAATTTTAAATAAATTGATACAATTTTAAATATTCAATATCGTGATATAAAACTTTTTAAAATGTGGGCTTTTTAATGAAGGAATTTTTAACTTAGTATCATGAAAAATATATTATTTGCTAAAATACACTTTTCGTCCAATATTTTGAATTGAATTTTTATTTGATATTAAAAATTTTAAAACTGATGAAATTGTAGATTTAATTTTTATTTCTAATTATCTTAAATTTGGTTTCTAATTGATAGTTGACTTAACATAAGGATTACATGGTCATTACCAAATGCTGACTAGACTTTGTAGATAACATTTATTGGATTGAATTTTAAAAAGTTATATTTATTTTTTACATTTCTTTCCCTCGTTCATCAATTACATGTAAAATTTAATTTGGTTCACGCTCAGTTTAGCTATAATATTTTTAAACTATTTTTTTATATGTATAAAAAAAAATTATACCCCAAAAACTATATAACTTTATGTATGAGTTGAAGCATGAAAGCTGAATTCTCATATTCTAAACTAAAAACTAAAAAACAAAACAAAAATTTTAATATATTTTCAAAGGTCAAGACTGCAAAAGGACGAAAAAGAAGAGGAAGAAGTAGATGGCACGTAGAATGAAATTTCTGTAAAATCAAAGCAAACAGAACCGTTTGGGCAGCCAAGAAAATTTGCCAAATCTGCACTGAAAATCTAAAACTCAGAAGTTCCGATTTCTTACATTAATGGAATCTCCACTCCCAGCTCTGTTAATTTTCCAATTCCAAACACACAATTTAATCTAATGGAACGAGAAAGAGAACGATAAGGATGAACTCACAGTTGAAGTCGTGGAAACCTCGTCGTCGTCGTATACAGAGAAAGTCATAGCAGCGTACAGAAGGCGTTTCGCCGCCTGAATTGCTCCGACCACTTCCGAAAGGCAATCCAAACAAGAAGAAGAAACAGAGTCAGTCAATGCCTCAAAATTGTCCCGGACGCCACCACAAAAGTTTGTGATCTCCTCCGCCAGATGAATCAGGAGCGCAATCCGACGAATGAGATCGGTGCAGTCTTTCTTCATGACATCTCCGGCGCCAGTGATGGACCTCCCTGACATCAGAACAAAGTCACGTACCAGGTCAAGAAGTTGCAGCGCTAAGGCACGCCGCCGGCCGTCACCGACGACTTCGCTGCTCATTGCCACACTACAAGGACGTTAGGTGTTTAGTCTATTCTCTTGAAAAAACACAAATCAGAATCTCAAAGGGAAGCTGTTCGTCGTTTATTTATAAATTGTAGAAATTTTCATGTTTCCATCAACAAATACATTTTTATTGAGTTAGGAAGCCAGAGAGATAATGATTCAGATTTCTACAACAAACCCCAATCCAATTTTGATTGACTTTGACACTGTCTTAATATGATATTTTATGAACCAATTTGGTTGCTGATGAAATATGATAACTAAACAACCTTTGAGACATCATTCTGAATAATAATTTATCCTATTAAATATTACGGTAAACACCGTTGTCTCTATCCATAAAACTGCCAAAAACACAAGGCTTTAGAACAATTTTCCAAACAAAGATACCTTTCATCCATGTCTTCTTTCTGTCTTTCTTTTCCTCCTACTTTGAGGGTATTCATCGGTATCTTATGTGACCCAAGGAGAATGATTAAATTATACATTTGATTATGTCATGTGGGTTACATTTGATTATGTTATCGGTATCTTCTTAATAGTCAATAGCGTTAATTTATGTGACTAATTTCTTACTAAGATTAACCTCTCTACGAAAATTGAATTCATTTACTATTGGTAGGACTATTGAGAAAATTCAACTTAAGTATAGGGATAAAAATAAAAGAAAATCTGACACAAAGGGTAGAATGCAAAAACTATAATTTAACCAAACAAATTCTACCTGGTGAATAGGAGTAGAATATGTATGGAACTTTGTGAATTCAATGGATCCTGCAGAAAGCAACATTCAAATTTAGCTGATCAAGTCCCAAATCCAAGCTTAAGAAAACAAACTTCAAATTTAGCTGTTTATCATGATATCCCAAATCAAGGTATAGAACAACGGTACCAGATGCATCAAACAAAACACATTAGACATTGTAAGATACTGTTCATTGCATAACATTTTACATTGACTAGTTGTACATCTTGAATCAGAGAATGATGCTTTATGAGATGAACTAAATAACATTTATAATCATACACACAATATCGCTGATTAGATACCTCAGTTGAATCGTTGAGGGGCACTTGAAACTGCGTGGCCATTAGGAGATGTAATGGACATGGAAGGAATGTTGTTGATTCTATTTCTTCGCAGGGAATAAGGATCTATTCCTGCCTTGTGAGCTGCAACAACACCTATGGCTTCCCAATAATTTGAGACTTTTACCTGCACAATATGCTTAAATTAATCAAAACACAACAGCGACCAGGCAACATAGAAGGTAGATCATAATAGCTTGTTTTAGGTTTAAAAAGGTTCCTCAACCCTTTTGCCTTCTTTCTTCAATTTAAACTTTGGCCAGTTTCTAAGAGGATGTAAGATCACTAAACTTCATTACTTGAACTTCCAGCTTGTTTTAATTACAGTTTCTTCAGCAACAACCAGAAAAATGGAATAGATAAAAAAGCTCATAAGTATTCCAGTGCATACCGCCTCAATCCCAAGCAACTCTGGAGAATCACTGAGAACTGTTTCATTTTCCTCAACCGCAATAATAAGTGGCTGTGACAAAGTTAAAAGTACTTGGTCAATGTCAAAGTAGTAATCCGAAGCAGTCTCTTAGAACTGAAATGTAGTGACGTTAATGACCGTACGAGACCCATCTGCACATCTAAGATGTATTATGTACAAATTTGATACCTTGTGCTGTTTGCTTCTGGCAAAAGCAAGGGTGCCATCCCCTCCACATGCATCTATAGGTACAATGACACTATCGACATCATTTGCCAATATGCAGTCCTTCCCCAATGATTCAGAACTCTTGCTCAAGTATTGAGGCGCATAACTTAGCCCAGAAAGTACACATGGTAAGAATGTGTATCCTAACTGCAGCACAGAATTGAGGCCTTGATGAAAACATGAGAGAGAGAGAGAACGAGACAGATATACCACCAAAAACAGAAATTTGAGGAAAATAAGCATTTGCGTTCATCTTGTTTATAGCAGACATACAAGATCAAATCAAATGCTGTCAATAAATGATTACTAGAAAAATGAACTTTGGTTTGTGTGTATGCAGTGTAACCTTTCTTTTCCTTTTACTTTTTCTCAAATGTATCCCACAAATCATTATTTCTTCTTGTTAAAATAGGTGATTCTTACGTATTGCAGAGAAAAACACAAAACGATTGCCCCTCTCGTTTCACCTAAACTTTGTTGAGCACTTATCAGAAAGAGAAATGGTCATGATGAAAGCCATGTCATAGTCTTGTGGAGGTATCTTCAGCACGTCAAGTATTTTAACTAGCAAGTAGAAGTATCGCCAACCAGAACAAAATCTTTGTTTCAAAATTTTCAAATTGGAGCTTTTTATTACTGATTTACAGGAAGTAATAACTTCTTCCTTGTCTTCAACTTACCGCTTCTTTTCTTTCCTTTCAAAAAATCAGAAAAAGAACCATTTTCCCCAAAATTTAAAGTCTATTACACACAATAACAGGGAGGATAAGTCCAGAGTATTACTAACCTCCTCTGCTGCTGATTTTGGAGATAGAGATTGGCATATGGGAGTAGGCGATAAAGCAGGAGCATGAGCACATGGAATCTGAAACTCCTTCACCACAAGATGGCTGATAATAGCCTCAACCCCTGCCAAAGTATCAACTCCCTTCAAGCGACAGATTGCAAAATATTAGATACTAGTAGATAGACAATCAAGTAGGTACACATCTCATAATTGGAGGGCTTGTCTTAGAAATAATACCAATTCTAACTACAATTTCAGAGCATACGAACGGTTTCTACAACTATATGCAGACTGCAGAGTCACAACGTTTATGGTCTAATTCATAGAAAGATACACCAAAGAGTATCCTCAATAGATCACAAAAGTTCACCAGTAGAAGCAGTGAAACAGGTATGACCTGAATGAAGAATGACAAGAAGTGGAGTAACTGAGGAATTTTCATTACCATCCCTTGTCGATAATTATCTGTCTCTTCAACATCATCATCTGGGAATCGTCCAACAACTGCAACTGCATTCACCTTCGATCGTTTCATTAATGTCTGCACAGCTCTCAGCAGTGAAGCAGGGTGTCTAATCCTCCCAGTTGATTGCCCAGTTTTTGGATCAATCCACTTCTCTACCTATCAAACAAGCCATCTCAACTTTTATAATCATACATCAAGAAAATTTGTAACTCTTCCTCTCGAGGCAGACAGATCTGATCTCAAATCTGGAAGCACAACTATAAGCTATTTAGTGTTCATCGTGGTCAAAACTAACCAGCTAATGGAATTCAAACTATATATATTATTTGGCGTTAGGTACTCGGTAGGCGTGAATAAGCCAAGTTAAATTAGATATCTCATGTGGGTAAGAAAATAGTACCATTAAAGGTGTCTCTGTGACAACATATTCCATCACAGGCAATCCAAGAGAGGCCCTAGCAGCATCAGCCACTTGCAAGTGACGAATTCGAAGCTCTTCCTCTATTCCAGCATCAAGAACCAATCCTACCTGATTCATTCAACTCTACAAATACATTATCATGTTGCAGGGAAGTCACTGAGGCACACCACTAGGCCTGGCAAAATACGACATATGACATCTGGTTCAAGGAAAAGATAAGCACATGAATTAACATATACCCGATTCTGGTGAACAGGCTGTAGGGCCCATGAACCTTCTGCAAACCGATCTAGTGCATAGCCTTCAACATACAGCACATTGGACATAGGCCAGTAAAGCATAGCTGCATTAAGCACCTAAAGAAAATTCCTCAAGTCAAATAAAAGCATATCTTTTATACACAGATAAAAGTGAGAGAAGGAGAATTCTTCTTATTATTATTATTACAACAAATGTGAAAACACAGATACATTTTTAGGGAAGGTATACATCTTAATTTATCGAGTCATGCGCACGTTAGCAATAAATAAAAAAGATTCGAACTTTGGATAAGTCTTTGATGGAATTATATTGATATAGGAATTTTTATCCATCGTATGCATTTTCATAGAATAACATAGAATTGAACTTTTCCAAAAATAAATTAACAAACTATTGATATATTTTATTTTTTAAATATGTTGATAAATTAATAAAAATTTATAAAAAAAAATTAATAAGCTATTTTATTAACCAGATAAGTATACTTATCTTTTCCAAGAATGGACTAATATTTTGTAACATATTGTTACGATAATCATGATATAGAAATATGCTAAATAAATATAAAAAAATACTTATGTGAACTTTTCAGTCTGAATAAAATTATTTGTTCTATTTTGTATTCTTTTAATAAAATAAAACAAATATTCCAACAAAAATATTAATGTAACTATTAGACTTCTGAAAACTAAAATTATACAATGCTACCGATCAAATGTGACAAGAAAATAAAACTATGAACTAATTACAAAATTTACTTTGCAACGAAGATTGTGAAAATTTAATCATACTACTTATCAATAAAAATTTCCACAATTTCTGACAATAAACAAACAAAAGTTCAAAACCTAATATCGTAAAATATTGAGGCAAGTTGAAAGAAGTACGTTAGGATGAGTTATAAGGCAATCAACGACGGAGGCGAGGGCACGAGCAACCGGCAGAGCGTCTCCTGCGTATCCACCAATGGCGGCTCCTACGCCCGTCGGGACTATCATCACACTGGTATACTGCCTTTTGCACTGTGTATTCAGTTACAGACACAATCGTAAACGAATTAATGCAGTAATTTGAATTTCGAGTAACTGAGGGAAATCAAAGAGGCGAACTCACTCCGGCGGAGTAACGGTTGGTGGCGGAGCATGAGAGGACCAACTTCGCCGCCGATGGTTGAGATTTGGTCCGGAATCCATTCCGTCCGGGGATTATCGGGAGTGGATAACTGAGATGAACGGACATTCTGCTGTACCAAAAAAAAATGAAAATGCCCCCGATTTTTCTTACAGAATTATAATTTGTGAATTGAAAGAAGATTATTTAAAAACATATCCGAATTAAATAAATAAATAATTTGGGCCCTTTAAGGCCCAGTACGAGCAGCCCAGACAATTTGTAGGCCCAAGATTGGATGAAAAGGAACTACTTTCCTAGAATTCAGCCCAAGTAAAATTAGCAGTAGAAAATAGGGACCATTCGCAATTTAACACAAGATAATAACAAATTTGGCCCAATCTAAAAGTATTTATAAATGTTACACAATTTTAATTATTGATCTATCCATAAATGAAATATATGGTAAATGTAAGCGATCATAGTTTTACTTCATTTACTATTAGGTAGTTGCTTGCAAGATTTATTTAACGTGAAAGTGTAGGGACCTCATGCATCAGGATAATTTTTCTTATGATGAGTATAGATGCGTACATTATAAAAAGAAAAATGATTTGCATGTTTAACATGATGCTACAACGGTTGCTAATCCTTTTGGGTGTCCGGCAAAAACACCAAAGACACTAGCCCGACTAGCATGAGACTCAGGAGGTGTGCAAACTACTTGGTGGGTCCATATTCGCACGTATAGGTTGTGTGTAGAGAAGTAAATATACATCTGATAACCCAGATATGAAAGTCACTTAAGAGAATACGGTTTTAAATGATAGGTTCCATTCATATTGTATGTGTGTGCATTCCTTAACCCCAATACTGGGGTCACTTACCGAGTGTTTCTTAAAATACTCAAGTCACATGCTATTTTTATATTTCAGGTAAAAGCAAGACACCCTTATACGATTAATGACGGTATCGCATCAAAGACCATGGAACTTGCATATAAAAGTTGTATTTATATTCCGTAGACTTTAGGTTAGTATAAGTCATTGCTATTTTAATACTTTCCTTTGTTTAATCCTTCTTTTACTTTAAGACTCTTATTCAGAGGTATAACCATGACATCGTTTTATGAAATTATTTTAAATGATTATTTTCGCGTAAAAAGATTATATCATGTACATAGTAGCAGCTCTAGTTCCCTTTAAAAATTAGGTTCTTTACACTTTGGGGTAATAAATGGTCCACAATCTTCTATAAAACAATAAATTCACTTCCTACCCTTCCTCTCTTGGCATGAAACTATTTTTTAAAGTTTTGTGGTGATGAATGGGACAAATTTCAGGAAGGAAATGAGAGTTGAGGAGTGCTAGAATTGATCAACCAATAGGCTTTCTTTTTCTTTTATGGGTTGAAAGAACCACGGTCTTTCTCGATTGATATCTTCTTGCACTCTCGATGAAATTGTACCAAACTAATTTTTTTGAGCTTTCTTGATTACATGACTACAAGTTTGACTAAGGAATGAACATGTGATAAGCTTTTGTATCAAACTGACGAACCCAATATCATACCTTTGAAACTATAGTCGTACCAGTATCCTCTCTTCTAGAGATAGGAGACGATGATGTGGCTCGTTCAATTGAACTAATTACTCACTTAGTTTTCTTGAGCCAACCTAAATTTTTGCTTAAATGACTCCCCTTTTAGTTAGTTATTACAGATTTAGCAACGCTTTTGAATACCTAACTCAATAAGGAATCTCCACACAAAAAATTGAGGAACTTTGAGCTTCAAAAGGACACAAACTAAGCTCCCGAACACAATAGAATCAATGAGTAGGCATCTCAAACTTTTCTTTAGCAATAATTGTAGGAATCAATTGGTGTTGTCCTATAAACCTAAGTTTTGTATGCTATTATATAAATATGAAAGATACAGTCCTGGAACCACTAAGAAAGGGCTTAGAACAAACCTTTTACGTAGTATAATCTAATAAAACCTAGAAAACGAGTATTTGATTAAATTAACAATGAAATTTTGTACTATGGTAGTATAGTCTGATTTGATGATATATGCTAAATTTGAAATGATTACGAGCATGTTTAGAGCCTCAATTTTTTGTTACCATTAGAAATAACAAAAATGCCACTAATGGACCTGTTGCTATGGTTTAATGACCTAAATGGCCTTTAACAGTAGTTATTTTTAATACTCAAAATTTTTCAACAATATTTTTTCAGGTATCGATAAGAATGTATGGGGCGTGTAATGGAGTGTTTGCCGAGGAAGTCAATGGGGGTCTATGACATTACAATTTTTTTTTGTTTTTTTGTTTTGTTTTAGGCTTAGAGTTTATTTTGGATTGAATTTATATTATATTTTGTTCCCGAATAGAATTTTTCTTTGTTTGGTTTTAAGATATTTTAATATAAATGGGTCTTTAGGTTAGTGGTAAACCATTTGATCCTAGATGCTTTATTTTTTTCACCCCTTTTTTGTACAAAAATTTGCAATTTAATTGAATTGAGAGTTTAGTGTAATAAATTGGCTATTTTTTTCACCCCTTTAAATATGCTATATGACAACTAGCCAAAAGAAAGAACCTTCATTTACATTCCATACAAACAAAAACACGTCTACTCAAGATACCATATTACAATCTAAATCCCAACTCATACCTAATCACTATCACCACCTCTCTTCAACCAAACATACATATATGTATAGAAACAATCCTCCATGGTTGAAGCGTTGAAGAAGCCATATCTATTTTGCTACATAATAGAACAAGCATTAGGATTCTCATCACTGAACATCATCGTCAACCTCTGATCGGGTGCCTCGTCGACCGGGAAGGCTTGAACAGCATTCTTGACATACCCAGGGGGCGCCTTCTTGTCGTAAGCCTGAGCAACATAAGGATAAGCAACCACGTTGTAGGGGACATAAGGCCAAAGCTCAGCCTTCTTTCCTGTGCTTTGAACCTTTTTTAACACCTTACTTGCCTCAGCATATCCAACCACTGTTACTTTGCTTTGCTTTCTGTTCACCTCCACTGACTTCACTCCTAACAAACAAAAATATAGAAAGGTCAATATACTGTAATTTATTATGCCTAATTGCTTTATTTTCTTAAACAAATCCCTTTTAACTAAAAATTTATACTCAGTTTCCATTTCCATCCAAAAATTCTATTTCGATCGTTGTTTTGAAATACTTACGAAAAAATTAACGATAATTTAGCCTTCAAGATATAATAATCATGATGAACAAAAGTAGAAAGTGGAGACCTTTGACGGAGGAAACAGCATTCTTAATTCTCCTTTCACACCCATCACAATCCATCTTCACTTTGATCTCTACCGTCTGTAAATCGTCGAAAGGAAACAAAAATATGAACACGAGATATATATATATATATATGATAGATAATGAACAACCTATATATATACATATACATATACCTGATTTGGCTTTCGTTTCTTCTTTTTCCTTGAGCCAAGATTATCTATTAACCAATCTGAAACAAAATCAGCAATACCCATTTCTTGTTTTTGGTTCTTCAAATTTCTCAAGAACAGTTGGGAGCTGTGGATTTGTGATCTATGTGGGCATTATAAATAAACCAACCAAGAAACACACAAAAAAAAAAAAAAAAAAAACAGAAGCTTTGAGTGTAAGTAGTGAACTCTTGTTTTTTACCAAGTTTTTTACGAAAAGTTCTTTGACTTTTTGTATCCAATCAGTGGAAGACACCTCTTGGAAACTTTTAATATCTTTTTGGGATTTTATCCCAAATTAAATAAATTATCTCTCATTATTCACCTAATGAAACCACTGTGTTTGGCTGTGTGTCTTGATTTTGTAGCTTTTGATTTGTTAATTCGTTTTATCAAATTGATTGGTTTTGTTGTGTTGCTCTTGTATTCACTGTTGAAGAAGCCTTGTCATCACTCAATCTAATTGTGTCGGCTTCCTACCATATATATTTTAAACCAAAACATTAATTTGTCCAAATCAGGAAGAAATAAAATTTTGACTAAATATTTAATTTTCTCCCTCCAATTTTAGCTTTATTTGCCTGGTTAATAAACTTTAAATTTCATTAAAAAAAAATGTTTGAGATATTTACTTGTTTGAGCATTTCTCATAAGAATGTAGAAATCTCTTACTAGTAAACGTATTTGAAAACCTTGAGAAAAAAATCGAAAAAGAAAATTCAAAGAAGACAATATTTACTGGGGTGAACTTGAGCTATTACAAGTTTGGACCAAGGAGTACGGAAAGATAGAAATTGAAAAATGAGCTTAAAATAATAAAATCGTGGGTTTGAACCGAAAGTTCCATGACCAAATTCACCTATGATTGAAGTTATTTTTTGTTGCTACAAATTTGGGAGAAGGAGCTCTTTAAGATTGGAGAAAGAATGGAGAGCTAAGGAAACTTGTACTATGAGAATCGGTTTTTGAAAATTAAAGGTAAACTGATTGAACTAAGAAAACTTTGAACGTTCATAACTCACTCGTTTCTTAATGAAATCTAGTGATTCTCGGCTTATTAGGTTCGTGTTGAGGAGATTTACAAGATTTTAAAAGATACTAGAAGATATTAAGGTCTGTAACGCAAGCTATGAGCAAAAGAAATTCACATTTGGAAACAAACAATGTACGTCAAAGTTTCCCAAGGTAGACAACGACAGTTTGGTTGAACTAGCTGGTCGGAAATTAATGGAATTGATTCCTAACTTTCAAGGTTTAGAAAATGCTTTATTTTGATTCCTAAATTAATGGAATTGATTAAATAGGTAAAAAAAATTGTTAAATTGCACCTGTTCTTACTATAAAGATTCAATTTCATCAAATTAGACTTGGGTCTAATGTCAGTTTTCTTTGAACCATATAAATTTTATTTGAATGCATCTCAAATGATTTTTTTTTTGATCAAAATAACAACATTTTTAGAAATACAAGAATGGTAATTGTTGAGATGAAATTTAAAACAAATGAGTTCTTAACTCAGTGGTAGAGCATTTAACATTGGTTTGAACTCGGTCCGGCTCTTTGGTTTAGTATCTCTTTATAAATAAATGTGCAATTTAATTGAATCGAAGGGTTTACTTATTTTGCAATAAAATTTTCTATTTTGGTATCAAGTTAAATTAGTTGATTTCCTTTTTACTAGTAACGATCATTATAAAGTTGTAGAAGTTCGGTTTTGAACACTCTAGAACATTCTATTTTGGTATCAAGTTAAATTAGTTGATTTCCTTTTTACATGTAACGATCATTAGAAAGTTGTAGAAGTTCGGTTTTGAACACTCTAGAATAATCTTGGCATGCAACTCTAATACATGAATTACAAATTAAGATCAAGGAGCCCTATTAGCTAAACTTGAAAGAAAAAGCGCTAAGGCTAAAAATCATTCATCGTACTATATTATATTATGTACAACCTAATGACCAGATCCTAAATGCAGTCTCCCAAAATCCTAAATGCATGTCACATTATAGATCATAGATGACAAAAACACTCCTATTCAGTCCTAGGTGGTTCATGTCATGCCCTATTTTTTAGGCTTGGAAACACCAATAGTGACTTAAACTGACAACAAAAATAATATAAAAATTTTGGACAATTTAAAATCAAACAACATTGCAATTAAGAAAAATTAAAAAATAATTTAAAATCAAGTGTTATTTTAATGTTTATTACAAAATTGGACTAGGGAGAGGGATATGAAGTTAAAAGGATCACAATCCCTATACTTCGGATTGACGCCCCAAGATGACCTTCTTTTGTAACTATGCAAGTTTCAAATGCTTCTCCACCTCGACGAGCAGTCAACAATTAGTAATCACTTAAAAATAAAAAGTAAAATCTGGTGAGTATAAACATACTGAGTAAACAACCTACTTGTAGGCTCTAATCACATCTCTGACCTAATAATTTAGCACAAGCTTTTCTCAAGGCTCTAGGAAGTTTAGTCCTATATTCTGCATTATATGAGCTTCTGGAAGATCTTGAAGTTTAGAGTGGTTCTCTTACTCATCATAAAATCCCTCGGAGTTAGGGAGTTGTTCACTTTCTCCGGCGCCGTGAGTATGTTGGATGGCGTATCTGAGCTCTTAGATAAACCAACTTGTTTGATTCGTTAGCTTAGCTTGATAACTTTGCCTTGTAAGTGAATTACTGGTGTCTTGGGCCTAGAAGTACGATCTTGTAATATATTATAGGATAGCATGATGTCATCGCTCTAAGCATTTCGATGTAAGGTTAATTGGCAACTCTTCTATAGGAAACATGAAATCAAAAAGTTAGGGTGAGCGATCCCGTGTGTCAAGATACTGAGTCTACTTGTGTGGTCCTTCGTTCTCTCTTATGATGGGTTTATATTACAAAGACCCTATTTAGCCATTTATACATCATAGTGGCACCTAGCCGCCTTGACGTGCTATTCCATTTGATCTAGGTCAAACTCAATGGTACTAGCTCCTGTATACCTACTTCTTGGCAAGGGCACTATTAGGTTGGACTTAAGTTGCTGATAGGATAATGGTGTATAGGAGGAAATAGTAGGTCTAGTAAGCTTTCTTAGTTTTTCCTTGGTGCGGTAGAGATTAACTAGGTTTTTAGGGTGTAAGAGGTTTAAAACTTTGAATCTTATTTTTAAGACTCTCTAGACTAGTTCTTCGGGGCTAATTTGGTTCTTGAAGCACTAGAGTCTTGACCTTTGATCATCGTTCAAGAATTTGGGGTGCTTGATCTACTAAAAGTGTATTCACCTAGGTTATCGTAAAATCGTCGTGGATCTAGCGCCCTATTCTAACTCAATAAATTCATGCATGTTTATATAGGGAGATAACTCAATCAATCACTTGGAGTATAGTTATCATTCTCAATTTCGAGTATTTAGTATAGTGAAATTCATATCATGCAGCATTCCATTCAGATTCATTATAAGGGCATTTCAAACCTTAACAGACATCACACATAATATATTTATTATTTGGCTCAATCAAATGCCCTAAACGTGCATTTAGTAGCTATATAAGACAATTCATGCTCGTATGCTAGCATATGCTAGTGATCTGTACTAGTACTGATCAAAGGAATCAAAATGGCTACTTACATGGTCGTGCGTGTCTTATCTGCTCCTGTTTGTCATTCATTTGGTGCTTCAAATCTCTAAAAAATTTACTAATTGGTCTTAATTCAAATCATAATATGATTAATATCAAAATTCGAGTAGAAAATAGTCAAACAAAGGTTGTACATGCTATAAAATAGCTTACCACGCGTTATCACACGCTTTCACGAGCAAGGAGATTTTACCTGTGGTCCCATGCCTAAGGCCACATGTGTGTCGTCTTGCATAGTCGTGCCCACGCCTTGGTTTGAACCTCAGCTAACGTAATAGTTTCCCTCAAATTTTTTCGTTACTACGTGTCACAATCGTCTTTTTCTTGACAACGGATTTGGCAATTGTGCGGCTCTCACTCTCAGCACTAAGTGAGTCAAGCGAACTTCGGATGCGTCGCCTACGGTCGAGCAACGTATGCTCAAGTCTTTGGCTCCAATTTGAGAAAAAAGTTTTAGAAAGCGGGGGCAGATAGATTTTGAGGGAGAGTTTCAAAGCAAGGTTAAGAGAGATTTTGAAAACGATTTATATAGCATACAAGCAAAGGGCAACAATAACGGCTTAAGTAGTATATAACTTTTCGGGTAGGAAGAATTTGACAACTAGTCGCATCCCCTTCTACTATATTTTGGGGCATTTCATGTCTACCAGGTGTAGACATAATTTTTTAAACGTCATACTCTTAGAAAAAGAAATAATTCATTACCATCGAGAACGGGTCCACATGTCATTCATAATATCAAGACATCTCGAACATCCATACATCCAAGTTCTATTGAGGCGTTGGACCCTCTCGTGTCCATGCCATATCTTTTATAGACTCCGTATTAGATAGTGGGTATATGATCCAATCTCCGACACAAAGGGTGAGAGCGCAACGTCGACACACCCGTGCCCTCTAACACTATCCTTTAAAGACCAATTTCAAGGAAAGTTGCCAAATACACGCATGACTCATAGAGTAGCTCGCTTAGGACACAAGACCTATGGATGGGTCCTTAGCTTAGTGGTAGGTCATTTGACTACAAATCAAGAGGTCACTTGTTCGAACTTGGAAGTGCCTACCATCAGAAATTATCATGTCTGCTGTCACGATCGTACATTTTATATTGAGGTGTTGGACCCTCTTGTGTCCATGTCATATCTTTTATAGACTCACTATTAGATAGTGGGTATATATCTAATCTTCGACACAAGGGGTGAGGGCGGTCGACACACCCGTGGCCTTGACACTATCCTTTAAAGACCAATTTCAAAGAAAGTCGCCAAATACACGCATGACTCATAGAGTAGCTCGCTTAGGACATAAGACCTATGGAAGGGTCCTTAGCTCAGTGGTAGAGTATTTGACTACAAAACAAGTGGTCACTAGTTCGAACTTGGTAGTGCCGTACATTTTAAACTGTGCGGCATCATAATGATCTTCACGCATCTCAACTCGTCATCTAGGATCCCAATTAATATGGCTCATATGCGTTCATCCATTCCCATCGAAAATGGGCCAATGTGTCATTCATGATATCAAGACATCCCGAACATCCATCCATCCGAGTTCTATTGAGACGTTGGACCCTCTTGTGTCCATGCCATATCTTTTATGGACTCTATATCAGATAACGGGTATATGATCAAATCTCTAACACATGGGGTGAGGTCGCAATGTCGACACACTCGTGTCGTTCTACACTATCCTTGAAAGACTCATTTCCAAGAAAGTCGCCAAAGACAAGCATGTTCGATAGAGTAGCTCACTGATGACACAAGACCTATGGATGGGTCCTTAGCTTAGTGGTAGAGCATCTGACTGCCGTTCAAGAGGTCACCAATTCGTACCTGGTAGGGCCCTTATTTTTTATTCTTTTTTTGTCTGGTGTCACGATCGTACATTTTAAAATGTGCGGCATCATCGTGATCTTCAAGCATCTCAACTCGTCATCTAGTATCCCAATTAATATAGCCCATGTGTCATTCATGATATCAGGACAACCTGAACATCCAATCCATCCGAGTTCTATTGAGGCATTGGACACTCTTTTGTCCATGCCATATCTTTTACGGACTCTATATCAAATAGCCGGTATATGATCAAATCTCTGACAAATGGGGTGAGGGTGCAATGTCGACATGGTCGTGTCATCCAACACTATCCTTGAAAGAGTAATTTCAAAGAAAGTCGCCAAAGACAAGCATGTCCGATAGAGTAGCTCGCTGAGGACACAAGATCATGGATGGGTTCTTAGCTCAGTGGTAGAGCATTTGATTGCAGATCAAGAGGTCACCAGTTCGAACTTGGTAGGGCCCTTATTTTTTCTTTTTCTTTAGTCTGGTGTCACGATCATATATTTTAAACCATGCGGCATCATCGTGATCTTCAAGCATCTCAACTCGTCATCTAGGATCCCAATTAATATGACCCATATGCCTTCATGTAAAAACAATCTTTAGATGTCATTGCCCATCATACCTCGTTCATTCATTCCATCGAGAATGGGACCACGTGTCATTCATGATATCAGGACATCCCGAACATCCAATCCATCCGAGTTCTTTTCAGGCGTTGGACCCTATTTTGTCATTGTCATATCTTTTATGGACTATGTATCAAATAGCGGGTATATGATTCAATATTTGATACATAGGGTGAGGGCGCAATGTCGACACACTTGTGTCGTCTGACACTTTCCTTGAAAGAGTCATTTCCCAAAAAGTCACCTAAGACAAGCATGTCTGATAGAGTTGCTCGCTGAGTACACAAGACCATGGATGGGTCTTTAGCTTAGTGGTAGAGCATTTGACTGCAAATAAAGAGGTCACTAGTTTGAACCTGGTAGGGCCTTTATTTTTTCTTTTTCTTTTCTCTGGTGTCACGATCATACATTTTAAACTATGCGGCATCATCGTGATCTTCAAGCATCTCAACTCGTCATCTAGGATCCCGATTAATACGACCCATATGCCTTCATATAAAAACAATCTTTAGATGTCATTGCCCATCATACCTCGTTCATTCATTCCATCGAGAAAGAGACCACGTGTCATTCATTATATCAGGACATCCCGAACATCCAATACATCCGAGTTCTTTTCAGGCGTTGGACCCTTTTTTGTCATTGCCATATCTTTTATGGACTATGTATCAAATAGCAGGTCTATGATTCAATATCTGATAAATGGGGTGAGGGTGCAATGTCGACACACTTGTGTCGTCTGACACTATCCTTGAAAGAGTCATTTCCAAAAAAGTCACCTAAGACAAGCATGTTTGATAGAGTTGCTCGCTGAGTACACAAGACCATGGATGGGTCTTTAGCATTTGACTGCAGATTAAGA
Source organism: Cucurbita ficifolia (assembly GCA_033971965.1). Taxonomy (NCBI): domain Eukaryota; kingdom Viridiplantae; phylum Streptophyta; class Magnoliopsida; order Cucurbitales; family Cucurbitaceae; genus Cucurbita; species Cucurbita ficifolia. The sequence goes on from CM066976.1 coordinate 5,129,032, forward strand.
GGTCACCAGTTCGAACCTGGTAGGGCCCTTATTTTTTCTTTTTCTTTTGTCTGGTGTCACGATCATACATTTTAAACTATGCATCATCATCGTGGTCTTCAAGCATCTCAACTCGTCATCTAGGATCCCAATTAATATGACCCATATGCCTTCATGTAAAAACAATCTTGAGATGTCATTGCCCATCATACCTCGTTCATTCATTCCCATCGAGAATGGGACCACGTGTCATTCATTATATCAGGACATCTCGAACATCCAATCCATCCGAGTTCTTTTCAGGCGTTGGACCCTCTTTTGTCATTGCCCTATCATTTATGGACTATGTATCAAATAGCGGGTATATGATCCATTCTCTGATACATGGGGTGAGGGCGCAATGTCGACACACTTGGGTCGTCTAACATTATCCTTGAAAGAGTTATTTCCAAAAAAGTCACCTAAGACAAGCATGTTCGATAGACTTGCTCGCTGAGTACACAAGTCCATGGATGAGTCTTTAGCTCAGTGGTAGAGCATTTGACTGCATATTAAGAGGTCACTAGTTCAAACTTGGTAGAACCCTTATTTTTTTCTTTTTCTTTTGTCTGGTGTCACGATCATACATTTTAAACTATGCGGCATCATCGTGATCTTCAAGCATCTTAACAATCCCAATTAATATGACCGATATGCCTTCATGTAAAAACAATCTTAGATGTCATTGCCCATCATACCTCGTTCATTCATTCCATCGAGAAAGGGACCACGTGTCATTCATGATATCAGGACATCCTGAACATCCATTCCATCCTAGTTCTTTTCAGGCGTTGGACCCTCTTTTGTCATTGCCATATCTTTTATGGACTATGTATCAAATAGCGGGTATATGATTCAATATTTGATACATAGGGTGAGGGCGCAATGTCGACACACTTGTGTCGTCTGACACTATCCTTGAAAGAGTCATTTCCAAAAAAGTCACCTAAGACAAGCACGTCCGGTAGAGTTGCTCGCTAAGTACACAAGACCATGGATGGGTCTTTAGCTTAGTGGTAGAGCATTTGACTGCAGATAAAGAGGTCACCAATTCAAACCTGGTAGGGCCCTAATTTTTTCTTTTTCTTTTGTCTGGTGTCACGATCATACATTTTAAACTATGTGGCATGTAAAAGCAATCTTTAGATGTCATTGCCCATCATACCTCGTTCATTCATAACATCGAGAATGGGACCACGTGTCATTCATGATATCAGGACATCCCGAACATCCAATCCATCCGAGTTCTTTTCAGGCATTGGACCCTCTTTTGTCATTGCCATATCTTTTATGGACTATGTATCAAATAGCGGGTCTATGATTCAATATCTGATACATAGGGTGAGGGCGCAATGTCGACACACTTGTGTCGTTTGACACTATCCTTGAAAGAGTCATTTCCAAAAAAGTCACCTAAGACAAGCATGTCCGATAGAGTTGCTCGCTGTGTACACAAGACCATGGATGGGTCTTTAGCTCAGTGGTAGAGCATTTGACTGCAGATCAAGAGGTCACCCTTATTTTTTCTTTTTCTTTTGTCTGGTATCACGATCATACATTTTAAACTATGCGGCATCATCGTGATCTTCAAGCATCTCAACTCGTCATCTAGGATCTCAATTAATATGACCCATATGCCTTCATGTAAAAGCAATCTTTAGATGTCATTGCCCATCATACCTCGTTCATTCATTCCATCGAGAATGGGACCACATGTCATTCATGATATCAGGACATCCCGAACATCCAATCCATCCGAGTTCTTTTTAGGGTTGGACCCTCTTTTGTCATCACCATATCTTTTATGGACTATGTATCAAATAGCGGGTATATGATTCAATATCTGATACATGGGGTGAGGGGGCAATGTCGACACACTTGTGTCGTTTGACACTATCCTTGAAAGAGTCATTTCTAAAAAAGTCACCTAAGACAAGCATGTCCGATAGAGTTTCTCGCTGAGTACACAAGACCATGGATGGGTCTTTAGCGTAGTGGTAGAGCATTTGATTGCAGATCAAGAGGTCGCTAGTTCGAACCTGGTAGGGCCCTTATTTTTCCTTTTTCTTTTGTTTGGTATCACGATCATCCATTTTAAACTATGCAGCATCATCGTGATCTTCAAGCATCTCAACTCGTCATTTAGGATCCCAATTAATATGACCCATATGCCTTCATGTACAAACAATCTTTAGATGTCATTGCCCATCATACCTCGTTCATTCATTCCATCGAGAATGGGACCACGTGTCATTCATGATATCAGAACATCCCGAATATCCAATCCATCTGAGTTCTTTTCAGGCATTGGATCCTCTTTTGTCATTGTCATATCTTTTATGAACTATGTATCAAATAGCGGGTATATGATTCAATATTTGATACATGGGTTGAGGGCGCAATGTCTACACACCTGTGTCGTCTGACACTATCCGTGATAGAGTCATTTCCAAAAAAGTCACCTAAGACAAGCATGTCCGATAGAGTTGCTCGCTGAGTACACAAGACCATGGATGGGTCTTTAGCTCAGTGGTAGAGCATTTGACTACAGATCAACAGGTCACCAGTTTGAACCTGGTAGGACCCTTATTTTTTCTTTTTCTTTTGTCTGGTGTCACGATCATACGTTTTAAACTATGCGGCATCATCGTGATCTTCAAGCATCTCAACTCATCATCTAGGATCCTAATTAATATGACCCATATGCCTTCATGTAAAAACAATCTTGAGATGTCATTTTCCATCATACCTCATTCATTCATTCCCATCGAGAATGGGACCACATGTCATTCATGATATCAGGACATCCCGAACATCCAATCCATCCGAGTTCTTTTCAGGCGTTGGACCCTCTTTTGTCATTGCCATATCTTTTATGGACTATGTATCAAATAGCGGGTATATGATCTAATCTCTGACACATGGGGTGAGGGCGCAATGTCGACACACCTGTGTCGTCCGACACTATCCTTGAAAGAGTCATTTCCAAGAAATTCGCCAAAGACAAGCATGTCCGTTAGATTAGCTCGCTTAGGAAAGATGACCCATGAATGAATTTTTAGCTTAGTGGTAGAGAATTTGATTGTAGATCAAGAGGTCATTAGTTCAAACTTGGTAGGACCCTAATATTTTATTATTCTTTTGTCTGGTGTCACGATCGTACATTTTAAACCGTGCGGCATCATCATGATCTTCAAGCATCTCCACTCGTCATCTAGGATCCCAATTAATATAGCCCATATGCCTTCATGATAAAACAATCTTGAGATGACATTGCCCATCATAGCTCATTCATCCATTCCAATCGAGAATGGGCCCATGTGTCATTCATGATATAAGGACATCTCGAACATCCAATCTATCCGAGTTCTATTGAGGTGTTGGATACTTTTTTGTCCATGCCATATCTTTTACGGACTATGTATAAAATAGCGGGTATATGATCCAATCTCTAACACATGGGGTGAGGGCGCAATGTCGACACACCCGTGTCATCAGACACTATCCTTGAAAGAGTCATTTTCAAGAAATTCGCCAAAGACAAGCATGTCCATTAGAGTAGCTCACTGAGGAAAGATGACCCATGGATGGGTCCTTAGCTCAATGGTAGAGCATTTGATTGCAGATCAAGAGGTCACCTGTTTGAACCTGGTAGGGCCCTTATTTATATATTTCTTTTTTTTGTTTGGTGTCACGATCATACATTTTAAACTGTGCGACATCATCGTTATCTTCAAGCATCTCAACTCGTCATCTAGGATCCCAATTAATATGGCCCATATGCCTTCAAGTCATCACAATCTTGAGATGTCATTGCCCATCATAGCTCGTTCATTTAGGATCCCAATTAATATGGCCCTTATGCCTTCATGTCATCACAATCTTGAGATGTCATTGTCCATCATAGCTCGTTCATCCAATCTCTGACGCATGGGGTGAGGGCACAATGTCGACACACCTGTGTCGTCCGACACTATACTTGGAAGAGTCATTTCTAAGAAAGTCGCCAAAGACAAGCATGTCCGATAGAGTAACTCGCTGAGGACACAAGACCATGGATGGGTCCATAGCTCAGTGGTAGAGCATTTGACTGCAGATTAAAAGGTCACCAGTTTAAACCTGGTAGAGCCCTTATATTTTATTTTTCTCTTGTGCGGCATCATCGTGATCTTTAAACATCATCTAGGATCCCAATTAATATGGCCCATATGTGCAAGTATACACTATCACAAGTTGGCCCATATGTGCCTTTTGTCTTGTTTCTCGATCGTACATTTTAAACTGTGCGGCATCATCGTGATCTTTAAATTATCGATTCCACATGGAACCTATCTTTTTGTGCCTTTTGTCTTGTGTCTCGATCGTACATTTTAAACTGTGCGGCATCATCGTGATCTTTAAATTATCGATTCCACAGGGAACCTATCTTTTTGGTTAATTTTATGAAATTAAGTGAGTTCTTCGGTAGCATTCAAATGGATGTTGGTGATTGTAACTACTTCAACAAAACTAAAACAGAGTCTCACTACTGTCGAAAAACAGAAAATGATGAGAAAATCAACTATAAGGAGGAAGGTTTGACTAAAAGGGATTAAATAGATAAGTTGTTGAGTTTTGTGGTAGATTTTAGTTCCTTTTAATAGATTCCCAAGCCCACTTCCGAGGGTCATGAATGGTGATTATTTCCATAATCGTTGTAATTTCTATTAACAAGGCTCTAGGAGAAGAATTATTCCTAACCCTTCTATTATTCTTCAAGTCTCCTTGCTATGGAACTAGAGTATTAAAGAGGATTTCATTGCTCCCTCTTTCTCCCGAATAGGAGAACAACTATGTATGTAAAGTAGCTAATTAAACACACATGTAAATCATTAACAACAACTCTTTAATAAACTAAAAATCATACCGTCAACATACTTAAACTGTATAAAACTCTCTCGCCTCCCCTATAAAGTTTAGCTCTCCATACAAACTAAATTAAACAGAGGAATTCGCATCTCAATCATGTAAAATTGATGGAATGAGAAAAGAGAATAAGGAAATAGAGAGTTATCCCGGTTTTTTGTCGTTCGTCAATGGAAGTTCCCTTCCCTTGAGCTCTCACGTCCACCTCTTTGCCCTAATCAATCCTTGTTGGTCTCCCTTTCCTTCTGCTGTCAACAGTTGCTGGATTAGGAGTTTCTTCTTTTCTCTGGTTTCACAGCAATTCACAACAGCGGGCGGAGGGGAGGCTACTACTGTCTAATCCGATTTCTCTCCCAAAGTGTGGCTCCCTTCTATTTTAGGTATCCTTTTCCTTTTATAATGGTTGTTTCTTCTCATTTAGGGCTGAGAAAGGATAAAATTGTCCACCTATGATGTTTATAAATTGGTAGACAATGATCCACGTGGACTGCTGATGTGGATTAAAATTTCCAAGTCATCCCGAAAAGTTTATTTTTCGGATTGCTTCAGCATCAGGGTCAGCAATTTATTTTCAGATTTGCTACAACATCATGATTCAGCATAAATGTTGTGGAATTTTACCAAATAACTCAATTAGGTGTACAATTAAGCTCGATTTATGCAAATTGATCTTGTTTTCATATTAAACCACAATTGACTATTTCATGTATACTAATTAGAATAAATGAAGCAATTAATGAGAAAATAGTGAGTATGCGTGCAAAATTAACTATAAAAGTACTTGATATAACTCTACTATTGGAGAGTTATCACACCCCCAAACTTAAGAGATTGCTTGAGCAATCATTCTCTCCATTCTCCTTTTTTTTGTTTCTTTAACAAATTTTTTCTACTATTTATGTTTGTAGAGTATTCAAACAAGACATGATTTAGATCACATTCCTTATATTCCTTCCTCAATTCAGTTTTTCCCCACATTTCACCCTACACTTATAACCAAATCTTACAAGAAAATAACACATTCCTCACTTCCACCTTATTCCCCAAAACACTTCTAAAATGATTACCATTCCTTTTACCTTTGATTTTGTGACTTGGCTTCACAATTTATTTCATTAATTTTCTCTTATCATAACAATTTTTTTTTTCTCTCCCAAGAATTCTTCAAGTCATCCCCTATTCTCTGGGTGCCTCCACTTGTGGTGCAAATCACCTAAGTCTTCAAGGGATGACTATATAGGCTAACACTCATTCTCCCAGCTCGACTCTCTTGCTAGCATCCTGTAGTTTTCAGTGTGACCACATTTGTGATGCAACTCACCTGAACAATAACGATAACTTTCTCTTTTTTTTATTTACATCTCAATTACTTTCGATTTAGACACCTCTATTGGTGATACAGATTGCCTGACAACGAGCAATTGAGACAATTTGTTTGCTTTCCACTTTTTTAGCATTGAGAGTTCAAGCTTTAGGTTGAAGAGGAGTGGTCTAGCCATTGTCCTCAATGAGCATTAGCGTGGGTGTGGAATCATTCTTGAAAGTAGATTAAGGTGCAGAAGCTCTTGGTTATTGTTTTTGTTGGGAAAATGGTCTAAAGGTCGAGTGAATTATGGGAATTCTTGCTGATTACGATGGATTATAACATATTGGATCCTCACCTTAACTTTGATGAATACTCCTTTCAATTTGAGCTTTAATTTCCTTAACTTTTTTTTTCGAGTTATATATATATATATTTTTTTTTAAGGAAACACACCTCTCACCTTACTATTTTATTTATCACATTGAAGCACTCTATATTAGATCCCTAGTTCTTGCATAAAACATCCCTACTGCATATTAAAAAAAATGCATGATATATTACCCTATCTAATCAAGCTCATGTTTCTAGGGAACATGCATGAATATATTTTAAAATTATATGCAGTCAACAAAACAAAAATAGACAATAAAATATAGATGCATGCTTCAAAATAAGATAATAAGATTTAAAAGGGTGTGTTAAGAGAATTCCCTTATCTTTAGGCATCGTGAAAATTCTTTGCGGCTCCATTCTTTTAAAATTTCCTCCAGAAACTTAGAAATACTGATGCTGTAAATCTGCCATCAGTCCAGCTGCTAGTGCTGCTGCTGTATGTCTGCTGTTACATGTGAATTATGATGTCTAGCAGCCCCTTTCTTACCATTTCAAGCTTACCCGAGAATGTACAAGGATTATTTTATGTCTATTTCTCTTTTCCATACAAATTTCTTTCCTACGGGGTTAGAAAATGTTTTAAGATGTTCCTAAATTTTTTTTTGTTGGTGGTGGTGCCTTGGCATGTAGTGGATGAGAAAGTGAGAACATTAAAATGAAAAAAACCACATGAAAATGAAAATGAAAATGAACAAGACAACTATGTGACAACGTGTACTACAAGGGAATAATATTTGTCATCAATCACATTCTAATATGTACCGAGTATAATTAGCCTCCTTTATATGCTAAAATTAGCATTCCTAACCACATCTAAATCTCCTAATTCATCTACAAAATTGGCTAACTTCGTTGGGGCATGCGAGTTATTCACGACAACAAGTGAAATAAAATCTAAAAAACTATCATTCTAAGGAAAGTGAAGATAGCTATTTAAAAACAACTATAAGTGCAAAAATAAAAAGAGAAGAAAAACTAACTTGGTTTACTCGGAGCTTCATATATTTGTTTGCGAATTGTGACCAGCTCCCTCTTCCTCTTTTCATTTTTTTTTATCCATTGTCAAAGAAGTGACGCCCCTTTGGAACTTTCCATCCTATATTGGGTGGGAATAATTTTGTGAAATCTATCTCCCACATATCAAATAGTTCTTCTTTTAACATGTAGTTCAAGGGTGTGTCATCCATAGATAACTTCATTGATGAATTCATTATTTCCTCTAATTTCAGTGATTCACAAACTCTTAGAGTTTTCTCCAATTCTGCTTGTTGTGTAGTGCAATTATTCCAGCTGTTGTCTTCTTCTTGCTGCTGTTTCCAACTATCAGCTGCTGGATTCTCTATCAGTTTATAAATTGCTGAGCATTCCTCTACTACTGCTGGATATTTCATGTTGTCGTTCATATGAAATTCTATTTGTTGATCATTCATTCTCAGTATTATAGTTCCCTTGTGGACATCTATCAATGTTCTTCCAGGTTTCAAAAATGGTCTCCCCAAAATAATTGGTACATCATGGTCCGTTTCATAATCCAAAATGATAAAATCTACTGGAAATATGAACTTGTCCACTTGAATTAGGATATCTTTAATTTTTCCTTCTGGGTAAGTGAAAGATCGGTCTGCTAGTTGAAGGGAGACTGTAGTTGGTCTAGCTTCACCAATACCCAACTTTTTGTAAATAGAGAGCGACATTAGATTAATGCTTGATCCCAAATCATATAATGCTCTACCTAGCTTCTTTCCTCCAATTGATGCGGGAATAGTGAATGAACCTGGGTCTTTCTCTTTTAGTGGGATCTTGTTTTTCAATATTTCACTACACTCTTCATTTAGTGCCACCACCTTGAATTCTTCAAACTTTCTTCTATTAGTAAGCACATCCTTCAAGAATTTCACATAATTGGGCATTTGCTTCAAAACTTCAACTAATGGTATATTTATGTGAATTTCCTTAAATATATCCATGAACTTCTCAAAGTGAGCTTTTTCCTCCTTCCTTTTTATTCTTTGTGGAAAAGGAGATGCTGGTGTGTATGTTCTGCTTTCTTGTCCACTACTGACGGTTGTTTGCGTTTTAGGAGGCTCCACAGTTTCTGCATAATTTTTGTTGTATTCCTTGTGTACAGCAGTATGACTTTTGCTGTCCTCTTTCTGTGCAGCAGCTTCCTTATTTCTCTACTGTGTATCAGCAGCTTCTTGAGAGTGACTATCACCGTGTTCTTTAATTTTTTCTCTCCTACAGGGTATTTCTTTCCCACTTCTCAACTCTATTGCTTGACATTGCTCCATTCCCTCTCTTTTTGGCATTTCGGTGTCTACTGACAACTTACCAAGAGGTCTATTTCGTAACTCATTTGCTAATTGACCTACTTGAACTTCCAAATTTCGCAAGGATGCATGTTGTCTTTGTATCACAGCATCATTTTTAGCCATATATTCCTTTATTAGGCTCTCAAGAGATGTTCCCGGCATGTGTTGAGCTTGGCTAGTTCCTTTCCCTTGGGTGTTGACTTGTTGAAAACTATAAGCCAATTGATTTTGTAATCCAAAACCCGGAGGGTAATTTGCTTCAGGTGGCATTTGTTGGTTGTATAAGCCTTGTCCCTTCCATGAGAAGTTTGGATGATTTCTCCACCCCGGATTATAAGTATTTGAGAAAGGATTATTTTTCGGGTTGCCTTGACTAGCTTGATTCCCCACATAAAAAATTGAGGCCGGATTGCTTGGACATTGATCAAAAGTGTGTTCTTCTCCACAATATACACAAGATTCAGCTGCTGTCTGGGTCATTACAACAGCTGTATGGGCTGGTGCTTTGGTCATTGAGCCTTGTCCCAGTGCTAGATTTTGTAAAATATTAGTCACTGAAGCTAGTTGAGTATTGATAGAGGATAAAGCATCCACTTCAAGTACTCCTCGGGTCTTCTTTCCTGGGTTGCTTCTCACATCGGCCCATTGACAATTGTTAGATGCTATTCTCTCTAAAATCTCATACGCTTCATTGTATGTCTTTGACAAAATAGCTCCATTGGCGGAAGCATCAACTACTTGTTTAGCAGCAATATTTAATCCATTGTAGAAAGTCTCCATTTGTATACAATGAGGTAATCCATGGTGAAGACATTTTCTAAGCATCTTCTTGAATCTCTCCCCCGCTTCACTTAGTGTTTCATCCTCAAACTGTTGAAAAGCGACAATCTCATTTCTGAACCGTGCGTTTCTAATGGGTGGAAAATACTTGATCAAAAATTTCTCTGCTAGACTATTTCAAGAATCAATTGTTCCTAGTGCTAAGGTATTCAACCATGATTTAGCACCATCCCTCAAAGAATAAGGGAATAAGCTCAATCTAATCACGTCTTTATTCACTCCTTGGAATCGAAACGAGTCACTAACTCCCAAAAATGACTTTAGATGTAGGTGGGGATCTTCCGACGGTAGTCCATGAAATTGCCCAATGGTTTGCAACATTTGAAACATCACGGGCTTTAGCTCAAACGTGGTTGCTTGCATTTCGGGTCTAATAATGCACGGATTTAGCTCTTCCACAGCTGGGTGTGCATATGCTTGAATCGCTCTTTCTCTGTCATCTGCTAAATGAATGACATTAGCAGTAATTCTCTCTTGATTAGCCATCATCGCTGGATTTTCAAACTCCCGATTCTGGTGGGCCATTTTCTCCCTCAACTTTCGTCTAAAGGTTCTCTCTATTTCGGGATCAAAAATAAATTCCAAACTCGTAGGTGGGTTCATACACAGAATTCTGCAGCAGTAAGCTCAATTCTGCAGCAGTGAATATAATTCTGCAGCAGTAAATTCAACAGCAGAAAATTCAACAGCAGAAAATTCAGTTTACTATGACTTCTTTTTTGCTCCAACTCACAAAAATCTATAAGTAAAATAACCAAATTAGATTCTCCGGCAACGGCGCCAAAAACTTGATTAGATTCTCCGGCAACGGCGCCAAAAACTTGATCGCTTGTGGATGTATATAATAAAATGATGTAAAATTCACAAGAATAAGTGCAAGTATACACTATCACAAGTAGCAAGTAATAAGTAAATTATCGATTCCACAGGGAACCTATCTTTTTGGTTAATTTTATCGCTGGAAATTAAGTGAGTTATTCGGTAGCATTCAAATGGGTGTTGGTGATTTTAACTACTTAAACAAAACTAAAATAGAGTGTCACTGCTGTCGAAAAACAGAAAATGATGAGAAAATCAACTATAATAAGGAAGGTTCAGCTAAGAGAGATTAAATAGATAAGTTGTTGAGTTTTGTGGTAGATTTTAGTTCCTTTTAATAGATTCCCAAGCCCACTTCCGAGGGTCATGAATGGTGATTATTTCCATAATCGTTGTAATTTCTATTAACAAGGCTCTAGGAGAAGAATTATTCCTAACCCTTCTATTATTCTTCAAGTCTCCTTGCTATGGAACTAGAGTATTAAAGAGGATTTCATTGCTCCCTCTTTCTCCCGAATAGGAGAACAACTATGTATGTAAAGTAGCTAATTAAACACACATGTAAATCATTAACAACAACTCTTTAATAAACTAAAAATCATACCGTCAACATACTTAAACTGTATAAAACTCTCTCGCCTCCCCTATAAAGTTTAGCTCTCCATACAAACTAAATTAAACAGAGGAATTCGCATCTCAATCATGTAAAATTGATGGAATGAGAAAAGAGAATAAGGAAATAGAGAGTTATCCCGGTTTTTTTTGTCGTTCGTCAATGGAAGTTCCCTTCCCTTGAGCTCTCACGTCCACCTCTTTGCCCTAATCAATCCTTGTTGGTCTCCCTTTCCTTCTGCTGTCAACAGTTGCTGGATTAGGAGTTTCTTCTTTTCTCTGGTTTCACAGCAATTCACAACAGCGGGCGGAGGGGAGGCTACTACTGTCTAATCCGATTTCTCTCCCAAAGTGTGGCTCCCTTCTATTTTAGGTATCCTTTTCCTTTTATAATGGTTGTTTCTTCTCATTTAGGGCTGAGAAAGGATAAAATTGTCCACCTATGATGTTTATAAATTGGTAGACAATGATCCACGTGGACTGCTGATGTGGATTAAAATTTCCAAGTCATCCCGAAAAGTTTATTTTTCGGATTGCTTCAGCATCAGGGTCAGCAATTTATTTTCAGATTTGCTACAACATCATGATTCAGCATAAATGTTGTGGAATTTTACCAAATAACTCAATTAGGTGTACAATTAAGCTCGATTTATGCAAATTGATCTTGTTTTCATATTAAACCACAATTGACTATTTCATGTATACTAATTAGAATAAATGAAGCAATTAATGAGAAAATAGTGAGTATGGGTGCAAAATTAACTATAAAAGTACTTGATTATAACTCTACTATTGGAGAGTTATCATAGCTCGTTCATCCATTCCTATCGAGAATGGGCCCATGTGTCATTCATGATATAAGGACATCCCGAACATCCAATCTATCCTAGTTTTATTGAGGCGTTGGACACTCTTTTGTCCATGTCATATCTTTTACAGACTCTGTATCAAATAGCGGATATATGATCCAATCTCTGATACATGGGGTGAGAGCTTAATGTCTACACACCTGTGTTGTCCGACATTATCCTTGAAAGAGTCATTTCCAAGAAAGTCACCAAAGACAAGCATGTTCGATAGAGTTGCTCGCTGAGTACACATGACCATGGATGGGACCTTAGCTCAGCGGTAGAGAATTTCATTGTAGATCAAGAGGTCTCCAGTTCGAACTTGGTAGGGCCCTTATTTTTGGTTCGAACGGCCCTTATTTTTTCTTTTTCTTTTTCACTAGTTCGAACTTGGTAGGGCCCTTATTTTTTCTTTTTCTTTTGTCTGGTGTCACGATCGTACATTTTAAACTGTGTGGCATCATCGTGATTTTCAAGCATCTCAACTCGTCATCTAGGATCCCAATTAATGTGGCCCATATGCCTTCATATAAAAACAATCTTGAGATGTCATTGCCCATCATACCTCGTTCATTCATTCCCATGGAGAATGGGTCCATGTGTCATTCATGATATCAGGACATCCCGAACATCCAATCCATCCGAGTTCTTTTTCGAGTTCTTTTCAGGCGTTGCTCGCTGAGGAAACATGACCATGGATGGGTCCTTAGCTTAGTGGTAGAGCATTTGACTAAATAAATAAAATAAAATCAATTCTTCCCCCTTCCTCTCTACTAACTCTCGTCCCTTTTCCAATCATTTGAAAAATGTTAGATTTGAGAAAATAGAAATGCCTCACATCAGATATAGAAATGCCTCACATCAGATATAGAAATGCCTCACATCAGATATAGAAATGCCTCACATCAGATTTATAGAAGATAATAAAGATTTACATGGGAGAGAGATTTGAGATTTATGGGTAAGTTATATCTCAGATCTCCTCTTCTTTCATCCAATTATTTAGTTTTTATTTAGCAATTTAACTGTTAGAAAGATATCAGTAGCAGAAAAAAAATAGAATGATTAAATTGGCCCAATGTAATTGCATTGATTTATAGGGATGATGAAGATTTACATGGGAGAGAGATTTGAGATTTATCCGTAAGTTATATCTCAGATCTCTTCTCTTTTATCCAATTATCTAGTTTTATTTAGCAATTTACGGGTTAGAAAGATATCAATAGCAGAAAAAAATAGAATCGATTAAATATTAATGGGTATTAAATGGTTTGTATGAAAATAATACTATAACAAACATATATAAATATTTAAAGACTTAACTCATGCAAAGACTCTAACGTTCGCATGAAGTATAACACATGGATCAATATAAATTAGAGAAACAATTTTGTAGAAGTTCAAACTTGAAACTGTTGTCATGGGCTCACATAGGTTGACTTGGATTTCAATGGACTTTCATTAAGAATAACGTCGGGACATCAGCCTAAGCTAATCAGGTAAGTGACCTTACTTTTGACATGGTTATATTTGATGTTGGCACATGTCCCGTGGTTCTGCACGTGTCATATATATTGATATGTGTGAATTGTCTGTGGATCGATGTGCTTCTTATATGTTATGTATATGTTATAATATGTGAACTGTATGATAATAATTACAGTACGATGTGTTCGATGATATGTTTGAGATAGGATACGAGAAGGATGCACAAAACGAAATGTAACGATAGGAGTAAGATACGTTTATGAAATGTTAAGATTAGGTTACATACCGAAGTACTATGGATAGGAGAGATTGATGAAAGAATACGGTTAGGTTATGGGTAGAAAGGGATACGTTTGTGATAGATTGATAGAACGATAGCGTTAGGATACGTTCCTGTGATGATATGACTAAGGTACGTTCACGTAACGATATGACTGTGATAGGTATAAGAACATTAAGGCTATGATAAGTTAAGGAACGATATGACCACGAAGTGTTAACGATATGACATGTTTATGATACGATATATTGTGATATGATATGTTATGTTTAGATTGTTTTGTGTGACCATTGAGGTAATTGTTGTATGAATTGTACTTTATGAAATGACATGTTAAAAGCATGGAGCATTATGTTATGTTTTCTAAATTGTATGTATAAAGCATGTTATGAATGACATGATATCACGATAAATGAAATGAAATATAACCCAGTTAGAATTATGCATGATATGAGAAATGATATGATATGAAGGTAAAACGATAGCGGCGTTATATTTATTAATGTCGAAAATGGAAAAATATTGGGACCTCATGCATTATGTGTGCTCATGCATTGGAGGATACCCCTATTTCATCACGATGGGTAGGGGTACGATCATTATATTTTACATAATATTGCGGGCAAGGGTATGATCATTTTGTTTTACATAATGCTGTCGTGGCGATTACTAGTTCTAACGGGTGTCTAGCCTAAGGACCTCCCAGAGTATGCTCGCCCGAAAAGGAAAGTGGCCCAGCGGTGTGCGAACTGACTGGTGAGTCCATACTTGCACGTATGGGCTGTGTAGAGTATATGGTACACATCCAAGTTACCCGTTAGGACAGTACCATAGGAAATTAGATTGAAAGGATAGGTCCCGTCATTGCACTCGCATGTTCTTGCATTTAACCCCCAATAGTGGGGTCACTTACTGAGTATTTCTTTAAATACTCAAGCCATGTGCAACCACATTTTTCAGGTTAAGGCAAGGCGTTCCTGTACGGCTGACAACGACATCGCAACTCGAGACCATGGCACATGCATAGGGTAGTGGTATTTATTTTCTTAGACTTAGGCTAGAATAAGATGTTTTTAATTTAAATATTTATTTATTTTATTTAGCCTTTTTTTGTGTCGTTTTAAAGGTGTTTTCGAAACATGTAAGTCCATGGCTGTGTTTTAAGATAAATGTTACGTTTTATGGAATTTAAATGAAGTCTTTCTGCATTCAATATTCATGATATGTATACAGTAGCGACCTTAAATTAAGTAGAAAATTTCGAGTCGTTACACATATGCTTTCATGTCATCACAATCTTGAGATATATGGCCGATATGCCATCATGTCATCACAATCTTGAGATGTCATTGCCCATCATAGCTCGTTCATCTACGATCCCAATTAATATGGCCCATATGCCTTCAAGTCATCACAATCTTGAGATGTCATTGTCCATCATAGCTCGTCCATCTAGGATCCCAATTAATATAGCCCATATGTCTTCATGTCATCACAATCTTGAGATGTCATTGTCCATCATAGCTCGTTCATCCATTCCCATCGAGAATGGGCCCATGTTTCATTCATGATATCAGGAAATCCTGAACATCCAATCCATCTGAGTTGTATTGAGGCGTTGGACACTCTTTTGCCCAAGCCATATCTTTTACGGACACTTTATAAAATAGCGTGTATATGATTCAATCTCTGACATATGGGGTGAGGGCCAATGTCGACATACCCGTGTCGTCCGACACTATCCTTGAAAGAGTCATTTCCAAAAAAGACGCCAAAGACAATCATGTTCGATAGAGTAGGTCGCTGGACACAAGACCATGGATTGGTCCTTAGCTTAGTGGTAGAGTATTTGACTGTAGATCAAGAGGTCACTAGTTTGAACCTGGTAAGGCCCTTTTTTTTTTCTTTTTCTGTTGTTTGGTGTCACGATCGTACATTTTAAACTGTGCGGCATCATCGTGATCTTCAAGCATCTCAACTCGTCATCTAGGATCTCAATTAATATGGTACATATGCAAAACAATCTTGAGATGTCATTGCCCTTCGTAGCTCGTTCATCCATTCCCATCGAGAATGGGCCAGTGAGTCATTCATGATATCACAACATCCAATCCTCCAAGTTCTTTTGAGGCGTTAAACCCTCTTTTGTGCTTGCCATATCTTTTACGGATTATGTATCAAATAGCGGGTATATGATCCAATCTCTAATACATAGGGTGAGGGCGCAATGTCGACACACCCGTGTCGTCTGACACTATCCTTGAAAGAGTCATTTCTAAAAAAGTCGCCAAAAACAAGCATGTTCGATAGAGTAGCTCGCTGAGGACGCAAGACCATGGATGGGTCCTTAACTCAGTGGTAGAGCATTTGACTGCAGATCAAGAGGTCCCCAGTTCGAACCTGGTGTCATGATCGTACATTTTAAACTGTGCGGCATCATCGTGATCTTCAAGCATCTCAACTCGTCATCTAGGGTCTCAATTAATATGGCACATATGCAAAAAAATCTTGAGATGTCATTGCCCTTCGTAGCTCGTTCATCCATTCCCATCGCAAATGGGCTGTGTCATTCATGAAATCAGGACATCCCGAACATCCAATCCATCTGAGTTCTTTTGAGGCGTTAAACCCTCTTTTGTGCTTGTCATATATTTTACGGACTATGTATCAAATAGCGGGTATATGATCCAATCTCTAACACATGGGGTGAGGGCGCAATGTCAACACACCCGTGTCGTCCGACACTATCCTTGAAAGAGTCATTTCCAAGAAAGTCGCCAAAGACAAGCATTTCCGATAGACTAGCTCGCTGAGGATACAAGACCGAGGATACAAGACCCATGGATTGGTCCTTAGCTTAGTGGTAGAGCATTAGGTCACCAATTCGAACTTGGTAGGGCCCTTATTTTTTCTTTTATTTTTTGTTTGGTGTCACGATCGTACATTTTAAACTGTGTGGCATCATCGTGATCTTCAAGCGTCTCAAATCGTCATCTAGGATCCCAATTAATATGGCCCATATGCCTTCATGTGCATCATCGTAATCTTCAAGCATCTCAAATCGTCATCTAGGATCCCAATTAATATGGCCCATATGCCTTCATGTTGATGGTGTTACTATAACACGTGCGGAAGCAATTTGGATCTTAGGCACTCTAAGTACATCAATTATAGTAAATTAGCTATCATGTTCAAAAGCATTAAAACTCAATGAGTTTGAATACTAACCTTTAGTAGTTCAAATTCCGTTTTCCTTACGAATCTGTTTCAAACTACCACTAGTGTCTTCCCTACTATTCTCCGGCCTTAGAACAGGATTGTAGAATCTGGTGAGTGACTAAACCTTACAGAAATTTAGTATATGTAAAGAGAGAATTTTGAGAGATTTTCTCAAAGTTTTTCAAGATGAATTTCCATGTACCTTGATCACTCTATTTATAGAGTCATATATATTTGCATGTTCATGCAACTTTGAGATTACCAAATTTTGACACTCAAAATTCGACTCAAATTTGTGAGATTATGTGGCAAGCATGTAAGTTTGAGTTAACCAAATTTTGACACTCAAAATTCCACTCAAATTTGTAGGATTACGTGGCAAACATGCAAGTTTGGTTAAACCATATATTGATACTCAATATTCCACTAACTCAAACATGAATTTTTCCATTTAAGTGAAGTCAACATCTTGACTTTCTTTATTTTAATTCAACAATTAATTTAAATAATTAATTTCAAATCAAAATAATATTAAATGATTAATTAAACAATTTAATTAATATTAACATTAAATAAAATGTCAATCTCAATCAATTCGAGCACATTGATTATGAATCCCTATTTATAATTAAAATATTTAAATCTTATTTAAATATCTCCAATTCTCTCTTTTTGTTTAATTCATAATTAAAATAGAATGCGGTTAAATATATCGTATATATTTAGCATATATTCTCTAATTTGAATTTGAACACTTCGAACTCACTTGTCACACTGTTCTAAGGTTTAGTCCAATATGAGCTAGCAGGGGACTTAATGGACCTATAGATCATGGGCTTCAACGATTCGAGATAAAACGGCTAAACTCATTAACCTTGTTAACCAACATTCGTTAACTACTAGGACACTCCACTATAGCCTAGTAGTTGCACTCCCCTCACTATAGATATCTTTCTGTCCATTTGATATAACCATGATTAGTAAGTCGATCCTTCACAGGTTGTTCGTAACTAGAGTTGGGTCAATTTACCGTTTTACCCCTAACGTTACTTCTTGTTCCTTAAGTCCCACTGATCCTTTAATGAAAAATTGGTTTGTGGTCCAACCACTAAACCGAATCCCTCTCGGGCCAATGAGAGGGTGGGGCCCCTTGTTCAAGACTTGAAGTTAGTACTTAAGGGAACAACCTCTCTACTGTATCTAAAAGCGGGTAGGAGTGAATTCCATCTTACACCCTATGTTCCCAGCTATTCACCCAGTCTTACCCCTGAAATGGGATGCTTATTGAGTCGGCGAACTCGGGTCACTCTCACTCGTGCCAATCTAAGGATAATTCCGAATAAACAGGAGCTCATAGTTAGCTCAGGATTAAGATCGAGTTACCTAGGTCATCGAATGAAAAAATTAGTCTCAATAGTAAACGACATTATAAAGTGTGAGTGATTTTCTTCATGGTCCGATCTTATGCAATACTCATTGCATAGGACGCCCCCACTCACATGTCTCCACATGTACAATTTAGTGATCACATTGTTTATATCATATACAAAAGTGGGCCGCATTCATAGTGTCCCCAGAATTTGGTACTCAGCCTTATCCCTGTACTATAGATCATTTTGACTATATACTTGAACTTGATCCACTCTTATGTATCTACATATAGTTCAAGTTATCATACTATAGCAAGAGTGTTCTTAGTTTATTGGATTTAGATTAATAATCATAAAATTCACTTTATTCAATAACAATCGTTACTGAATAAACATCAATAATAACTTTATTGAAAATAGAATATGTTTTTGTTTACAAACTATGAGTTTTAGGACATAAAACCCAACACATGTCATCTCAATCTTGAGATGCCATTGCCATCATAGCTCGTTCATCTAGGATCCCAATTAATATGGCCCATATACCTTCAAGTCATCACAATCTTGAGATGTCATTGCCCATCACAACTCGTTCATCTAGGATCCCAATTAATATGGCCCATATGCCTTCATGTCATCACAATCTTGAGATGTCATTGTCCATCATAGCTCATTCATCCATTCCCATCGAGAATGGGCCCATGTTTCATTCATGATATCAGGACATCTCGAACATCCAATCCATCCGAGTTCTATTGAAGCATTGGACACTCTTTTGTCCATGCCATATCTTTTACGGAATCTGTATCAAATAGTTGGTATATGATCCAATCTCTGACACATGGGGTGAGGGCGCAATGTCGACACACCCGTGTTGTCCGACACTATCCTTGAAAGAGTCATTTCCAAGAAAGTTGCCAAAGACAAGCATGTCCGATAGAGTAGCTCGCTGAGGACACAAGACCCATGGACGGGTCCTTAGCTCAGTGGTACAGATCAAAAGGTCACCAGTTTGAACTTGGTAGGGCCCTTTTTTTTCTTTTTTTTCTCTGGTGTCACAATCGTACATTTTAAACTGTGTGGCGTCATGTTGATCTTCAACCATCTTTATCTAGGATCCCAATTAATATGGCCCATGTGTCATTCATGATATCAGACCTCCTGAACAAAGTCACCAAAGAGAAGCATGCATGTTCGATAGAGTAGCCTCGCTGAGGACATAATACCCATGGATGGGTCCTTAGTTCAGTGGTAAAGTATTTGACGGTAGATCAAGAGGTCACCAATTCGAATTTGGTACGGTCCTTATTTTTTCTTTTTTTTTTTCTAGTGTCACGCCCTTATTTTTTCTTCTTTTCGTCTTGTGTCACGATCGTACATTTTAAACTGTGCGGCGTCATCGTGATTTCATGCATCTCAACTCGTCATCTAGTATCCCAATTAATTTGGCCCATATGCCTTAATGTCACCCATCATAGCTCATTCATTCATTCCCATTTAGAGCGGGCCCACGTGTAATTCATAATATGGGTACTTCTCAAACATCCTTCCATTCGGGTTCGATAGAGGCGCTGGACCCTTTTGTGTTCATGCTATATCTTTTACAGACCCTATATCAGATAGTGGGTATATGATTCAATCTCTGACACATGGGGTCAGGGCGCAGTGTGAACACACCCGTGCCATCCGACACTATCCTTGAAAAACTCATTTCCAAGAAAGTCGCCAAAGACAAGCATGTCCAATAGAGTAGCTCGCTGAGGACACAAGATTCTTGGATGGGTCCTTAGCTTAGTGGTAGAGCATTTGACTGCATATCAAGTGTTCAATAGTTCGATCCTGGTAGCCTGTCGTCCGACACTATCCTTGAAAGACTCATTTCCAAGAAAGTCGCAAAAGACAAACATGTGCTCAGTGGTAGAGCATTTTACTGCAGATCAGGTCACCAGTTCGAACCTAGTAGTAGGATCTTCATGCATCGCAACTCGTCATCTAGGATCCCTTTCATGTCATCCTAGTCTTGAGATGTCATCACCCATCATAGCTTGTTCATTCATTTCCAAAAGCGGGCCCACGTGTCATTCATAATATTGGTACATCCCGAACATCCATCTATCTGAGTTCTATTGACTATTGAGGCGTTGGACCCTTTGTGTCCATGCCATATCTTTTACAGACTCTCTATCAAATAGCGGGTATATGATTCAATCTCTGACACATGGGGTCAGGGCGCAATGTCGACACACCCGTGTCGTCCGACACTATCCTTTAAAGACTCATTTCCAAGAAAGTCGCCAAAGACACGCATGTCCAATAAAGTAGCTCGGTGAGGACACAAGACCTATGGATGGGTCCTTAGCTTAGTGGTAAAGCATTTAACAAATCATGAGGTAGTTGTCCACTCGACCATCAGAAAATATCATGTCTGGCGTCACGATCGTACATTTTAAACTATACGCCGTCGTCACATATGCCTCCATGTCATCCCAATCTTGAGATCTCATCGCCCATCATAGCTCGTTCATTCATTCCCATTGAGAACGGGCCCACGTGTCATTCATAATATTGTGACATCCCGAACATCCATCCATCTGAGTTCTATTGAGGCGTTGGACCCTCTTTGTCCATGCCATATCTTTTACGGACACAGAATCATATCGCGGTATACGATCCATCCTATGATACATGTGGTGAGGGAAAAATATCGACAAACCCATTTCATTCAACACTATCCTTGAAAGACTCATCTTAAATTAAGTCGCCAAAGACACGCATCTCCCATAGAGTAGACATAAGATTCATGGATGAGTATTTAGTTCAGTGGTAGAGCATTTGATTGCAGATCAAGAAGTAAGCAGTTTGAACGCAGTAGGGCCTTTATTATTTTTTTTTTTTGGTACAAAATCAAGAGGTAGTTGTCCACTCAACCATCAGAAAATATCATGTCTAGTGTCACAATCGTACATTTTAAACTGTGCGACGTCGTCATGATCTTCACCTATCTCAACTCGTTATCTAGGATCCCAATTAATATGGCCCATATGCGTTCATTGATTCCCATCGTGAATGGGCCCACATGAAATTCATGATATCAGGAATTCCCTAATATCCATCCATCCGAGTTCTGTTGAGGCATTGGACCCTCTTGTGAATATGTCATATCTTTTACAGACTTTGTATCAGATACCAGGTATATGATTCAATCTATAACACAGGGTGAGGGTGTAATGTCGGCACACCCATGTCATCTGACACTATCCTTGATGACAGACTCATTTCCAAGAAAGTTGACAAATACACGCACGTCACATAGAGTAGCTCGCTAAAGACACAAGACCCATGGATGGGTCCTTAGCTCAGTAGTAGGGCATTTGACTTTAGATCAAAAGGTCAATAGTTCTAACCTGGTAGGGCTTTTATTTTTTCTTTTTCTTTTTCTTTTTTTATACAAAATCACGAGGTAGTTGTCCACTCACCATAAAAAAAATATTATGTTTGGTGTCATGATCGTACATTTTAAACAATGCGTCGTCGTCGCATATGCCTCCATGTCATCCCAATCTCATCGCCCATCATAGCTCGTTCATTCATTCCCATCAAGAATAGGCCCACGTGTCATTCATAATATGGGGACATCCCGAACATCCATCCATCTGAGTTCTATTGAGGCATTGGACCCTCTGTGTCCATGCCATATCTTGTACGGACACTGTATCACATAGTGGGTCGACACACCCATGTGGTTCGACCTTATCCTTGAAAGACCCATTTTAAAAAATGTCACCAAAGACACGCATGTACTATAGAGTAGCTCGCTTAAGAAAAAAGAACCATCATGGGTCCTTAGCTCAATGGTAGGTAGACCATTTTACTGCAGATCAAGAGGTCCCCAATTTGAACTCTATGCATCTCATCATTCCCATCGAGAAAAGGCTCAGGCCCACGTGTCATTCATGAGATATTGGGATTATCCCGAATCTCCATCCATCTGAGTTCTATTAAGGCGATGGACCCTCTTGTGTCTAGTCCATATGTTTTACGGACTTCGTATAAGAACATCCACCCATCTGAGTTCTATTGAGGCGATGAACCCTCTCGTGTCTAGTCCATATCTTTTACGAACTCCGTATCAGATAGCGGGTATATGATCCAACATCCGACACATGGGGTGAGGGCACAATGAAAAGTTGCCAAAGACACGCGTGTCCCATAGAGTAACTCGCTTAGGACATAAAACCTATGGATGGGTACTTAGCTCAGTGGTAGAGCATTGGTAGGGCCCTTATTATTTCTTTTTTTGGTATAAAATCACGAGCGTATCATTATAAACTGTGCAGCATCGTCGTGATCTTCATGCATCTCAACTCGTCATAGGATCCAAATTAATATGGCCTATATGCCTTCATGTAATCTCAATCTTGAGATTTCATCGCCTATCATAGCTCATTCATTCATTCCCATCGAGAATGAGCCCACGTGTCATTTATAATATCGAGACATCCCGAACATCCATCCATTCGAGTTCTATTGAGGCATTGGACCCTCTCGTATCCATGCCATATCTTTCACGGACTCCATAGTAGATAGCGGATATATGATCCAACCTCTAACACATGGGGTGAGGACGCAATGTCGAACACCATTGTCGTCCGACACTATCCTTGAAAGATCAATTTTAAAGAAAGTCGCTATAGACACGCATTTCCCATAGAGTAGCTCGCTTAGGACACAAAACTCATGGATTGGTCATACACTAAGGTTGTCCATAAAGTTTGAATTCCATACGACTGACTTGTTCGACAAGTTCGAACAATTGTCGCACAATCGTTGTCTCACTGCCACAAGAGTGCAATTGTGACAAGTGGTATCAGAGTCGATTCAGATCCTTAAATCGTAGTACACAGACATATCCACTGTAAAAAAAACTAGACAAGTCCCAGGCTGACCGATTGGTAGAAATCGAAGAGTAGTTACTCTACATGAGTGAAGTTCCTGATGGAATGAGGCTTTTGGAGTCTTGCATGAATGAGATTGCCACTAAAGTCGACAGGATCAATGAGATGGCAATTCACCTTGAGGTAATGCATGTCCGCAAATTAATGATTAGGGTCGAGGCCCTAGAAGACAAGGTCACAACTGCTGGTGGCTTCGAGCGTACAGATAGCTCAACAAGCTCTGTTTCCCCGATGGGAGGAACGCATTGAGAGTTTAGAAAATGCCCAACAATCGAATATTCAAATGGTCTAAAAAATGTCTTAGGATTTAAGAGTAGCCCTTGGAGTGGTCAGGGATGAAGTGGTGGATTTGAGCGCCAGACTAAACCTCACCATTATAGCAGTGGAGAACCAAATCCCAGCTTGGGGAGTAGTCCAATTCAACAAGATAAAGGTTTCGAATCCTAAACCCTTCCATGGGGTTCAATATCCAAAACTCTAGAGAACTTTATCTTTGACTTCAAATAGTACTTTCAAACCACAAACACTGTGTCAGAAGAAGCGAAGGTCATGTTGGCAACAATGAATTTAGTCGACGATGCAAAGTTGTGATGGAGATCCAAATACACAGACATTCAAGATGGTTGATCTAATGTGGATACTTGGGAGAGCTTAAAACAAGAACTCAGCTCTCAGTTCTTCCTATAGAATGTCAAGATAATCGCAAGAATGAAGTTAAAAGAGCTAAGACATACTGACAATATCCGAGACTACTTAAGCAATTTTCTGGCTTATGTTGGATATTCGTGATATGTCTAAGAAAGACAAGGTCTTCAGTTTTGTTGAGGGGCTGAAGTTGTGGGCGAAATCAAGCTCTACGAACAAAGAGTTCAAGACCTTTCCACAACCTATGCTACAGCCGAACAATTGTTTGATTTTAGTATTAATCAACCCTAAAAGATAAGTCGAAACTAGGCATCTGCAAGTGGTGAAAATAAAAATTATCGACCCAACTCCCCTAAAGGTGGGGGAAGTGACAAGCTTGAAGGCGGAGGAGGGGAATGTGAGTCCTCCCTGCAGAGATGTAGAACTCCACGACCAAGATCTCATAGCCAGAATAGTCATAGTCAAAATCAACGCCCCATGTCTTGCTTCATATGCAAGGGAGCCCACCAAGAAACTGAGTGCCAACAAAAGGCAGCACTCTATGCCTTCCAAGAAAAAATTGGAATGAACTCGGAAGTCGAGTACGAGATAGAGAAATTTGAAACACCGCTAGTCTAAAACGTGGAAAAATCCCGCATCGGGGCCCTAAAGTATTTTATCTGCTCTTCAGAAGAGAGTGAGTTAGATAGAACAACCAATAGAATGCAGTCATATGCATGTTGAGGCCTAAGTCAACCAAAAAGTGACCAAAAACAATATTTTCAACTATAGAGCTACCCATAACTTCATGATAGAGACCGAAACGAAACGCTTGAACATCCTATGACATTGAGATACAAGACGAATGAAAGCTGTCAATTTAGTAGCTTTACATGTCCCAAAGGTTGCAAAAGAGAACTCCGGTAATGATAAGGACTTGGACAATACAAACCGATTTTGTGATTGTCAAGATGGATGACTTTGACATCATGTTAGGTGTTAAGGATATTTAGTCATGAATTATGGTTTACCACGTGTGTGTGTGTGTATATATATATATATATATATGAATGATATTTGACCCTTTATTATAATATCTAGGTATTTTCCTTCCATTACGGTATATTGGTCCAATTATTATAGGAAAATATCTTATATCCATTTATTGTTGTTTCCATATTCTTTGTAATTTATTTGACTCTCTAAATGATTATAAATAGAGAACTTTCACCACCATGTAGCTGTGGTTGTTTTAAGTAAATACTCTCATGTTATCAGAGCCCTTTCAGTTTAGCAACCCCAATCCTTTATTTTCAATGGCTTTTGAATCCTCTACTCATCTTCTTCTCCACCACCACTACTAGCTTTGACGCCGCAGGGGCAGTCTCCATGGCTGCCGCAAGTGGAGCCGATTAATTACTCTTCGGCTCCACCATTTTAGCCTCCAAATCATCCTTCGCAAACCCACCCTTCCCAATACTCTCTACATACAACCTC
This sequence comes from Cucurbita ficifolia, assembly GCA_033971965.1. NCBI lineage: Eukaryota > Viridiplantae > Streptophyta > Magnoliopsida > Cucurbitales > Cucurbitaceae > Cucurbita > Cucurbita ficifolia. The sequence goes on from CM066976.1 coordinate 5,154,518, forward strand.
ACCTTCTCCAACACAATCGGTTTCCCCTTAGCCAACGTAGCCTCCTTCATTTTCTTCCCAATTGACCCTTCATCCTTCACAAAAACCCTAACTTAAGGATCCTCATCAGCGTTCTCATCGGAAATATACAAAATCTCAACAAGTCCATCGACCTTCTGCAGAGATTTACCTTCGGAATCCGGGCGCCGCACTGGCCTCTTCGCATACCAAGTCATCGTCGGCCTCCTCACCAAAATTGACTACTTCGCCCTCCATGGAAAATCTTCATGCTTCAACACCGTCTTCGTCCCTTGCTCTGGGGGGCGTGGCTCCCTCTCCATCCATTGGAACTTCACCACCTACTATGGTGCCAAAAACATCTCCACCGGCTCTACCTACTACTATGTCGTCGGCCTCCACTCTTAGCAATGGTGGTGTTGTGAAATAATCATTATCTCTAGATCTACCATTGTGGCTCTTCACCCACTCCTGATGATCTCTTTATTAGTCAGTTAAAATATACTCGAGATATTCTTACTCGTGCTCATTTGCTCAATAGCAAACAAGTCCAAAAGGCACATACCTCATTCCGACTCCACCCCTCTCTCTCTTTCTTCATCTAAAATACACCATAGAGTCCGCATTCTCAGTTTTTGTCCACTTTTTCCTCTCTTGCTCTAGCGGCCACCACGTCCACCCTTCTTGCTTCACAGCCACCATCAAACCCTCTCTCTCTCTGTCTCTTGCCCTTTTCTCATATTAAAGTCATCGCCCTAATTCTAAAGTCTCTACCTTGCGTCTCTATAGTCCACAACCCATGGTTTTTTCTCAACCCCTGATTGCTGATAGTTCTCTTTTCTTTAATCATACTATCTCTATCGATCTTCTATTGGCATCTTCTTTATCGACTTTCCCTTTGACCCGTCAATTTATATTTTTCCAATTTCTTCTTCTTCTTTCTCTGTTTCGATACTCTCCCGTTCCATTCCCATTCTATTTTTAACTGCAATTTCTATATCTTCCAAGGTTGGATTTGGAGGAATTCTTATGGTAATTTTCCGTTCTCTATCAGTTTTTTTTTTTTTTTTTTAAATTAGCCTAGACCAAGGTCCTTCAAATGACTTTCTCTCTCTATTCCCCTTCTTAGTTTTCCCTCCTATTTCGTGGGTTAAACATATTCTTGGTGGAGCCAAGGCAACATCGCCGCTGTCCGACGATCCCTTTACAGTTTTTGACGGCCAAGAAAATACTATGCCGCCCAACCAGACGTCTCCTCCGAACCAAGTTACTCACATCTTCACAAAAAGTGTTTCTCGATCTCTCTTTGAATTTATTAGATCCAAGGTTAAGGATATTTAGTCATGAATTATGTTTTACCATGTATATCATATTTGACCCTTTATTATAGGTAAATATCTTCTAGCTTACCATAGGTATCATATTTGTTCTTTTATTATAGGTAATTATTTGTATCCATTCTTTCCATTTATTATTCTTTTCATATCTTTTGTAATTTATTTGATTCTCTAAATGATTGTAAAAGAGTTCTTTCTAAATGATTGTCAAGATGGATGACTTTGACATTATTGTTAGGGGTGGATTTTCTGCTTGAACACAAAATTATTCCCAGATCTAACCCGACAATCATTTAGACTATCACCGGTCAACCAAAAGGGGTGAAAATGATGTTGTCATTATAGTTGAGAAGGGATATTACCGATGATGAACCCACGTTCGCTACCCTTGACATGATTGAAGAGGCGAGCTCAAGTGCACTCACAACAACAAAAACCTCATGGCCACATAGGTACATCGCGACACAAGACCAGAAAGTTAGACAAAGTATTTATCTCCACCTGGGCAAATAGATCAAGAGATTGATGTTATGTCGAGGGCGCGATTGCCTGCCACAAATGTGTGTTATACGACTCAATCTGAGCTAGCTAAATTCTACAAACAGCTTAACGACTTATTGACAACCGATTTCATTAGACCCGCAAAAACTCTTGTCAGTGATCACCCAAATGTTGGGGTGAGATACCAAGCCAACACCTCTGCTAAAGAAGGGAGACACAGAGAAACCTCTGAAGCAACTCATGTTCACGCAGAAATACCATCCAGACGGATGAAGAGAAAGGCCGATCGAAAGCGTCGGCCATGAAAATTTCAAGATGGATAGAGAGTTCTAGTCAAGTTGATCATATCAACTCCAATTTTAAAGCAACAAGAACCAGGGACTAGTGTGAAAATACTATGGACTATTCATATAGGATTCAATTGCTCCCATGGATGCAGACTAGTCTTGTTATCCATGTTAATAACTTGAAATGTTACTATCTCAACCAAGAAGGCACCAAACACAAGGAGGTGGTACGAACTCAGACAAAGAAAAAGACTTTCCCAGCAAAGAAAGTATGAGAGACTCAAACAGAAAAGACGCGAAGAGTCAACGAATCGAGAAATGTTTTTTTTCAACCATGACCTGAGGCTTGATCATACACTAAGGTTGTCTGCCAAATCTGACTTTCGTACAACTGACTTGTTCGCCAATCGGGTAAGAAAAAGTGCAGCACAATCGTTGCCTGATAACTCTTCAAAAATAGAGTTATATCAAGTTTTTTTTTTTTTGTAGATAATTTTGCATTCGTACTCACCATTTTCACATTAATTGTTCAATTTATTCTAATTAGTAAATATGAAACAGTCAATTACGGTTCAGCACGAAAAGAAGATCAATTTTCATAAATCAAGCCTAATTGTACACTTAATTGAGTTATTTAGTAAAATTTGAGAACATTTATACTAAACCATGATGCTATAGGAAATTTGGAAACAATCATGTTGACGATGACCTGTCTATACAAATTGCTGACCATGATGCTGAAGCAATTCGAAAAGCAAATTTTTTGGGATGACATAAAAATTATAATCCAAACCACCAAGACATGTGGGTCATTGACTACCCAATTAGGAAATTCCTAGGTGGACGACTCGCTCCTTCTCAGCCCTAAATGGGAAGCAATGAACAATATAAAAAGGGAAGGTTACCTAAAAAGAAAGAGAGCCACAAAATGGGAAAAAATAGAATATAGGGTTCTGTTGATGTGAAACCAGAGAGAAAGAAGAAAAAGAACCCTAATTAATTCAGCCGATGTTGACAACAGAAGGACAAGAAGACCAAGAAGGATAGATTAAAGTAGAGAGGTATGTTGACAACAGAAGGACAAGAAGACCAAGAAGGATAGATTAAAGCAGAGAGGTGAACAAAAGAGCTTAAAGGAAGGGAACTTCCATTGAAGTACAACAACAAAGATTGGTAACTCTCTTATCCTTTACTCTATCTTCTTATTCTATCAATTTTACATGACTAAGATGTGAATTCCTTGATTCAATTCAGTTTGTATAGATAACTAAACTTCATAGAGGAGGTAGGAGAGTTTTATGTAGTTTAAGCATGTTGAAGGTGTGACTTTAGTTTATTAAAGAGTTGTTATTAGTGATTTACATGTTTGTTTAGTTGACACTTTACCTACATAGTTGTTCTCTTATTCGAAAGACGAAAGAAGGGAGGGAGCAAGGAAATTCTCTTTAATACTTTAGTTCCATTGCAATGATACTTGAAGTTAATTGAAGGGTTATAAATAATTCTTATTCTAAAGCCTTGTTAATAGAAATTACAAAACGATCATGGAAGTAATTAACATGCATGACCCTCGAAAGTGTGCTTGGAAATCCGTTAAAAAAAGCTAAAATATAGCACAAAATTCAACCACTTATCTATTTAATCTCTCCTAGCTCAACTTTCATTATTATTGTTGATTTTCTCATTGCTATCAGTTTTTTGACAGCAATTGACACTCTGCATAAAAAAAATTTTAAATAGTTTAAATTCACGGACACCCATTTAAATATACTAAAAACTCACTTAATTTTTAGCAAAAAAAAAAAAAAGTTTTATGTAGAATCCATAATTTACTTATTATTTGCTACTTATGATGGTGTATACTTGCACTTATTCTTGTGAATTTTACACCGTTTTACTATATACATTCATGCCGATCACTGTCCCGCTACCACAAGGGTGCGATTGTGACATAGCACGCGTGAGTGTCCTAAATTCCCCCGTTCGACCATTGTTTGCTAGTTTTTCGTCCTAATTTTCGTACTCACCTTATTTTTATGTGAATTAGGTTCCACCAAGAAGTTTTTAAAATTTTTAAACGATTTTCCTAAAGGAAATCAAGCTCGGGAAGACACGCATCAATGAAGTAATTAACCATTTGGATTTACCCTTGAGCAGTACTTATAGAAATCGCTTGGACAAGCATGCTAATAATTACCTATCCTAGGAAGACAAACTCAACATGATTAGAATGTAAATTGAAGGAATTCAATTTGAGAATTAAATGGGCTTAAGAATCAGATAATTACAAATTTTCCTTTAGGTTAGGATTATGATTTGCATGTACTTAAAAAGAGGAAGGAAATTTTGTGAAATTTACGGTGACTGAAGATGGATGATCTCCCCATTGAGCAGGCTTATTTTATTGATAACGCATGAGTTGTTGCATGTTTAGCCTAAGTTGTGTGATTGTTTGATTTTTCATGTTAAACATAGAAAATGACAATGAGATTAAGCTAGGGCATTTTGGCTATAGGCCAAGATGCCTTCAGAAGACAAAGCACTTAGGGGTTGTGAGCGACGCTCAATGGGTCCAAACCCTTGTGCTCTCATACCATGACAAATTCAAGAGTGCTTGTCTAAACCATCCCACCGCCCTAGAAATCCTCATAGGCCACCACGACATCCAAGGACAACCCAGGATAGCTCACGAGCTTTAGCAGTGTGAATAGTGTCACAGTTGCTCCACTTTCCTCTTTGCTCCGATACCACACCATCGAGGCTTTACTCCAAACATGTATCGTCAAGCTAGGCTTAGTCAGATAAGGAAGTGTAACATGTGACCCAACATAGTAGAAACAACTAGGGGTCTCCTGAACCACCTTTGTTCTGTAAACCCGTCTCTAAGTGGGGGAGCATGGGACCACGTAAGTTGACTCATTAGTTGACCGACACATAGGGGATCACGTCCCCTGACTTTTAGCGACTATATGGTCTCGTGGGAGGGTCTGTTAGCTAACCCCCATGAATGATGTTCAAAAAGTTTTACAGATTTAGATCCAACCATATTGTTCTTCTAGTTTTTACTTATGAGGTCGCGCCTCAAACCAAGACACCGGTCATTCACTATGATACCCAAGCAAGCTACCTAGGCCTATGAAAGAAAGATTGAAAGAAGAACTAGCGTAAACCCTCAGGGGTATGCTTCAAACAAGAGAACTCGCTCGAAACGGCAAGGTGCCCAGATGCTCATATAGCAGTAGGGCTTAAGCCTAAACTTCCTAGAGTTAGAGAAAAGTCCGTTGGACACATATTAGATTAAGGATGCAATGAGTGCCTACAAGTAGGTTATTTACTAAGTATTCATATACCCACATCTTCCTACATTCGTTTTTTTTCCAGGTGAAGGATGCCATAGATTGAGGCAAGGAAGTACTCAGGACCCATGAAACCATAGAGGAGTGACCTGGGGTGTCTGGTGTCTAGAAGCCTGCACAGTCATATGTTGTAATTTCATACACTTTGTACCCCTACTATATACCCTATGCACTTCATAAACATTTGTCTTGGTTTGGATTTTACTAATTGCACAAAATTTTACCGTAATTTGCTTCTCACTCTCTTTCATACGTTTTTTCATTCCATAGTTTGTTGGTCTCGCCCTAGGATCTAAAGTTTCAAAATTTGGGTCGTGACATGATGACTAAAAAAGACTTAAAACAATTGAAAGTCATTACATATATCAACAAAGTGCACCTTCTTTTTTTGTGGTTCAATCATAGGAACTCCATAGTGAAGTGTCCTTTACTTGAGCAATTCTAAGTTGGGTACCTCATGGAAATTTTCGTAAGATACATGTGAGTGAGAAAAAAACATGTTTGAAGGACTCGTGTTGGTTTTCATGGAGCAATCCTAGGTTGGGTGACCTTCTACAAAATTTCTTAAGATGCATATAAGTGAAGACAAAACATGTTGTAAGAACTCATGTTGGTTTGTGGGGATAGTCTTCACTCTTAGAAGTGAAGAGTAAGCAACGTGATCATGTCACAGGATGCAGGAGAATGTTGGGGCTATCAGGTATCATCGAATCCAAATTTTTAGTCCTAATCTGAATCCTGGACATGGGTCATTACAACGTTAGTAAACCTGTTAATTTTGGGATATTTATATTTTATTTTCAAAATTTGTATCCCGAACCCTTTTCCTATATATAATAAACTTAAACAACATCGTCTTGTAATCGGTTTCGTTTTATTTTTTTTATGGTGTTGCTGGTTTGGTTAATTCGATTTAAGTTTGATTTTATTTTTTTCCACTTCATTTTTATTTCACCTTTATTTTATTTGCTTTTGTTCTTGTTTTTTAAGTCAAAAATTGGATCATAACAATTATCTTTACTTTTATTCACTCTTAGGTCAATCCTTCATGATTAATTTAATCCAGTGGTATATTTTATTTCATTGTTGCGATTCTTTCTGTAGTGCTATGCTTATTTAGAAACCTTACTACAATGCAATACGAACAAAATCTCAACTTTGAGAGAGAAATGGTAAGAAAGGAAAATATTTTCGTATAGTTTAAATAAATTGTTAGGCTCTTAAATAAATATTGTGATATGTAATTGTAATAAAGGGACTTTTAAAAATAAACCCTAATTTTGCCAATTTAAGTCGAACAAAACCCGAAGAAGAGTTATCATCAACCGTCGTGGTTCTTTCATTTCCGCTGTCGCCTCACCACTGCTCGCACATCGTTGATTCGGGGATTTGAGTTCTTCCACTCAAATGTCTACATCATTCTATCTTCTAACACCGATTGTAATTATGTTTCGAAATTTGTTTGGAATTTTACCGATGTCATTATTATTTTGTCATTGCTCAGTGTATGTATCAAAGACGGTGGTTGTCACTATATCGATTGCACCTAGACAAGGTTGAGATGAAAGGAGACTCGAAACTCAGTGATTTGGTGGACTAAATCTGACAATTGCAAATGTGGGAAGATTCGGAGAGTTTCCAATTTTTGTTTGGTTAGACCCATCGATAAAGTTTAGTTAGACCAATTCCGACTAGTTCAATTGGACCAATTTAGTTGGTTTTGATTTTTGTTGGATAAGATTGATTTAAGTATTTTGGTTAGGGATTGGCAAATAACTTCCACCTAAGGAGATTTGGAACACTGATTAAACTAAGTTAAAACAATTGTTTGTTGAATGGCTTTTAAATGTTTTAAATCGATAGATATATGTGCATGTCTGCTTTGTGATTTCTATATTTATTGTGCACCATGTAATTGTAAAACGATATAATATTGTGAAAGAAAGTTGTGGTAATTTCATATCGAGTGTGTGAATTAATTGTACCACCATGTACACAAGCTAGCTATCCAATGTTTTGGTTCAGGGTCATTTAGTCGCCCAAGGTTTCAGTTTTCAAGATCATGGATTGGTTTTTCATGTTTTGGGTCCGGTCACAAATTCGTTGATCAATACTTATAGGTTTAGATAGAAGTTTATGCCCGTTGTCCTAACTATAAAATTAGTTAAAAGTGGGAATTACATTAAAGAAATAAAAGAATGAACAGAAAAATTACAATTTTATCCTTTGAAATAACCTCCCAAGAATCTACCAAAGTTGCACCAACTGCCATGCCATTGTTTTTGCTACCCAAAAAAACAAATACATTCTTGAAGCATTCAAGAAAATTGTCTCCATTTTATTACATATTTACAATCAAGGCATATCCAGCATTGCATCATCTGTAATTTCTCCCCCGCTCTTCCTCAATCGATTGGACTTCACGCTACTCCAAATCAAGGCATAAATTATATAAGTTTGTTCCTTAATCGCGTATAAATCGCGTGGAGTTCATACTTTTTTCCGTTCAGTTGCTTTGTTGCCATAATCATCAAAGATTAATGGCACAAATGAAAACTTCGGCAGAGATTGTTGACACACGGGAAACCCAATTTCCCTGTTAAGCTCAAGCTTTGATTTCTTCATTTTCCTGATCAAATCGCTTCAAATCTGATCTGAAAACCCTAACCCTAGAAATTTCCCTACAGATTGGCAAAGAAGAAGAAGGGGGGGAGAGAAACAGAGTGAAATTACAAGAAGAAGAATGTGGGTTTCACAGTTTTCCGATCTTTTTAGTCTGTGTTTTTGAATCGCAGATCTTCGACGGCGTCGGCAATTAGCAGCTTTCTCAACCCAAAGAAACGGAGATCTACCAACAACACATTTCTCGAATTGATGGTTACCCCATATGCCCCACCCAGTTGAATCCTCATCAGAGCACTGCCATTCCCATCACCGGAAAGTAAAAGAACTAAAACCAGAACGACGGTCGCCGTCATGGGAGCAGAGAAGAAATGGCTCTTCACTCTCTTCTCCGCCGCTTTCCTTTCTCTTCTCCTTCTTTTATTCTCTTCCATTTCTGCATTCAGTTCTCCGCGATCCATTCCCTCAACAATCCACCACGGAGCTCCCTATCCTCCGGCGTTCGCCTACTACATTTCCGGTGGCCGCGGTGACAAGGACCGTATCTTCAGGCTGTTGCTCGCCGTCTACCACCCCAGAAACCGCTACCTTCTGCATCTTGCGGCGGATGCTTCCAACGACGAGCGGCTGCAGCTCGCTGTGGCAGTGAAGTCGGTGCCGGCGATTCGTGCCTTTGAAAATGTTGATGTGGTTGGAAAGCCCGATCGAATCTCTTACATGGGGTCATCTAATGTTGCCACTATTCTTCATGCTGCATCGATTCTTCTCAGAATTGAGAGTGGGTGGGACTGGTTTATCACTTTGAGTGCCAGGGATTACCCGCTGATCAGTCAGGATGGTAATGCCAATTGGGTAATTGTTTCTTATTGCGTTTATCGTCGCATGCCAATTGGGGAATGGAGTAGTTCTTACCCTTTTTTTGTGTGTGTGTTTGGTTATCAAATCTGTGGATTAATGTCAATGTGTTGTTTGTTTGTTTGTTCATTTGATTGTTTGGCTCGTCTACACCTAGGGGAGGTATATATGGCAATATTTTGGGGCTTCTTAACCTGTAACACTCTTCAGCGAATTTTGGTTCATATGATGCTTTATTGTTCATATTTAGGTTCTGACTATTGGATGAATACTCTGTTTATTATGTTGTTGCTGCATTTCCCGAAAGATTAGTGAACCAAATCATAAGAACTTGATGGTTTTCTTAGATTGAGTAACTTGAAAGAGCTCTGAAGTGCTTTTAGGATCTTTTATATGTTTTATATGTTTTTTGGGATATGAAACCAATTCAAATATCAATGCTTATCCTTGAGAACTTCTCTTCATATTGAGTCATTTGATCTGTGAAGTCTTCATACAACAGTCGATTCTCTAGAATTACTCTGTTAAAGATTATAGTCACTGTCACCTTCTATATTAGAGCAAACTGATGGATTAGCTTTGTTTTAGTTCGATGTTTTTCTTCGTACCGTTCTAATATTTGAGGTTCGACAGTGATGTGTACCTGGATTGAACTTTCTGGTACAAAATTTGAACAATGCCATAGCAACCATTTTTACCTCGTTTAACATTCACTTCACAGCTCTTTCTTACTAGAACCAGTAGGAATCTTTTCTATAAGAGACTAGAATTGAGGATCTCTTATGATTTGTGGGAATCATTAGTTTTTAAAAGAGTAATTCTTGGAAATTTTAGCCTTTTGTTTTTACTTTCATCTTGTATCAGTGCATTGTCCATCTTAAAAGGCATTGTTAATTATGCAGTACTTAGAGGCTGGAAGTGTACGAAGTTATTTGACTCGATTTCCACGAATTTCTTTGCTTTTCCTTGCAAACTAATGTCTTTCTTGTATGTTCTTTCAGATTTGTCGCACGTTTTTTCGTCAGTTAGAAGAGATCTCAATTTCATAGATCACTCGAGTGAACTCGGGTGGAAAGAGTAAGCAAATATGAGTTTGCTGTTATATGCTGTTATGGTTGTATTGCAGTATAATATTGTCAGTGTTTGGTAATGCAGAGGTCAGAGGGTCCGGCCAATTGTGGTTGATCCAGGGTTGTATTTGGCTAGGAGAACTCAAATATTTCATGCCACTGAGAAGCGGCCAACGCCTGATGCTTTCAAAATATTTACAGGTTAAGTTGATTTTGCTACCTTTCTCCTTCTTTTGTGTTTTGTTCTTCATGCATTCTACTTGGTTAAATGCTTGCTGAAGGATATTGTACCTAAGACCTTATCTCTGACGCGTTTGCAGGTTCCCCTTGGTTCATCTTAAGTCGATCTTTCCTTGAATTCTGTGTTCTCGGGTGGGATAACCTTCCTCGGACGCTTCTTATGTATTTTAACAACAACGTTTTATCACAAGAAGGTTACTTTCACTCTGTCATTTGCAATTCAAATGAGTTCAAGAACAAAACTGTTAATAGTGATCTAAGATTTATGATTTGGGATGATCCTCCAAAGATGGAACCTCTTTTCCTCAATGTATCGAACTTCGATGTCATGGCTGAAAGCGGTGCTGCATTTGCTCGAAAATTTCATAAAGATGAGTCTGTGCTGGACATGGTGGATAAAGAAATTTTGAAGCGGGGACACAACCGACTTCTTCCTGGAGCATGGTGCTCGGGTCGGAAGAGCTGGTGGATGGATCCCTGCTCTCAATGGAGTGATGTCAATATCTTGAAGCCTGGATCTCAAGCTAAGAAGTTAGAAGAGTCCATGAAGAATCTTCTTGACGACTGGAACGTTCGATCGGATCAATGCCAATGAAAGGTAATATACAACGGAAAGATCGAAGTAAGTTGCATTGTTTGACGAACGAAGCGTATGAGGTAAATTGTTACATCAGTTGGTTACAGATCACAAGATTTGATTTTGTTTGGGTGGGGTAGCCATGTTCATAACAGATTATTAGAGAAGATGAAGAAAAGAAGAGGCATATTATTGTTGAGGTTTTGGAATCTGATGAAGTGTTGAAATGGGGCTCTCAACAATTTATTCAAACAATACGAACATTTATCCCTTTCTTGTTTCCTTTTCTTCCATTTTTGCAACTCTACTCTGAATTCCTTTATCAACGACTCACTCCTAATTCTTTCATTAAATTCTCATTTCAAAGTTGAGATTGTGATATTTTGGTGTTAGTTATAACAGACAGGATGATTTGAGTTTTAATGAGAGGCGTTCAAAAAATTCAATAATTTGAAAAATCAATAAACCCAACTCAAAATATGGACTAATTTGAGTTCAGGGTTTAGACTAAGGGTGAACACTCATCGTTTACGGCATGGACTATCAGGATGTCTAATCCCCTGACTCAATGTCAAAGTGGTTTTGTGCGCGGTCACGGTCATCATCTTGTTGGGTATGAGTTGCCTGCAGTTACAGAATTGTCAATGTCAAAGTGGTTTTGTGCGCGGTCACGATCATCATCTTGTTGGGTATGAGTTGCCTGCAGTTACAGAATCGTCCGCTGCACTCAAAATAAATAACAACTTTATAAGTTTGTTGATTCATAGATTTTCCTAAAATTAATATGGGTTAAACCAACCGATATAAATTTATTATTAAAAAATGGTTAACAATACAATTTATATACTTATATTCATTATAATTTTATAAAAAAAAAAAATTTAAGTCTTTAAACTTAATTTTTGAAACTATATATTACATAATAAAATTAAGGAGTTGATTGCTTAATTTTAAAACAAAGGTACGAAATTGACATAAACTCAAAGCTTCGTTGACCAAAAATATAGTTCACTCAAAATTATATAATTGTTTACCACTAAGCAGATCAGAAGATAACTGTAAAAAATTTAGAATCTGATAAGAACCAAATTAACAATATAAAGTTAAAATATAAGGATTAAAAATGAGATTTAACCCTGCATCAGTAAAATAGAACCACATGAACCAAAATCACTATATTTGATGTTTTATGTTACAATCAAATTATTCTAAGAGTTTGTCCAAGCATTGAAATCAACCCCCAATAAAAAGAATGAAGTATGAACCACAAGGAGTGATGGTGAGAACAATTTTTGCATATTTTGATCGTCTTAAGATGGCTTCTCGAACCTCAAGGTCTGTCTTATCAGCTTCATTTCCATTGAGACGGCTTCTCAAAGCTCAATATCTCTTCAGCTTCCTTTCCCATCAGATTGAGGTAACCGAATCCTCATCAGTTCCTTCACTGTCACTGCTGCCACTGCTACTTCCACTGCTGCTGCCACTTCCCGATTCACTGCTACTAGAACTCGAACTCTGCTCGTCCCTGCCCTCTGCATTAACCTGAGCTCTGAGGGCTGCTGCAGCTGTAGGTCCCTCCCTGCCCTCTGCATTAACCTGAGCTCTGAGAGCTTCCGCAGCATTAGGTCCCTTATCAGCTTCATCGCCACTATCATCCACATCAGCAATCTCATCGTCGGTGTCATTATGATGTGGTACATTTATATCGAATCCGGCGTCAACTTTATCTTCTTCAGCATTATTTTCATCATCAGATGAAACAGACCCAAAAATATCATCAATATCTATATCTTGATGCTCGTCATCATTCTTCGGGCCTGGAGAGGGAGCAGATACGTTTGGTGGATCTGATGAGTAATCAGCAGTCCCTTTACTAGCAACAACAGATTTTGCACCTGCAATGAGCATAAACATATTTTAGACAAGAGGTAAAAAAAGATAATAACCAAAACAGCAGCCCTTACAGAGTTGAAACACGAAGAATCGACAGAGAACATAAGACAGGAACTATGTAGCTAATGAAGAACCACATTCTGTAGATCAAGATTCTACTGTGTCTCAGCCAACAAAATGTAGGGGGAAAAACAAGTATAGGAGTGAAAAATGTTATTAAACAACCATACACAAATGAACCCCTGATAACGGTTAAAGTTGCTAATATGGAACAAAAAACAAATGCCAATTTGTTGCATGAGGCCCCACTAATTACAAAAAGAAATGTTACACTAGATGCACATTCTAACTAAAACCATCCAATTGAAAGGCTACACAAACCAGTTGCTGAAAGGTTCATATTTCATTTCATAATGCATTCGGAAGTTCGATCAAGAACAATATTGGAGAACACCTCGTCGAATGACAAATGAAACCAATGACTAAATCTGAATTTTCGAGAAAGGAGTACTAATTCCTGGGAAGAATGGTGTTCTAACAAAGAAATTAAAAGACATCTAGTGACAAGATTTCAACATCAGTGTACAAATTAACGCAATAAATTCTACTAAAGACAAATGTTGTTCGGCTTGACTCCAGAGTAAAACAGGTTGTTCAATATTTAGGGCCATACTATCAAATCATTGCCAATAAAAATTAAACAAAAATCTAGAAACAAGAAGAAAAATACATTTAGACGATAGTTCAAAATTATCAGACAAATGATCAATCAAATGCATTTATTTTTAAAATTTCTCTGGTTAGCAATGATGCAAGAGGCCTGTAAGGACGGAATCTTGCAGACGACGTTACATCCTGACTTCATGAGCAGTGATCTTCCCATAATAAGATTTGAGGAAAAGGAAAAAAGTTGCATCATACTAACATATCTCACTTAATAACTTAAGATCCACCCCTATGAGGCATAAAACAGCTCTCAACTCGGCTTTAGGTATGCCGATGCAGACTAACTGCATCGCTACTTTCTTTGGATCTCTGTAACAAAGGTAGTTTGTCATTATTCTTCCTCTCATTTTTAACAAAGCCCTTTTTCTAACTTTTATGTGTGACCAAACAGATCCTTTTGTCATGGGCTTTCTCTTTCATTATTTTTGCATTGCCTCTCGTTTCATTCATTCAAAAGAAATTAAAAAACTGCATGTTGTAAACTAAGATACCCACCAGGCAGAAACAACCACAATGGATAAAGTAGGTAAGTAAGGGATCCAATTTCAAAATCATAGGTAGTGTTAACTCTGAAATTTTTCACAATCAGGAAATATCATGGCGATGGACACCAAACTGATTGCAACAAAAGTACATAAAAATTCAGAAAAAATATAATAGAACCAGATAAGCATATTGACCTGTATTTCCTGGCTCTCCAATATCGATTTTTTCCACCTCTACCTGTAAATGCAGCACGTATTAGAACTAAAGGGCATAGTTATACAATCAGCATGTTCGTAAGTGCAGAAAGTATTAGAACAATGAACAGGGAGAAGGAGAGAAAAAAAAGTTCAATGAAAATTGGCTGGCATTTAAAAGTACACCAATACTTAACCTAGTCTAAGGTTTAGCTGCACTTTTCAAAATGAAATTGTTAACTAGTCATATTTTCTCAATCTATGCTTCTCATTTGTTATGAAGAGTAAAACACTTCAAATGAATATGAAATTCTTGCCTGACATAAAAGCAAGAAAGATTTAAAGAAACTTCTTGAGCATGGAAATTCCCAAAATTCAAATGCTTTTTCTATTTGATATAAGTATATGCAATAGGAAATTAATCATTAAGAGCTCTTACTAGCACCGACGGAAAGCTGCCTCGGCCCATATGCATAGGTTTGGCAACTTTAGCCGCTGGAGGAGATAGCCGAGGCTCCGGCGGCGTCATAGAATGAAGGGCAGAAGCGGAGGTGGACGAGGCGGCAGCAGCGGCAGCGGCAGAAGATTCGCCCGGCTGTCGAAGGTGGCGAAGCTGCTTGACCGCCCTGTGCAGCCGCTCCAAACGGAATGTCTCGCCGTCAAAAAACAAAACGGCATCATTCTCCTTGTAATCCTCACTACTACCAACAAACGCGACATTGGGTTTCCCCAATTGATTGTTCTGAAATTCAATAGTAACCCTATTTTCCTTGGTCTTCTTCATCGATCCCGGTTTCGTTTTATCGATCGACGCGGGTTTAAATTCATCTAAAACCGCAATGGACAAGCAATTCAAACGATTTGACGGTTAAGGAAAAAAAATAAAAAAAGCAAAGACAAAAACAAAAACTGATTTCGCACATCCCGCAGTTTCGCGGGAAAGGAACACACACCAATTGGGTTTTGATTTTAGATTTGGAATGAATTCGAATGACTTACATCGGAGAGTGCAAAATTTGTTGGAGGATTCGTTGTTGAATGAAGGACCTAGAGACAGATCATACCATCGATCGGGCTGGGGCGCCGTCTTCGGCTCTTCTTTGTTGTTGTTCGCCATTGCTGGAGAAAGCAAAGGGGCGAATCAAAGTGGAAGTACAAAATACGAGTGGTGGGTCCCAGCGGCAGTGACGCTCTTGTGGATTAGCGATTCTATATGGAAAATAATTTTAGGTTGAAAATCACATAAACGGGTTACACATAAAATTATATCGGAGTTAATTCCTATTTAAACTACGAATCGGATTCTTTCTTTTTTTATTATATATTTAGTAAATAAATATTTTTAAAAGGTAATAATTATATTATAATTTTAAATTTTAAATTTTTAAATATTATATTCTGATTTTGAATTTTAAATATTATTCGATTTATTATGATAGTTTTATATTTTTAAAATTTTAAATTATCTCGTTTTTAAACCTAGCAATTGTATAGTTATAAATTCAACTTAAAGAAATTGATATAGGGAATAAATTTAATACTTTTCTACGAGCTTAACACGAATATTGTCTACTGATGATATCTGTTGATGGTACATCCTTTAAAAACAAGTTCAATTCCAGTGTCAAATTTAGAATTGGTCTCTCACCATTAAATTGAAAAAATCGAGAGTTGATTTTAATATAAAAGGAAGGTTCCTTAACTGATTGAGCCACAACAATTGCTTGTTTCATTTCATTTTAGCGATTTGGATCCAGTCAGAGAATCCATGTTCCGATTGTTTTAACTTGGTAGTATGAGTTGTATTACAAGTATATGTCAGTTTACATGACATAAAGTTATGTAGATCTCATGCATTTTGTATATCACGAGTATCAAGATATTTTCTATTATGATTAGTATAGATTGTAGCCGTTGAATATCATGTCGGCTACGAGCCACCCACATTGTGAAAACAATTTAAACTAGGTCCTCGCATCAGTTGAATCTAAAACAATGAAAGAAATGGAAGATGGAGGACATCAATAAAGAAAATGATAACAATTGAAGACTTCGATGTAACAACAAAATATTTATATATATATATATATATATAGAAACCTGATTTTAACCTACCTTTCCCAAAAAATCTTTCCACCCACAGCTCACATTTCCTCCACATCTCTCTCATAACCTACTCCCTCTCGGATTACTCAAATACCCTTAGAAACCTCAATTTCCATTTACCTTAAAAAGTAACCAGTGTCGTTTAGTCTTGGATTAAGACTCACACTTTACCTCGTCTTTTTAGTATTGTCTCTAGAAAGCGCTTGGTATTCGCCTTGATTTCAGTATTGCCTTTTACCAATAGACAGATAGTTAGATTGAACGATTGAATCAAATTCTAGAAGACATGCTACATATTTGTGTGTTAAACTTCGTTGGTGGCTAGGACACTAAGTTGCACCTTATGAAGTTCGCTACAATAATAGTTATCATGCAACTATCAAAATGGCACCGTTTGAGGCTTTATACGCAAAGCAATGCAGGTCTACTGTGTGCTAGAACGAGGTAGGTGAGCGAGAACTGTTGAGACCAAAGTTGTTCCAAGTTACCAATGAGGTTGTGCAAAAGATCAAAGCAAGGATGTGCATGACTCAGAGTATATAGACTAGTTACACCGATGTGAGATATAGGAATTTGAAATTTAAGATAGGTGAAAAGGTTTTCTTGAAGGTGACTCTAATAAAAGATATCTTGAGATTTAGACGGAAGGGTAAGTTGAATCCACACTTCATTGGACCATTTGAAATCCTATACCATATTGGACCATTGACCTATATAATAGCTTTACCACTAAATCTCTGAGCGGTGCACAACATGTTCCATGTGTCTATGCTCTGCAAGTACTTGATTGCCTTAACGCATGTGATAGACTACGAACCGTTACAAGTAGATGCAGACTTAAATTATGAAGGGAAGCTAGTAAGAATCCTAGCTTGTGAGGTGAAAACTCTGTGCATTAGAGCATCGTCTTTGTCAAGGTACTGTGGCAGAGCATTAAACGTAGGCAGCCACGTTGAAAGGGGAGGAGTAGATGAGAGAAAAATATTTTAAACTGTTCCACGATTTAAATTTGTGTGTGTTGTCGACGCCCGCCTACCCGAGACATGCAAGAATCAATTAAAGCATACCAATCAGCCAGAAAAAAGTCAAAAAATCGGAAGAAAACTCAAAACAGAAAGGAAAAATATTGAAATTGCTTCGGAGCATCAGGTTCGAAATATGAGCCTAAAACCAAACTTCAACCTCGTCAGGAAGCAGAACCCAAACCACAGGTCCGAACCTAGTTAGGTCCGGAAATCCAGCCCAGAAACCTCCTCAGCCTAGCTCGCGTGCGAAGCAAGCCCACGACCCACCAAGCTTCGGCCCAAACACAGCCTGCCAGCCCAAGCCCAGACGGAAATCGACGACCCACAACCCAAACCGACCCGGTGACCTGTCCTCCAAACTGACAAAGCGACCCGCGCCTTAACCTGAAGCCTGTATCCGGTGCATGCCTAGCCGCCACGGCCCAAAACCCCGCGGCCCGGTTTTGTGTTGTCGACGCCCGCCTACCCGAGACACCAACCCACACACCCAACCTGAACCCGACTTTGACCCGCGCCCCTTCTAGCTCCAACATTGACCGACTCGACTCAACTTCCAGCGACTTCATGGATTAAATGGCTCGGTTAAAGTACTTTTACCCCGTTTCACCATTTTTCGAACTTCACCTAGAATTTTTTACCCTTTTAGGGTTGATTTTGGTTTTTTTTTTTTTAAAGCATTTGAGATGACCCAATTAAAATATTATAAACTAAATAAGAAGTTTAATTATGAGTAATAGGTAGGCTAGGTCACTCAATATGTGCTAACTCGAGTCGTCAACTTGAGTAGGTTGACTTGAAATTCAACAAATAGAATTGGACTAGCTCCAAGTATAATTTAGCGACTCCAGCTAGGTAGCTCTACTATTGGTATGGTCGGATGAATTGAATGATGTATGAATGACACGTGCTTTGTGGCCTCTTCATGTTATGGTTTATGATATGTTATGTTATGTCATGACTACACGATGATGATGATGTATTATGACTTATGTTGTGTTGTGATATGCAATGCACACCATGTTAGTATGATTATTATCGAGACTGAAATATTGTTATGCCAAGAATGTATCATGAAAATGTTTATGCAAGACAAATGTATGATATGCATATTTATGATTTGAAGTTATGAGGATCTCATGCATAGTTGTGTGTCATATGTATCGGGATACTTCCCTGTTAGGATTAGTACAAACACATATGTAGCGGTCAAGTTCACCTCTAGCAGATATTGTCCTCTTTGGGCTTTCCCTTTCGGGCTTCCCCTCAAGGTTCTTAAAACGCGTTTGCTAGGGAGAACTTCCACACCCTTATAAAGAATATTTCGTCTCCTCCCCAACCGATGTGGGATCTCACAATCCACCCCCTTTGGGGCCCAACGTCCTTGCTGGCACACAAGCTCGTGTCTACCCCTCTTTGGGGTTCAGCCTCCTTGCTGGCACATCGTCATGTGTCTGGCTCTGATATCATTTGTAATAGCCCAAGCCCACCGCTAGTAGATATTGTCCTCTTTGGGCTTTCCCTCTCGACCTTCCCCTCAAGGTTTTTAAGACACGTCTGGTACAGAGAGGTTTCCACACCCTTATAAAGAATGTTTCGTTCTCCTCTCCAACCGATGTGGGATCTCACAACATACCTTACGACATTTATGTTCGTTATGATGTTATGAGCCCGGTGTGTACACCACAATACTATGCAGGCTCATTTCCCTCCATGGCTCTAGCAGTTAGTGTGCGCTAGATGAAGGGTAGGCTCGAGGAGGTAGTATACGTCTACCTGGTGGGTCCATGTGTGTGGGCTGTGTGTAGAGAAGTACTACGCATCCAATTTTAGGCTAGATCGGAAAGTAGAGTTCAAGACCATGAAATGATTTTTTATGTAAGATAGGTCTCTCCATGATTGCTTGTTTGTAAAAGTAAGGTGTCCCTGTACGGTTGACGACTTCACAGTGAAGTCCATGGGATCAAAGATAGGGTAGTTACATGCATGTTGTTTTCTAATCGAGACTATATCCGAATGAGAGCGATAAGAAAGAATTAAAAAGAATTAAAAGTCACTACCTATACCAATAAGGTGCACATTCCTTTCGGCGGCTTAATCATAAGAACTCTATAGTTAAACATATTTTGTCCTTACTCACATCTGTACTACTAATCTGTGGCTTGAAAATCTCGAAAAACAAGTTGTTTTAAACATAAATGAATTAAAGGAGGGAAAAGACGAAAAGTGCAGGATAATTCATTAAATTGTCTCCTAATTATTTAAAGAGTATTTTGAAATAGTATTTATAATAATTTTGTTCATTTTTAGTCACATGAATATAGTCTTTTTTTTTTTTAATTTTTATGGATGCGGTACTCACTAAATAAAATAATAATATGAATAACAATGAATCCATAAATACAAAACTGTTTTTTAGTACTTTTGGGTGCTGAAGAGGAAACAACTCTTCTCAAATCTCCAGCTAAGAGTTTCCCATTATAATAAGCTCACAATTATTTTTCAGTCCATATATTTATACTATTTATTATAATTCAAACTATTTTATAATTAATGACTATATTTCTTCTATATTATTGTCAATTATTTTAGTAGGATGTGTGTTCATAAATTAATAACTACAATTATTTTCTTTTAAATAACTCTAATTTATTATTCCTTTTAGAAATAATTGTAATGTACTATTTGATCCAAATAAATTTAAAATTTAGGTCAAACACAATTTTTTTTTCTTTTGTTCTTTAGATTCCTCCCATATGTGTCGGAACCGTCATGACTCAATTGATATAGTATAATCAATTATTTTAAGTTAAAAGTTCAAATTCTTACTCATATATTGCAACGATCAGAAAAAATAAAATTCAAACTCTTGGATGTCAACCGTCCACGATCCTCCGCCTAACTCTCACGCCATCTCCGTTCAAATAATAACTCCTCTCATTCAATTCAAGACCTATACTTTTTAAAGGAGGAGCATAGTAAAAAAAAAAAAAAAAAAAAAAAAAAAAAAGGGAAAACCACTAAGAGCAGAGTTAAATTGCCTTTACGAACTTCGTTAGCCGGCCATTAGCTTAACCCTTTTGAGTGGTGGAGATTTAATGTACAGAGTAGAGAACGTCCAGAAACGTCGAATGTTCATGTCAGCGAACCCTCGTTCTCCGAGATAGCCTATTAACGAGTGCTATTCCAACGAACCAAACCTACGGTGTATGTATTCGTGTCCGCCTGGTGGGTCCAGGTGTGCATGCATGGGTTATAGGTAGAGAAGTACTACACATTCAACCCTGCCTAGACTAGAAAGTAGAGTCCAATGTCATGTCATGATGTTTTTAAAAGAATAGGTCTCACCATATTGCATGTATTTGCATTTCTCTACGTCAATGGTGAAATCACTACTGAATATTTCTTAAAATACTCAAACCACATGCTAATCTTATTTTTCAGCTAAATGTAAAGCACTCCTATATGGACGACGACGTCGCAATAAAGACCATAAAACCAAAAAATGGGTATTGTATTTTCGTATGTTTGGTAGCCCTTAGATTATTGTTTTATTTCATTTATATTTTGCCTTCTTATTTTATGTTAATGAATATTTTTCCATTTTGTTGATGAAGTCATATTTATCTTATTTAATCTCTAAAATTTGAAATAAAAATGTATATTTCAGTTCTATAGAATTAAAAAAGAAAAATCATTCTAATCCTTGTTGTGTATTGATAGGTCGACGTGGACAAGTCTTTGTATTAAGTGAGTACATATAAGTTGATAAAATAATAATTTATTTTTTAAAGTTTATGGTTAAAATACTTATTTAAGTTAGATTATTTAGAGTCGAAATTAATTCTTTTATAAAATTAAAAGAAATTGCTAAATGAAATAAAATTGAAGTACTTATTTATTTAATTGACAAATCTATGTACAAAGTCCACCTTTGAATGTAAATAATATTATACTAAAAAAAATTTTAAAAAATTATAATAACTCGATTTCCTATCTACATTTATAAAATTAAAGTTAAATTAATAAAAAAAATACCTTTAAATTTTATAATTTATCTATAAAAAAAAATATTTTTCAAATCATTAAAAATTTCAACAATATTCTTAAAAAAAAATCTAAATTTGATGGTTATTTCAAAAATACCCTTAACATTCAAAATAGTTTTTAAAATACCCTTTTGACTTTTAAAATGTTTCAAAAATATTTTGGAGTTTTCAAAACGTTTCATTAAACTTTTTAAAAAAATTTAAAAATACTTTAAACCATTTTATAAAATTAAAAAATACATTTATCATTAGTGCCACATTTCAAAAATACTCCTGAACTTTCTAAAATAACATTAAAACGTTTGTAGATAATGTATGATATGTCGATATACGATTATCATCCATATATTGATGATAAGAATTTTTTTTTATAAACGTAAAAGGTGTTAATCTACTCTTTAAATTTTAATGGATATTTTTTTAAAATATAATACTATTCCTAAGGATATTTGTGAACCTTTTTTAAAAAATTTAGGGTATTAATAAAAAATTTTAAAATTTAAAGTATTTTTTAAACACTATTAAAAGTTGAAAAACCAACGGTTTCATTCCAAACTAATACTAAATATAGGTTTAGATTTTTTTTTAATTTTAGAGATATTATTGAAATTTTTAAAGATTTGAGAATATTTTTAAAGATAAAATATAAAATTTAGAAATATTTTTATTAATTTAGCATAAAATTAACGGCTGTAATGTATAATCCACTTAATCTCATTTTTTCTTTAATTTAATTTTGAAAAACATACCAAAAAAAAAGTCAACAAATAAAAAAATGATTGTCCAGGTAAAGAAACGTTTAAAACGTGCCACCAACTCCTAAATAATAAACTTATTTAATTCAAACTATTAATTTACTAATTTCATATTTCATGGAATTCCAAATTTGAAAGACATTTATATGTCCGTTAATTATATTCTACGCTAAAGAATTAAATAAAAAAACATTTAACGGATGGGTACGTGGTTAGGAAGCCACGTGGGCGAACGTTCCCACGTAGTTGCCACGCGTCATTGATCCATTCAAAGGTTCACGTTCCACTTTGATAAAGAACCGCCCACCACCGCCCCCACCCCCCAATTTTATTCCTTTATTTCTTTTATCAATTTCTTCCACATTTCTTCGATCCATCCAATAATAATAATGGAATTTGTAATTACTGGTAAAAGATTCCAATAAATTTTTAATATATTGGTATTTGAAATAAATTCTAATGAAAAATTATATTTAAAACCAGTGTTAGTGTACTAACTAAGCATTCATAGGGTAAACTATATTTTAGTATATAATAAGGGAAGATATGAAGATTTAATCGACTTGTAAGATGTACATTGACTTAGTTTGTGAACCCAATAATTTCTGGAATTATTATTTTGTTAAAGAAAAAAACAAAATTCAGCTAAGTTCCATGCATAGGATTTTAATGTTCACTGTTTATATTCGATCCCACATTCATTATGTATTAATTATAATTGTGTTATTATAGAGCTAAGAAATCATACTATTTTAGGATGAATTATAGGCTTATCTTTGTTATTACGACATTTTTAATTCTTAAACTTAAAGTTAAAGGTTATGGGTCAAATTTCAATCCATTATATAATATTTTAGGTAAGTAATGTGCCAAATAAGGTAAGAAATCATCGACCCTCTCTTATTATCCATCTATGTTATGAAATGACATTTTAACTACTAAAATCAATTCTATTATATGGTTTTTTTTCTAGTAGGCCCCAAAATATTGCTATCATCAAGGAGGAGCGACCCTTGTGCCTACCAACGTTCACTATCAATGTAGTCCATTGCCCTCATAAAAAAAAAAGGTTAGAACAGTTGGAAATCCCTAATCGACCCCACATGATACTCATATGGCTCTAAAAGGTTCATTCGTTTCAAGGCTCTACTATATCCATACCAACTCATAGCCATATAAGTACTAATGCAAACCCCCATCGATTGGGATAGGTTTACAAATAAAAGTTAATTGGCAATCCCTGAACAATCCCACACATAATACAAATTGTTATAGTCATCTACTAAAAATGCTAGCTAGGTTCAGGTTGGTTGACAAATCTCTAATCATCCCCATTAGCAACATACACATATCATGCATGGTTCACATCATCAATAAATACACACGGTAAACTAATTATAAATGTCTAATCATACTTTTAATTTCATTCAATTCTGTATAAAAATCATTATAATTGTAAAAATCGAGCCTACGACAAATTTCTATAGCTAGTTGTCTCAGCCCTATTCATCACTTCCACACCAACCTTACCTTTATTTAAAAATCGTTTGAAGAACGGTGAATATTAAAAATCTCAATAAACATTCTCCTTTCAAGGTTAGACATGCAACATACATATGACAACAACAAGCAAAATCAAAGAACAAATCTTTTTCAAACATAGGGTCTTTCGGTCATGACCTGTCTTAGATCAGGATCGTATAGCTCAACCTCAATCCGTCTGTCGGAAATCATCTCTAGAAATTCATGGACCATCTATAATGACTTATAAAAGCACTCTAATTCTCCATGGAAAACCGAATAATAAATATAAATATACACCTTGGTGCATTCATGTGTCCCTCCTTACTTGGTGTCACATGCCCATAAGCTTAGCCTTGGCTCGTCCTCAAACCACATCCTATTGGAAGAGGTTTTGCTCTTATATCATTTGTAACAACTCATGATCAAGATTCAGACCAAGATTTAGAATTCAAATTGGACACTTACCTTAACATTCTCTTATACCCCTACACATGATCATATTACTTGTCTTGAAGTGTTTCTAAGAGTAAAAACTAATTTTATAGATCAAAACTGTCATTTTTAGTATGTTTTGTCCTTCACATGCTTTTTAAATATTTGTTAAGAAAGTCGCTCAACATAGAATTACTTGAAGCTAAACATACATAACCATAAGATCACGGCTACAAAAAATAAAACATAAAATAAAACATGTGAAAATGTGTTTGCTAATTAAATTAAACATGTGAAAATGATTTTCACTTTGATCTGTTTTGGATTTGAAGTTGAATCGTGTTTGATTTGTTTTAAATGGATGATGTTCATAAAACAGTGATTAATTATGAGAATTTTGAACCTCCAAACCATTAAGAGAATTTAGCAATATTGAAAAAAATGGATAAAACGAGGTTAGATTCTTTTTCACAACAAGACATCCAATGGATTTTGTTCCTCCTTTTTGACCAATCACATTCAACATTTAAAAACTATCAAATTTATTAGGATTCATTTTCATCCACACAAATTCATTTATAAACCGTACATCAATTTAATCTAGATCTTATATACTAATAGTGATTTTTTAATTGGTTGAATTATGTTCGAGTTAGGTTAGTATCTATCATATATAATATTCTCTTTTAATCGGTTAAACTATACTGTGAGATTGGAGAGAAGAACGAAACATTACTTATAAAGTGTAAAAATCTTAGACGCGTTATAAAATTGTGAAGTTGACCGTTGTTTGACCAAAAAAAAAAATATATTGCGTAATTGATTTTATTTATTTATTTTACTAATGGCATTCAACATTTAAAGCTCATCATTTATTTTAATTTGTTTTTATTATACGTATGGAAATTCTTGCTCACAGATTCAAAGAACAGCTTCAGAAAACTTTTTGAAATTGTAATAAATTCATTCAATGTTACCGGACATTATTTGTAAAAGTCTCAATTTTTACTTTATTTGTCTATAAATATTTTAGTAATTAAAAACCTTTTATAATATATATATATATATAATAAATAAAAGATTAATGAACTAAATTTTTTTTTAAAAAAAAAACAATAAAATCATAATTTACTAATAACATTTTTGAATTATGAAATATAAGATAATGATTATGAACAAAATAGAAGAAGATCGGATCAAACCAAAACTTTAGTTTATCAGATTTAAACCTTTGATATTTTTGAAAATATATATCTAAATTAGTCAAATTATTTTTAGGTCGATAATTCAATTTTAAAGCTTGTGTTAATTTAAAAAAACTTCAAAATTCATGAATAAACAGAATTTACTATTATGGATGTAAAATGAAAGTATGAAACAAAAGATAATGAATATGAACAAAATAGATACGGAAGAAGTATCATTCACGGAGCTTAAACATTTTCTCTCGTGATATATAAATCGTATATATTTAAAGTAGTCGAACAAAATTTGGTTGATAAATATGTGGGAAGAAAAAGTGTGTAGTAATTATTAATATTTAAAATGGAGGATCGTTATCAATTATATACGGCGTTGCGGGCGAGACGGTGAAAGATGGTAATCAAATTCAGAGAATGAGGTGAAAAAAATGCGTTGATCATGTAAGAAAGTAACTAAAGGATAAAGCATATTTTTGTTGTGATGATGCCAAATTTGATAATATATTATATTCAAAATAAAAGATTATGAAAATTTGTTAACGCAAATTAAACATTTTATTCATCGCTTCACATGCAAACGTATGTAGAGACAAAAATTCGAATTTTAGCTTTCTTTTTTTATTTTAAATTGTTATTAGAATATTGGTATAAGACAGTTTTTAAAATTATTATTTTTTTTTTTTATAATGATAATCTAAAGATGTATAAACTATTTTTAATTTATTTAATTTTTTTTTTTTTTTTTTGGTGATTAATAGTTAAAACCGCGTAAGCCAAAATAATCCATTCACATTTACACAAGAAAATACCAAAATATTAGAAATATCTAATTTGTCCAAAAAAGAAAAGGACAAATAGAATTTTAGATTGCGTTTTGTTTTTTTATTAATAATATAAAAAGAAAAAGAAGAAAAAGAAAAAGAAGAAGAAAGTGAAGTATTTGGTGTCGCTTTCTTTTAAAATATGCAGAAATTTCATGAGATTTTGTTGTTGAGATAAAAATAGATTTAAAAAGTTTTTTTTCAAAAAGAAAATAATAATATTTGAGGTTGCTTGTTTCTTACAATAAAGTTAAATTATTCCCAACTACTAATTAATATACCTATTTCGTTTAAAAAAATTGACAAACTCAAATTACCAAATTACCCATCCAAATAAATCAACACAATTATAAAAATGAATTCAATTAATACATACAATTATACAAACTACAAATTTAAATTTAAATTTATATAAAGATTGGTCAACTTTGTTTTATAGAAATATTATAATTAACTAAGTAACGATTAGGGATACGACTATTTTTCTTACTCAGAATCCGTGTTTACCTAAAAAGAGGGCGTAGAGGGAGAAAAATTCTCGTGAGCTAAATAGGAACGGAGACATGAAATCCTTGCCCTTGACCACCTTGTCCCTCGTTCCCCACCGCGTTTACCTTTTTCTTTTTTTTATTATTACTATTACTATCGTTATTATTATCATTTTATAATATATATAATATTTAAAATTCAAGTTGGAGTGAATGATGTATTCTAATATGGTTGGATAATTTGATTTGTAATATATTTTATGAAAATTAAAAAAAAAAATTCTATTTAAATGAAAAAAATTATTAATGATTTTTGTTTTATTATTTAAATATAATATAATCATTCTAATTTAAAACTATAGCTTTAAATAAAAAATTTAATTTTAATTTTTATAAAAATAAAAAATAAAAAAGATTGTTATTTTAGTATTTAGTATTACAATAATTAAAAAATAAATGAAGTTAGAAACAAAATTAAAATGGAAACATCCATCCCCTTGGGCTGGCCACTCTTTTATCGTTATCCCAAAACTTAAGAAACGACATAAAGAGGTGGGGATGACAGGATGATGACAAGTGTCACCCACTCATAATTCGAAACAAAATCAGAGCCGTCGCTTTTTACACGGTTTCTCCTGTCCTATGGTTGCCTCCCCCATTAAGTTAACTCTTCCTTCATCTCCTCCACTTGTCCATAAATAAAACCCTATAAATACCCTCGCAATATTCCGTTTCCCCCAATAAACCCAAACAAAAATGAAATCCATCTCCTCCGCCAATTCCGCTCCCTTCCTCCTCTTCCATCCCATCTCCCCCTCCACCCGCCGCCGCCGGCCACCACTCTTCACTGTAATGGCGTCGTCTCGGTCAAGAGAAGCCGACAGCAACAACAACAATAACAACAACTACTACGCGAGCGGGAAGCTGGTGGACGAGAGCATGATCGTACTCCGGAAACGGATCCACGAAATCAAGATGGTCGAGCAGAGCCACGAGCCCCCTGCCGATTGGCTCGACTGGGAGAAACGCTGCTACTCCGATTACGATTCCAATATCTGTGAGGCTTTGGGCTATCTCCAATCCCACTTGATGAACACTAGGCCTAGCGTTGCCTTGGGAATTCTCCTTCTTATTACTCTCAGTGTTCCGCTCTCCTCCGCTGTCATTCTCCTCCGCTTGATCGACATCGCCGCCGCGCTTCTTGCCGGAGTCCGTCTTAGTTAACTGTTGCATATAACCGATACCATACAATCCATACGCCGTCGTTTTAATGATGTTTTTTTTCTATTATAATTTTAGTTTTTTTTTTTGTTTAGGGAGTAGTTGGTCTTTGTACAGCTTAGATCTCATTGTTTGTATCGCTTTCTGTTATTTTATATAAACGGTCAAGTTTCCATTTTAATTAAATAAAAATTATATATATTTTTTATCTATAATTATCACCGCTAATTTTCCTTTAATCCTTTTTATTATTATTATTATTCTTTCCCTCTCTCTCCTATGTAGTTTGAAATCTGTCTACGTCAATGAATCTTAAAAAATTAAGAAATATTATTAAAACAACCCGAATTATTATTTTAAACAAATAATTAGAGTTTTTATCATTTGAGGTACGTAATGGTCACAAGATTCCTATATCATATTTTATGCTATGCTTTTCCATTTTTTAACTTACTCAAAATATTATAACTTATTCAACTCACTTTATTTATTTTTAATATTTTTTTATAAGTGTTTATATAATTTAATAATCAGACGAACCCAGATTACTCAATCAAAATCATAAAAATTGGTTTGTTTTTTTAAATTGGGTTCGCTCCACTAAATCGGTCTACCTAAAAATAAACCCTCCCTTAAAAAAGATAATATTTAATGTTGGTAACATATGTTTGTGATACATTGAAATTTAGTTATTAATGTAATCCAGCTAAAAAATAAAAGATTAAATTAGGTTGTGAACTCAATTTGAGTTACTCAAATCATTAATTAAATCCACTCAACTTACACATTGCTACGTTTTTTTTTATCAGTTTATCTTTATAATGGTTATGTTGAACGTTTGTCTCTAATAAAAAGAAAAGAAAAAATAGGTAAAACTAAATTGAAGAATTTTAAAATTACTTTTTTTTAATTATTATTCTTATTAACGATTTGGCAATAAACAAAACTATTATTTTTAAACCATAAACAGAATATTGTTTAATCGATCAAATGTAAAAGCAAGTATCCAAGTAAAAATATATATATATATATATATATATATATATATATTAGACAACTACTGTTACCGAACTTTCTAATTTTGGTTACACAAAGCGAAATTCTATTTGACAAATTTGGTTAAATATTTTGAAGTGATGATGTGACATTACTTACATAGACAAAAAAAAAATAATAATAATAATTTATATTATGTTATATTATATTAAAAAATTATTATATGGGTAGATGAAGTAATGAAATGCGTAGGGGTTGTGGGGATGGCAGGAAGGTTGACCGAGTCATGAAAGTCAACTCAACTGCCAAATTGTGGATGGGTTCTATTTATGGCAGTCTCGTGTTTGGTTGGATGTTATTTCTATGTACCGTGCACATTTTGACTTTTTGTTTTTTCCTTTGTTCTAGATTTTTATTTTCTGTCCTCAAATGTCAATTTGTAGTTAGAGCACGAGTATCATGTGCGATCCTTCTTAAATGTGTAAGAAATTGATAGGAGGCGGTGGGTTTAGAAATATCTCATCTTTTTCTTTAGTCTCCAATGAGATCCTTAACCGTCTTGTCTAAGTGACATGGATTGTTATTACCTACAAATTGTTGTTTCGTTTCAAAGAATGCATTTTTTAGAGTAAACATTGATCCGATGATTATTCGCACGCAAAGTGTTGGTTATCCGCCTCCCCCAGTCTACACCTATTCCTTGCAGGTTGAGACGAAGGTATGAGAAAAATGAAATAGAAGAGGGAACAACAAGAGCAGAGGATAATCTAGAAGAAGTTCCATTTATTCACGACATTATGACGTTGATATAACAAAAGGATGACGTGGAGTCTTAAATAATTGGCACAAAAATTTCAAAATTGTACTTGCGAGACAAAAGGGTCGTGGACGGTTGGCATGTTGGGCCCTATATGGGCATAAAGTTTTGAAATTTAAATAATATGGGTAAATCATAATTGTGGTATGATATTGGAAAAGGCAAAGTTTGAAAAACGGGGAAGTTGGGTGCCAATGAGATGAGGTGCACATGGCCTAACAAGTGTAGCTCTTAACTAATTTAAAATCCACCTTAGTTCAAGCTGCCAACTTAAGTAATTTACTTGCCCATCTTCACTGCATAACTATTTTATTGGACCAAATATAAGACCATTTCACTCTTTTTCAACTTAAAAACATATTTAATTAAGAAACTTATTAAACATTTTTAACTTTGACAACTAAATATATACAAGTTCGACAACCAAATATATATAAGTTTGTATCTAGCGGTTGAGAGATTAAACTTTTAATTTAATTTATATATTTTTATTTTAAAATTCAAATATATATATATATTTTCCAACGATAAATATATAATGGTTAAAGGGGTGTATTTGTCATTTTACTCTTTTATTTATATTTATATGTTTTTATAAATTTAGCTACTAAATAGAATAAATGAGTAAATATTAAAAAAAAAAAAAAAAAGATGGGCTTGACATTGTATTGAATTGAATTTGCAGGTGGTTTGTTAGGATGGGCCTTTAACATTGAGTGAGCTGAACTCAAAAGCTTGGGCCTGGTGAGATCGGTATTTTGGGCCTCTACCCATCGCTGACAAGTTACCCAGGCCTGAAATCCAGGTCTGGCCCAGTAAAATCCAAAAATATTTGTAGTGACATAAAAATAAAAATAGAGTAAATGTATCGACTTTTTAGACATTTTTTATAATTTCATAAATTTATTTTATTATTATAAATTTATGAATTATGTGTCTCAGATGTGTGTATGCATTAATGGTATTTAAACTAGTTTTTAGTTGAGTAGCCAAATTAAGTGTATTCCAACTGGAAAAATTATACTAAAAAAATATTCAATTTAGTCAACTTAAAGTTCTTATCTTGAGAAGGTGAGAAAAAACGAGAAATTTCATAGACCACTCAACAATTTCTAAATTTTGACTTTGTAATTAAGCTACAATTTACAACAGCATTTACTTCATCTCAATAATTGTACTCTCAAAAAAACAAAATAAAAAAAGATTCCTCCATCCATGATTCTGATCTTTTCTTCGTAAGCTTGGATTTTTCTATCAATTTTCGTGGTTTGTTTTCCCTCTTTCCCTCTTCAGCTCGCGATTGAAGCTTCCCGGATCTCCTTCTTCGGTGAGTACTCTCTCTGATTCTGTTTACTTTCTTCTCTACTTCAATCCAACAGTTTCTGATTATTTCCCCTGCTTTCAATTTCATCTTTCAACGCAATTTCTGCTTCTGTTCTTCTCATTACCTCCCATGTCCTGTTCTTGTTATCTCCTCCTCCTTTTCGCTTTCAGATTCCGATTATAAATCTTCCAATCTCTCTTCGACTCAGTCGGTTGTTCTAAAATTTCTCCGAAATCGAGATGGCTGATTACTTCCGTGTCCGAGATCCAAACGAGGTCAGGTCGAGTAGTGAGGATCTGCTTAGCGCGATTATGCCATTAATGAAGCTTCTCTCCCTAACAGCCATAGGGCTCTTACTTGCGCACCCAAAAATCCAAATGATCCCAAGAGCAACCCTAAGGCTCCTAAGCAAACTTGTTTTTGCCCTCTTCTTGCCCTGCCTTATCTTCACCTATCTCGGTGAGAGCATTACGCTTGACAACATTGCTAAGTGGTGGTTTATCCCTGTAAATGTTGTGATCAGTACAGGGATTGGATGCCTTCTAGGGTTCTTGGTTGTCATTCTATGCCGCCCCCCTCCTCACTTGATCCGATTCACCATTATCTCAACTGGGTTCGGTAACACCGGGAATCTCCCTCTTGCCATTGTTAGTTCTGTTTGTCATACTGCTCATAATCCCTTTGGTCCACATTGTCACTCAAGAGGGGTTTCTTATGTTTCCTTTTGCCAATGGGTTTCTGTTATTCTTGCTTATACTCTTGTGTATCATATGATGGAGCCTCCAATGGAGTTTTATGAGATTGTTGAGGAAGGTACTGAGATTGAAGCATTGGTTGAGAGTAGTGATAATGATGTAAGTAAGCCACTCCTGATAGAAGCCGAATGGCCAGGGATTGAAGAGAAAGAAACTGAGAATTGTAAAGCACCCTTCATTGCTAGGATCTTCAAGAGCATTTCAAATGTTTCCCAGTCTACATTTCCTGATCTTGATCACTCCAGAGATAGTTCTACTACTCCGACATACCCTGAATCGATCCGGTGTTTGGCCGAACCGAGAGTTGTGAGGAAGATAAGAATTGTAGCGGAACAAACTCCTATACAGCACATTCTGCAGCCCCCAACCATTGCTTCTTTGTTAGCCATCATTGTTGGTTTAGTGCCTCAAATCAAAGCATTCTTCTTTGGCTCTGAAGCTCCACTGTTGTTTATCTCCAATAGTTTAGAAATTTTAGCTGGTGCTATGGTGCCTTTTGTAATGTTGATCTTGGGCGGTATGCTTGCCGAGGGGCCTAACGAGTCATCGACACTCGGCCTGCGTACTACAATCGGTATAAGCATTGCAAGACTGTTGGTCCTTCCTGTCCTAGGAATCGGGATCATCGTAGCTGCGGATAAGCTGAACTTTCTAGTTCATGGTGATCCAATGTACAAATTTGTGGTTCTATTGCAGTACACAACACCAACTGCCATATTGGTAGGAGCAATTGCGAGCTTGAGGGGATATGCAGTGAGGGAGGCCTCAGCTCTGCTGTTCTGGGAACATGTATTTGCCCTCCTCTCCCTTTCTCTTTATATTTTTGTTTACTTTAAGGTTGTGTTATAAGGATGATTGTTGGATCTGTTCAAAGGCTGTTGTTTCCTCCCTGTCTTACCATCATGCCTTCATTTTTAAGGGAATAATGTTCTTCTTCTTTATCTTTGCTTGTATAGCTTGGTTTAGAAACTGGTGATATGTGAATTTGTTTGTTTGCTTTAAGCTGCAAAGTCTGCTTGAATTGTGTTTCTGTAACGGAGTGAATTCGGGTTCAGGAAAAATAACCCAATCCAACCCGAAATACTAATTCAACCCAACCCAACCTCTATAATTCGGGTTGGGTTGGTCCGGATTGTCGGGTTGTCGAGTTGGATGTACACCCCTAGCCGCTAGCGTTGCGACACGTTGCACACTTCTCTGCATGGGCCGTGTCCTCTCCAATGAGAGTCACGTGTCCCTCCCTCTAGATGACACGTGTCCCTTCCTCCCTCCCTAATTTCATAACTTTTCATAGAAAATTCAAATCAACTTGGTTCCTTCACCAAAACCACCAAAACCAAAGTTGTAGAGTTCTAATTCTACTTTCTAAAGATATTTTTCTGTTAATTAATCATCAACCACAAAAGAAATATTCATACTCAAAGTAGGTCATGAACACTAATGACCAAAATATCTTTCTAGGATTGACTCTGACTAAAATATTTCCAAATTTCCAAAATAACTCGAGTCTTCTATTTTTGGTCGAGGCTTAGATGCTACACATAGATTTCATACTTTGTTGTACTAAGAAAAAATCAATGGATGGTTCACACCCATTCACTTTCAACCACACCATTATTGCCCATTCAAATCCTCATCCATTCATAATTCTCTAAATTATTCATTTTCATTTTTAAACTTTCAAATTTTATGTTCACATTTTTTATTTTATCAATTCATCATTTTTTTTTTAATTTTGTAGACACAAATTTTTTTTAACATCAACATAATTTAATCCATAATTCATATGTCACCTCTAGTATTGTTAAATTAAAAAAATAAAATTTATTTTTTATTTTAATAGGATTAAATTTGTGTAGTAAATACATTTTTTTTAATGTATAATAGTATAAAAAAATTATTAAACAATAAATTTTAATTTTAAAACCTATTTGAAAATTTTAGAGTTCGAAACATATATGGAATACAAAATAAAAAACTTTTAAAATTATATCGAACTTCCTACTCGAGTTAAAAAGGTACACATAGTAGAGTATTATCATACATTCGTCATCTCATCTAGCTCAATTAAAAAGAAAAAGGTGTAGTTCGAATTCATATAATTATAATTAAAATTGATTTTGAATGATCTTCAAATTGCAATGAATTTCAAATTAACTATTTTGTTTGTTATTACAAAAAAAAGAGAAATAATTTAAATGGTAAAATGATTTTAAATCATTTTACATTCCTAAATTCTCTTAATTCTTTCTTAGTCATCCTATTTTTGGATTATTTTCATTAAGACGTGGTCGTTCATTCATATACTTATATCTTACTCGAATCTACATTTCAGAAATATTTTCCATAATTTAATTGATTTTTATTGGTTCTAACTTTTTCTCAAAAGAGTCAAAAAGCATGCAGAGAATATTTCTTTTAAACTTTTAAGTCAATAACATCCTAACTTTAATTTCATATTTTATGTGCATTCCTCCACTAGATAAAGTGAAGATTGTAACGAGAACCATTGATTTGGGAATATGCGCATAAAAAGATTAGGATAAAAGTGAAATTTCACCAAACACTTGCTTTAAATATAAATATTTCGTCCATCCTTATTTTAATTTTTTTCGGAATAAGGATGGAACTTTAGGGGATAAACTTATATGTAGTGTTATAATTACATAGATAAAACACACCTTTTACGCAACTCTCGTGAACGATCAATTTATGTGTAGTTGTTATATCGATGGACAATATGTGTCCTATAATTAATAAGAGCTTAACTTTAGTGAGTGAACTAGAGTTAATGATTGAATATTAAACGAGTAAACGGTTTAATTAATTAATTTTGTATTATTGAATGAAAACGATTAGTACACACATGCATCTCTAACGTTGGAGATGAGAACTCGTGATATGATCCTCTAGTTTGAATGTGTGGATCATGTCAAGAAGAGAAAGCAAAGAAAAGACTATCGTAATTGATCAAAGGAGTATTTCAAAGTCCATCACCGCCCTTATTGAGAAGTGAGAAGGAACATTTGATCCACCATCTGAGGCCAGATTGTTCAAATCGACGTTTTTGGGTTTGATCCATCATCGTCAATAAAATCAGAAGTATATCCTCAAGATTTAAATTTGTTGAATCGCCAAAAGCAGAGGGTTGAAATCCACAGGACCACCGCGTTTTGGGGCCGATAAAAGCCCATTTTCCCAAGAACCAAACAAAAACTTCCCTACACCGTCCCCTTCTTAACCCTATCTCTGTTCTGCGTTGCTTCCAATCTTCTCCGCCACACATTCCCTCCTTCAATTATACTCCTAGATTCTTGTTCTTCTTCAATTTCTTCCATTAATCCAATCCCTCTTCAATTTGGACTCTCCCCCATGATACCCCTCTTTCCATTTTGATTCCATTCCTCTCATTTCTCCACAGCAATGGCCATTCCTTATCTCCCCAATTTCATGGGGTCCGACAACCCCTCCATGGCCGCCGGTCTTCTTCTTCCGTCTTCCGTTCCCCTCTCCCCGCCCATTTTCTCTCAGGATGATTACAAGAAGGCTGCCGCCTACAAGGCCGTCGAGTTTGTTCACTCCGGTATGGTTCTCGGCCTCGGAACCGGCTCCACAGCCAAGCACGCCGTCGACCGGATTGCCGAACTTCTCCGACAGGGGAAGCTCAAGGACATCGTCGGAATACCCACCTCCAAGAAAACCTACGACCAAGCCGTTTCCTTAGGAATCCCTTTGTCCGATCTCGATTCGCATCCCGTCATCGATCTCGCCATCGACGGCGCCGATGAGGTCGATCCCCATCTCAATTTGGTGAAAGGCAGAGGCGGTTCCCTCCTCCGTGAGAAGATGGTCGAATGTGTTTGTAAAAAGTTCATAGTCATTGTCGACGAGTCCAAGCTCGTCGAGTACATCGGTGGAAGTGGGCTCGCTATGCCTGTTGAGGTTGTGCCGTATTGCTGGAAATTCACGGCCGTTCGCCTTCAGAATCTCTTTGAAGACACCGATTGCGTCGCAAAGCTTCGGAGCGTCGGAGACGATGGCGAGCCCTATGTCACGGACAATGGGAACTATATTGTGGATTTGTATTTCAAGAAAGATATCGGCGATTTGAAGATGGCTAGTGACAGAATCTTGCGGCTGGCTGGAGTGGTGGAACACGGTATGTTTCTTGACATGGCTACTACTGTCATTGTTGCAGGGGAGCTAGGGATTACAATAAAGAACAAGGAATTAGATCAATAGGAACCCAGAAAGGGGGTAAGCTTAGATTGATTCTAAACGTGAAATAGAATTTTAGAAATCTGGATAAGTTCTTGTAGAAGAGCTTTGGTTTCATAGAATGAATCCCTTTGGTTACATAATCTTGAAACAGAGAGTCACAATCAAAGAGGGTCACTGTGGGTTTGATTTTGACAGAGATTTTGCATCATGGTTTGACAGATTAGTTGAGCTGAGTTATTTGATTTAGGAAGAGGGGCAGTCCAATGTTTGAATGTTTGTCATGTCATGTTGTCTGTGTTAACTTATAAAATCTGCCCATTATTTCCCAGTTTTGCTGCACTTATTGCTCTTTTCTATCTCTTGTTCTTCCTCTTTTTTGTTTGAACTTGCTAGCAAATTTGAGACTTCTGTATGCAATTCAAATTCTCAGTTTTTTGAATATCGGGTGAAGAAATATGAACTATAAATTTATAAATTTATGATCGAGGGCATATGGTTTAATCATTTTGAGTTGAGTTAAGCTGGTGGATCCAATTTTGTTTTTAGTTTCTTAATATGTTTTGCAAAACTTATGCAACATTTGCATAGAGGTGGGGATCAAAATGGGTCGGAAATCATTTTAGACCAACCTAAAATTTCAGGTTAATTAAGTTGAGGACTCAAATGACGTTCACAACTCAATTCTCTGTTTTTTTTAATTAAATTTAATGTCCGTTGTTAGTCTTTTTAATAATTTAAAAAACTAATTATATACCATACATGTTACATTAATAACTAAAGTCTAGTTACGTTCATATATCAAATTTTCACAATTTACCATACATAATTGAGTCAAATATTCTTAATCTTCGTAACAATCTTAAGAGTTGAGTTGAGTTATGAATTATATGTTTGAGTTGATGGCATGATCCGACAAAAAATGTATCAACCTGCAAATCAAACTGAAGTTTTTTGTTTTTCTAAAATTGAACTTCACCTCAATTGAAATAAATCTAACTTAACTCAATTCTTATGGTTTTGGTTGGGTAGTCCAATTGTCGGGGTCGATGAACACTTAGAGAAAATGAAGTGATCAAAATAATGCCTTTTTAAAAATATGGGAACCAAAATTAGATGGGTCAAAATAATATTTGAACTTGTATAGCTACTCTATTATTCTTAGACCGCGTAAATGAGCTCTAATTGAAATGTAAAACAATAATCAATGATCAAGTTCTATACATTACCAAAATGCTCTTCTATGTTTCTAATTAATTAAAATGCATATTAAAGTGTTGCTTTTATTGTATAAATGTCACGTACTTTTTCAACTGTGGCCCGTTGTGAACTTGACACGCTCAGTCTTGAGGAAAACTCAAGCCCCATATATATATTTTGCTCGACTTTGTGGCTTCGTCGAACTTTAAGCGAGCTTTGTCTTCGCCACCCAAACATCGCTCATGCAAAATTCAAGCTTGTTTTGCCACACACACCGCTTGCGCGTGCATGTTCAATCATCTACAACACAACTGACTTACCTCTACACAAGGTCAAGCCGTTGCCTCTACTCGAGGCCAGAGTCTTTCAATATAATGTCGCATCCAATATCATCTCATCTTGGTTCTCAATTAACATGACCCTTATGTTTTGACGCCTTCTCAAGTCACGGAGTGTCGTCGGTCATGCAACTTACTCGGTCATGCCATCAAGAACAGGCACACATGTCATTCATCTCATCAAGGCATCCCGAACATCCATCCATCTGGGTTCTATCGAGGCATTGACCCTTTCATGGTGCAAAATCCAACCTCCGACACGTAGACAGGGGTGCAATACCAGCACACCCGTGCCTTCCGGTATTGTCCTTGAAAAACTCATTTCAAAGGAAGTTGCCCGAGACACTCGTCTTGGAATGCTCGCCCTCACTGTGACACACGCATGTGCCACATGGTAGCTCGCTTAGGCCATAGGGCCCATGGGTGATGGAGAGCTGACACCATGCCTCCCTCTTATAGTACATTTTGAGTCATTTTCAAAGTGGCGGGTGTAGACATGATTTTGGTGAACTCATACGGTGTCCGATTGACACCAAATTTGACAAGCTTTCACATTTCACAAGGACGGACTTGACTCTAGAACCGCATGTCTAAATTCCAACAAAATCTCACCTAAGGTCCAACAAAACCACAAAGCCAGACAAAAAAATGAATATGGGGCTTAAACTTTTCTCAAGACTAGTCGCGATCGTATTAAGATCACAACGCTGCACAATTGAAAAAGTACGACAGTGACACATGACATATCATATAGAGGTATTATGCATCGTACGACATAGAAGTCACAACAAGATGCATAACATAACATAAACTTCTCATAGCCTAACTTAAAATATAACATATCATAACACAAATCATAACATAAGTCATAGCATAACAATAACATAATACATGTCATACATTCTAAAATACAGTATGTGGAGGGCCACAGAGCACGTGTCGTTCATACTTCATTCAATTCATCCAACCAAGCCAATAGTAAACCACTTACTTGTTTGGATTAGGCTCACAATTAACATAAGTTGACTAAATATTGGTCATACTTACCTCCAATGCTCGTGAAAAGGTAAAAAATGGGTCAAGGACCGTCCAATATTGTAGAAGAGGGACCCAAGACTCAAATCCAAGCTGTCTAAGCTGAGAAAACGAGCCAAGCCGAGGAGTGAGTCGTACACAAGGGTGGCACACGCGAGTCGGATCATGGATCAGCGCGAGTCATGTCATGGGCGATTCGGTTGGACCGTGGCTATTGGCCTAGGCTGGCGCTAAAGGGATTTGAGCACACAAGTGAACTTGGGTTTCGGGGAGAAGGATCAATGTAGCTCCAAGGATAATTAGCAACTCCGACTTAAGCTACTCAAGTAAGTGCTTTCACTACTAGTTTGGTTGGATGAATTTCTTGAAGTATGAACGGCGTGTGCCCTATGGCCCTTGTACGTATTGTACTTTGTGATTGTTTAATGCCTATTTATTATGTTATTGTTGTATTGTGAATATGTTGTGGTATGAAACTTGATATGTTATGTTATGTTGTAATTATGAGATATATCATGTTATGGAATATCATATTGACATGTTAAGTCATTGAAGATTGTGCTATGTTATGAAAATGTTATATTATGTTATACACATTATGAGACGACATAAAATGATTATGTTACGTATGAAATAAACGAAAACATATCTTGCATCACATATATGTACCATGATTTTAAACTATGGGGACCTCATGCATATTGCGTTTTCATGTGCATCGAGATATCTCTCCATTATGATTAGTACAGACGCGTACACTGTGATGTAATGATACAATATTATGCACACCATGATATTATGTGCGCTCCCTTCCCTCTGGCTATACCAGTAGCATGAGTGTAAGCTAGTCGAAGTACAGGCCTAGGGGGTACGTATACGAGCTCGCTTGAGGGTCCATGTGTGCGTACATTGGCCGTGTGTAGAGAAGTACTACACATCCAATTTTGGAAGTTGAGACTAATGCCATGAAATGATGCTTTATGAAATGATAGGTCCCAAACATGATTGCATGTGATTGCATTTCTCCACCGCAGTAATAGAGTTACATATTGATATTTCTTAAAATACTATACTCAAGTCACATGCTACTATTATTTTTCAACTAAAGATAAGACACCTCTGCACGGATGACGACGTCATGGTGACGACCATGAGACTGAAATTAGGGTAAATGCATTCACATTGTTTTTCTTGCATTATTTAAAATTCATGTTATTTATTTTCTGTCATATTGTTTTAATGGCTTCATTATAAATGTGAGAAATCCTTGGCACCGTAACACAAGTTCACGTGAAGTTCTTCTAAAAGTTAAAAAGTATCCCCACAAACCAACACAAGTCTCCTTAGAATGTCTTGTTCTCACTTACATACTTGTTGGAATATTTTTTAAGAGGTCACTAAACATAAAATCTCTCCGACCCTCAATTTTGGAGTTACATTTTATTGATATAAATAATAATTATAAATTATTTAAAGTATTTTTAACCCTAACTATATCCTCCAAATCACTCCTATTCGGATTTGGTCTTAATTCCGCGTTACAAATATATATACACAGTAAAATTGTTACTTTGTATATAACTTAAATTTTTATCGTATTTAATCATTTTGTACCTTTGTATGAAAGAAAAAAAAGAAGAAAAGATGAATGAAAGACCCAAATTCTTCAGATGGACCACGTTGAAATGTGTGTACTCTTTATAAACAAGACATCTCAAATTGAAATGGTAGTTGATGTCTTGTTTAATGATGTTTTGTAAGGCCCATTATGTAAGCCCATTAGTAGCCCAAAGGCTTTTCATAAGAGGCCCACATCTTCTAATTTTTTTCTTTTTTTACCACAATTATACTAAATCACTTACTTAAAAAAATTAATAATTTTACTTAAGTTTAAACCATGAACTAAAATTTGGAAATCTTGGAAGAAAATGAGAAAAAAAGAGTTAGAAAGAGTAAACTTCCACACCAATTCACCTATTCTTCTCTTCTCATTTACTTCATCTTTCATTTCCATAAATATATTTTTTTATTTATTTATAATTTAAATACAATTAATTCGAGAATAACTCAGTAAATAAGACATAAACGATAAATTCACCTATTCTTCCCTTCTCATTTACTTCATCTTTCATTTCTATAAATATATATATATTTTTTTATAATTTAAATACAATTAATTCGATAATAACTCAGTAAATAAGACATATACTATCATTTCAAATGTCGATTTTTCAGCTGACCTAAAAAATACTATAAATCCACGACACAATTTAATTTTAAAATTGTATTTATGGTTTAGGTATTAATTCAATAAATTTGTTGGGAGGACTAAAAACTAATTACTCCCAAATCCATATACATTTGATAAATTAAAAAAAAAAATTGGAATTTACATTGCATCTTATACAAATCACAAAATAACCCAACTGAATTTCACAATTTCTTGATGATTTTCCTCACAGAAGACCAAAGAAGAAGGCATTGGCCCCATTGATGACCTCATGCAATGATGCAGCTTAAAACCGCAAAACGGTGAGGTGAAAAGGAGAGACAACAATCATGGCGGCCCCTCTTCGTCTCTGTAAGTTTTGCCGCTTAACTTATATGCGAAAATTTCTAGCAATATAACGCACGCACGCGAAGTGTTTGAAGAAATGACAAGCTGAGAAATATGGCCACAAACCCATTTTCATAGCTTCATTTTCTTCTTCTCTTGACGCCACAAAGCTTGGAATACATTCATCCATGTGTCACACCCACCCATTTTACCTTCTTCCCGAAATCTTCGGCTAATTTCCTTCAGAAACATCGGAGGGGGAAAACAGGGGTCACCAGCTTTCTTTGCTTCAACAAGATTCCATCCCCTCCTTGTAAGTTTCTTCCTCCTTTCTTTCCTTTCTTTATTGGTTTCCCTTTTGTTATATTCCTGTTTCCTGTTTTCGATTCTTTTGTGTTTCTTCTTACCTTTTTTGTTTTGGGTGTTTTTCTTTTTTCCCTTATCTTCTTTCTTCCATTCAACCCTTTTCTTGTTCTAAAGTTTTGCTTATGTTTCTTTCCTGGGTTTCTGTTAGGAAGGTTATTGGTGGATGGTGGGGTTTTCAACTAACATTTAGCTCTATCAAGGACATGGGTATCCCCTATAGTCTTTGTTTGTTGTAGCCGGTACTCTCATTTATCTACTTTTTTCATTGCCTCCACATCTTATTTAATCTTTACACTTGTGATCTAGAACATAACCCATTCACTAAAAAGAACTAAGCCTTGGTTTCTCGTATCTCTATGGTATTTAGTTAGTTTAAAGATTGTAAAATCCTTTTTTCTTGATATTGGGAGTTTTTGAGTATGGGGGATCACTTTGTTTTGTTGGTTGATCGATTGTTGACGGAGACGACATTAGATGCAGCGATGGAGAGCCGAAAGCAATTGACTGAAGCAACGTCCTCTGCCATGGATGGTTTGAAGGGGGACAGTTCTTCCCCAGAAATGGAGTTTGACAATATACCATTTCCAAAGAAAATTGTGGAATGTAGAATATGCCAGGATGAAGATGAAGACTCGAACATGGAAACACCTTGCTCGTGCTGTGGCAGCCTTAAGGTTTGTTGATGAACTCATTCAATTAAATTGGCCAAATTTCCATATTAAGTCATTGCATGCCAAGTATAGCTGATCTTGTTCTTGTCTAGCATTTTATTACAAATATGGAGCCTAGTAATAAACTCCTTTGCACTTTTGGAAAGCTAGCACATTGATATCTGCCATAGTTGTCATTCTAATGCACCATTACTATGAAGTTCACACCTCAAACACAGTCCATGTTGTCAAACTGCGCTGCTCTTGATTTCTGTATCAATTATATTTCTCCTTTCAACATGTAGTGCCTCAAGAGTTTTATCATTTAGTATGCCAGCGCTTCTGATATGATAATGCAAGTTTTCTTGACATGTTCAGTTGAATTTTGCAGTATGCACATCGAAGATGCATACAGAAGTGGTGTAACGAAAAGGGTGATACAATTTGTGAGATATGCCGCCAGGTGGAGTATGGTGTTTTTTATTTCTTTCCTCCTTAAAATCATAATAGTAAAACAAATTGAAGCAGTTCATTGACGTAAGATTACAATCTCTAGCACGATTGTTTTTTTCGGCTCGAGAAGATCAGTATGTTTAATGCAGTTTGTACAACGAAACTGAACCGTGGAACTATGATTTGCAGCAATTCAAACCAGGTTACACAGCTTCTCCTCCATTATTTGAAATGGGGCGTATCCCAATGAGCTTCAGGTAATGTTCGTGCAACAATTTATTCAATGTATGTTCTTTCGGCTTCAACTTGAGAATGATTGACCCCTATTCCATTGCAGGGGGAACTGGGAGATTTCTAGAAGGAACTTGGATAGTTCTAGCTATATAGCAATGGTTTCTTCAAACCGTAATGTTGTTGATACCGACTATGACGATTTCTCAGCTTCTGCTGCAACCAGCGTGCTATGCTGCCATTCGGTTGCTATTGTTGTAAGTTTTCTTTCGCACTTGACACATGAAGTTCTTTCCAAACTCACAATTTTTGTAATAGTGATTATAAGATGTTTTCGAAATAACACGTGTTTAAGTTTGTGTTAGGGGAATATCAAAATCTGAACCACATGTTTCTCTTTTTCTTTGTAGTTCATGGTTCTTCTGGTTTTGAGGCACTCTCTTCCCCTCCTATTCAGTGAAAGCGGTGGTTACTCTTTCCCTCTGCTTCTGGTGAGAAATGTCTATTTTCAAACAAATTCAAAACCAAGATTTGTGCATGAAGTTAAATTATTCCCCTTCAATGACAGTCGATTTGCCTGCGAAGTTTAGTGATCTTTCTACCAATATACGTTATGTTCAAAGTAGTCTGTGCAGTTCATCGCCGTCGACTTCTCGTAAGCGTTCGTATACAATTAACAGACATTTGCATGCCATCCTCTCAGTGATAGTGATAACTGTATTGTATTTATGGTTTCTTGTGTTTGAATGACTATGATCAGCTGGCTACATCTTCTAGTTCATCCATTCATTCAACCAGCATAGGTAGGAGTTCGACATCCCTATCGTCCCACCAACCCGAGCCTTACATTATCCGTGTTCGGTCAGTTTCATAGCAGGAGAGGGTCTGAGAAATTCGATTGCGAGCTGAAGAATGGTGTTGCTATGGCTGTAGGGTTTGGCAGGTTCAAGTAAATATGGTGGTGGAAAGTGAGATTGTGAAGGGATAGAAAGAAAATATAGAAATTTGTGAAGAAGGGATGGCATAGATGTTTGAAGTTGTTATGCAGTTTAGTTTATTAAATGATTGGTTTGTGTTAGAAATTCTTTGTACAGAAAAGAAAAGAATGATGTATGCATAAAGAAATATTAATTTAATTTAAAAAATATTGCTCATCTTACAGGTCGGTCGATTGGGCGAGCTGATGCTTGGAGTAATCTTATATGACTAATTCTTTCATTATCTTACAATCTTTAAAAAAATAATTGTAAAAAAAGACTATTAGTCTCAGTCCGAGAGACATGAGTTTGGTCATGGGTGTCAATTGACTTTTGGGCACGACGAATGATACACCGCAGGGGGCTTCTAGAAAATATTCGAAATTGACTTTTTCAACGGCTGTTTTTGTTTTTTGAATTGGAGGTTTCATCTTTTTGAAATTTGAGCTCCAAAATCACAATCATAGTTGTTGTTAACATTTTTTTATTTTGATCCAACAAACTTATCCCCAAACTTCCCTTTTTTTCTTTTTTGTTTGGTGAAATTTCCTTCCATCTCTACCCACATATTTTATTTCTTTTTTATTATAAATAAATAGGTGAATCAGTCATAAGAGATTCAGACTCTTTGTACACTGAAGATAGTCTTTTGTACATAAGGAAGTTTCTTATTCAGACTCTTCGTACACTGAAGATAGTCTTTTGTACAGAAGGAAGTCTTT
Organism: Cucurbita ficifolia; assembly: GCA_033971965.1. NCBI lineage: Eukaryota > Viridiplantae > Streptophyta > Magnoliopsida > Cucurbitales > Cucurbitaceae > Cucurbita > Cucurbita ficifolia. The sequence goes on from CM066976.1 coordinate 5,198,918, forward strand.
TATAAGAGACTGTACACTGAAGGTAGTCTTTTATAAGAGACTCTTCGTGCACTGGAGGTAGTCTTTTAGTACCAATCTAGTAATGTCGCAATCTCATATAATACTACCAATCTAATAATCATATAATACTACCAATCTAATAATAATGAATAATGTTTTAATGTCATATAATACTACCAATCTTAATGTTTTAATGTCATAAACATCATAAATATGAGAGGAGCAATCTCATACCGAACTAACCAACTAATAACTCCTTTATTTTTCTATTTTTAAACTTTTTTTAAAATAATTATTTATGGATTTATATTTATTTACTTGTTAATTAATACGCATTAATAAAATTCACTAGTTACATTTTTTTTTTTAGTAATACACGATAGTTACTCCTCCACTTGATATTAATATAATCAGTTTCTAACATTTCCGACGTAACTATTTTCTTTTATTTATTTCAAGTCACATAAAATGTATGTCTAAGAAAATATATATAATGCTATAAAAAAAATCTCAAAATATTTCCATCTCCACACATAATTATTATAAATATAGATCATTATTTTTTTTTCACAACCACAGTAAACTGGTAATTTACTGTCAACTTTATTTCAATATCAGGTAAAAAAATAAGAATGGAAAGGGTAGCACAAGTACGACGCCGTCTCATCCTTTAATCAACTTGAGCCTGGACTCCCGTCTGATGAAACCAGGCGCGCCCAATGAAATTCCAGATGAACGGACTTTTCAATCCGCCCACCGAAATCGTGTTCTTCAAAATTCGAGATCCGATCAAAAAATTGAAGTTGGACTACCCATACAGATTCCTAATCAATGTATTGAGATCTTCCTATCTTCCCCTAATATGCTCTTCTTTAATCGACTCCAACAATGGCTTCCTGGACCGGCAAACCGACAATCGATGCATCGGAAATCCCTCCATTCCTTCCAAGCTCAATCTCGGTCCGTTATTTTCATCGCTAATTCTCGGCCTCGATTCCGCTTCCGATTCACCTGATTCGTGATTCCGATTCTCATTTATAACCCTAACCTTAGCGGCCGAAATCCGCCTGGCAGCAGAGTTAGCCGCCATGAAGAAGGTGGCTAAATCCGCCGCCGTGACGACGGAGTTAACTCTCTTCATCGGAAACATGAGGTAGACGTTACCGAACTCCAATTCCTCGTCGGCGGCGAGTGCGGAGAATCTGCGGCCGATGTGGAGAGACTGGGCGTTGGCGAGAAAGTAAGTAGGACATTCGAGCATTAGCTCCGCCGCGTTCACCGGGTCCCGGAACTGGCGGACCTCGCCGCCTGGAAGCACGACCCTGACGGCCTTGAAATTCTTGATCAACGGCGTGGCCAAGGAGCAAGAAATATAATTCCCCATGGGAGATGGTTGGAGAGTTGCAGAGACAGAAACAAAAACAGAGAGAAAAAGAATCGAGGGTTTGGCAGAAGGAGAGTCAGAAGAGGGGTTAATATATAGTAACGGCTGCCGTAAATTTTCATTTTTTTAACTTTTACTTTCAACCGCACTCTCTTTTCTTCATTTTGGTAATGTATTTCAAACTTTCCATTTTCATCTTTATTTTATTTCACCGTCTAAAATTTGGCATTTTATTTCATTATATTATACCTTAGTAAAAACTTTACAAATAAAAATAAAAATTTTAAAAATATGTTTGTGAAGGTTGAATAGAGCCAAAAATAGTATTAATTACCATTTAAAGTGGAATGGAAGAGAATAGGTGTGAGGGAAGGGGAGCACGTGGTAAATGAAGAGCGCGTGAGGGGGGGAAGGTTGATTTGTATGAGGGTGGAAGCTGTAAATGCGCGTGGGACCCAAATGCAAGACACACGTCCATACGGAAACGCCACTCGCCGCTTATAACAACCGCTTTCTTTTGACCATCGCCTCTATACACCGCCGCCTTATTACTACTTTTCTCTTCTTTTCTTTTACACTAATCTGTAATTACCCTTTCTTAATTTGAATTTCAAAAATCTTACACTAATTTTAAATTTTAAATTTTAAATTGAGTCCGTATCCTGACACTTCCTATTTTCTAGTTAAGTTAAATTCTTTTTTATTAATTATATTTATATATTCTGTATATACCACTAAATTTCAAATATCAAATATTTATCGATCCCAATGTATCACTAACATTGATCTCATGTATTAAATACCGGGTTAGATTGGATCGTAACCCTCAACTAAACGAGTCTATGGATTAGAGAAAAGAAAGAAATTTTAATTAATCAAGTTGACCTCGAAAAGATCAATGTAATGTATTTTCACCGCTAAGAATTGGATTTGGGCACTTCTATTGGATGGATTGATTTCAATGATTTCAAGTTCTTAAAAGTTTAGTTTAAAATATATTTAATATATTTTGCGTTTAATTTTATATTTAATACATATGCTAATTAGAATTAGCATTATAATTAAAAATTGAGAAACTTAGAAAATAAAATCATAATTTAACATTAAAGAAATATAGAAACACCAAAATTCACCCAAAAAGTTTTTGATGACGTAAACTAATGATGCAAATGCCACTAAATTTGGGAACCTTCTTTATAAATATATATATATATATATATATATATATAAAAGAGTTTGTGTGGAAGTGATGATGTGTAGGGGGTGGGGGTAAAGTTAGTTTATGCTCCAAATATCGCCGTTGAGGGCGCAAATAAATTGATGAATTTGGCAAATTAAAATAAAGTGACAAAATAGGAAACCCACACGAATAATAATAATAATAATAATAATAATAAATCCAAATGTTTGGAAATTTCTAGGAATTTGTTAGGTTTCATTAGCTTGCCTTTGATTCTCTTCATTTTTGTGGACAAAATTCTGTCAACTTTTGTCGATTATATTTCTCCAATAGATGAACACAATTTTTTTTAATTTCTTTTTTAAAAATTTGAAATAAATAATATTCAACCTGAGGTATTTTAAAAATATTCAATAACGACTCTCTAGACGGCGTAACCTTCAGCCAGACTCCCCACGAACACCTACAACAGAGACCAGAGAGGGAAAACACGAGGTAGAGAGGGATTTCGAAAACCCAACTCCTAGAACGCCCACCCACCCCACAAAAGATTATGTACACAAGAGGTACGTTCAACGTCTTATCAAAATTTTACTTTAAAATGTTTTTAATAAGTAGGTGTAAGATTATAAATAGAAATAGTATTTATAAGCTTAAATTTTAGAAAATTAGAAAAAAAAAATGGTCCTTAGAACAAAATTATTATTTTCATTAGATTTAGGAATAAAACATGTTATAACATTATTTTGTTAATACTTCATTGAAAATTCTTCAACCAGAAGATACATTAGTAAGCTATCTAAATTTTGCAACTTTTTTCTCTTTTTGTAACTTACACAACTTTATGACCCACATAAATTCCAAACTTGATAAAGAATGCAACATCAATTCATCATTTGATTTATGTTCATAGAATCATAACCCAGCTAGAATGAGTTATATTGTGGTGAAATGAGTTATATTCATCAATTCATCATTCATCAATATGATATTGTCTTTAGATGGTCGGAGATGTTGAAGGGTCACTTACTGGGGGAGGCAGGGAATATTGGTAGGGCCAAGGTGTGAACATCAGCAGACTAACAATGTAATCGATCAATTGACATGGGTGCTCTGCAAACTAACAAATGAAGTCAACTATTGTGGTGCCATTGGCGAGATCATACCAGTTGGGACATGAAAGAAGCTTGATCCAAATCTGCATGAACAGGGCGGCGGTTGTCTCCGATCACAAGGATAGACGTGAGGTTGGATGGAGAAGCTGCGAGTGATGATGCAGGGAATATCTTCCTGTGTGCAAGAGCAACCATCACTTCTTCCAACCTCCTGCTCCTATTATTCCCCGTTGCAATACCTGCAATTGCATGACTTGAAAAACAACTAGCTTCATGAATTACAGTGGGAATTTTAAATTTTATAAAGGTGTGAAGGTAAAAGGAAAGTGGCAAACTCGGTGAAACAAGCAACAAAAACAGATCTTAAATTTTCCTAAATACTAATTAATATACTTAGCAATTGAACGTATCAAATGATTCCTTCTCTCTCTTTCTTCCTCTGGAAGGTCTGCCACCGCCACGGCCCCGGCCCCGACCTCGACCACGACCCTTTCGTTCTTGCTGCTCATTCTCTAAAGTCGAGATGTCCTTCGATACAGTATCTTCATCAAATTTTTGTTTGGGAGGCCTACCACGGCCTCTCTTTACAGGAGATTGCTGGTGATGCAAATGCTTGGAAGGCGAGAACGTCTCTGACACCGAAATCCAGTCTTGTCTCATTATTCGAGGCCTTCCCCGACCTCTACCTCTGCCCCTTCCTCTTGGCAGCTTGAGTTGCTGCTGATCAATATGATGAGTGTCTTTGCACAAATCTGGCCCAGATGTCTCTCTGTCTTCCACATTTGATTCCAGAAATTGCTGGTCACAATCTCCAGCAGGCGAAGATAATGAAGTTGCCAAAGTTCCTTGAATTTTCAACTTATGAGGCCTCCCTCGCCCACGGTGCCCCCTTGGTTGACTCTTAGGACTACAAATAACATCTTTAGTCAATAATGCCTCAGATTTTTCATTTTTGTCTGCCTCAGATGTACCACGCACCGCTTGCTCTGAATGCTTTGGCGCCGTGGTCTGATGCTCAAGAGGTGGGGATGCTGCTATACTAGTTCTCCAAGTTCCAGTTATTTCAGAAGGCCATCTAACTCGAGGATGCTTCTTGGATAGTTGAGGGTTCTCAGCCTCACAGCCCTTGCTTATTCCAGTTTGATCATCGCTCACCTTGAATATTCGTTGTTCTTCCAGTCTATTTTGTTTATTGCCAACTTCACCAAGTACCTTCCCCTTGGAAGTTTGAGCACCGGTTATTTCATTCGCCTCATTGTCTCCATGGTCAGACTTCGCATCAAAGAACTCCAAATCTTCATTTTCCTCTTGTAACTTCTGGCAGCCTTGAGCATCAATCACTCCATTTTCTTTAGCATCGTCATGGTTAGGCATAGCATCAAAGAAATCCAAAGTGGCTTCTTCACCAGGACCCTCTTCTTCGTTTGATCCCTTGGATGCTCTCTACATTATAATCAGAAATTTGATCAACATGAATGCTAAAATCAGATTAAAAAATTCAAAAGGCAACTCCATAGAAAATATTGTTATAGAAAAAAATGTCTACAACTACGGAGAATGTAGTGTAATGTACGCCTGTAAGTTGACCTTCTGAAGGTGGAAATGAAACTTTCCCCTTCTCTGGTGATGGAAACGAAACTTAAAACACCTTCCTAAGTTGACTCAATATTAGATTTCACGCAACTACACTTAATATTCTGAAATATCAAAGCTTCTCTCCTTGACAACAGATCATCAGCAAATCTATCCCTCTAGCCTCCACCCACGACTCTCTCTACAACATAAAGGAGAAGGATTTTTCTACTTCATCTCCAAACAAGCACAGATGAAATCCTATGTCTGCATTTCTTTCAGAGCCAGCAGCCAACAACAGCAGGACACCACCTCCACAAGCAGTGGGTGAGGAAAAAAGTAGCTAAAGAAGATAAAGAGATGCAAAAATGTATAATTTCAACAGTTATTTTATATTGAATGGAAAAAGAAATATATGATTATTTTTTGTGTTTCCCAATAGGAGTCCCATAAGCTGGAATAATTTAGCTAGAGCAGTAAAATATATCTTATGATAATCTTGAAATGAGACGGAGTAATATGATAGACAGCATGTGTTAAAATATATCTTACGGATGGGCATATCTCACAAGGTTAATATCAAGAAACAGTAAAATATAACTCATGGATGGCCATATCTCAACTTAGTTACTAAAAGACTCGCCCCTCAGAAGGAATTATCAAGGAAGCTGGAGAAGAACTGAATTACTGAGAAGATTAGTTATATAAATATCTTGGAACACGATCAGATATTGGAATGGTGGCTTTATCTCTGACTCTAAGGTTCCATCCCTATCTTGACATGGGACACAGTTATAGATTCACTTGGTCTTGATAATTAACAAATAGTTACATTACAAGTTTAGTCCCTGAACATTGAATTTTGTGTCAATTTGATCCTTGAAGTTAATTCTTGTTCCCAACAGAAAATAAGAATAATAAATTAATAAAATAAATACTTAGGCCCGTTTACTTACTACGAATCAACTTACTAAGAATCAGAATGAAAATCCATTGGAATGTGAATGATATTTCTTTGTTGTTCAATATGAGTTATTTGGAATCTGAATCAGAAGGTCATTCATATTGTTTAGACAATCAAGAATTAGAAGAGAAATGGATATTCTATTCTGAAGTAAACGGGGCCTTAGATCTCAAACAATCAAATCATCTAGTATCTTTATACTGCTAGTACAAACAAAGATCAAACTGATTTAATGGTACTTTTAGTGAGCCTATTAGCAGGGTTAACATTAGCCATTGCATTAAGAGAAGCTCCTTTAGTCCAATTTTATAAAAGACTCTTTGGCTACCATGGAAGGAATGAAACAACGGAATTTTCAAGGATAATGAGAAGCCTTTGACACTATTTTTGAGAACCTATCTTACTTGTCCCGTACTTGATGTAAATGTTTTCCCTCCCCTCTGACAGCTATAGTTTTCTTCTCTTTTAACCAAATGGAGGAGTTTTTCTGTAACCGACTTACAGTTTGAGTTTCTTTTTCCTCCCCCCTTTCTCTTTGAGAGGCATCCTATTATAAGATACTTCTTTCGTAATATTTCATATCATCAATGAAATATTTGTTTCCTAACTTACTTATTGAGCCACTTATTATTGGACACTGCCGTTTCAGCTGAGTTTTTTCTTGTAAATTTTCTGTGTTGAAGCTCATTTCTATTGCCATAAAAGTCAAGCTCCCCCTTGTGCACAACGAAAGTAAAGTTCTTTCTATGGTTGGTAGACTACAGAAACTTAAAACACTTAGGATTGTCGTCAAAAGCAAAATCCAAGCTAGGTGTTTTCCCCCTCAGAGTGCTGCAGGGCTTGAACTTCTGTCATTTTCAATCTATTCTTATGTCTCCCTCAAATGTTTAGGATGAGTAATTTGAAGCTCATTTCTTCCAGTGGCTTACAGAAAAAGCCAGAGTACTAAAATCCATCTCCAATATAAATAATCCAGCTGAGTTCTATCACTAAACTAGGAATCCTAACCTCTCAGAAAAGAAGCGTACAATGAAGAATGTCAAAGCTGGTAATAAAAAATGAAGAAAGAAATGAGGAAAACTAAAGCCTCCGGATTTATTCTCTTCTCTTCTGTGTTTTCCCTCCAAGAACCTTACACAATCACTAGTGGAATGAATGTAATGGGAACATACACAATACACACTGTGATGTGATGCCAACATACAAAAATTTAACATATCTCCTTTTGTGGAGTACATTGATAAAATTAAATTAACCGTAACCCAATAGCTTAAGTTTTTGAGTTCAATGGTGATTTAACATGGTATTAGAGTAGGAGATTTTGTGTTTAAACCTTTGTAATGCTATTTCCTCCCCAATTAGTATGATTTGCACTTATTAGGCCTTATTCAAATTTCTAAGCCCATAAATGAGGAAAAGTGTGCAAGTATTGATACAACCCATCAGCTTTAAGTTTTTTGGATTGATAGGTGATTTAACACCTTTCAAGATTATCTATTGATTGCTCTTGGAGCTTTAATATTAACCCTTTGAGATATGCCAATCTATAAGATATGTTTTATTGTGTGATCTTTTGACTATTTTTTCACTTAAATGCTATCCATGAGATATATTTTATTGTATGCATATACTACAAGCAAGAAACAAAATAGATAGCACGCAAGGCAGCATAAGGTGGAGTAATATGCAGTACCTCTTTTGGTTCTTCCATCATTTCTCCTTGTCTTTCCTCTTCATGATGCTCGTCAATCATTTCAACTTCTTGACCTCCTTTGAATGTACCTAGCACTTCAGTTTGGCCTGCTTGTTCACAGTCTCCTTCAGCCCCAACGACATTTTTTTTTAACGAACTACGTTGATCTTCGGTCCCTTTAATCGTTAGTGCTTTTCTTGCATGAAGTCCAACAACCATTAGATCCTGTGATTGTTTTCTCTCTTCAAAATCTTCAGCCCTATCTGTACTCTTAACTTCCACTTCGTGAGGATCATTAATCATTCCAACTTTTCTAACTTCTATAAGTCCACCAATTTCTTCTCTCGACGAACCACATTTTTCTTCAATCCCTGTCATTACTAGTGCCTCCTGTGCACCGAGATTTGCAGCTGCCACAGCCTGTGATTGCCTTTTCTCATCAATATCTTGAACACCATGTCTAGTCTTGACTTCTTTTTCACAAGGTTGGTCGATCATTACATCTGCCTGAACTTCTTTAACATCACCAAGCACTTGAATTTGGCCTCCTTTCACATGATCTCCTTCTTCAGCTTCATGAACTTTTCCCCCCAATGAACGACTTTGTTTTTCAATCTCCTTAATAGCTACTGGAGCATGAAGACCTATAATCACCAGATTCCGTGATTTCTTTGGCCGATTAAAATCTTTAGCCCCATATTTATATTTGATTTCCTCTCTATGATGATTGTCAATCATTTCATCTTCTTGAACTTCTTCAAATTCATCCAGCACAACTTGGCCTCTATGTGCGTGTTCTCCATCTTCAACCCCAACAATTACTTCTCTCAATGAATCGTTTTGTTCTTTAGTCCCTTTACTTGTTACTACCTCCTCCGCACGGGGTCCTCTTATGTTCGGTTTCTTTGATCGTTTTATCCTATCAAAATCCTCTTCTATCTCATCATCACTCTCCACTTCTCGGCGACGACTCCTTCCTGCTGACTTCCTCCTCCGCTTCTTCTTCTTTACTTCCTTACCCTCTACCTTAAAGTTATACTTCCCACATTTGGATTTCTCTAGCTCCCCACTTTCACAGAGCTTCCCCAAATGGCGACGCAAAAATGCCGGGTGAGCCCATGGTAAATCCTTATACTCATTCACGATAAACTCCGATATTGATTCCTCACTCAACCCATCTTCCTCTCCAACTTCAGCTATTGCCTTCTGTATCATCTACATTCCCAAAGATATCAATTCATCAACAACCATCGCTTCAATTGCAACCACAATGCACAAAAAATTTCCTCACAATATCAATTACAGAAATAAATAAATAACTCAAAGGAACAGATAACCTCAAAAACTTAATCGACAGAAAGGACGAGCAACGAGAAAGAAAGTTACCGAGGCATATGGAAGATGAGTGGGAGTGCGAAAGGAAGGGAAATTCTCATGAAGACAGCACTCGATAACGGAGTTGAACTGCTCGGAGGGGAAGGGCAAGGAGTGGCCGTTGCCATTGGTCGCATATTTGGCGGCGGCGGCGGAGAAGAGGGCGTCTCTGAACCTTCCAGCAATGAGTGAATATCGGTGATCGGAATGCGGCGTTAGAGAGGATGGAGGCGGGGGATTTTCCGGTGGCGTGGGAATGGTAGAAAGATGGGGTTGGGAGTTCTCCATATTGGCGGTGATGCATTGTCGTTCTTGTTGGAGACGCAAACGCTGTATTCATATATGATGTTTGAATTCCAATTTTACTTTTGGCAAGTGCCACTCGATTCAGAATAAAATTTAGGTTAAATTAATAAAAATATATTAAAAAAATATCCTTAATTTTTTAAATTTTTTAATAATAACCTTAAACTTTAAAAAAAAAATACCCTTAAACTAAAAAAAAGTTCAGGTTCAAAAATATATTTACAGTCGGATAAAAATGGTTAATATTTTGTTCCAAAAATAGTCTTCAACTTTCAAAAACGTTCCAAAAATACTCTCAATTTTTAAAAACTTTCATTCAACACTTTTAAACTTTTTAAAAATCTTTAAAAATACTCTTACGATTAATATAGAATAGATAGATCATTAGTATCATATTTAAAAAATACTAATGAACTCTCAAAAGTAATATTAATACTCAAACGGAAATAATCTCCGCTAGAAAGTTGTCATATATTGATGATATAAATATTAAGGATAAATTTAAAATTTTAATGAGGATACTTTTAAACGGTATTTTTTTAAAAAAAAGTTTAAATTTTTTTAAGTTCATTTTAAGGTTGGATTAAAATTTTATTCTTTAAATAAATGAAACTACTAATGGACAAACTTTAGGAGTATTTTTTTTATCCTTTAGTAAAAAATAAAATTTTTAAAAGTAATAAAAATTCAAATGGTTTTTTTGTTTTTTAACTTGGCCTCCAAGTTATGCTTTTCTCTTATACATGGATTTGATCTTCCTCATTATTCCTCATAATGTCTATACGCAAAATTTTATTTATTTATTATTTTAAGGTTTTATAATCTGTTGGTTACTTGTGAATCTATTTCTATTTTAATATAGAATGTCCAAAAAAAATATTATTTTAATTATTTATTATTTATAATAGTTTTTACCTTTGTTGTTTGTTTATTTTTTTAATGTATAATATGTTAGGATTTGTTTTTTCTTTTTCATTTTTTAAACTAAAATAAAGAAGGATGTTAATTTTAATCATTTTTAAATTTTCTAAAATCTCAGTTCTTTCAATAATCTATTTAAAATTTGTTTAAATAGGAAATGTAGATTATAAATTTAACTATTTTTACTTCCTTCTTTTAAGAAGAAAAAAATGGAATCCTTCCTAACCACAATATTAAATTGTTGATGAAATTTAGTAACTTTTCTTATTTCTTTTAAATTTTTGTACTCAATTTAATATGGTAAAAAAACATTGATTGACATCCAAAAATATATATATATATAATCATATGTATCATGTCATAGTAAAAGAAAAAAGTCAATTGCTTGGGAAGAAACATGAAAATTTTCTATTCAGGATCGATTTGCTTCCCTTCCTTAACATTTCTCCTCAACCAATTTAGAGTATTAAGCTTACTCTTGAGAATAATCGACATAGAAATTTGATGATGGAAGTCAATAAGAGACTTTGTGGAAATATTGAGCAATCGTCATGTCACGTTATGAAATTGATAATAGTTCGTTCTCTAGAAATTGTAGCCTCATATTGTTTTTCTTTGAGAACAACATCACGAATGTGTCTTATGCTTCTTTCGGTGTCTTGTCATCCTAAATATGCTCTAACATCTTTTCTTCGATGGTTGTCTTCAAGGTAAATATTGTTTTGCCTGTTTGATTCTCCATTTGTGCAAGGCGCCGTTAGGATCCTCCTCTGGCTTTGTAGTTTCACTCCCGTCAACGATCTCCAAAAGATCATGTTCTTGTAAATAGAACATCATGCATGTTGCCACGTGTTGTAGTTGAGTTTCTTGATTTTTCCAACTATTTGGAAATCACCCTTTGTGTTGGCAAATACTTCAGTAATACCAAACAAGCCTTTTCGACACAAAACTTGCAGAGTTACGGACTACTCACGACACAAAGAAACTCACTCAATAATAATCTCAAGAAATTGTTTCGGATGTGGAAGATCAGACAAAGCTGCAACTACAGAGCATATTGAGAATTTCAAGAGATCAAGACATCCTACACCAACCTTACTCTGATACCAGATTGTTGAACACAACACAACTATCTACCAACCTTGCTGTGATATCATATTGTTGAACACAACACAACTATATGTGGGAAACACTCGCACACTTTATTAAGACCAATTGATAATAGATTACAAGACACTCTGTATAATACTACTACAATATTGGGTTTGACCCTATCGGGTTAGTGATGATATTTTAACACTCGGGTCATGCTCCCTATGAACACCCTCATCATCATATTGTGTGTGTCCACACTCATCATCTCTAGGGAAGTATCCTTATGCTTATGTACACACAACATGCACGGGGTCCCTCTAGTTCTTATCTTAACATCTTTTCTGACACAAGTCTAGTCTCATCTTTTTGTTACATTTAGTAACACATGCTCGTTAGATATTTATATTAATATCATTTTTCACTCACATACTAGTATAACTCATGTTTGGTGTGGTGGTCTAGTTGGTTACCACATCAGTCTAACACACTAGAGAACTCCAATTCAAGTCTGGGAGATGCCATTTTACAATAATGAAAATTTGATTAACTTAAATATTTTAGGTCTAGTCATATACAAACTCATTGTATAAGGTATTTCTACTCACATACTAGGATTACTTATGTTTGGTGTCGTAGTGTAGTTGGTTATCACGTCAACTTAACACCTCTTAACACACTTAACTTAACACCTCTTAACACACTTAAAGGTCTTCAGTTTAAGTCTGGGCAATGTCAATTTCTTATTTTTAAATTTGGTGTCTAATTGTTTATCATCTCCCTTTGACATAGTCAAGATACTCAAATATATTATTTAAGAATGATTCTCCAAGAGTCCCGGTAAAGGAATGAGCCAAAATGTCACTCTTCCCACACTTTCTCTTCTAGAAATTTTTTTTGAAACTCTTTCTCCAATCCCTTTTGGAATTTTCTTTGAAGAGCCTCCTACAAATCTTCGTCTTGTGTTCGAGTCATAGCAAGGAAAATCTTGTGGAGTGTGGAAAAACTTCTAAGTTGTTGGAATACTTGAAAGAGTCTTGTAAGCTACGATTTCTACAAAGTAGAGTTCTTGTTTTCATATTTATTATTTTTTTAATATTTAATAAAATTAAAAAGTTTCTCAATGCTTTTGCTGCTTGGATGAGGAGTTTATTCCCTTCACGTGTTTTGTGGCCCCTCCATTTGCAGTATTTTGTGACTGTTTGACGCGTATGTTGTTATGTTATGCTATGACAAAAGCTATGTTATATTATGTGTGATGCCATGAGATGTTTATGTTATGTGATGTATCTTGTGGTGACTTCCATTAATGTATGATACATGATACCTCTATATGATATGTCATGCACACTATGTTAGCATGTTCACTTTAGGTTTATGAAATACTTTTAATCCACGTATGTTATTCATGAAAATTAGGTTTATGAAAGAACGGAGGTATGACCCTCGTCATACGTGTATGTCATGATTTAAAACTATGGGGACCTTATAGATATTGTGTGTCATGTACATCGCCTAGACTATGGGGACCTCACACATATGCATCCGGATACTTCCCCTTATGATGAGTATGTATATATCATGCACACTATAATATTATATACGCCCTGATATTATACGCGCTTCTTTCCCTCCACAGTTTTTTCGGTAGTGTGAGAGTACGCGAGTCGAAGGCCAGATCTAGGGCGTACATATACGAATCTACTTAGAGGTCTATGTGCGTAAATGTTAGCCGTGTGTAGAGAAGTAGTGCACATCCAATTAGCCCGAGCCGGAAAGTGAAACCAAGACCATGATAATGACGAAAGGATAGATTCCAACATGATTGCATGTGATTGCATTTTTTGAGTATTTTTAAATACTCAAATCACATGCTACTTTTTTTCAAGTGAAGATAAGACACCCTTGTACAGATGACAATGTTGCTGTAAATGCTATGAATCAAAGTTAGGGTAGTTGCATTTATGTTTAAATTGTAGTCTTTAGGTTAGTTCGGAACGTTTTTCATTACTTTGAACTTGTTGTTACTCCATTTTTGCTTTTCAATTGATGCTTACTTTTATTTTAAATAAATTCTACAAACATTCAAGTCCATAAGATTGTTTATGCAATGTTTTAAATGAATTCTTCTACTCATTGTAAACATATCATACATGCAGTGGCGAGCTTGATTTTATTGGAAAATCAAAGTTGTTACCGTTATTTTCTATATTAATGTGATATTGACATGCATAATACCATGTACTTATAATTTAACATTTTATGAGTTATCTTGACAACTAAACATTGTAGGGACAAGCGACTATCTCTCGAGTATAGTCAAGGGTCTGAGCAAACTTATTTGAACAATAATTATAATATATAATATATAATAAACGTTTATTTTCTTCCAATTTTCTTATTATGATTTCCACGTGTTTTTTAAACAAACATTTGAATTCTTAATCAAATAAAAACACAAGCTTTGATTTTTAAAGAAATTGGTAGATAACAAAATAACGATACTTAAAATGTGAAATTAATGGTTTAAACTCAAATTTTAGAAATAAAAAATAAAATAGTTATTAAACGAGAGCAGTGTGATTTCAAATTTTATTTAGAAAGTATTATAATTGAAACAGTTTGTCGGTCTATTTCAACCATTACGTTCATTTATTTTCCCTTTCGAAGTTGGAAGGTTCGACTCGGGTTTTACCTTATTTAAAAATCAAATTAAATTTAAATGGTTAACTTTTAAACGCAACTCATTCTAAATAGAAATAAACTTGAAAAGTATGAGATTATTCTTAGCTTTCCTAATAAAACCAAGTATCTTTTGTGTTTATGGTTTAGGTGATGTTCGGATAATGTTTTAATGTCGTCAAAATCAAAATTATTGTGATCTAGAAGGCCGCCTGTCACCAAACCTCCATCACCATCAATTGCACATTAACACGTGTAAAGAAATTACTTGATGTAACATGAGAAAGGAATGTTAAATGTTAATTTAATGAACCATTCTGGTACAACTTCTTTAAATGTTGAAAACAAAGCCTTTGGATCAGCTGTGATGTAACAATGCAATAACTTAAGAGGGTAAATTGGACATTTCTCCCTTCCCACTCATCCCACTCTTGCACCGAACTCGTATATTAGTAGTTGAGTATGTGTTAACGCGTCGTTTGAGTTTAATACCAAAAAAGAGAGATACATTAAGAATTTAAATCATAATTTTAAGAACCATGTGTATTATCAAATTTGTAGTGATTATTTTTTATAGTTCAAATTAGTCTATTTATTATGATCAATTAAGAAGGCTTGAATTATTTGTGGGTGGCCCCGACTCAACTATTCTTATATTATTTCTTCTTCTCCCATTGACTTGATTCCATATTCTTCCTCTGATTCCTATCGGAGTTTCATGATGAACGATGTACGACAACATATATATTTACTTGATTAGAACAACTACAATTGTCGTACATCGTTAGGATAAAGAATTTGAGAGTGAAAAATTCCATATATATTTCAAACTTGTTAGGATAAAGTAAATCGAGCCTTCAGCGTTAGAAATATCCAGTTAATTGGCTATAAGGAGACTTACTTTGGACTTAGAAATATCCAATTAATAGTAATTTTAAAATTTTTAGTTTTAAACTCTTTTATTTGTTTGAAATCATAGGGAGCAAGAAACAAGAAGAATCTAACCAAATGCAACGCCGTCGCCTTTTCACTTAAAACAAGGAATGAACAAGAAAATTTTGTCATTTTCATTTTTTAAAAAATAAGAAACTATAAAAAATAAATAAATTAAATTAAATTATGTTAAACAATGAATTATTCAACTAAATATTAAGAAATGATTAAATATGAACTCGAAATTAACTTAGTATAAAAAATTTAGTTGACTTTTTTAATACATTTTTACACTTAGTTGCTAATTCTTTAATCTTTAATATAATATAATTTACACAGCAATTCAAAAGACTTATTATAACGTATACTATATTTTTCATCTAATATTAATATTTATTTATAACAACATTTGGGACACGTGAAACTAGGTTAAATCATAAAGGAAAAGTAAAAAAAAAAAAAAAAAAAACATGTTTAAAGAAAAGGAAATTTGAATAAGTTGATAGATATCAAAACAAAAAAAAGGCATCTTTAATGGGTGGCCACGGGTACCCTCCCATTGAGGCAGCCCCTCCCCTAAATAAATTCAAACCATATTTTTTAAATAAATAAAATTGAATTATTGGAACACAATTTGCTGTACCATAATGAAATGACCTGTTCCTTTCATTTTATTTCTCTCAAATTCCTATATTTTCCCCCAATAAAATGATTTTTCTAAAAGAATATAGATGCACTCTCTACCATCGTATGTTATTGTCCACTTTGAATATAAACTCTCTTTGGGCTTCCCAAAAACTCTCGTACCAATGAAGATAGTATTCCTTGATTATAAACTCATGATCATTTTCTAAATTAGCGGATGTGAGACTTTCATCCAACAATAGATATGTTTATAATACGAGCCTAACTTAGTAGATAAAAATATTAATTAGAGGAATAATGAAAAAAAGATGAAGAAAAAAAATTATAAAAAAAAAAGGAGTTAAACACAAGAAAGGTTTATAAGAAAGTGGGGGAAAGGGGAAATTTAATGAAAATTAAGATTGAAAATGGGGAAAAAGGAATGATTTTTAAAAAAAAAAAAAAAAAAAAAACAGCAGCAAAGAAAGCAAAAGGAGAGTAATTCTGTTCCATTCCTCAACAAAATTCTTTTCTTCCGAAAACCCAAAATAGCTGTTCTGAGAATACGAAGAAACCTCTTCCCTTGCATCGTCTCGTCTCGTCTCGTCTCTTCCTCTTCAACCCTTTTCTCTATTCAATTTCAAAAAGGGTCGCTCTAGTTTCCATTTGTTCCTCGCAAATCCGTGAATTTATGGCCGATTCATTAACATAGGACACTTCCATTTTCATCCCATGTGATGTAGATTAGTGGAATTTTGGGGTGGTACCAAATGCACCCATATAATCGGCTGCCCAGCAGTGGCCACTCAACTCCGTCTCCGCCGCCCTCCCCTCTCCGGTCCCCTCGCCTCCGCCACTCTCGCTCTAAGGGTGCCCGCTTCACTCAAGCTCAGCAACCGCCTCGCTCTTTTCCCCAGCGACTTGCCTGGCTAATCCTCTCCGTTTTACTTCGTCGCCAAGGGATCTTCCTTTTCGCCCCTCTAATCTACATCTCCGGTATGCTTCTTTATATGGGTACTGTCTCTTTTGATGTCGTTCCAGTCATCAATCATCGCCCTGCTCCTGGCTCTGTTTATCGAAGTCCCCAACTCCTCGCCAAGCTTCGCACCGAGATGGATGCTGACAACACTTCCACTGATGCGGTTTGTATTTCATTTTCTTGTTTTCCTTTCTGGGTGTTTCGAATTCCGATTGGATGATGGGTTTCTTGATGTGGGTTTGATTTGTTTTTATCCAATTAATCGGAATCGCGATATGGGTGTCTTGTTTTCTTGTTGCTTCTCTCCCTTTCTGTGTGGTTGCGTACGAACTTCGTGACATTTTCGATTTGATTTTGATTGGTTTCTTGGGATTTGTTGATTTGGCTCCCGTGAGCTTCTTTTCCATTGGATTTGGCATTTTTTCTTGATCTACTCTTCGTAGTTTGGAATCTTACTAGTTCGTCTTTGTTGAACATTGCATGCTGACGAATTGCAATGAGTGATGCTCAAGATTTGAATTCTTTTGTTTCGTTTCCTCTTTTTTCTTTTTGAATTTATGGAAAAGAAATTTGTTTGAGAATATCTCATCTTTTTCATATTTTTCTTTTTGGGAGGGACCTCGTTGATATTGAGATAGATGAACAACTCTCATTTCTTACATATTTCTGTTTCTGGAATGCTAATTTAGCCCGGGCAGATTTTGAATTCATACAACTCTCTCTTGGAAGCTTAGAAATTGACTAGAAAGTATGAAATCACTGCATCCCTTTATAGAGAGCTTAGGTTAAGTTTCAAAGTATTTGATAGCTGTTTTCTCAACGTAGATGAACAGGAGTCTGATAAGAAAATTGGTTATTGGTCTGAAAGCTATTGAACTATAAGGATATTTCGCGGAAAGGGATCAAAAATTCAAAAAAAGAATTACTTTAGAAGTGTGCAAACTTGGCTTTTCTGTGGGTCTCATCACCTATGGTTGGCGTGCAATTAAAGAGATTCTTTAATTCCTTTCATCTATGAAGAGTGTTACCTCTGGAAAATTATGTTTTATTTATTTCTTCCTTGAAACTTTGGTCGATTCTACGAATCAATGTGTTTTCTTTCTCTATTAAGATGTTATGCTCTGAATTTTATATGTCAATGTCTTTTATGCCTTTCTTGTTGACGTTAAATACGCAAAATAACCGCAGATATCAACGATATGGAAACATTCCTATAAAGGTGGTCAGTGGAAACCATGTATCGACAATTCCTCAGGAGGTATGTAGGAGACGTTTCAATGATTTTAAACTGTATTTGAAGCAATTCCCATTTTTCTCTTCCGTTTTAAACGTGGAAAAATCACTTTATGCCAAAGATGCTCAGTTTTTAATCCTTGAGGTTAGCCCCAAAGTCGCTTTGAGAGGTGGCGGCTCTCTGAAGCCATTCGGAGTTCCGCTTCCTTTCGTAGATGATCAATATCATTTTCAGAATGTTACAAAGTTATTCCAAGCAAGCAATGTTACAAAAAGTTCTTGCTTTCTTGGGACATTAACCGTTTCATTTATTCTTTGCAATTATATGTCTGGTTTTCTTTTATTTTTTATAGGCCTACCTGAGTCAAATGGATATATTTATGTTGAGGCAAATGGCGGTCTAAATCAGCAGAGAACATCGGTTGGTTTCTTTTGCATCTCCTTTAGTTTCTTTGCTTTAAACCACCTACTACCCGACCCCGTGAAAGAAACTGTTGTCTAGGAAATAGCTTTCTCTGCAACAATGCCTTTTTCTCATTCTATGTTGTTATTGTAGATATGCAATGCAGTTGCTGTGGCTGGCTATCTTAATGCAACGCTTGTAATCCCTAATTTTCATTTCCACAGCATTTGGAGAGATCCTAGGTTTGTCTACATTATACTTTATACTACCAATCTTAACACTTTTGTTGAAGCTTGATGTTATCCAGCTGATAAGAAAATTTGTACAATGTATCCGTCTTCCAAGACTAATTTATTTAACGTTGGATTTTCTTGTTCAGCAAGTTCAGCGAAATATATGATGAGGAATATTTTATCAAGACCTTAGAGAATGATGTACGCATTGTTAACAAGATTCCGGAATACATAATGGAACGCTTTGACCACAACATGACTAATGTCTACAACTTCAGAATAAAGGCATGGTCGTCCATTCAATATTACAAGGATATGGTGCTTCCGAGATTACTTGAAGAACTGTGAGTGTTTCTGTTCTAACCATTAGCTTCTCGTTTCTCGACAATCATATACTTGCATTGTTAAATGTTTGTGGAAGATTCCTCCATCACATTTTCTTTGTGATCTTCCTATGCCTTTAGTCGGGTTCTTAAAATAGCAATTAACTTGAAAAAAGAAAACCTGTAAGTGTGCTTCAGAACAATAAAGAATATGGGCGTCAGTTATAGAAATTAGTGCACCAATAATGTAAGAGTAGTGTTAGAAAACCTACGAACCAGGAGATAGCGGATTCCCACCCAAAAGCTACAAGGCATAGCAAGGGAGGAACTAACATAGGAAGAAGTGTGTTGTATGCTATTACAAGGAAAAACAATTGTCAAATGTGATTTCACTTCAAAAGAGCCAAATGATAGCACTAGCCACACAACTTTAGAAGATCTTAGCCTTCCTTCTAAAGGTCCAGCCCACAAGGGCTCCACACTTGTAGGCAAGCATATCAATAAATCAATTTCTTTCCGTATGAAGGGCCACCCTCTTTAAATGAAGAGACAATGAAGGAAGAGACGGTCCAAGGTTTTCCACCTCCTCATAACATAAGCAACAGAAGGAGGGGGAAGGCCTAAGTTCCTTTGGAGCCTCCCTAGAGTATAGAGGTTTCTGTAAGCAAGCAAAAACGAAAACAATCTCATTTTGTAAGATCCCACATCGGTTGGAGAGGGGAATGAAGCATTCCTCTCACTCACAGATACGTTTTAAAACCTTGAGGGGAACCCCAAAAAGGACGATATCTGTTAGCAGTGGATTTGGGTAAACAAGCTTGACTAGGTGTTAGAGTTTCTTTATAAATAAAACGTCTTTAAAAAAATTTAAAACCTCTTTACACAGTATACATCCAAACGACGTTGTGTCATTATGATCCCTTGCAAATGAATTATGGCTAGAAGTTCTAAATTTGTGGATATGGGCTGGGACATTGAGTTGAAAAGATTAGGAACATTAAGAAAAATCTTGTGGTTTCATTCTTTTTCCTATACATTTTTGCTTTGACAGTGAGTTCGTGAAACACGTACGCTTCTTCACTTTTCTCTCTCCCCTTCTTAACCCTCGATGGACATATATTTCCATTTTGTATGACTAGGAAAAGACCACACGCACACACACAGACTTATATATATATATATTCTTCTTCTTTTTGTGTAGAAACCAAAATATATGATGAATAAGCTCTATCTTGTGAATCTTAGGTGTTTGATAGCATTTGGTTTTTGAAAATTGTTATTGTTTTCTCACGATTTTTTACCATGTTTTTCATCTTTCTTAAGAAAACATTTGAGTCCATATCCAAATTCCGAAAACAAAAACCGCTTTTTAAAAGAAATTCTTCAGTTTTCAAAACTTGGCTTGATTTTTTTGTTTTGTTTTATTTTTTTTTTTGAATTAGACAAGAGAATATCATTCAAATGACAAAAACTTGGCTTGGAGTTTGAAAATACCCCTAGAAATTAGACAATAAACCGAAGAAATCCATCCATGAAAGTAATGTTTATAAGCTTGATTTTCAAAAACAAAAAACTAAAGGCTTATCAAACGAAGTCTTGATCTGCTCTTTATTCATACTGTGAATGTTTTGATATTAATTTCTGGAATAATTCGGAGTTTACTCATTACAGGGTTATAAGAATTTCACCTTTTGCAAATCGATTGTCGTTTGATGCTCCTCCTGCTGTTCAACGGCTTCGATGTTTAGCAAATTATAAAGCGCTAAGGTTCGCTAATCCCATTTTATCCTTGGGAGAGATTTTGGTTACGAGGATGAGAGAACGCAGTGCCAGTAATGGTGGCAAGTATATTTCTGTACATCTTCGCTTTGAGGAGGTATGTGTTTTGAAAAATTGAATGTATTTTGAGCCCTATAAATAAGTTTATGAAAACCTGAGTGTATGGGTTAACCTGATGTGCCAGGATATGGTTGCATTCTCGTGTTGTATTTTCGATGGTGGACACAAAGAGTTGGAAGACATGAAAGCAGCGAGAGAAAAAGGATGGAAAGGGAAATTCACAAAACCTGGCAGAGTCATACGTCCTGGTGCCATAAGGATTAACGGAAAATGTCCGATGACTCCGTTAGAGGTGCTTGCATCGTACTATTAGCTATATTTCATGATGATGCTTCAAGAGCACTTTCTAACACTCATATTCAACAGGTTGGGTTGATGCTTAGGGGAATGGGATTTGATAATAGCACATTTATTTATTTGGCATCGGGAAAGATATACGACGCGGAGAGAAATATGGCTCCGCTTTTGGAGATGTTTCCGAATCTGCTTACGAAGGAAATGCTGGCATCACCTGAAGAACTTTCCCCATTCAAGGTTGAATTTTGAGTTAAGTTCTTTTGTATTGTGAAGCTTTTATGGACACCATTTTTGTTTTCAGAACTTTTCTTCGAGGATGGCTGCTATAGACTATACGGTTTGTCTCCACAGCGAGGTGTTTGTGACGACACAGGGAGGCAACTTCCCTCATTTCCTGATGGGTCATAGAAGATACTTGTACGGCGGACACTCCAAAACTATCAGGCCGGACAAACGCAAGTTGGCATTACTCTTTGATAACCCTGCCATTGGGTATGTCTTGAACTCACTCATAAACATGATGATTTAGTTTTTGCTTTTTGCTCATTTTTTTTTGTTTCCCAGATGGAAAAATTTCAAGAGACAAATGTTGAGCATGAGGAGTCATAGTGATTCCAAGGGATTTGATCTCAAAAGGCCGAACGACTCGATATACACCTTCCCTTGTCCAGATTGCATGTGTTTTACGAACAAATCAAACGATACGAAATCGTCGTTAGCCTCGTGAATTTTGAGAGTGGAAATGTATTGTTGTTGCCAACACAGATTGCTGCTGCTGCTGCTAACCCTCCATTTTCTTTTGTGATTCTTTCATTTTTTTTCACCTTCTGACACAGCAAGAGGGCACACATCCGGGTCCACATTGATGATCTTAATCCTTCTGAAAAAAGAAGGAAGGATTATGTTTTGAGTGTTTGATGCCCTGAAGAATTGGGTTGATGATGAGAGGATTTGAAACTGGAGCTGCTGTTTTATCTAACCATAGTGTTCTTGGTTTTGTTGTTGTCTTTGTTTTTGAGATGCTTTTTGTGATAGGGGGTTGTTAGATAGACTTGAGATTTATACTGTAAAAGTGAGTGTAGTTTTCTTAGATCATCCAATTTTCAGTCAATATTTTACTTTTCAACACTTATTTGGCTCTGAATTATCAGATATGGTTTTTCAACCCTTATGTGCAATTAATTGTACTATACTTCCTCTTCGGAATTAGATTTTCTTTCTTGTTGATTTTAATTTTAATAAAACATGGGATAAAAAATTGCACTTGATGGTTGAGTTTAGGATTCAATTCCTCTAAATCCTAAACTTTAAATTTGTCCTAAAATAATTATAAAAAAAAGAACAAATTTGAAAGGTTGTTTTAATCCCATTTAAAAAAAACTATAATTGTGAACGACGACTATTCCAAGAAAGCAGGAGGCTGAGACGTCGACAAATTTATGTTTGCATTATGAACAATTAATCACTCAAGAAGCTTATTGCAGGTTCCAACACCAACAGCAGCAGCAAGATGCCAAGCTGCATGAATGAACGGAGTTTGGGGCAAAGCATCATCAGCAACGAAAAGAACACCACCTAACAGCGTCGACACTTTATGCACATTGTGAGCCATCCTCAAATCTGGATCCTTCAAAGCTCTTTTTGCAAACATTACCTGAGCCATCCTCAAAATGAAACATATATATACATCAATATTGACCATTTAATCATGCGAAGGCATGAGCTGCTGCACATCAAAATGTTACCTCCATCATCCCAGTGTGAAGTGCTGAAACCGTAAAGGGCCTCAAAGGCAATAGAAATGCAGATGCAGCCATCAACATCTTCGGGTTGTCGTTTCTTAAAGCTCCTGTCAGACACTGCAATATAGTTTGAGACATGAGAAAATCCAAGTTCAAATAAGCATACAAAACCAACTCATAGTAAAACACCTAATGAATTCTTATAGCCCATGGTAGCAAGTTTTATGCCTATTCTCTTTGGGCTTTTCTTTTCGGGCTTTCCCTCAAAGTTTTTAAAACGTGTCTGCTAGACGAAGATTTTCACACCCTTATAAAGAATGTTTCCATCTCCAACCGATAGATAATTTAAAAATGAAAACTATAGGGACCTCATACATTTTGTGTGTTCATATACATCGGGATACTTCCTCATTTATGATGATGAGTACGGACGTATACACTATGATGATGATGATGTTCATGCCTTATGACACTCAGGGTCTGCAGACCTCCGGACATCGCGACGAACAACTAGCTCGATTATGATGGGTCCAGGGGGTGCGAACCGCCTAGGGATCCACACTCGCACATGTGGGTCGTGTGTAGGGAAGTACTACACATCCAATTTTGTCCGAACTGGAGGCCACCCCTATGATGGTTTTCACGATAGGTCCCTAATAATGAGTTGCATGTGTTTGCATTCCCTGACACCAATAGTGGAGTCACTTACTGAGTATTTCTTAAAATACTCAAGCCGTGTACTACTTCTATTTCAGGTAAAGGCAAGACATCCCTGTACGACTGATGACGATATCGCAAGTCAAAACCATGACATATGCATAGGATAGTGGTATTTTATTTCTTAGACTTTAAGTTAGCATGGGGTGTTTTTACTTTTATTGTTTATGTATTTCATTTAGTATTTCGTTATGTTGTTTTAAAGATGTTTTCGAACACGTAAGTTCATGACAGTGTTTTATGATAAAGTTTTAAATGTTTAATTCCGCATAAGAGCATAGGTTATGATGATGGTAACGACTTTAGGTTAGTAGAAATCTAGGTCGTTACACCTTTTGTCTTATGTCAATAAACAAATCCATTATTAACTCACCACCGTGGCTGTAGCTATCATTGTGTAGTCGGCCCATCTTAGGTATTGTCTCAATTTTCCTCTGGAAGAATGATATAAACTTGAAGCAACTCCTACTCCAATCAATGAATTAGCATATAGCCTCGTTGGGAAATTCTTCCTGTGTTCCAAGTAAAAAGCCAAATAATCAGATGTCTTTCGTTGCAAGAAAGCTTTGAGCAGTAGTTACCTACCTTGGTGCCTGAATTCCAAGAGCAATAAAAGGAAGTGAGGTAAGCACGTTAGCCACCCTCTCCGCCATATTCCGATCACCTACCAATCAAATAACAAGGGGATAAACATTTAGAAGCCTTATAAATAATACTAAAGCCTTGGGACTCTCTTTTAAGTTCTCTTTGGGTTTCCCCTTCCGGGCGTCTCCTCAAATTTTTTAAAACGCGTCTACTAGTGAGAGGTTCCACACTCTTATAAAGAATGTTTCGTTCTCCTCCCCAACCGATGTGGGATCTCACAATCCACCCCCTTCGGGGCCCAACGTCCTCGCTAGCACTCATTCCTCTCTCCAATCAATGTGGGATCTCATAATCCACCCCTCTTCGGATCTCACCATCCTCGCTAGCACACCTCCCGGTGTCTGGCTCTGATACCATTTGTATTAGCCCAAGCCCACTGCTAGCAGTGCATGTCCTCTTTGGGTTTTCCCTTCCAAGGTTTCCCTCAAGGTTTTTAAAACGCGTCTGCTAGGGAGAAGTTTCCACACCCTTATAAAAGAATGTTTCGTTCTCCTGGGATCTCACATAAAATCTGGCATTGGGAGATGATGTCTGACTACGAAGGTGAAGAGATTTCAAGACTGTACCTTGTATGCATCCACCAACAGGTCTCAAACAGGATGGTCTCTGCTCCCATACCCATCTGAAGATCATGAACCAACCGTTAATACCATGGTCAAGGAAGTTATACTTTTGTTAAGAGCTCTCTGAACATCCAAATCTTAAGCTCTATCAGTTTTCATGTCAACTTACTGATTCACACTTATAGCTGATGAACTTCCACAACTCAATGAAGAAAAATCCCCATCTCGTGAAGCCTTATCCAAGGCGAATTGTTGTGAACCAGGCACCGCAGCAACACCATGC
The DNA here is from genome assembly GCA_033971965.1 of Cucurbita ficifolia. NCBI lineage: Eukaryota > Viridiplantae > Streptophyta > Magnoliopsida > Cucurbitales > Cucurbitaceae > Cucurbita > Cucurbita ficifolia. The sequence continues at coordinate 5,224,015 of CM066976.1, forward strand.
AGACCTTCAAGGGCTCTACTAGAGTTCGATTTATTATAGATACCCATCAGAGTTTCAGTAACAAGCCGAATCATTCTCAATGCCAGCAACACTCTGCTGGCATCGAACAATATAACAATGTCCAGTGCAAACTCCTATGTTGAACTGCAAAGGTAAAAATCCTCTTAATCAAATCTTCATTTGAAGAAATCAACATTCCCAGAAAAATCATATACACTTGCATACTTTTGGGCGTTTGGTTAGTAGACAAGAAACTTGAGTACCAACTATTTCCACTGCCTATCAGACTTGCTTCTTTTAGCGAATCATTGTTTAATCAAGTACAACTCGACTCAATAACCTTGTTAATGAAGGAAGGGTGAGGCAGAGATCTGTTCAAACAGAGAAAATTGAAGTTTCATCTATTATATTGCAAATTTTGGATCCTTACAAATAGCAACAGGATTGCCTTTTCATGTTAGGAGCAGCAGGAATACAGCTATGTATACCACAAAATTTAATACGATATACGAATCATCGAGCATCCCCACAAATAAAAAATGCTCATTATTCAATATATAATATAATTTTTTAATGATCGCAATCTTAATCTGGAAGCAGAACGGATGAAAACAAATACGATGAATGTAGGGTTTCCAAATTCGAGATTTCAGGAACCAGATCACAAAAACAAGGAAAACCTAGAAAGGATTTGACATTGAAAGATGGGGGAATGAATTAAAACCTGATCATATTGAGATGCTGCGGCGGAGAGGAGGAGGAGGACCGGCGGCGAGATCGATGGAGGAGGATGAGAGAGGCGAGATTGGGTGGTGGGATTGATGGAGATGCGAATTACTGAAAAGAATGCTGTTCTTCGACGGGAAGCAATTCGCATTCCCCAATCAATTCCTGAGGTGTCCCTCAGGCCTCAACCTCACGGAAATGGGTGGAAAATTGGAGAGATTTCGTTTCATCTCCCGGGAAAAGGGTATATACTCCTCCACATCAAATGGGATCATAACATTTGGAAGCAAATTAACAGATCATTTTGTGGATATTTCTACGGTCAAACAACAAAATTCTTATGCATTTCAATACCACTCATTTTTAATTTAATCAAATATTGTTCATACCATAATAAAATCTCTCTTCACATTAAATGCGTTACACTAAATCAGAATGGATCCAACTAGGTTTATTTTTTTTATTCCATTCAATTGCCAATAAATAGACGTGGAGATGTTTTGACCAAACTCAAATTGAGTTGAATCGGGTTGATTTGACCATGTTCTTAAAGTCAACCCCTACTCAAATTGTGACATTAAACATAGATTTATTAAAATAAAAATAAAAAGATAGAAAAGGCAAAACAAGAAAGTAGCGAAAGAAAATGTGTAGTCAAACACTTTTTTTCAGAAAACAATAAAATAATAATTAAAAAAACATGGAAATGGGAAACCCAACACAACCAAATCTGAGGGAAAAAGGTGATTTTGAGTTTCTTAATTAACGCTTTATTTTATTTTATTTTATCTGTTTTTGCATTAACTTCAAAACCCCTTTTTCCATGAAATCCGTACCGATACCCTTCTTTTTGTTTCCCAATGCACCTTTCTTTCTTTCTTTCTTTCTTTTAATCAAAATTAGATTAATAATAATTTAGTAAATAAGAGTTGGTTTTAAAATAATTATAAAAACATCTCACTTTTTCTTTTCAAATTTTAAACTAAAACGACAATTTTTTAATCATTTAATTATTTATATATGAAAAGAACTCTTTAAGTACGCTGAGCAGCATCTAATAAAGACAAAAAAGAAGAAGATATTTTTGTAATTAGATTTGAAACCCATTATTATTAATGACTAATTATTTTACTCCTCTTTTTTAGTCCTTATATTTTTTAATTGTTTTTTTCTCTCCGAAGACATCGGCTATTAATACGTGACAGTCCCACATTTAATTAGAAAAAGGATAAGAAAAAAGAAACATGTCTAAAAAAATTAAAATTAAAATTAAAAATTAAAAAGATTTTCAAACATTAGGCTTAAGATCGTGTGGTTAAACCCACAGGACACGCACCAAAATCTTCTCTCTGTTTTTCTTCTTCTTTTTTCTCTCTCCCTCTCTCTCTCTCTTCATTTTCTCTCGGGAAACAAACGCCTCCACGGCCGAACCGACCACCGTTTCACGGCGCCGGAATGAGAGTAAGAACCGGGACCTGTAGTCGCCACGGCGCCGGAGCCACCACCGCGCTTGTTCTCATCTTGTGGGTCCTTCTCATTTTAGCTCCAGCCACCACCACCACACTCTGTTTTCAGCTTCCGCCATCGCCGAGGAAATTAGTCCACTTCTCCACAGCATCGTTTCGCCATGCACCGTCTGCAACTTCCCCAGCGGAGCTTCTGCACCGTCGTCAGTCATCCGCCGCCGCCGGCGCAGCGTACGGCGACGAGAAGCGGTTAATTCACACGGGTCCGAACCCGCTTCACAACTAAGTTGATAAAAAATTTTGTCCTAAAATTTCAGAAACAAGAGCATAAAAAATTAGCATTCTGAGAGAGAAATTTTGAAGGCTAATTGTTTGATGCTCTTGTTTCTTGGCATCATCTACTGTAGTGTGTGTTTTTGTTTTTTTTTAATGTAACAAAAATTAATTGCATTTGAATTAAATTAAATTAAATTTTGTATGTACTAATTCTTCTTTATTCTTCTTACCCACTGCACACTCACTGTAACACAGAATTTATTCTTCTTCTTCTTATTTTTTATTTTTAGTTTAAGAAATTTAGAGGAAGAACTAAAATAATTGGGACAAAAATAAAATTCCCAAACATAGGCATTACTATTTATATAGATATATATATATATTTAGTGGATATAAATTTAAAATTTGAATTTTGGAATTGTTTTTAAATTGAATTGAATTGAATTGAAATGAAGAAAAAATTGTTTAAAAAGTATGGAAAGAGCGAGTGGTTGTTTTCTTGATTATGGAACGGTTGAGACACAGAAACCCGACTGAGCAGACAATTAATGCACGCGCTCTTTTTGCATTATGGGCAGACCGCATCAGATCCCCCAACTTAATCCTGGCCCTTCATCTCAGAATTTTCTCAAGATCGGTGCCGTCCCCGCAAGATTTCACGTCCCTTCTTTTCCCACGTGGACGTACCTGATTTCTCCTCCTGCATGACGCCACTCTACCATATCAATACCTCTCCCACCACCGCCTGCATCTGATTTTTTCCTTTTTTTTTTAAAAAAAAAGAAATGTTATGTCTTAAATTTGGTCAGAAAATTAGTTATAAATATTAAAATTCAATTCTATTTCGTTATTGGTCTTCCGAACTTACTCACCTACCCAATTTCTTTCTAGTTTAAATAAGTTAAGAGGGATTTTAGGTCGGTTGGAGAGAAGAACGAAACATTATTTATCATGCAGACAAGTTTTAAAAATCTTAAAAAAGATAATATCTGCTAGCGGTGAGTTTGTTTGAATGGATACGGAGAAGGTGAATGAATTATGAAGAGAGAGAAAAAAGAGTGATTACGGAATAATAGCGAGAGAGTTAAAAAGAGTTTCATGAAAAAGGAAAAGAGGATAGAGAGAGAAAATTTCCAAAAACACAAAGGAAGTTGATATTAATTAATGCAAAAAGAAGGAGATTCCAACACATCCAAACACCTCTTTAATGACTAATTAATGCATATACTTTTCATACACCTTCCCTCCATCATCATCATCAACACACACCATACACAAATTTCTTGGGTTCTGCAAAAATAACGTTTATATATTTTTAATTAAAAATCATAATAATCACAGAGCTAGCTTGAGAAATTTTAGGATATTTGTTAGTAGTTATTTTCTTGAGCAAGCTTACCAAAATTGTTACTTTTTGTAGAAGAATTGTTAATAGTTCCTACCTTGCGTCAAAAGTTTAGAAAAATTTAATAGTGTTCACCATACAAAGTCGTTATATAAGATATGGTGATGATCAAGAGCGGAAAGGAAGAGAGTGTAACACTCCAGTATCCATTACTCATGAAGAGTAACTTACAGGCACAAGCCATGTGGGATGCCATCTAGCATGGTAACGATGTTCAAAAGTATAAGAACAAATGACTTTTCCTTCCATCTAACAAGTAGTCCTAGAGAACATCCTCTCATGTTAGCAGAGAAGGACTCGACAAAAGTAGCGTGGGAGACATTGCAAACATTGCAAACACTGCATGTGGATGTGGAATGAGTTAAGAAAGCAAAGATAGACCTTGAAGAGTGAGCTCAATGCTATCCATATGAAAGACGGTGAGTCAATAGACAACTTTGACATGAAGTCACCAACATCCGTTTGGTAGGCGACAAGGTGGAGGAGATCTCTATCGCCAAGAAGTTCCTTTGAGTTGTCCCCCAAGATTCATGCAAATTGTTACCTCCACGGAGTAGTTCGGCGACCTCAAGAACATGTTAGTTGAGGAGGTTGTTGGTCGTCTTAAGGTCCATGAAGAGAGACTTTGTGGCTACAATGACTGAGAGGAGGAGAAGCATCTCTTACTCACACTCGAGGAGTGGCCCGCATGGATGAAAAAGAGAGATGCGACTAATTCATCTTTTTTAGGTACGAAGGGACGTGGCAGCCACTGCAAGGAAAGAGGAGGTTGTGACAATACCTCTCAAACTCGTGACAATGTCAACCCCTGGAAAGATAAGAGCATGATCAAGTATTATGCTTGTAGAAAATACGGGCATTAGGCGGTAGAGTACCGCAACAAGGAGGGCAATAAGAAGACAAACATCACATTCAAGTATATATATATTCAATTTGGATTGGGTTGGATTTTTGAAAAATTGAAAAAATTAAGTTAAGTTGATCGTGTTATTGAGTCATTTGAATATTTCCGATTCTAGCTAGCTTTTGATATTTGTTTATTGTTGTTTTTGTTTAAATAATTCTATTGGCATTAAATATATATACATAATGTCTTTTCTAGCATAAAATTTGTTATTATTATGTAATCAATTTTATTAAATTTTACTTATGAGATTAAAATGGAATCAAACTTAAATTATATTTTTTTTAATTAAAAAAAATGGTTTCCAAAAATTTGATGTTATATTTATGAAAAATTAGAAGTAAAAGTGAAAAAACAATAAATGAAATAAGCAAAGAAACATAAACAAGTTTCCAAACGATAAATTAAGAAATTTGGCCATTGAATTATATGAATGGGCTTTATTAAGCCCATTTAGGGAAATTGTATGGGCCGCACAGCAGTAATGGCTGTATACTAATGGGCCCACATCTAACAGGCTTTTGCCCAAGTTTGCGTAGGTGGGGTTAAGTATAACCTTAGCTCCATATTAAAACTATCTTAAATGATAAAAAAAAAAAAACATTGAATTACAATTAAGATAATGTAATTAAAGAAATGTGATATCTACTACTTAATTACATAAATTTAATTATAAATTCATTAAATACAAATTAAAGGGCATTTGATGCATCTCTATCTTGACTCTCGTTCTTGTAATTGGACCGTGAGGTATGGAAATTCCTTGATCTTAGTTCATATCATCTAAGTTTCTCGATCACAATCAACCAACCTCTTAAATCTACTATTAAATAAACGTGAAATAATTTATCTAAACATTATTAGATTGTGCGCTCGCAGAAAAGCGGAAGAAATAGACGAAGAAGAGCGCTGAGAGTAGTGGAAGGAGAAGTTTTGAGACACCAATGCAAGCATCTCAAACTCATGATTCAAGTTAACCCAAAGAACCAATAAGAAGGAAAAGAGGGTAACTTTTGACTATGAGAAGTGAAACGACGGCGTTTCATCTCGAGGGGCCTATATGGACGATGCAGTCAAAGTAACAACAAAAGTGTCACTACTTGTCTTGTCTGATTTAGTTTGGTTTGGTTTGGTTTTTCTTTTTTGTATTTAATGACGACGGTTTGGTTTTACTTTGTAATTAAGCAATAATATGATAGTGCATATATTTTGAAACTATTAAAGTTAAACTTTAAACCGTGTTGAAATTGTAACTATCTAATAAGTTTTTGTTTTACATGTCATTAAAAAAATGTAACGACCTGTTTTTCGAGAGATTCGAGTCATGGATCATTATTCAATGACGTGGAAATAAGAAAAATGTGTAAATTTTAAAATATTTAAAGATCATACTATTTAAAATACATGAAATACAAGATTTAAAGATAAGTACAAAGAAACTCCAAACTCAAGTGTGATGAGACTCTCTATAGTCAATAGTCCATGTGTGCCTCCACCTTGACTGCTACGTCAAGCTCCACAAGAAAAGAAAGTCGAAGTAGCACGAATGAGTATAAAATATACTCAATAAGTAGCTTGTTGGTAGACCATATTTCGTTTTTAAGTCTTAATGATCTTGTTCATGCGTTCGGTATCTTATTCTCTTTTGGGGATTCGTTCCCTCAATATAGGCTCTTTCTAGGCTACCCCTGAGTTTAGTCATTTTACTTTATCTTGGTTTTTGGTCACATCTAGACCTCCAGCGATCTAAACATAAGATAGTGCATACGCGTTTCAGTAAACATACATAATCACGTTCAACATGTGTCATCTCAACTCATTTTATGTTCAACCATAAATAATTGGTTTCCCATAACATGTTTTATATCATAGTAAAGGCATGCTCTCAATTTCGATCATATCATAACTCAATAGTTTGTTCTTCGATAAACGTGTATCATAATGTTTAACGTGCTCTTACATTCATCAAACCAACTCATTTCATACTTAAATTTTTATGACTTATTTCTCATATCATATTTTTATGCATACTACGAGCATAGCTAAATCAAGGTTTTGAGGTGCCACTTACTTGAACTGCGTGACACTTGATTGGGTTCGAGTCTTTCAAAAAGTCCAAAATTCCATCAAACTCCTCAAATATGTCCTAAAGTAAGTCCAAAGAGTAAAATTGGTTAAAAAGGCTCGAAAAACAGACTCCAAGAGGGTTAAAAACCATAAAAAGAGATAAAAGTCAAAATGTGGCATTTGACTGTTGACTGATCAACGATGACCATTGACTGTACAGTCAGCTAATGGCGTGGCTGACGTCAACTGTTTATGTCACACTTCCTTTTCCTTTCTCCATAACCTTCCTCCATTTCTCTCTTTTTTCTTCTTCCTGATTCCTGAATCTCTTCTTTTTTTCTCTTTTTCATTTTTTATATTCTTCTTCTTCCTCTTCTTCGAATTTCCTCCTTCCTTTCTCGCACTCGTCCTTCGTCGTACAGGTCGAAATTTTGATTGTTTTCTTCAGCAAAGTCGTCCTCTCGCAAACTTATAGCAACTAAAATTGGTTCAACCCATGAAGGGTAGGAGACAAATCTAACGGTAGAATCTCTCAAAACTTATGAACGCTCTTCGTTCGACTTCCCGCATTGGCTTGTTTCCGTCCAAAATCGACCGTAGAACGCTCGTGGGTCTAGAAATATTGAGTTCTTCCAATGAGCACGGATTTTGGTCTCCAACTTCTGGTGCCTTCTCCCTTCGACAAATCCGAGTCCCTGTTGGTGACAGTAGAGAAATTTGGCATACATATGTATAGGTAATTTGGGATATTCCCCAATACCATTATCTAAAAGTCATGCATCTAATTAATTATGAATTAATGAACTTACATGTATCTATTCATACATGTACTTATTATATGTATCTACAAGTGATACATGTACTTATACATGTATCTATTCATACATGTACAAGGATACAAGTGACCTTCAACAGTCCCTTCTTCCTTCCTCAACCCGCAAGTTGACTTAAACCAACTTTCACCCATTTGTTCTCGTGTGGTCTCGACGAGGGATGGGACGGAGGTCTTTCGCCGCCTCCTGTCTGTACGTGCTGTCGACGAGCAGCATATGGCACTGCCAACACCTATCATTTCCCATTTTATTTATTTATTTATTACTCCTTTGGACTGCTCGGTATTACAGAAAATGAACGAAAATTTGATGGGTTGGTGGAAAAGAAAAAACAAGGATGGCGACCCACTAATTCATTTCCCATAGAAGAAGATCCATATATAAGGTGAAACTGATATTTTGGGAAATAACTTCCAATCCCTTTTTCAATACAAGGTTTTCGGATTCCAACAACGTCCATTAATGGGTTTATCAAGAGTTGAGAAGTTCACCAACCTCCATTTCAGTCGACTCCATGTGTGTGCTTTGGATCTATTATGAAACGATGATGAGCTCTATATCAAAGTATGCAATATTATTATTCTAACTCAACTTCACATTACACTGTGATCTAAGCATTGATTTAAGCAACCATGCATGTTAGGTATGGTACTACAACAATTGAACGGTGTGAATGGTCTGACTTTGAATCTATATTAACATATATGACTTGGAAAAGAGGGTTTCCTTCAAAGATCATATTTGAGACACATTGAACCAAAAGGAAGAGACGTGGTTCTAACATACCATTACAACTGAACAAATTTGTGTATAAAAACATCTAAACATATATACATAAATTTGGTTTCCCTTCAAAAACAGAAAAGAAAAAGGATCAGAGCCCGAAAACAAATATGTATTTAATCAATTTGATTGACAAAAATTAAACTTGTTAGAAAAATCCAGCAGAGTTGAACAAAAGAGAAAAGGAAAAAGGGAAAGGGAAAGAAATCACACAATCAGGTCCCCATCAGAACGTGGTACGGAGCTTCAAGTTTTCATATAGTCAAATCACACTTACTCACCCACCCCCTAAACTATTATACTCTGACCCAATCAGATTGATGATACAACAAGAAGTCAGCCAAATCCATTATCAACCACACAAACCGAATATCAAGAGTTCAAAGCATCAAGCATCAAGCATAAAGCATAAAGAATAAAGCATAAAGCCTTTTTCATCTTCTTTCCAGAAACTTAGCAACATGAACAATGCATGGCAATTGAAAAACCAAGATGTAATTTATTTGAAAGGGATCAATTCTATGGATTACACTGTTTATTTCCAGAAGAGAAACGGGGAACACACCCAACTTTATGAAAGTTGAAACACGGTGTCCGACAAGACAACAAACAAAAGCGAGAAAAACCAAATTGCAATGGTCCACACAACAACTGACCCAAATAACAACTAAAACCAACCTAATTTCCATAGAGCATTAAACCATCATCATCCTCGTTGTCGCGCGGATTCAATGGGAATAGATTTTCATATTCAGAGACTTGTTGATCCATGACTTCCAGCTTCCTGTGCCTTTGCGGGGGATGCTTGGCTCGCCTGGCGAATTTCCATCTTCTCCCACTTTCTCAGGCTGTGGTTTCTTGCACAACATGAAGTTTCGGGATCCGTGCGATCCAATTGTGTCCCATGGACTCAAGGCTGCAGATAAATTCCCAAACCACATCAGAAAACGAAACCCCAGATTTGTTTTTCTATTGTTATCAGAGGATTCTCGAGAAAGGAAACAGAGATCCCAACACAACCAATAAACAATATTTTAAGGGGGGGGGGAGCCCCCAGAACAGAGATTCCCATCACAAAATTAAGAATCGAAATTGAAATAGAGAACAAATTTATGAATCGCATCACAAATTTCTTCAGCCACTTCAGATTTGAAGCATGCAAAAGTATTGTAAAGGATAATTATCACGAAACACGATTGAATTATCTAAAAACAGGGCTTGAATTACCATCTGGTCCAGCAATTGGGCAGTAAAGCTGGAAATCTCTGAGATCGGACCCAAGAATCGGCAGCCGGCCCTCACGCGCGTAGGATTTCAATGCGGTATCAATAACAGCAGCAACAAGTTGCTCCTCGTTCACAATAAATCGAATCGGACCAGCACTGCCGAGCACATTGATGCTGATCAAGAGCCTGTTGCCCTTAACATTCTGATTCTTCTTCTGCTTGTACAGCAACATCCTCGTAAGAAAATTGAAATCCAAATCCAAATCCAAATTCAAAATCCCAATCCCAATCCCAATCCCTTCTTTTTCTTCAAATTATATCCCAGAAACAGAGAATCGGCCACCGACGACAACCACGACAAATTTCCCAAAGCTAGCGCCGCAATGAAAAAATCGAAAGAGAGAAATCGCAAAAAAGTTTTGAGAAAAAAATGTTAAAATTCCTTGAAACGGAGTTGTATCGATAAGAAGATAGAGAAACAAAGAGAGAGATCTCAAGGGTCAACTCCGAGGCAGCGGTAGTACCAGCCTTCCTTGCAAGAACCAAAAGAGAAAGAAGAAGCAGCAGAAAGAGGAAGACGAGCGCTCGCCCTTGAATCCAAAAGGGAGCGCATGTAATTACTACTACAAGAATTTTCTTCCACCATTCACAACCCTTTCAAAAATTCTCCGATCTATTTCGGCGGATGCAAAGAAAAAGATGACAAGAGTCAAAAACAGGAACAGAGCCTTGAATCGCAGGGCTCGAGAATCAAAGAGACGAAAGAAAAAGGGAGTGGAATCAATTGCAGAGAGGAAATTGAATATTGAGAAATGTAAGCGAATGAAGAAGAGGAGGGTGGTGAGGGTATTTAAAGGAATTTGACGGAGAAGGAAATTTAGGGTTAGGGTTTGGTTAGAGGCTGTGAAACGGACAACCAAAATATGTTTTAAATTAAATTTTATTCCCTCTTAATTTCCGTGTCGTTGAAGGATTCGAAATCGCCGACTTCTCATTCTCCAAAACCCACCGTCAATTAAATTCTATTTTCGTTTCCTTTTTCCTTTTTTATTTGCTTTTCTTTTCATTTTCTTCTTAATAAATACCTACAAACTACAATAAAATATTTTTATGAAATTCAAATCTAAATTAAATAAAAAGGCAAAACTATTTGCTCAAAAAAATAATGAATTAATGCAATTAAAATAAAGCAAAAAAAAAAGTTCAAATTAAATAAAATTAGTTCAACTTAGGCACAAATTGAAGAAGCTAATTTTTTTTTTACCTAATGTTCAAACCTAACCCAAAAAAAATAATATCCGACCCAATTATTAAAACCAAATGATTTGGTGCCCATATCAGCTTCGGGATTGTCGCCGCAATCCTCCGTATCGCTGCCGCGCGAATCGGCATTGGTTGTTCCGCCAATGATTGGGGCCTCAGATCCTCCACCAGCAGATGATATTGAGCAATGCCCGATCGGATCCTTGGCCGCTGGTCGACCAACTACTGTACCACCGGTTTCTCCCCTCGCAACGGCTGGTACGACTATCCCCTCAGTTGTGGATCCTGCACCTATTACTCATCCATATGGTACTCGATTGAAGCACAATATGAAGAAACCCAAGGTGCGTATAGAACAATAACATATTCTGTGTTTCGATTTTCTGCCTCTGAACCTACTTCACATATTAGTGTTATGGAGCATCCCCTCTGCCCAACTATTTTTCAAACACTTTGTGAAGCTATGGGGCATTCCGTCGAGCATCGTCAGTGATAGAGATGGTACATTCATTGACACATTATGGACTAAGTTATTTGCCTTTTTGGGAACGACTTTAAACATCTCCTCGAGCTACCATCCCCAAACTGATGGACAGACAGAATGGTTCAACTACTTGCTCGAAGAATACTTACGTCACTTCGTCGATGCTCGTCAGAAGAACTAGGTACAACTACTAGATGTCGCTCAATTCTGTTTCAATTGTTAAACGAGTTCGCCTACGGGAAAGAGCCCCTTCGAAATTGTAAGTGGACGACAACCGGTCTTGCCCCATATTATTGATCATCCTTATGCGGGAAAGAACCCTCAAGCTCAGAACTTCACCAGAGAATGGAAGCAGACAACAGATATAGCCCGAGCGTATTTGGAGAAAGCTTCCAAACACATGAAGAAGTGGGCGGACAAGAAGTGTCGCCCCCTCCAGTTTCAAGCAGGAGACCAAGTCCTCATCAAGTTGAGGCCGGACAACTTTATTCGAGTTGTTAGAATCTAAAAATTTTGGGTTAGTTTACAAGATTTTTTCAATTTAATCCAACCTAACTGGTGTACATCTTTATTAGCTATATATTATTTAAATAAAATTAAAATCGAGGCTTAAAATAATATAACTTCACCGATCATCTAAGTTTATAATATGGTTTTATGTTTAATTATGGAATTAAATGTAATTTATAATATAAGAAGAAAAAAAAGAGGAAATATTGCTAATTACGTGGTATTGTCTCAATTCTTAACCAAACTAAAAATCTCAAATCAATATCTCACTTTCAAGCCATTGGACTGTGATAAAGATGGGATGTGGTCATCAAAAGTATTTAAATATTAAAAAAAACGTTTTAAATTCTATAAATAATGAAATTATAACCATAAAATATCAGTTGACTTTTGACATCTTTAAATTTGTTTGATTTTAGTCGTAACCCGAAAAAAGCGTATAAATTATTATATAATGTTTTTAATAGCTTACTCTCAATTAAAATTAAAATATATTTATAATAAAACTAGAGTAGAATTGTTGTGCAATTCAGCTATTTACTTTTTTTATTTTATTATTTTCTATTATTTAAAAATGACGTCAGATTACTTTTTATTCTTTCGAAAACTTTCCTTTTCTAAAAGCACGTCCAAACTTGGTATAAAATTTGAAGGCATAAACAATAATCAATACAAACATAGTTAATAAATATCAAATTCTTTTATACTTTTTCAAATTATTAAAATTAGAAGCTTTCAAGATTAGAGTGTATACCCGTTAAATTGGAAAATTAATTTCTTTGGACCGTCTAAATTTTTAGATTGGTTGGGTTGGTGACTACTAATGATTCGAATAGAGTTTTCAACTCAACCTAATTCATAGTATCATTTAATTTATATATTAGATTAAAATAACTCAAATATGGGAAAACTCAAATATCAAACATTCACAACTCTAAACCCATTGTTCATATCAGTTACAAATATCAAATATTTTTAATATTTATTATAAATGATAGGTAAGACATGGTTGGATTGTAACACCATTTTTTAGTTGGTTGGGTTGCCCCGCAGACAAAATTAGTTTCCAATCCAACCCAAATTTATAAAAAAAAAATTTGGAAACATATTTGTAATTTAAAAAACATAATTTCAAATGCGAAAAAAAAAATATTAAACGGATACTAAATTCAAACTCATTAATAATGAAAATGATATTTTTCCCAAAAGGAAAATGCAGAATATATTTTTAAAAAATCAATTGAAGAAAAAAAAAAGGGAAATGAGACGAAAACACGTGATGTGATAAAGAGGAAATTAAATAAATTTATTTTCCGCGTTGGCAACAAGTTCAGTCCCATTCCATGTACGAAAAGGAAGAAGCTCTGTTCTTCACTTCTTCTTCAATGGCAGAGAGAGCACGTGGAGGAGCCACCCATTTGGCGGTCAACACAAATCGCTCTCGATAATGGAGATTCCCCTACCCCATGCCGCTGTCAGCCCTGTGAGTGTTCCGTTTACTTTACTGTTTCCATTTTCCCCCAAACCCTAATTTTACATTTTCTATCGGTATTCAGATCTCTTTTGCTTTTGGTAATCCTTTTACAATCTGGTGGCCCCTGGACCCCTGATGGTATCGATTTCATTTGTCTGTGTTCAATTCAAATTTCACTTTCACTTTCCACTCTGTTCTTGAGATATTTTGTTTTCTTGCTTTCTCTTGCATGCGCACCATCTTTTTGTGTAAATGCCTGTACGTTATACGCTTCACTTTTCAAGCCTTAGCCAGCTGGTGTCGCCAGAAGGGGGTGGGTCAGTTTAGATGACCTTTTAAATTTTCATGCAAATAATTTTCTCATGTGGCAAGCTACAAATGCTGTCTGAAAGCTTAAATGATTTATTGTGTATTAGATCAGCTTAACTAGACTAGCGTTTGAGTTGTGTAAACTAAAAAGATAAACAAAGAGACTTAACCAAACTATTAAAACTTTATTAAACGGACTTGATATTGAAGAGGTTATTTAGATTTTTATGCACATCAATGGATTGAAAAGTGGGGAGAGAATATATGATGTGCTGAGGACACCCATCAATATGAAATTAGAGCCTCTCACTTTGAGAGTGGCCGCATCATGGCCGTTGCCATAAGCATCTCATTCCATTGCCAGCCTTGCCTTAGCCATTCCCCTGCATAGCAATGAATCACTTTGAGCCCCAGCTTTAGAAAGTAGGTTTCAGATTCACGGAATTTTTCAGTTTTTAAGCAACCTTTTCAAAGAAATGATCGTTTATCAAAAGAAGTTTTTTCCTTCTGGTAGTTGCTCGTTGGAGATATTCGCACATATGTGCGTCGATATTTTACACTATATATACTCATTTACTTATTCTTTTTGGTAAATTAATTGCAAGATGATTCATCTAGAAGAAGAAAGAAATTCATTTTTTTAGCATATTGAAAACGTTTTCTTATTGAACGTTTATTTAAGAAAAGCAGCAAGAACAATATGATTCTCGATTGAAATAGTATTGTCATAGTATTACGTGAATAACATAGAAATTTCCTTTTAGGCTTGGTTATATTGCCGTCTTTAAGAACTGTTTGATGTAAAACATACTGATCGCGGAAATTTTCTGCAGCCCAAACAAAGCTCTTAGATAAATCACTCTCAAGTCCTTGAGTTTTTTCGTTTGTCATTGATTTAATTTCTAGCTTCTGAGAAATAGTTTAAATTTTGTCTTTTGAGTTTCTGAGACTGTTCCATGGAAGTTCAAACACCAGATTTGGGGGCTAAATAGATCAAAAAGGGTAATTTGTCCAACTCTTATTATAAAAGCTTTGGTGAAACAGAAACCCATCACCATTCCAAAATATTTGTGGGAAAAGTGTATCAAATCAAGGTGAAGAAAGAAGGGGAGATTTGAATATCAGATAATGTTGGTGGTGCTTTGTCCACCAACCATTCCTGGCCTTTGTGGAGCCATTACTTTTAGAGTACAGTTCTGTTTAGGATAGTTTATTGAGGGGAGGCACTAGCGGCCAACAACAGGTAGAAAAATCAAGGAGCCTAAAGCCCTGAATATTTGGCCATTTCTGCTTTATATAACTTTTGGCATTTGCGTGATTCTCTCTTGGCACATGAATTCGGCAATATCCTGATGCCTGTGCTCACCCTCCTCTCTTTTCGTCTTCTCGCATCTGATATACATGATTTGTTGCGATCTCTTGACCCACGTACACACAAAACAAAACAGAGAACATGGTTTATATTCTCTTTTAGTTTTTTTCACTTTCATATTTTATTTGGATTTGATTCCTACTTTTTGAGTTATGTGTTCCAGTCTTTCAGTGTTGAAGTTTTCTGTTTCAATCGTTGAACTTTACCTCAAATTCTATTTTAATCCTTTAATTCTTCATATATTGTGTTCCGGTCTTTCTGTTTTGAAATTTCTGTTTCAATCGTTGAACTTTACCTAAAATTCTATTTCAATCCTTTAATTATTCATTGATTGCTTACAAAATAACGTTTGAATCTATTTCAGAGCCTAACATGCTCCTACCTTATCATATGTGGTATTGTTTTCATGAGGTCGTTAGTTGTCATTATGATAATATTTTAATGGGTCTAATTTTGTACTTAAGTCATTAGTCATCTGTCTTTTAGGTTGAATGTTTATTATGTTGGGTCAAGTGACATGAAGTGGGTAAGATTTTCAATTGTATGTGGCTATCTCCAAAATTATGACATTTGGATCGATAAAAAATGTTGCAGGTGTCAATTTATGAGGTTATCGATTGCTATTGCCGAATTTGTTCGCTTCAAAAACTTGATCAAAACCCAACTTCACCGGACGTTTTCGTTCACATGATTCACGACCGATTTCGTGAAGAATTTGTATGCTTATTGTGTGGTTTCAATTTAATCAAAGGGTGTGCAACTTCTTGGTAGCTTTAAATTAGGATAAATTTTTTCATTAGTTGCCGTTTCGGAGCTCGTGATAAACCTATTTACTCTATTTTTCAGCTGATTATGTCGATTCATGTACAGTCATTTTGTCTTTTGTAAATATGTAGTCAGATTTGACCGAATGTCATTGAAACGAGACTGTCGAAGAAAAATGAAATGTGGGGACGCACACACAACAATGAGCTGTGAGGATGAAGAAGAATACGTGTAGTTGGATTGGTTTGACTTGATCAGTTGGACTAATCCAATCTAATTTGATCCGTTTGGTTCAATTTTATTTAAACTTTGATATACCATTTTCTCACATGTTTATTTTAGGTAAACAGCTATTTGGAATGTCTTCTTAAGATTTGCTTATAGGATGGGCTTGAATATTACATATTAATGAATTTTAGGGGAGAAATATGATTGAGTTCAAGTTCTATTTAATGAAGTATGCCAAGTGATTGAAAACCCTCTAAATTGTTTGTCTAAGTGTTATTGTTTACCTATTATTCATTGGTTGTGTTGACTACGAAATTAGCTCTTTAGTCTCTAGCAAAAAAATGAACTATAACCAACATTGCCTTCTGGAAGCAACATGCTACCTGTCCGCCTCATTCAACTTTCTACATTCATTCATATGGGGGCAGTGCCCATCTTAAAGTAAGAGGCCCATTACAGTCTCGACTTTAAAGGGTTATGTTACATATGCAATTCCAAGTCCCAACCCTTCCATCCTGACTTTCTTCAGGTTTGGAAAAGAAGTTGAACATTCCTTAGTCCAACTCTATTTATTGGAACACACTTATGTTTAGGAGGATAAAACTTTTTAGTTCTAGATGACATTGACCTTCTTGGCTTCTATGTTCCAGGAGTAGATATGCTCTTGTGCAAACGACCACTTTTCTCTCTTCACATATAGCTGATTCTTTTTCAATTTCTCAAAAACCAATTGTAAGTGAATTTGGTGTTTCTCGTGGTCGCGCTATAAAACCATTATGTCGTCCAGATTTACTACCGTAACTTTGTTGAGGTGCTCATGGAAATTTTTGTTCATCAACATGCAAAAAGGCGGCTTGTGCATTCATGCTAGCGAAGGATATGACCAGAAATTCAAAAGCCCCCATACCTCGTGAGTTTGTTGGTACTAAGGTGCAGTAGATTGTACTATTGATGGAGCTTTAGTTATGTTTAATGGAAAGTATGTCAGGTACTATTGAGGGAGCTTAGAATGACGCTTAGTAGCGAGCTTGGTAGGCGCCATTGAGGGAGCACCCGTTAGCACTTAGTATTAAACATTATGGAGCCTAGTAGGGAGATTGCAAAATGATTACTAAGAGAGAGTTCTATCGAGTGAGCCACGATCCATATATATTAGAGGACTCTAGAGCCTTAGATTGATTAGAGCACATCCCATTTCTCCTATGCAAATCATGTAAGAACGGAGACAAACCCGTGTGAATAGTAACCAACTGGCTAACTGCTCCTAGAACCCTGAGTAATCCAGATTGATGAAATACACCCCTAGAATGGAGTGACGAGGTTTGACGGATGGAATGTGTAGCACCCGAGTATAAATAAATAAATAAATAAATAAAAATATAAAAAAAAAATCGGTTAAGGTCAACCTAGGGCATTTTGCCCCTACTCTTACTTGAGGGGTCTTGTTGGTTGGGTCATAATCAGAAAAAGAGAGAGAAGAGAAGGGAGAGAAAGAGGAGAAAGAAGGGAGAAAGGAGATTAGGGTTTCGAGGTTGGATGAGAAGATCTGATCAAGAACGGACGCCGGAGATTTGAGAATCCTCGACCTAGACCTTCAGTAGCCTGAAGAAAGGTGCTTTCACGAGTCGCATCTTCCTATTTCATCAAAAACGTCCAAGAACTCAAGGTTAGTTCGCGAATATCTAGATCGAGATGTTTATCGAGAATTTCGTGTGTTAGTAGCATTTTTGAGTGACTCTCGGACCTTTAACCTCAGGAGTGTGATCTTCTCAAGTTTTGGAGTGAAAGCTGCCAAGATCTGCATTCAAATCGGAGTTTTCGGAAAACGCGATTTCCAGTAAGAATTCGTATTTTTCTTCAAATTCGAACTCGAATAATAAGACCTGGGATTACCAGAAAAATATAGGAAAAATATATTGAAGAAATAGAATATGAGATCTACAAGGTTCGTGAAGAAAATTTGTTGAATCGAATTACGGATTGGAAGATAAAAAAATCGGAAGAAAATAGATTGAAAACACGAAAGAGGCTAACATCTGGAAAATTGAAACACGCAGGAGAGAGGAAGAAACGCCGCCACGCGTCGGCCAGCGTACGGAGGAGCACGGCGGAATCGGTGATTGACACGTGGCGGTCACTGACTGGTGAGGTGCGTCCTCACTCGGCAGTGGACAAGCGTCGAGCACGCAGATCCGAGCCGACCCGAATCTGAATCGCACACGTCCCGGGACCGGCGAACCGCTCCGCCCGTGAACCGCCCCGACTCGGCGCCTCTGACCCGCGACTGCACGGGAATCCGCGCGTGGACACGCGCACGGAGAAACCCTCCAGAGCGCGTGTAGGTGCGTGAGTCACTTTTTTTTCTTCCGTTCGGCCTCTGTTTGCTTGTTTTTCGTCCCAATTTCGATACTGACCCTATTATTATGTAAATTAGGACCTGTCAAGGAAATTTCAGAATCTTTGGAACCTATTCCGTCAAGAAAACTCGAGCTTGGGAAGGCACGCTTCAACCAAGTAGCCATTTGGATTCCCATGAGCAATACTTGTAGGAACTGCTTGGAATAAGCGTGCATGCTATCGTACCCATAAGCTTAGCTAGCCGAACCTAGCATATTAGTATGGAAAGCATGGAAATGAAATAAATAAGGAAATCTATGGCTTTTAGATACGAACGATTATGTAATCTGTGTAGATTGAGATCCTGATAATGTATGTATGTATGTATGAGGAGGATGAGAAACTTGTGAAATCTGCGCTTCGGGTGAAGATGGACATTATCTTCCC
Source organism: Cucurbita ficifolia (assembly GCA_033971965.1). Classification (NCBI taxonomy): domain Eukaryota; kingdom Viridiplantae; phylum Streptophyta; class Magnoliopsida; order Cucurbitales; family Cucurbitaceae; genus Cucurbita; species Cucurbita ficifolia. Next base: position 5,242,890 of record CM066976.1, read on the forward strand.
GTTGAACATGTTTGTTAATATTGCATGAACTGTTGCGTGTTATCTCCTAAGCATGATATGATTGCTTGTATTATCTTTCTTGTTGAATAGGAAGAAATTATGAGCCTAGATTAGGGTGCTTGTGACTGAGTAGGCTAGACGAGTCCCTAGATTTGGGAGACCTCTAGAATACCGTGCATTTAGACCCGCAAAACGAGTACCAGCGGATTCAGAACCCAGAATTTCAAACCCGATAGGTTTGTGAGACCTTGCACAAGAACCCTAGAGATGCATGAATCCAAGTCTAAACCAAGTCCCACCCTAGAAAGAATAGTAGGACACCGCGGTAACTGTTGGTAGCCGCTAGAGTTGAGCAGTGTGGATAGTGTCATAAGAACCTCCATTTCCCTCTCTGCTCCGATACCGTACCGTCGAGACAGAGCTCCGGTACGGAGATCGTTGAGCTTGGCAGATCCGGACAGGGAAGTGTGACAGGTGCCCAGACCTAGTGGTGATAGCTAAGGGGTCTTATGAACAGGACTCCTGGGCCGTAGAAACCTGTCCCTGAGCGGGGGACGTTGAACCACTAGGATGACTTAGTAGCTGACTGGCACACAGGGGGTCGCACCCCAAATTTAGTGGATGTATGGTCCCGTGTGAGGGTTGTTAGCTAACCTCCATGGATGGTGTTCAGAGAGAGTTATGTATTCAGGTCCAACCAGACGATCCCCTCAGATTTACTTATGAGGTCGCGCCTCACCTCAGGACACTGAACATTCCACTGCTTGAGTTGGGCAGACCTCTTAGGATACAGAAAAGAGAGTTGCAGCTTAGATCGCTCTCCTTAGAAACCCGAGAAGGACCGTGGATACCTACCAAGATAAGGATGTGAAAAGAGCCTACAAGTAGGCTGCTTACTGAGTATTTTTATACTCATTCCTTTCTACTCTTTTTTTTCAGGTGAGTGATGCCATGGTTCGAGGTGGGAATGCGTGCTGAATCTTAATACCACAGAGGAGTGTCCCGGGGCGTCTAGGAGTCTATGCATTTTCTTGTTTAGATTTGTCATACATTGTTTTGTAAACCATTTACATACTTTTCATGAACCTTATATGCTACTTTGTCTTGATTTTAAACTTTCTACATAATTGCTAAAGTCTTTTTTTTTAATTTTTCTTGTCAATCGGGTTTTTACATGGTTGCATTGCATAGTCTGTTGGTCCAGCCCTTAATTTCGAGATTCAAATTTTGGGCTGTAATAGTTTGGTATCAGAGCATGGTTTTAGATCCTGTAGACATTAGGTTATAGAGTCTAGTATCTCGGTGGCTTAAGTTTCGACACGCTCCGCCGCGATCTGGTAAGTTCTCTGATAATTGAGAAGTAGGAAGACTTGAGTTATCTCTTATGAGATCTAAGATGAGGGTTAAAAATAATAATGAGTGTGCCCCTTTTGATTAGGCACAATGAGAATGTAGTATTGACTCTCACTCCCCGTCTGTTGACAGATAATGGCGCCTAAGAGAAGAGGAGATTACCTTGGGCCTGGTCCTAGGAGGGGCATGAGAAGGGTTGAAGAGGACCCAAATGTTCATTTCCTCGAGGTGGAGCAGCACCCACCTCTGGAGGAGAACACAAAACTGACCTCAGATAAGGAACAGACTCCCCAACCGGCGCCTGCGCCGAGGAGAGGCTAAAGGAAGGTCGAGCCTCGTGTTAATCTAGAGACCGCTCCTCAGGATCAGGTACCTGAAGAGGCTCCACCAGCGTCAGCACCGGCTCCTGTGGTGCCTGCTCAGTCAACGACGACCGTTTCAAGGAGTGAGTTTCAGACATTCATGAGAACCACCATGGAAACTCAGGCACATATGGCTCAGTTAATGCAGACACTGGTGACAAATCAGGCCACCGTGCAAGGGACGAGAGATTCGGGTACGTCTGTGGAGTCCCGTTATTTGAAGGACTTTCAGAGGTATAAACCGCCCACTTTTGACGGGGGTAAGATAGACCCGATTGCAGCTGAGGTCTGGCTGGAGGCTGTAGAGACAGCCTTTATGTACATGAAATGTCCACCAGAATATCAAGTCCATTGTGGAACTTACATGCTGAAGGGTGAAACCCATTTTTGGTGGAAAGGTGCTCAGAGGACTATTACACCAGAGGGAGGTTATATCTCCTAGAATCAGTTCAAGGAAGCTTACCTGTATTAGTATTACCCAGTAGTTGCCCGACTCAAGTGTCAGACAGCATTCCTAGAATTGAAACAGGGGGACAGAACTGTTGAGGATTACGATCTTGAGTTTAATAAACTGGCAAGGTTCTGCCCTGAGTATGTCAGTAATGAGAAAATGAAAGTTGATCGTTTTGTCGCTGGTCTCCAGATAGAGATTCAGGGTCCAGTTATGGTACAAGCATCATCAGATTACGCTGTAGCCCTAAGAGTGGCGACGCTGATGGATATGCCACGACAGATGGCAAAGCAAAATGTGCCGATGGTGACCACTCAGAATACCTCGGGCCAACGAAGAAGGCCTAACAGAAATTTCTGTAGATCTGACAGACAACTTCGAGGGCGGTTTGAGCGACGAGGTAGAGCCCCAGAGCAGAACAGGCCTGAATGCCCTAACTGTAAGAGATATCACGAGGGAGAGTGTTTTGCTGGGACATGAGGATGCTTTGGTTGTGGCAAGCCAGGCCATCGCGTAGCAGACTATTCTCATAAGAGAAACCATGAGGGAAACAGACCAGTGGGACAGAATCAGAGAGGCCGGGGAGCCCCACAGCAGACCCGAGCTGTGGCCCATGCTATCACGACTAGGAGAGCGGAAGAGACTGACAGAGTGGTGACATGTACATTACCTATCTTTGATCACCTAGCATTTACATTATTTGATTCTGGTGCTACCCACTCTTTTATTTCTGAGAGGTTTGTTAAATCTGCAAACTTAGAACTAGAACCCCTAGAATTCTCTCTTACTGTGTCTACACCAGCAGATAAGTACTTGACTGCTACCCATAGAGTTAGAGGTGGTAGTGTGACAGTTGTAGGGCGAAAGCTTGTAGCATCCCTAATTGTTCTATGTATGCGAGACTTTGATGTGATCTTAGGAATGGATTGGTTGGGCGAGAATCGTGCCCTCATTGACTGCGAAGCGAGAAAGGTAATCTTTAGGCCCCTGATAGGAGAGAGTTTCGAATACAAAGGGGATGTATCCAGAAGTACCCCTAGAGTCATCACGGCGATGAAGGCTAGAAAGTTGTTGTATAAGGGAGCCGGGGCAATTCTGGCTGGTGTAACGAAAGTCAGTGAGTCTAATCTGACAGTATCCTCTGTTCCCGTGGTTAGAGAATTTGAGGATGTATTTCCAGAAGAACTTCTAGGGCTGCCCCCTAATCGAGAGGTAGATTTTGTTATTGACCTCGAATGAGAGACAACACCCATATCCAAAGCACGATATAGAATGACACCTGCTGAACTCAAGGAACTGAAAGTACAATTACAGGAACTTCTAGACAAGGGGTTCATACGGCCCAGTGTCTCACCTTGGGAGCTCCTGTATTATTTGTTCAGAAGAAAGATGGAACCATGCAATTATGTATAGATTACAGAGAGTTAAACAAGGTCACAATCAAGAATAAATATCCTCTCTCAAGGATAGACAACCTGTTTGACCAATTGCAGGGTCAACGGTGTTCTCTAAGATTGATCTGGGATCAGGATATCACCAGATGAGAATCAGAGAGGAGGACATACCTAAAACAGCTTTTAGAAGCCGCTATGGACATTATGAGTTCATAGTCATGTCTTTTGGTTTAACCAACGCTCCTGCAGTGTTTATGGAGTTGATGAACAGAGTGTTTAAGGAGTTCTTAGACACCTTCATGATTGTGTTCATTGACGACATCTTGGTGTATTCTAAGTCTGAGATGGAGCACGAGGAACACCTGAGGAGAGTTTTAACTCTATTGAGAACCCATCAGTTGTATGCCAAATTCTCGAAGTGTGAATTTTGGCTGTAGGAAGTGGCCTTTCTTTGACTCGTAGTATCCAGGGAGTAAACTGTGGATCCTGCTAAGATCGAAGCGGTTTTGAAATGGCCTAGACCAACTAGGGTCACTGAAGTGAAGAGTTTTCTGGGCCTAGCCGGCTATTATAGAAGGGTTGTGCAAGATTTCTCTAAAATCTCATCAGCTTTGACACAGTTAACCAAGAAGGGGAAACCTTTTACTTGGACACCAGAGTGTGAACAAAGTTTTCTGGAACTAAGAAAGAGGTTGGTCACTGCGCCTGTACTTACAGTGCCCGATGGGATAGGTAGGCTTGTGGTTTACAGCGACGCTTCAGGAAGAGGGCTAGGTTGTGTACTCATGCAAAAGGGCTAGGTTGTGTACTCATGCAAAAGGGCAAGGTGATAGCCTACGCCTCTAGACAGTTGAAAGAGTATGAGCGCAACTACTCCACCCACGATCTGGAACTAGCAGCCGTGGTATATGCATTGAAAACCTTGCGTCATTACCTGTATAGGGAGAGAGTTCAGGTGTATATTGATCATAAGAGCCTCAAGTATCTGTTTACACAAAAAGAGCTCAACATGAGACAGCGGAGGTGGTTAGAACTAATTAAGGACTATGATATTGAAATACTTTACCACCCAGGAAAAGCCAATGTGGTGGCAGATGCGTTGAGTAGAAAGACAGCCCACACATCTGCCTTGATCACGAGGCAGAAGTATCTACAGGATGAGATACAGAGGGCTGGAATAGAGATCTTGGTTAGAGGCATCACTGCTCAACAAACGCAACTTTCAGTCCAACCCACCGTCAAGAGATGTATCATTGAAGCTTAGAGAACTGATACGCACCTTAGGAAGATCTGGGGTCAGCAAGAAACTGAGAGACCAGAGGGGTATTCAGTTTCTTCTGAAGAGGGATTGATGTGGCAGGACCGATTATGCGTACCTCGGGATGAGAAAATCCTACAGGAAATCATGACTGAGGTACACAACACATCCTACACGTTCCACCCTGGTAGTACTCAGATGTATCAGGATTTGAAGTGTAGTTATTGGTGGCTGGGAATGAAGAAGGATGTAGCTGAGTATGTGAGTCGGTGTTTGACCTGTCAGCAGGTAAAGGCCCCGAGACAGTGACCAGCAGGGTTGTTGTAACCGTTGAATATCCCACAATGGAAATGGGAGGATATAAGCATGGACTTCATCGTAGGCCTACCAAGGACTCGACGAGGCATTAATGTCATCTGGGTCATTGTGGACAGACTGACTAAGGCAGCCCACTTTATACCAGGTAGAGCCACTTATCGAGTGGACCAGTGGGCCCAATTGTACGTCAAGGAGATAATTCGCCTGCACGGCGTGCCAGTGTCCATCGTGTCGAATAGGGATGCTAAGTTTACTTCGAACTTCTGGAAAGGGTTACAAAAGGCGTTGGGAATGCAACTCAAGTTTAGTACACCGTTCCATCCTCAGACCGATGGGCAAACCGAGAGGCTTAATCAGACCCTAGAGGACATGTTGAGGGCATGTGTTATAGACTTTGCAGGTTGCTGGGATGAACACCTGGCCCTTATGGAATTTGCCTACAACAATAGTTACTAGACAACCATTCAGATGGCACCATTCGAAGCTCTATATGAGCGAAGGTGCAGAACCCATATATTCTGGGAGGAGGTAGGCAAGAAACAGTTGTTGGAACTAGAGTTGGTACAGACTACCAACGCGGCAATACAGAAAATCAGACAGAGGATACTCTCTGCACAAAGTCGACAAAAGAACTATGCAGATTCTCGTAGGAAAGACCTTGAGTTTGCCGTAGGTGACCACGTCTTCCTGAAAGTAGCCCCCATGAGAGGAGTGCTGAGATTTGGGAAGAAGGGCAAGTTGAGCTTGAGGTTCGTGGGATCTTTTGAAATCCTAGAAAGGGTAGGACCCGTGGCCTACAGACTAGCATTACCACCCACACTCGCCGCAGTGCACAACGTATTTCATGTATCAATGCTGAGAAAGTACACCCCGGATCCCACTCACATCATCGATCACGAGACGCTTCCCATCCGGAAGGACCTATCATATGAGGAGAAACCCGTAGGGATAATGGCACGTGATGTGAGGAAATTACGAGGAAGGGAAATTCCTTTAGTCAAGATTTTATGGGAAAACCATCGGGACAACGAGGCCACTTGGGAATGTGAGGAGGACGTGAGGAGATCTTACCCTGAACTCTTCCGGGGGGATCAACTTTCGAGGACGAAAGTTCCTAAGGTGGGGAGAATTGTAGCACCCGAGTATAAATAAATAAATAAATAAAACGGTTAAGGTCAACCTAGGGGCAAAATGGTCCTTTTTCCCCTACTCTTACTTGAGGGGTCTTGTTGGTTGGGTCATAATCAGAAAAAGAGAAAGAAGAGAAGGGAGAGAAAGAGGAGAAAGAAGGGAGAAAGGAGATTAGGGTTTCGAGGTTGGATGAGAAGATCTGAGCAAGAACGGACGCCGGAGATTTGAGAATCCTCGACCTAGACCTTCAGTAGCCTGAGGAAAGGTGCTTTCACGAGTCGCATCTTCCTATTTCATCAAAAACGTCTAAGAACTCAAGGTTAGTCCGCGAATATCTAGATCGAGATGTTTATCGAGAATTTCGTGTGTTAGTGGCATTTTTGAGTGACTCTCGGACCTTTAACCTCAAGAGTGTGATCTTCACAAGTTTTGGAGTGAAAGCTGCCAAGATCTGCATTCAAATCGGAGTTTCCGGAAAACGCGATTTCTGGTAAGAACTCGTATTTTTCTCCAAATTTGAACTGGAATAATAAGACCTGGGATTACCAGAAAAATATAAGAAAATTATTTTGAAGAAATAGAATATGAGATCTACAAGGTTCGTGAAGAAAATTTGTTGAATCGAATTACGGATTGGAAGATAAAAAAATCGGAAGAAAATAGATTGAAAACGCGGAAGAGGCTAACATCTGGAAAATTGAAACACGCAGGAGAGAGGAAGAAACGCCGCCACGCGTCGGCTAGCGTACGGAGGAGCGCGGCAGAACCGGTGATCGACATGTGGTGATCATCGACTGGTGAGGCGCGTCCTCACTCGGCAGCAGACACGCGTCGGGCACGCGGATCTGAGCCGACCCGAATCTGAACCGCACGCGACCCGGGACCGACGAATCGCTCCACCCGTGAACCGCCCCGACCTTGCGCCTCTGACCCGCGACTGCATGGGAATCTGCACGTGAACACGCGCGCGTAGAAGCTGCGTGGAGAAACCCCCCCAAAGCGCGTGTAGGCGCGTGAGTCACCATTTTTTTCTTCCGTTCGGCCTCTGTTTGCTTGTTTTTCGTCCCGATTTCGATACTGACCCTATTATTATGTAAATTAGGACTTGTCAAGGAAATTCCAGAATCTTTGGAACCTATTCCGTCAAGAAAACTCGAGCTTGGGAAGGCACGCGTCAACCAAGAAAGTAGCCATTTGGATTCCCACGAGCAATACTTGTAGGAACTGCTTGGAATAAGCATGCATGCTATCGTACCCATAAGCTTAGCTAGCCGAACCTAGCATATTAGTATGGAAAGCATGGAAATGATATAAATAAGGAAATCTATGGCTTTTAGATACGAAAGATTATGTAATCTGTGTAGATTGAGATCCTGATAATGTATGTATGTATGAGGAGGATGGAAAACTTGTGAAATCTGCGCTCCGGGTGAAGATGGGCGTTATCTTCCTGTTGAGCATGTTTGTTAATATTGCATGAACTGTTGCGTATTATCTCCTGAGCATGATATGATTGCTTGTATTATCTTTCTTGTTGAATAGGAAGAAATTATGAGCCTAGATTAGGGTGCTTGTGACTGAGTAGGCTAGACGAGTCCCTAGATTTGGGAGACCTCTAGAATACCGTGCATTTAGACCCGCAAAACGAGTACCAGTAGATTCAGAACCTAGAATTCCAAACCTGATAGGTTTGTGAGACCTTGCACGAAAACCCTTGAGATGCATGAATCCAAGTCTAAGCCACCAAGTCCCACCCTAGAAAGAATAGTAGGACACCACGGTAACTGTTGGTAGCCACTAGAGTTGAGCAGTGTGGATAGTGTCATCAGAACCTCCACTTTTCTCTCTGCTCCGATACCGTACCGTCGAGACAGAACTTCGGTACGAAGATCGTTGAACCTGGCAGATCCGGACAGGGAAGTGTGACAGGTGCCCAGACCTAGTGGTGATAGCTAAGGGGTCTTCTAAACAGGACTCTTGGGCCGTAGAAACCCGTCTCTGAGCGAGGGACGTGGAACCACTAGGATGACTTAGTAGCTGACTGGCACACAGGGAGTCGCACCCTAAATTTAGTTGATTTATGGTCCCGTGTGAGCGTTGTCAGCTAACCTCCATGGATGATGTTCAGAGAGAGTTATGTATTCAGATCCAGCCATACGATCCCCTTAGATTTACTTATGAGGTCGTGCCTCACCTCAGGACACTGAACATTCCACTACTTGAGTTGGGCAGACCTCTTAGGATACCGAAAAAGAGTTGCAGCTTAGATCGCTCTCCTTAGAAACCCGAGAAGGACCGTGGATACCTACCAAGATAAGCATGTGAAAAGAGCCTACAAGTAGGTTGCTTACTGAGTATTTTTATACTCATTCCTTTCTACTCTTTTTTTTCAGGTGAGTGATGCCATGGTTCGAGGCTGGAATGCGTGCTGAATCTTAATGCCACAGAGGAGTGTCCTGGGGCGTCTAGGAGTCTATGCATTTTCTTGTTTAAGGAGTCTATGCATTTTCTTGTTTAGATTTGTCATACATTGTTTTGTAAACCATTTACATACTTTTCATGAACCTTATATGCTAGTCTGTCTTGATTTTAAACTTTCTACATAATTGCTAAAGTCTTTTTTTTGTAATTTTCCTTGTCAATCGAGTTTTTACATGGTTGCATTGCATAGTCGGTTGGTCCAGCCCTTAATTTTGAGATTCATATTTTGGGCTGTGACAGAATGAGTCTAATAGGGCTTGGCTAATGAGGACTATGGGATTGGTAAACTTCAGAACCTTGAATGAGCTCGATGGAGTCGATGCTCCTATTGTCATCCTTGAGTAGTCTATGATATAAACACGTGATATGAGGACATTGAGTAGGAGACAAGAACAATAAGAGCCTACAAGTAGGTTGCCTACGTAAGTATTTTTATACTCATTCTTGTTATTTTTTGCTTTTCAAAAACATGAAGTAACGTTTGTTGGCAGGAGCGTTTAAGAGTCGTGTGATTACATTGGGACCCTTAGATCTATGTCATTAGTCTTCTTTGTGCTTTTGGCATTGTATCATGTATTTGGCTGTTTTGTAATCTTTTTATATTAACTCTCGTAGATGTATTTATATTCGAATATGTTCGCTAATTTTATGTATTTGAATTTTCCTTAAGTCCATTGTGTCACCAACTATTTTCAAAATAAATTTTTTTATTGAGTTTTAAAAATTATGCATCAGTACACAATGGTCCGTGATTTGAACCCTCGAAACACGGGTCATTACATGTACGATTGATTTGGGCAATGAAGCTCATCGAGCAATCCCCACTCAAAGCCACCAATACTTGTGCTTTTGTCTTCTTGGGTCTCAACCCTCAACATAATTATTGGATGGGCATTCCACTAAAGCAGTTTGCTACCACATCAATCTTATCGGCTTTAGTGGCAATCTCTTCTAGGCAACTTCTTGCAAGTAGAGCACTTTCTTTTCAATCATGACCGCAATACTCAACTGTTTTGTTGTGGGCATGTTTGTTAATTCCAATTCTAGGAATCGACTCGCCTCTTAAATCAATTGTCACAATTGCATTCTTTTAATATTTACAATGTGTCGTTGTCATTCTTCTTCAATCGTGTGACGTTGTGATCTTGACACATTCGCGACAAGCTTGAAGGGGGAACTCAAACCCCATTCATGTTTTTCGCCTAGTTTTGTGGCTTCGTCAGACCTTCAACGATGTTTGCCTTCACCTACAAAACACAATTTGTGCGGATCCAAGATTATTTGGCCACACACACCGCTCGTGCGTGCCTGTTCAATCGTCTGCAACTCTACCCGACTTGCCTCGACACTAGGTCAAGTCATCTGGCTGAATCTTGCCTCTACACTAGGCCAAGGTCTCTCATAAGCAATGTCGCATTTCATCGTCATTTTGGTTCCCAACAACACGACTCATGCATCGTGATGTCATCCCATGTGTTGATCTTCTCATCGAGACATCCCAAACATCCATCCATTTAGGTTCTCATTGGGCATTGGACTCTACTATGTCCATGCTAAACCATTTACGACATCCATTCCAGATAGCAGGTGCATAATTCAACCTCTGACATATGGGCTGAGGCACAATACCGACACACTCGTATCTTCTAGTACTATCCTTAAAAGACCCTTTTTAAAGGAAGATGTTTGAGATGCTCGCTTATGCTGTGACGCATGTATGTGTCACATGGTAGCTCGCTTATGCCACAGGACCCAGGGTGGTGGAGAGGTGACACCATGTCTCCCCCTACAATACATTTTGAGGCATTTCCAATCTTTTTCGAGTAGATGCCATTTTGGCGAGGGGTCATATGCCTTCATCTAGCGTCTGTCAAATATCTAATTGACACCAAATTTGGTGAACTTTCATCTTTTATATAGACAAATTTAACTCTAGAGCCGCATACCGAAACTCATATCGAAACCCCAACTTCTGAGATTATGGTCCGGAGTCCTACTCGACCCTCTTCGAGCATGTCTGCACACTCGTGTTGCCTCGTTCTCTTGAACCTTGTGTATGCCTCAACTTCGAATGAATGCACACTCTTGGTGTGTGGCATGATGTACTGTCCTCCTCGGTCACATCATGGAAATTCTCAATCTTGACCTTCATGTGGCTGGATGGGCGCCACTTGAGGGTCGTCCGATGTCTATCTTGCGTGTGGGTCACAACCTACTTTCTCTTAGTAAAGTTGTGACATAATGTGATTGTGCAACACTTACTTTTACCATCAAATAAGTTGGCCAACTAAAATTTAGGTTGTCAGTAGCACAAATGACTTATACTTCAGTCTTTGTCTCCACCCTTGGAAAAAAGTAGGGTTAAAAAAGTTATGGTAAGAAATTTGAGAAAGAAATGTTATAGTTAGCCAGCAATAAGGAACAACAATGACATTGATATCATATAACCCAAGTAAAAAGATTTGATAATTAGTTGTATTCTCGTATAGTACAAAAAATTGGTTTTAGCAACCGTGGACATGGAAAGGAACAACAATTTTAGAAAATAGGGTCAGAAAAAGTTTTGGAGAACAATTTGAGAAAGTAATGTTATAAGTTCGCAAACAATAAGAAACAAAAATGTCATTGATAACATATAACCTAGATAAAAATGGACTTTGGCAAGAGTAGACATTAAAAGTGGTAAGGAGTCGTATGCTCACAAAATTTTAAAATAAAAAAGAAAAAAAAATATAAAAGACTTGCATGAAAGCAAGGTATACACATTTGGAATGAGCGTACGGCCAGACATAACCTGTCTTGAACAAACATGACTGTGATATTGGAGTGTTAATCCCTCCGTATGCACAATGGGTCGAGCTCGCATGTGGATTTGATTGTCATAGTGTGTTTTTTTGCTGCAGTTGCTTGAATCAGGGCTTATTAATTTAGGTGGTTTTAGTTTGTTGATGGCCTTTATTTGGTCTATTCTAAGAACCTCAGATTATGTATATATATTGATATATTAATACTTTTATGTACATAAAACATGTAAATTTAACATACAAATAAAATATACTTCACTAAAAGCATACAAAGTTATGTTCCCAAGTTCGTAGCTTTGTACACTAATTACTTGATTATTCTTTGTGCCATCATTTTTTTCTTTTTTGCCACGGCTAATAGTTAAATATATGCTAACATCGGTTTGGATTTGTGTGCGAGTCGGGACACTTTGCCTAAATTCAAAACTTTGGATTGCTTTTATCTTAAAGTTTAGCAATTTGCTAATCCAATGAAGTGATAATGTTAATGTAATGGCCCAAATCCCATCGTGAACATATATTATCTTCTTTGTACTTTTCTTTCTCGGTTTCCTTCAATATTTTTAAAACCTAGGAGAGGTTTTCACACCGTTATAAAAAATGTTTCGTTCTTCTCTACAATCGATGTGAGATCTCACAATCCATCCCATTCGAGATTGAGCATCCTCGCTGGTACTCATTTTTTCCTCTTATCGATGTGAGATCTCACAATCCATCCCATTCGAGATTGAGCATCCTCGCTGGTACTCATTTTTTCCTCTTATCGATGTGAGATTTCACAATCCCCCCTTCGAGGTCCAGCGTCCTCGTTAGCACTCATTTCTCTCTTCGATCGATGTAGGATTACTGTCTTTAGATTTATCTCTCCAAATTTGTAATGTCCAACGCAACTCTTTTGTGAGATATCTAGATATCTTTATTTCTAAAATATATATTCAATCGACTTATACAATTAAGACGATATGACTCAGACTTATGAACCAAACATAAATGACATAGAAATAAGTTTCCAATGCCCCTTTTTAAACACATAAATCTAGGCTTCCTAATTAACTATGAAAACTCAAGCTTACTGAGACTTTAGAGCAATATCTTTTGTAACTTGAACGACCACTTTTTAGCATTTTTGTGACATAACTTGTATTGGCTGGATGGAGCTGGGCTTTTTCTCAGCAAAGTAAAACTGGTTACTGGGTTCATGCCAAAATGCTGTCTTCAGAAAACTTGTTCTCCCAATAACACCAGGATGAAGATGCACAAAGCTGCTCAAATGTTTCTCAATATCTAACCTAACCTATTCATACAGAGTTCATAACACAAAACATTCTATATATAATCCCTTGGTGGAGATAGATATGCATACACAATCAAGAACATATATTATGCATATGCATCAAGAACATACATTATGCATATGATGGAGATAGATATGCATACACAATCAAGAACATACATTACGCATATGAGCGAAGCAACAACAGTTACTCCGAGACGCAGCAATGAACAAATGTACACAGCGGGCGAATTGCAATTCAATGCTACAATCCCACTCCTACATTATCAAAACCCAATAAAGGAGACTATCATTTCATTACTACAAACCCCCATAATCCTAATCTCTGTACTTCAATTCTTCCCTCATTTGGGTAGCTAAGTAGTCAAGTTGTTTTGAAAACACTGAAAAAAGTGGATGAGTTCGCAGGAAACTGAGCGTTCGAAACAAAGAAAGAAAAGCTCACATCATTGAACTAACCAGCCCCTCCAAAACACCCTCTTTTCCTTCCTTCTCTTTTGCTTTTTATTCCCACCAATCTAATTAATTCATTTCCACATTTATTTACTACTTAATTAAATAAACATAAATACATAAATCCTTTTTCTTCTTCAGAAATTTACCATTCAGAAGAACCACCAAGCAAGAAGAAGAGTGAAGAGAGAAGGGCGAGAAGCCGAAGGGTCAGGATGACAGGCAAAGGTGAAAGCCACATTTGCGAGTGGTGGGTCACTCTGTCAAGCTGACAGACAGTCCTGTTTCATTCTCGAGCTGACTCGGTCCACTGAGAGGAATTGACTCAGTGAGCGACCACCGGGTTGTTGCCGGGTTTCCAGGCGGAGGTGGCGATGAGGGGGCGGGTGTGCCATCCCAGCATTAGTGATCCCTCGTTCTCTTCTACCCGGTACCCTTCGCCGCTGCCAAACAGGGCGAGGAGGATACTCGCTTGCTTGAATGCGTTTGAGCCGAGGTGGATGGGCTCGAACCCGGCGGAGGATAACCGAGTCCGCCACTGAGTCAGGGTTTCGTGGCGTTCCACTCGGTCGGCACCTTCACAAGCTACCACATTGCAGATTTGTTTCCCAAGGTACATTTCCGACATCATCTTGTCTTGGTTGTTGGGGGAGCACTCCAACGAGTCAAACAGCGTTGAGTAGTAATGGAGTGACTCGGTGAATCGTTCCACGAAAACCGGACCGTTGTGGTTCGCTTCCTGCTCCACCACCGTCACGATCTCCGGCTTCATCTGCTTCACCACCGACAGAACCTTTTCAATTGCCCCCGGCCGAGCCAGTAGCTGATGCAGCTCGAACACCGAGTTCACTACAACGGACTCGACCTCGCTCGGTCGGAGCTCCAGCATCGATGCGTCCAGATCCGCCAAACTGTTCGCCACAAATCCTCGGTATTCGAACTCCACATGGAGGGTTTCGGCGAATTTCGCGAGCTTCCACCCCACTTCTTGGAGGTAATCGGAGTTATCCGGCGCCGGAGGGCCGATTCCGGTGAGCCGGAAGGTAGGAGGACCGCCCGGTCGTAGAGCTAGGGCTTGAATCAAAGCCGGCCACTGCATCCCCTGGTTCATCGAGAAATCGATGACGTGAACACGCTTCTTCCCTTCGAAGGCTTCGAGAATCGCTTGATTCGCGGTGAAATGCGCGAATTTCAGATAAGGACAGCTCTCGTAGAAATGCATCTGAAGCATATCGAACACTGAACGATCGAGGGGATTCTCAGGGCAGAGCCTATAGATTCGGCGTGCCAATGCTTCGGCGAAGAACGTGGCGACTTTCCTCATCGCTCCAGCTTGAGAAACCGCTAAGTAATCGATTCGCTTCACCAGAACCTCCGCTAGATTCAGATTATTCTGCTGTACGGCTTCAGCACAGACCATCAGAGCATGAACCAGTTGAATTCCGTTCTCCTGCGAATCGACGAGAACAACGGGGCGAGTCGCAGAATTAGAAGCCCCAATCGCGGATGTGGAGAACAAATCCGTATCCGACTCCGAGGCCTTCAAACGCTTACTCTCTCTCGGTGAATAAATCGCGCTGTCCGTAATAGCTTTAAGGTCGTAATCCGAACTAGAAGACTCCTCGAAAATCCTGCTGCTGGTTTGCAGTTGAGGTTCATAATCAATGTTAGCGATGGTGGAGGATTCCGCCGGAGCTAAAAACGATGAATCGTCCAGATGCGAGGTAGGGGGTGGATGGAGCTCAGTGAGCATACTTTCAACCCAAGTCGACAGATCAGAGGGATTATAATGAACAGTGTCGAAAGCGAGATGCGAAAGGCCAGTATCCTGAACTTGACACATAGCTTCTTCAAGCTGTTCAAGCTTCTGAGCAACTTCCGCCATGTCCGACGACTTAACCTTGTAACCCAAAACAGCAAGAAGCTCATCCATTCCTCCGTCAAGCTGTACCTCCTCCTCCCAGAGCTTAGCCTTACCAGTGTTCAAATAACTCTCCCGATTAGAGCCGGTAGCCACAGAAGGCGGCTCCGGACGAGGATGAAAATAGTGATGCTCCCTCTTCATCGTGTGTACAGACGGCGGCGGCGGCGGCGGAGGAAAAAAGGGTTGGGTTTAGACGGTGGAGATTGGGTAGAAAAATGGGGGAAGAAGGAAAGAGAATCAAAGGAAAATGGTGTGAACCCGCATCTTCTGAATGATTGAATCAGAGCTTCTCGCGGCCCGTTCTGCCCTACATAACAATAAGGAGACCAAATTGACCGAAATGGCCCCCCCGCCTGCTACGTCATTTCTAACGTCCGTCATTTCCTCTCTTCGCTAAACCAGCCGTCCAATCTGACGCCGTTTGGCCTTGCAGTCCTCACCCAACTAGTTCTCTTTTCTCTCTGTCTTTTAATAAATTAAATTATTCCTAAATTTCGGGGGGGAAATTAATACCCTCCAACCTCAACTCATTATTTTTAATTTATTTTCGGATAAAAGAATAAATAATTATATAAATCTACGTTTATATTTTAATTTCGGAAGGTAAAAAAATAAAAAAATCTAAAATGCGGGAATGGGCCGAGGGCCCACTGGGTTTCTGACGAAAAAGGCCCAACTCAGCTGACAGCGCGCACTACGGCGATGCCCCCACACCATTACCATACCTCCTAGAGAACCCTTTCTTTAAAGTTACGCTAGTACAACCTGTACTGGATTCCAGTCTCCCTCCATTATAACTCTGACACGTGTTCCTATTCCCTCCTGTGGGCCCCCCCATCTTCCAGATTTTTGCTTCACCGCCATTCCTTTTCTTTCTTAATTTTTTTTTTCTCAATTATTTATTTTCCGCTTCTATTTTTGTCCGAACAATCCTGGATTCCTCTTTTCTATTTAGGATTTTATTTCCCACCCCAAAATTCTTCATTTTTATTTGCATTTTTCTCCCCTATAATTTTTTTGTTTTGCTATTACGTCCCTACAAATTCAAAACTTAACTCATTTAGTCCATGAAATATGAATTATGAGTTGAAGTTTTTCTTTTATTATTGTAATTAATTGGCAAATAACAATTACAATATTCCCTAACTTTTATTATGTTTAATATAATTTTTATTTATATCCTTTTTCTGACATAACTCTTTTGTTTCTTTTTTCTTTCATCTTCATCATCATCTTCATTTCGTCATTATCTCGTTTTTCTATAAACTTTTAAAAAAAATACAACCGACTGATATATGTATAATCGTACTTTTTAAGGATATTTGTAGGTTGAGTGTCATCGAATTGAGACATTTTTTAGATCCAATCATTCGAGTCATCAATTTTTCAACTCAAATAATCTTTATTAAATAATGAATCTAACCGAGATCAAGCATGAACTTTTTTGGATGGGCGGGTTCAGGTTATTCGAATCATTTATTCAATATTTTTTAATATTAGTAAAATATTCATTCGTAAATCATCTATTTATTTATTTTCAAACATTTAATTAAGATTTGTAATTTCAATATATATTTTGAAAAAAAAATACCATCTAAATAATTAAAAAATTATTTTTTAATATTGTTATATGTCAAGCAAAAATTTATATGGTCTAATTAACAATAAATTCGAGTAGTTCGATTTTAACCTAATCGGATGGTTTGAATATGTCTAATATTTTTATATATTTTTTAAACAATTTGTAAAGTTTATAAATCCAAATTAATAAATAGTAATTTATAGATTAAAATAAATAAATAA